>PVIW01000190.1:0-640074 GCA_004026585.1 Noctilio leporinus | reverse complement strand
CAACTACTGGGAGGTAAAGTGACCTGGGACTGCTGCTCTTAAAGTGTTCATTTTCTTAGATGGGGAGGCCAGGGTCATTGGCTTCCGGCCCGAGGAATGTGCAGCCGACACTGGTATCTTGCATGACAGCCACTGTCTTTGCACTTGTCTGTATGAAGCAAGGGAGGGTTCCCCGCCAGATTCCCCATCTCTCTTGCCTCAAGTCCGCCTGTACTTAAACGTACCAATCATGTAAATTGCAGCCATGATCGAAATGACCTGACTTCTTGTCCTCTGCTCCCCACCATCTTTCTTTCACCTTCCTGTTGAAGGTGGTCATCCCCATACACCTTTGTGTTGAAGTACGCAGATTATAACCACCATTTTCAGTGCTCACTAAGCTCCATTTACTTCACGTAGCTCATTTCATCTTCACAACAGTTCCTTGAGGAAGTTATTTCTGTCTGTGGCTTGCAAAGGGAGACAGGCTCAGGGTGGTGAAAGGGACTTTTGAGTAAGGGCACACAGCCGGTACGGGGAAGGTGGGACATGCCATCTCAGTGGCTAAGCTCACCTGTCTGGGGCTACATCCCATGCTCCCATGAGTGCAGCTGGAGCAGATCTGCTGCCCTCTTCATCCGCATCTTTGGGGCAGAATCCATCTACAAGGAGACGCTGCTCTTTCCTGAGCATTGCTCCCCTTGACCTGACCTCTTTATCACTGCATTATTAATGTAGCTTCAGAGTGGTAGGGGCCTAGAGACCATCTAGTTTAAACTCAGATTCCAGATGTGGAAACAAATACACAAAAAAGGAATAGATGGAAGAGAGTGATGTATTAGTCAGTGTTGCTGCGTAACAAACTACCCTCAGACTTAGTGGCTTAAAACAGTGATGACTTGCTATTCTTCATAACTCTGTGGGTGGATTAGAAGATTCTTTAGCTGGCCTTACCTGGGCTTACTAGTGTGGCAGCATCCGCCTAAGAAGCCTTTCATCCTAGGCAGTTTCAAACCATGGTGAGTCTCCCAAGAGGGCCAGCATAGGAGCTATCTCAGCTTGGAAGTCTCAAGTCACTTCTCTTCCATTCTCTTGGTCGAAGCATGTCCCAGGGCTCTCCCAGAGGTAAAGAGTGGGGAAATAGACTCTATTTCTTGATGGAAGGAGCAGCAAAGCCACATGACTAAGGGGAGAAGAATTCAAGAAGCATGATTTGGGAAGGGGTGTCATTATTCTAACATTTCCCTATGTGATGTGGCCAATGCCTGGCAGAGGCAGGACTTGAGCCCAAGACCCCTGATTTTGTTCTTTTCCATGGCCGCATACCACTTGGACATCCCATGGGTCTTTTGAGAATCCTGTGAATTCTCCAGAACTCTCTCTAATTCACCAACAGGCTTCTGGTCCTGAGGAACAACTAGGGGAGACCTCATACATCCACCCCTCCCCTCATGAGCGGGTTCAATGGTGTCTTCCTTGACGACCACATGCTGTAGCTCCTGCCCTGTCTCCTTCCTCCAGAGGGTCACAGGATGGGGGACAAAAGGGGTCCAGTAGGGTCAAGGAAGAAAATATTAGAACTCCATTTATGTTTCCATTCACCTAGAAAGGAAATTACCTTCACTAATGTTTAGAAGTGGAGAGACACCAGTGCTCTTCCTTGGTCGTGATGTCCTCCGTCCCGTAGGAACAGATAAGACCTTGAGGGAGGGGGGTACACTCCTCAACCCAGATACAGGGGGAGGTGGCACATGTCTGAGGTATGTATGACCTCTCATATGTCTGATTTAGTGAATCAAAGAGTATGCTCTCTTAATACCTTATACTAATTTGCACTAAGATTGAGCATGACCACGGTAATATTTTGTATGTCATGGACAGTCACTGTCCATATTCTTTAAAGATTAGCCCAGGCCCCGGCTGGTGGCACAGTGGATAAGGTGCCAGCCTGTGAACCCAAAGGTCGCTGGTTCGGCTCCCCAGTCAGGGCACATAACCAGGTTGCAAGCCAGGTCTCCAGCCAGGTCCATGGCTGGGGGCAGTTGAAAGGCAACCATACGTTGATGTCTCTCTCCCTTTCTGCCTCTCTCCCTTCCCCTCTCTCTAAAAATAATAAGTAAAGTCTTAAAAAAAAAAAAAAAAAAGAGTAGCCCAGTTTAAGGATGAATTATAGTATTCTCTCCCATCAAGGCACAAGCTCCGAATTTGCTGACTTTGGTTTTGGTCATAAGTAGTGGCTACTTACGAGTTGGCATAATTTCTCTCTTTATAATATATGTATTATTTATCTTACAAATATACATTAACATCAACACACTTAATCTGTCTCTTTGAGGTAGAAAATACTCAGATCGGGAAGAGAAGGACAATGTTTGGAATTTTTCCTGTTGTTATGGGGTTCCTGGGGTTGAAAATGAGATGTACCAACCATAGACTATTTCTCATTTGTGCATCTGACACTTTGGATGCCACCCTTTATGTGTGCTCCGCAGCATTTTACATTTAATCTGAACTGTGAGCAATTTGAGACTACCTACTATGTCTCATTCATCTTGATGTTTTAGGACCCGTCTAGGCCCTGGATTATAGATCATAGGACTGTAAAATTTTTTGTGGTTAAGTAAAGCTTTTCCTAATTGTTTATGTGTATAGAGCTCCTCATGGTGAGTACCCTATAGAACCTATGATGAAATATTCCAAGAGGCACCCTGGCTAGTGTGGCTCAGTGGGTTGAGCACCAGCCTGTGGGCTGAAAGGTCGTTGGTCTAGTGTCCTGTCAGGGCACATGCCTGGTTAGGAGTGTGCAATATACAATCAATCGATGTTTCTCACATTGATGTTTCTCTCCCTCCTCTCCCTTCTCTTGGAAAGTAAACAAATACATTTCTTATTTTATTTATTTAAACCAGTAAATAACAAATAAAAAAAATTAAAAAAAAAAAAGAAAAAAAGAGAAATATTCCAAGAGGCATGAAGTAGGACTCTTGTTAATTAACCTAACACAGGAACTTAACTGTTCCCCAGTTTTCTTTTTTTTTGTAGGGATTTTAGATATAATCATAAGGAGCTGTCTCAGATACTGCTCTTGTTTGGTGGTGGTGGTGGCGGGGCTGGGAGAACCTTTGTTCTAGATTATTCTGTTCAGCAGCCTGGGGATTTTCTTGCTGAACACCTGAACTGTTGATGTGCTCACTATTTGTACATTTGATTTAGCAACTGGGATATGATGACTTGCTGCCTTGTAATATTATCTAATTTCCTTCGCCTCCTCCTCCTTCTCCTCCTCCTTTTTCTTCTTCTTTTAGTATTTTTATTATTCAATGAATGGATTGGAGCAGAAGACACTTAAGCACTTAAGGTTCTGTACTAGTATCAAATGACAACAGTCATTATCTTACAGTTTTATAGGTCACAAGCCTGACATGAGTCTCACTGGGCTAAAGTGAAGGTATCACAGGGCTAGTTCCTTTTGGCAGCTCCAGGGGAGAATCTATTGTTTCCTTTTCCAGCTTCTGAAGGCCACTTGCATTCTTTGGCTCATGGGCCCTTCCTTATTTTCAAAGCCTGCACTGTAGCACCTTCAAATCTCAATCTCTCTCTCTCTCTCTCTTTCTCTTTCTCTCCTGTCTCCCTCTCCCTCCCCTCATTGTTTCTTTCTTTCACAAGATCTACATAATTTGTGTTTAAGGTCTATCTCCTCAGCTGTTTTGAAAACTCCACTTTCTTTTTCTTTTTAAATGATATTTTATTAAATATAATTTAAATTATATATTTTTGTTATTATAGTTGTCCCCACTTTTCCCCCTTTGCCTGCCTCCACCCAGCCCTAACCCCAGAAACTTTGTTTTTTTTATCACAGCTATATTCCGGGGAGCTAGAAAGGAATGTTGGTTGGATTATCTTCAGATTGAAATTTTCTTTCCTTTTTATCTATCCCTATCCATTTGCAGCCACATGTTTGTCTCATAGGAGAGGAAGAAATAACGACACCACAGTCTAACCCTTGGGGCTTTCCAGCCAGTCTTGGATACACACACAGGGGTAAGCACTGTGGCCTCCTCACATGACATCAAACTGTGGGCAGTGCCAGGCCTGAGGAGCTAGGCACCAGGGCACTTTGGGGCTGGGAAGTAAACCTTCCATGAAGACCCCACCTGCAGTGGACCTCAGCTCCCATCTTAGGGGTGATGCCCCTTCTCTTCCTGTTGCCTCTATTTTCTTAGTAAAATAGGAACAAATCAAAGGGAGGGGGGTGTGGGGAGAGAGTACCTACGAGATAGTCGTTAAGGAGAGAGGAAAGGGATAGAGAAAAGGGTATGCCTCGGGCAGCCAGAGGCTTGCAGAGGGTCAAGGGCACATGGAGAGAGAGCCGGCCAGCACAACTGCGTGTTCTCCGGCCATGTTCAGCTGCCGGGCACAGGACTAGAGAAAGCCGAGGGTGGCATTGAGCCAGACTTGGTGTTTGCCCAGTGGGCAACACTGCGGAAAGAGGTTCCCCTTCCTTTTCTGGGGAGTGGGTGGAACCTCCCACTGTGGATTGAGGGTGGCTGATTCAGAGGTGGGGGTGCAGGAGCTGATGTACATCCAGACATCCAGAATGTTTTTACCAGAACCCAGGTAAACGGCAATGTACATGGCTTCAAGGCTGCCCTTAATTTTAATCTGAGCTCACTCAACATGAGGCAGGAGGTGAGCTGCAGGTGGGGGTGGGGGTGGGTGAGAACATTGAGTTCCCCAAGGCTGTTTGTCCCAGACCTGATCCCCGCAGCGCCTGTGGTCTGAGGAGAGAACTTAGCACACACAACCTTCACCTTGAAGGCAGAGTTCTACCATCATCACCACATGCATGGGATGGCATGGCTGGCTACCACGTGGGGACAGATGGGGTTCGTGGAAGTCTAAGTGCTTAAGAAACTTCCATTCTGGTTGTAATAGATCAACTGAGACAGGCACATAGCAACACATGCACTGTAACAAGTTCAGAAGTTACTTTCCATTCAGACATAGGGTTATGACCAAGAGTGGTTTGTCTTTGCCCCTGCAGACAGGCAATGGGAAAACACCAGGGGCCACGTGGTTTGAAAGGTGAAGTTTCTGGCTGTGGTGTGGTCGCTCCTGACAGGTGTAGTTTCAGTGCCTTTTATGGGCCACATTTGTGACTCAGGCAGCCTGAGGGACTCCCCCAGTTTCCTGCTGTGGTAGTGGCATCTGATAATTTAGTTTCCTTTCTTATCAGTTTCTTCTGAGTCCTGCTACCTAATACTTAAAGATGGGCTGGGGAAAAGCCCTTTCTAGGAACTACTGAGCTGTGTGTGGGCTCTTCTTTTTTTAATTCTCACCTGAAAATGTGTTTATTGATTTCAGGGGAGAGAGAGAGGGGGAGAGAGAGAAAGAGAGAGAGATTGGTACTAGGTTGTCTTCTGAACATGCCCCAACCAAAGATCAAAAAGGATCAAACTTGCAAGCTAGTATGTGCTCCGACAGGGAATCGAACATGCAACCTTTCAATGTACAGGACAATGCTCCAGCCAACTTAGCTTCCTGGCCAGGGCTATCTTGTGGGGCTTTTATCTCTCAGGTCTCCCTGAGAGCCTGGACATTGGCAGGCAAAGGGTGGGAATCCTGGAGCCAGAAGGTTCCCAACTGGTCTGGAGAAAACAAGTGATGCCTGGCAGGCAGATCTAGTGTGCCCCCTGGGATCTTGTGCTGGGGGCGGCCTCATGTGGGAGAGGTCTTAACCCTTTCTCCTCTGGATTCCTGTGGAGGTTCTGCGAGCTCAGGGCAGTGCCAATAGGGTGACTGAGGTTTGGGGAGCAAAGCGGGGGACTGGAAAGTCAGGACACAGAAGGAAGGAGATCTGAAGGAGACTGAAGCTTAAGGAAGAAACGTAGCTCAGTTGTTCTCAACTGGGAGCAATTCTGCACACCCCAAACACATTGGGCAAGATTTGGAGATGTTTCTGGTTCCAACTGGGAAAAGGGGTGCTATTGACTTCGAGTGGGTTGAGGCCAGAGGTGCTGGGCAGCACCTCACAATGCCTAGGACAGTCCTGCCACTGAGACTGATCCAGCTTCAAATGCCATCAGAGCCCAGATGTAACTTGAGGGACAGGCTAAGGTGGGGAGGATGAGGAGCCGACTTATCCGCTGGAAAAGAATTTTTACTTCTTGAGCTGCAATTAGTGTTTGTGACATGGCCTTTAGGAAAAATGTGGAAATGGAGAAGTTATGTTGGAGCTCCGGGCTTCAGTTTTGATCTTTTCATATGAAGCATCCTTTCGTGTCACCCCTTATCCAAACGGGGGGGGGGGGGGGGCACCAGGCCTTGGCCCTTTGAGACAAATGATTATACATCCTTCACCATCTCCCCTTGGACAATCACTGTTGAACCTTTTGTCTAATGGTGACGTGTTGTCTTTAGGAGATTCTAGGTACCTGGGTGTGGTGGGGCAGCACTGTTGGTGAGGGGCTCCCTGGTCACTGCTCACACCAGCCTGGCTTTGCTGGGTGCATTTCTCACTAACTTGGATCTCACCTCCGAGTTATGGCATCTTGCTGGCGGGGAGCTGTCCTGGGAGGGCTCAGTCCCTCCTAGGCTGCTGGCTTTGCACTGGCTATGTGGGAGTGGGGCACAGAGGGGCTGGGTGGGCCTCTCTGCCCTGCCCACCTGAGGGCTTTCTGGAGCCATCAGAGGATCCGGGCACTGCAGTGGTGAGAAAATGAGGCTGGGGCAGGGGTGATCAGTAAGGGTGTGGGCATTTGTGGGGAAAGGCAGAAAATTCCTGACACTTCCCAATGAGGCAACAATAGCTCCTGGTGGGCTGGGCAGCAGGGGCAGTGCTATCCACGAGGGACAAACATTCAGGTGAAAGTGCCAGGCCCAGTTTTGGGGTGCACCAAGATCTTTCTGAGGGTGAGTGATTATTCCCGGGAAGCTGAGATCTGAGCTGTGCAGCTGACAATGGCATTCTCTTCTTACTCCATGCATGTCATCCTGTGGTGTGTCCATGGAGGACACTTCTTTCTTTGAGAATGCCCCTGATGTAAATTTCAGCCAGGTGTCACCTGAGAATGAAGGACGGGGGTCAGTATGAGCATACACAGAGGACCAAGGCCGTATATAGGTCTGAGATGCCCACTGGGGAAAACAGCTTGGAAAGTACTTGCTGACATGGCAGTTGAGAACCAAAACCCCTTCTGAGCATGTGATCAAATCCCTCTAATAAGAAGAGAAACCGAGAGTCTCAGGCCGTATGCTGGGAGGGTCGCTACAGCTGGGCTACGGATGTGGGGGTGGGGGGAGTCACCAGGAAAACTATGAAAATTCTGCCCAGTGTTTTGCTTTCACTCACCTAATTTTAGAGGAATCCTCTGGCAAAATGAAACTGAAATCTTGTTTCCCCGATGGTAGTCTCCTGGTGACAATGTCATGGACATGCCCTTGACCATAGAGAGATTTTGATGCTTTTCAGAGGTCAGCTCTGTCAACGTATAATTTGTGTGTAATCAAATTCACCAATTTTATGTGTATGATTTTTAAAAAGTGTTTTAAATAAAGATATGTATTTATTTGTTTTTAGAGAGAGGGGAAGAAAGGAGAAAGAGAGAGAGAGAAACATCCATGTATGGTTGCCTCTTGCAAGTCCCCAACTGGGGACCTGGCCTGCAGCCCAGGCATGTGCCTTGACTTGGACTCAAACCAGTGACCCTTCTATTCACACGCCCGCACTCGATCCATTGAGCCACACCAGCCAGGGCTTAAGTCTGTGATTTGATGAGTTTTAACAAATGTGTACAGTCATGTAACCCCCAGAGAGGCAACCCAGCAACTGCTCATCATCTCCTTTCTATCCCTGTGGTTGGCTTCATTTCTTTTGAAAAATAATTGTATATACACAGAATCTTACTGTATGTAGTCTTTTGGGTCTGACTTTTTAAACTTACCATAATGCATTTACAATTCACCCACGTTGTTATATGAATCAGTACTTCGTATTCCTTTTATAGATGAATACTACCCCACAGTGTGAAGGCACCACACTTTGTTTATCCACTCACCAGTTAATGGACATTTGGGTTGTTTCCAGTTATTGGAGACTCAGAATAAAACTGTTATAAATATTCATTTACAGGTGTTAATGTGGACGTATGTTTTTTTGTTCTGGTGGTAAATACCTGTGAGCGGAATTGCTGGGTCACGTGGTAATTTTATGTTTGATTTTTTAAGGAACTGCCAAAATGTATTCCTAAGTGGCTGCCCTATTTTACATTCCCACCAGCAGTGTATTAGAGTTCCAATTACTCCACATCCTTGTCAAACTTTGGAATTGTCAATCTCTTAACTGTAACCATTTTAATGACCAGATAGGGGTATTGATTTGTGGTTTTACTATTTATCTTCCTGATTACCAATGATGTTTTCCAGTGCGTATTTGCCATCTGTAGGTCTTTTCTGATGAAATGTCTGCCCATATCATTTGAGAGATTTTAAAAACGGGGTTGTTTTTTTTGTTGTTGAGTTACAAGAGGTCCTTATGTGTTCTGGATACAAATCCTTTGTCAGATATACTTCTGCAACTATTTTTTGTTGCTTACCTTCCTTTTCATTTTCTTAACACTGCCATTGGATGAAGTCCAATTTACCAACTCTTTCTTTTATAGTTTGTGCTTTTTGGTATTCTATTTAAGAAATCTTTGCCTAGCCCAGGTCACTCAGATTTTCTCCTAAGTTTTCTTCTAGACGTTTTATAGTTTTAGCTCTCACATTTATGCCTTAGACCTATTTTGAGTCCATTTTTGTCTATGATATGAGTCATGGTTCATTTTTCTTGCCAAATGGATACGCAATTGTTCAATTGTTGAGATTACCATTAGTTGAAAAATTACTGTTTTCTCATTGAATTGCCTCTGCGTTTTTGTAGAAAAATCAAGTGGCCATGTATACATGGATCTATTTCTAGACTCTGTTGTGATTTTATAAAGAAAAGTAAGATTTAAGCACAGTGCCTCTCACAAAAACAGTTTCATTCTTTATCGAATAACGTGTTTTTCTGGAATACCAATTAGAATATTTATGTTATCCTAAAGACTATAGTTTATTCTTGTGCAACTTTGTACTGTGCTTTTAGGCCAAATGCATTAATAGCTGGGCCCAATTTAAATATTGAACTTACGGAAACAAATGGTTAAAATGGTCTGATAACTTTTTTTTTTTTTTTTTTTTCATTGCTTTTAGAGAGAGAGGGAGGGGGAGACAGGGAAAGAGGGCAACCTCAATGAGGAGAGAAACATTGATTGGTTGCCTTCTTATATGTGCCTTGACCAGGAATCAAACCCACAGCCTTCCAGTCTACAAAATGACACTCCAACCAACTGAGCCACCATGGCCTGGGCCATCTGACGACTTTTGAGAATGAGCTATAACGTTCTGAAATGTATATCTTGCACCGATTTCTGCATTTCTTTATTTTACACAACACCCAGGAATGTCTACATTTTCTGTGGTTATCCAAATGTCAGGCGTGAGTCAACCTGCATGAATTTCTGTGCTTTTGCATAGCAACGGGTACAACAGTTTCTCAGTTGTAGATAATCTCCTGCTACACAATTTGTTGATTCTCATGTTCCATCCGCAGTGCTGGGACCTGCACCGCTTGGGGTGGTGTAAGGAGAAATGGAAAGAAAGCACTTATATTCTTATCACTGTAAGGCCGTAGTTCCATATTCTCATTTAGTCTTTATCATGTGCATAGAAACAGATACTCTCATATTCTAACCTACTTTTACTTTTTATTATTTTTATTGAAAAAAGATGTTATTTATTCATTTTTAGAGAGGGAGGAAAAGAGGGAGAAATAGAGGGAGAGAATCATTGATGCGAGATAGAAACATCAATCAGTTGCTTCTTGTATGTGCCTGGATGGGGGATGCAACCAGAAACCCAGGCATGTGCCCTGACCAGAATCAAACACATGACACTCTGCTTTGTGGGATGACACCCAACCAACGGAGCCACACTGGTCAGGGCTAGCCTACTTTTGTTTGTGATAAATTTGATCATATATGATGTTATCTAGGGCTTCTTTCTCCTTTGTGTTTCAAAGATCCGTAGAAAAAAATTGTGTGTTGTTACTTTAACTTTGTGATAAGGTCATTTAAAATGCCAACAACCACATAGAGCTATTATTCATAACTGAAAGAATATTTTAGCTCAAAATTATGAAGACTATTTCAGATGAGCTTTGCTCCAGAACTGCCCTTTAGATTCACAGAAAGGACAGAGGGCTGGATTCAGACCGTTCCAGGGTGCAAAATGGGGTCTGTCACTTTCTTCATTAAACTATTTGCTCTCTCAGTGCCCTCATCTGGTGAGTGGTAACCACACCCCATTTCTAAATGGAAGCTGCTTATCAGGTTTAAATGAATTCACTGAATGTCAAGGAAAAGATAATTACGTGTTGGAGAGAAGGGAATATCTGTGTTATTACAGAGGACAGACCCACTACAGTTTCTGTGTGTTGAACCAGAACTGACTTTTGCCTCCATGTAAGAGCTTTCCAAACGTTAAACTGTTTAAAAAACAAAACAAAATAAAACACAAAACTGGTTTATGAGATAACAAATGATTGCATTTCTGAAATAATTTGGAGAGGCTGTCAAGGTTGTCACAGAGGGGATTCCTTCAAGAGGTGGGAAGTTATGTTAGGTCACCCCCTCGGTCCTTTCCAACACAAAGAGCAGATGATTTCATGATCCGGAATAACCTGGAATTGCTTCTCAGCTATCTTGCTCTGACGGCCCAACCCCCACCCCAGTTGCCCAGTTTTTCTAAAGAAATAGCTACGTGAATTTAGAGTTGGAAATGTCCTTAGAAATTCAATCTTCTGGTTTTTTTTTTTTTTTTCCCTAAGGGGAATTAATTTGTCCAAGGTCACCCAGCTAGTTATGACAGGGAATGAACTGAGAACAGCTCTCCTGGGCTTTCTGGCTGCTTTGTCATCTGACTCAGCTTCCACAACGCTGCCATGCTCACTTGTAAACTATTCTAGCTATTCAGGTCCTTGCCGGCTTTGTCATCTTTTGGGGTGTGTGAGGAAATATGGGACCAGCCACCACACCTGGTTCCTTTTCCTGCCTTTCATCCTGTCTTGATCCTTAGAGGAGCTTGTCACTTGATCTTTTCCTGTTACCAACTCTTTTTTTTTTTTAATCCTTACCTGAGGACATGCTTGCTGATTTTAGAGAGAGAGGAAGGGAGAAAGAGAGAGAGGGAAACACTGGTTGCCTGTTGTATGTGCCTCTACTAGGGATTAAACCTAGGTCATGCCCTAGCTGGGAGTCAAACCTGCATCCTTTGGGTGTATGGGACAACCCACCAAGCAACTGAGCCATCTGGCCAGGGCCACCAACTCTTTTAATGGGAATGTGTTTGGTGACTGTCTGGGTCTAGAAAATTGTATATAGAATCCAGAAAGTGCTTTCAGCCTTTGAATGATGCTCTTTCTTCCTTTGTACATTTTCGAAGTTGCTGAGTCATTAATTTTTCATTAATGGAGTGTTGTGAGAAATACAGATATGTATACAGGCTCTGCTTTCTTTTAGTTCAGAGGAACGATGCTCGAGAGCAAAGGCTGGACAGCTGTTTCTTCTACATGGCGGGGGGGGGGGTTGAAATTTAGAAAATAAAAGTGGAATTACTTAACATTGTTTCAAAGAATTAGTCACCGTAATTTTAAAAAGGTGACTATATAACTGGTGGAAAGAGCAGTTACTGTGGGTTATGTAAACATATGTGTCATTACATTAATTAATAGCTGATATTATTACCAATGAAGCTAAGTATTCAGAAATCTGCATTTTTCCTTTAAACTGCTTGTTTAAAAGTTGTAGTGAAAAATTTCATTCACAACAGCAAAATACATTAAATAACTTAGGGAAATATTCACAAAACAATGTGCTGGACCCAGAGTGAAAGAAATCGATGACTCTATAAAGGGCATAAAAGATGACCTGTTCTGGGATAGAAAGACCTATCATTAAAATATATATCAATTCTCAATTCTCCCTAAATCATCTATAAATCCAATGCAGTTACAAACTACTTACCCATGATTTTTTAAAAAGATTTTTTTAATCATTATTTTTAGAGAAAAAGGCAGAGAGGGAGAAGAAAGGGAGAGAAACATCAGTGTGTGGTTGCCTTTCACGTGCCTCCAGCTATAGACCTGGCCGGAGACCTGGCTTGCAACCTGGTTATGTGCCCTGGCTGGGAATCGAACCAGCGACGTTCAGGTTCGCAGGCTGGCGCCAATCCACTGAGCCACCAGCCAGGGCTCTTCTTTCTTTCTTTCTTTTAATTTTATTAAGTTAAAAATACATAATTATTCTAAAGTTTATCTATTAGAGGATATATATGGGGAGATGGCTAGGAAACGTGTGTGCTTTGCCAGTTTTTATAAAGTTTATGATAAAATTTACACACAATAAAATTCACCTTTCTGGTGTACAGTTGTTTAGGCTTTGACAAATGCTGACTTGGGTAACTGCCACCACATCAGGATCCAGTTCCACCCTCCCCTCCAACTCCCTGTGCAGCCCCTTTGCAGCCAGACCTCCCCAACCCCTAATCCAAGGAAACCACGGACCTCTTCTCTCTCCCTCTAGCATGGCCACTTCAAGGACATCCTATGAATGGAATCATACAGAATGTAATCTCCATGTCTGTCTTCTTTCCCTTAACTTAATGTATTTGAGACTCATCCATGTTGTGTGTAATCAAAGGTTTTTTTCCTGTGTATTGATGAGTAATATTTCCTTGCATGGAAATATTCCACATACTACTACTGTAGTGTGAAAACATACCATGCATTGCACCATAGTAGGGAAACAAACATACTACAGTTGTTGTATGTTCCACCGAAGGACATCAAGGTTGTTTCAGATTTGTAGTACTTATGAACAAAGCTGCTATAAAATTTGTGTACAGGTTTTTGGAAGGACTTGCATTTTTGATTCTGTAGGTTGAGGGTGGATATACCTGCCCTGGTTCTTTATTAGGGGAAAAGCATGCAGTTTTTCAAATTAAATGTAAAGTTGGATGTAGGTTTTTTGTAGAGGTTGTTTATCAGGTTACACAAGTTCCCTTATATTTCTAATTTGCTGAGTTTTTCTTTTTTTTAAATCATGAATAGACGTTAGGTTTAGTCAAATGCATTTTCTGCGTCTATGGGGACAATAATGTGATTTTCATTTTTTTAATTTGTTAATACAGTGGATTGCATTGGTTGATTTTTCAGTGTTACCTAATTTAGCATTCCAGGGATAAACTCTACTTAGTGATGGTGTATTTCACTTATTGCTGGGTGTGGTTTGCTGATATTTTGATGAGGGCTTTTGCACCTATGATCATGAGGGATATTGATCTGCAGTTTTCTTTTCTTGTGTAATATTTTTCTGGTTTGGTACCAGGGTAATGTTGGCTGCATAGAATTGGAAAGTGTTCTCTCATCTTTTATTTTCTGGAAGAGTCTGTGTAGAATTTGTATTATTCCTTTATTAAATGCTTATTTCTTTTCTGGAAGAGTTTTTAAAACCACAAACTCACTTTAATAGATATGAAACTATTTAAATGATCTGTTTCTTTTTGAGTGAGTTTTGGTAGTTTGTGTCCTAAAAGAATTGATCAAGTTCATCCAAGTTATCACATTTAACATAGAATTGTTTATAAAACTACTTTGCTCTCCCTTTAGTGTGTCTGGGATCTGAAGGTAATTTTTGTCTTCCCTCCTTTTTTCTTGGTCAGTTTGGCCAGAAGTTTATCAATTTTCTTGATATTTTCAAAGAACCAGCTTTTGGTTTTATTGATTTTAATCTAGTGTTTTTTGTTTTTAATTAGTCATTGTTTATATTATTTTCTTTATTTTTCTTGCTTTGAGTTTTTGGTTTTATTGATTATATTTATTTTTTATTTTATTATTTTTTAAAGATTTTAGTTATTATTTTTAGAGAAAGGGGAAGGGAGAGAGGCAGAGAGGGAGAGAGACATCCATGTATGGTTGCCTTTCACCTGCCTCCAGCTATGGATCTGACTGGAGACCTGGCTTGCAACCTGGTTCCGTGCCCTGGCTGGGAATCAAACCAGCGACCTTTGGATTTGGAGGCTGGCACCTTATCCACTGTGCCACCAGCCAGGGTGGTTTTTATTGATTTTAATCTAGCATTTAAAAATTTTATAATTAGTCATTGTTTCTATCTTTTATTATTTTCTTTATTTTTCTTGCTTTGGATTTAACTTATTCTTCTTCCCTTCTTTATTTTTTCAAGTTTCTTGAGTAGACTCTCAGGTTATTTATTTGAAAACTATCTTTTTCCCTCTAATATAAGCATTTAATGTCTCTCAACTTCCCTCTAAGCACTGCTTTACTGGCATCCAACACATTTTGATTAAGTTGTATTTTCATTTTCATTCTATTCAAATATTTTATAATTTCCCTTGTGACTTACTTTTTGACCCAGGGATTATTTAGAAGTATATTGTTTAGTTTCCAAACATTTGGGGGACTTTCTAAATATGTTTCTGCCGTTAATTTGTAGTTTTAATTCTGCTATGGTCAGGGAACATAGTTTATTAAAGATTTGTTATGCAATTCAGGGTATCAACGATCGTGAGGGAAGTCCAAGGGTACGTGAAAGAAAGCAGAATTCTGTTGTTCTTAGAAAGTTCTATAAATGTCCATTGGGCTAGTTGGTGGCTTTTTAGTATATTCACAGCATGTACGAATATCACCATGACAAATTTGGTCACAGTTCCGTACCCCTACGAGAAATTCTGTACCCGTTGCAATCAGCACCCATCCCTCATTCTCCTCCCATCCTCCTCTAATCCCTAAGCAGCCACCAGTCCACTTTCTGTCTTGATACATGTTTCTATTTTTGACACTTCATATAAGTGAAATCATACAACTTAGGGTCTTTGTGACTGAGTTTTGTTTTCACTTAGTGTAATGTTTCCAAGAGTAATCCATGGTGTAGCCAGAATCAGCACTTCATTCCTTTATATGGCTGAATAATATTCCATTGTATGGACATAGCATATTTTATTTATGTTCATCAGCTGATGCACATTTGGGTTGTTACCACTAGTTGACTATTCTGAATAATGTTAGGAACATTCATGTACAGGATTTTGTGTGAACATAGCTTTTTACTTCTTTTGGTTGTATGTTCACCAATGCAATTGCTGGGTTGTATGATAACCCTGTACTTGTAGGTTTTTAAAAAAATTAGCATTTCCAGGATATATAGTTTTTTTGCATTCTTTAATTTCTAACCAATTTATGTCATTATATTCAAAGTATATATTTTTGTAGATAGCATATAGTTGGATATTTAAAAAATCCAATCGGACAATCTGTCTCTTTTAATCCAAGTCTTTGACTATTCACATTTAATGTAAATTACATTTAATGTAATTATTTATATAGTTGAATTTAGGTCTACCAGTTTATTATTTGTTTTGTTGGTTTCTCCATCTTTCATTCTTCTTTCTTCTTTTCTGCTTTCTTTTGGATTATTTGAATATTTTAGTATTCCACATTAATTTACGTATTAGATTTTGACTACATTTCCTTGTATCACTTGTAAGTGACTGCTCTAGGGGTTATAATATACACATCTATCTTGGGTTTTCCACAGTCTACTTTGGATTAATGTTTTACTGGTTCAAGTAAAATGCGGAAAACTTATGATCATAGATACTTTTGCAATCTCCCCCCTACACTTTACTTGTCAGAAGTATTATATCTACATACATCAAAAACCCCATCAGAAAATGTAATCATCTTTCAACAGTCATTCAGAGTTTACAGAATTTAAGAAGACTAATCAATTGTATTTACCATTTCTGTTGTTCCTCCTTTCTTTCCAAAGTTCCAAATTTACCTGTTATCATTTTTTTTCTACCTGAATATCTTAGCTTATTATTATTATTTTTTTACAGAAGGTCTACTGGCAGTGAATTCTAGTTCTGCTTCATTTGAGAATGTCTTTATTTCCCTTTTCTTTCTGAAGGGTATTTTCATAGTGTTTGGAATGGGTTATAGTTTTTTTTTCTTTCAGTGCTTGAAAAATGTGGTGCCACTGTCTTCTGACTTCCAATGTTTCTGATGAGAAATCTCCATGCTTTTAGATCACTGTTCCCCTATATGTAAGGTATACATTTTCTCTGCTTCCGGTAATATTTCCTTTATGTTTGGTTTTCAACAGTATGATTATGACATGTCAGAATGTGGATTCCTTTGGGCTTATCTTCTTTAAAAACTTTGTACTTTTTTCTTCTTGCCCTGGCTGGTGTGGCTCAGTAGATTGAGTGCTGGCCTGCACTCAAAAAAAAAAAACCATACATTGCTGTTTTTCTCCCTCTCTCTCCTTCCCTCCCCTCTCTCTAGAAATAAATAAATAAAGTCTTTAAGTTTTTTTGTATTTTTTTTATCCATTAATTTATGTTGTTTTTTTTTTATCCAAATTTGGGAAGTCTTCAGCCAGTGTTTCTTTGAGTAATTTTCTGCATCAATTCCTTTTTTTTTTTTTTTTTTTTTTACCATTTAAAAAAAATTTATTGTTGTTGTATTACATCCATCCCCTTTTTGCTCCCCTCTGTCCTTCTCCCTGCATCAATTTCTTTTCCTACCCTTCTGGGACTCCAATGACATGAAGTCATTTTTTTTATATTGTCCCACACACCTCTGAGGCTCAGGTCATTTTTAAAAAGTCTTTTTTTTTTTTTTTTCTCTACTGCCCAAATTAGGTCCTTCCTATTGACTTATTTTAAAAATAATTTTGAAAAACTATTTTATTTATTATTTTTAGAGAGGGGGGTAGGGTGAGAGGCAGAGAAGGAGAGAGACATCTATGTATGGTTGCCTTTTACCTGCCTCCAGCTATGGATCGGGCTGGAGACCCATCTTGTAACCTGGTTATGTGCCTTGGCTAGGAATTCAACGAATGACCTTTGTGTTCGTAGGCCAGCGCCTTATCCACTGTGCCACCAGCCAGGGCCCTACTGATTTATTTTAAAGCTCGCTGATTCTTCTGTCTATTACTGAGCTATGATTTTAAAATTTCTGTTATTGACAGTTTGAACTTAAATTTTTGATATGGTTTTCTTTTTGTTGGTGATTGCTGAGCTTATTTAATATCATACAATATGGCTTGACTAAAAAGTATGAAACAAAATACAGATTACATTCTAAGTAGCATTTGTATAATTATAATTGATTTACCTGGGATATGACTCCATTTGTTTTGCTTAGGGTTCAGGAAAAAGAGTGGGCCGTTTAGACATGATAAATGTCAGGAAAAATAATAAATATTTTTTCTTCTCTTTCTAGCCTTCTCCTTTGTTATCCAAAATGTACTACCATTGAGACAAAATCAATCTGACAGAGTCCTAATATATGATTCTTCTTTATGGATTCTATTTCTTTTAACGTCTATCTTTACTTTGTTCTGTGAGTTCACCCTTACTTCATGAACCAAGTTTCAAATCATTGCTTTGAAAGCTATGCTAATCTCAACATCTGGGTTATCTTGGATTTGAAAGTTGTTGAATTTTTATTGATTTTTTTTTTATGTCAAGTAATTTTAGATGGTACCCCAGACATTTAGAATATTATGTTTTGAAACTCTGGTTTCTGCTATATTCCTCTGGGGAACTTTTTTTTTCTCCCCCTTCTGTTTTAGCTGGTTATCAATCTGGTTAAGGTCAGACTGCAAAGTACTGACTTGCCTTCTGTGGACTGTGGCTTTAAAGGCGACTGTCTTCCAAAGCCACTGTGCTGTCAACCTGGTCACTCCACAGGTACATTACCCAGCGGCCAGTGTGGGGTATGGGTGCTGGGTTACATGGCAGTTCAGTTCTCCAAACCTTTGTTTTGTGACTTTAGGCTAATTATCCACATGTGTAATTTGGAGCTGAACCTGGAGTTCACCCACAGATTCAAAAGATTTCTTTGCCAGCCCCTGCCTCTCTGGATGGCCCCTTCCCCAGCTATTCCGGTTAGAAAGATAGGGTTTTAGCTTCTGAGCATGGTCCAAACCATTCTTGCAGCTGGACCTGCCTGGGGGTGAAACAAAGAGAGAAAACAGTGAGGGAGGAATAACAAGGAGTCCCCTACTTGGATAACCAGGAATCCCTTTCCTAGTCCCTCTGCTCATAAAGAAGGGGCTCTCACCCTGGCTGGTGGCACAGTGGATAGGTGCAAAATCGAAGGTCACTGGTTTGATTCCCAGCCAGGGCACATAACCAGGTTGCAAGCCAGGTCTCCAACCAGGTCTCCAGCTGGAAGCACATGAAAGGTAACCATACATTGATGTTTCTCTCCCTTTCTCCCTCCCTCCCTTCCCTTCTCTCTAGAAATAATGAATAAAATCTTTTTAAAAAAATCATAGAATATTAAAAAAAAAAGGGGCTCTCTTTCAATTTGGGTTTTCTTTGATCCCCACAGCCACTGGCACCACGGTGGGAGTGCAGCTCTGTGACAGGCGTGATTTGGGGCAGGGCCAGGACAGTGAAGGGAAAAAAGAAGAGGGAATTTCCCTCACTTTCTGTCTTTCAGGAGCCTCCCTCCCTCACTCCCCCGCCCAGCCCTTTCTCAGTCCTCTGACCAGAAAAAGTTTCTCTTCGGAAAGAGGGTTTCTCTTGGGATGTCTGTTGTTCACACCCTGGTGTTGTTTTAGGATCCAGACTTTCTTACAGTGAGGTCTGGAAATAAGGAGGAAAACACATCTCTGGAGGAAAACAACCTAACAGTTGTTACTTGAATTTCCTTCCTGAATCCACCTGCTACTATTGACTTTTCAAAGTTCTCACATATGGGGAGGAGGCTGCAGGGCTGAAAGAAGTAAGTGAAGCGTTGAGAAGTACAGATTGGTAGTTACAAAACAGTCGCAGGGATGTAAAATACAGCGCAGGGAATATCGTCAATAATAATGTGTTAACGAAATACGGTGCCAGGTGAGTACTGGGAATATTGGGGAAGGGGAACACTTTGTAAAGTACGTATATGATTGTCTAACCACTATGCTGTCTGCCTGAAAGCAATACAAAATAGTATCGAAAGCAAACTGTCATGGAAAAAACAAAGTTTTCATACAGTTGCTTCCGATACCTGTTTAGGGTTTGGTTGCAGTTAAGGGGCGTGAGGATGGAATGTGTTTGCGCCAGCAGGCTGGGTCCTAAGTCCCAGGAAATGTGGCTAAAGCCACAACAATCAAAATTATGCTGATAACAAGGCAGGAATAAACAGGTATACTAAGGAGAAAGAAAGAACGAAGAAATAATCTTATATATCGCATGAGAACCATTAGGGAAAGCATTTTAAGTCAGTGGGGGAAACTTAAATGTTGTGACAACTGACGTTTGCGATGAAAAGTGGCATCTATACCCTACTTCTTATATCAGAATAATTCAGGAGAGAATGAAATGTTTATACGTGAAACAAATCATAGAACTACTAGAAGGAACTTTTGGTGAAGTCTAGAAGTACTAAAGGAAAGACTGATAGATTAAAAAAAATATTTGATTCATTATTTTTAGAGAGAGGGGAAGGGAGGGAAGAAGAAAGGGAGAGAAATATCAATGTATGGTTGCCTTTCATGGTCCTTCAGCTGGGGACCTGGCTGGAGACCTGGCTTGTAACCCAGGTATGTGCCCTGGCTGAGAATTGAATTGGCGACCCTTGGGTTTGCAGGCCGGTGCTCAATTGACTGAGCCACACCAGCCAGGTAAGATTGATAGATTTGATTCCCTAAAAATACAAAAACTCTGTATAGTAAAAAACAAACAAACAAACAAAAATGCCATTAACAAAGTTAAAAATAACCCAAGAAAGCATGCTTGCACATATGACAGACAAAGAATGCAGGTATATTTTAATAATCTATAAAATAATACAGAGAAAGGTAAGTAATAATGAGCAAAGGACATTAAACTAAAACGAAATAATATGACCTGCAATTACAGTGTATGAAAAAATGCTCATTTTCACTATTGCTCAGGAAAACCAAGTAACAACTGTAAGCTTCCTTTTGTTTATTGGATTGGCAAACAGGAGAGCACCATGACGGCGCTTAGGCTGGTGTGAGTGCAGAATGAGGGGACACACACAATGTTGGGGGGGGTGTGTGTGTGAGATTTCCAGAGTCTTGTCTTTCGCAAGGGCAATTTGAGAAAATGCTCAGCAACTTCAAGTGCATTTTCTTTGACATAGTAAACCTAGATCTAGAAATTTATGTCAGGGGGGGTACCAGGGCAGTTCAAAAAGTTATATAGGCTAGAATGATAATCACAGCATTGTTTAGTGTAGGGAAAAATTGGAAACAGCTAAAATGTCTAATATTTGGGGACTGGTTAAATATGGTTCATCCACATATTGCGATATTAAACAGCTTTTAAAAAGTATATATAGCCCTGGCTGGTAGCACAGTGGATAAGGTGCCGGCCTGAGAACCCAAAGGTCGCAGGTTCGATTCCCCAGCCAGGGCACATAACCAGGTTGCAAGCCAGGTCTCCAGTCAGGTCTGTGGCTGGAGGCAGGTGAAAAGCAACCATACATTGATGTCTCTCTCCCTCTCTGCCTCTCTCCCTTCCCCTCTTTCTAAAGATAATGAAATAAAATATTAAAAAAAAAAAAAAAGTATATATATCCACCTTGTCAGATAGCTCAGTTGGTTAGAACATTGTCCTGAGACACCAAGGTTGTGGGTTCTATCTCTGGTCAGGTCACATACAAGAATTGACCAAGGAATGCATAAAAGTGTGGAACAACAAATTGGTGTTTCTTTCTCTTTGCGCTAAAAGATCAATCAATGAAAGTATATACATGCCTATATATGGAATGATCTCCCCAACATCTTGCTGAGTAAAAAAAAGAGCAAATGTAATTATTTTACTTATGTAAATTTAATCTATAACTATTTCTCCATCATTCATTCATTCACTCATCCATCCATTATCTATCTATCATCTATTCTCTTCCCACCTACCAGCCTCGTCATCTAGCTAACTATTTAGTTATCTGTCATTTATCTGTCCCTCCAGTCTACCCACCTAATCCACCTATCTACATCTATTACAATAGCAAGAGGTTTGGAAAGTGTTAACCAAATGTTAATGGTGTTTATATCGGGTATTTGAATTTCAGGGAAATTTTATTTTTTGTTCTTATTTTTTTCTGCACTGTGGAGATTTCCTGCAAGTATTTTTATCTTTATAAAAATTAAAACCTCCCAGCCAGGGCACATAACCAGGTTGCAAGCCAGATCTCCAGCCAGGTCCATAGCTGGAAGCAGGTGAAAGGCACCCATACAGTTATGTTTCTCTCTCTTTCTTCCTTCCTCCCTGCCCTTTCTAAAACTAATGAACAAAATCTTTTTTAAAAAATAAAACCAATTTTAATAGAAGGTAACAATAAAATAAATCAATAATGAAGAACAAGGAAACAAAGAAATAAGTAAATGGAAACAAGCACTCTAAATGGGATCGCATGAATTATGTGGAAATTGATTTTTATGTCCTGTCTCAACTCCTCAATGCCAAGTTTTATTTCTCCAAAGGAAGGGAGGTATACTTACATCCCAATGTATTTATTTATTTCTGCACAAGTTCCAGGAAATAGTTGCTTCTTCCCGCTCCCCCTCCCATATTCCTTGGTTAGCGGCTGAGTAAACTTTCAGAATGGGAAAGTGTTTGTTTTTCTAAGGTTAACATTTATCATTTTAAAGAGTGCACCTAATCTATTTTTTCCTGTTGCTGAAAATGATTTTCTTTTTTTTTGTGATAAACTATACATAGCCTAAAATGTAACCTTTCACCATTTCTAAGTGTACAGCTGAGTGGCATTTAAGCACATTCACGTTGTTGTACATCCATCACCACCTTTGATCTTCAGAAGTTTTTCATCTTCCAGAACTGAAACTCTCCATTAAACACTAAGCTATGCAGACCCAAAGTTAGCCATATGGAGCACTGGCAGGGAAAAAACTTCAACCAAAATGAAAATACACGCAGGCTTGATAACAGAGCCGTAACTTGTAAACAAACAATTCTGGTTTTTCTGCAAAGTAGGCAAAACCAGTAATGTGCTTGTCAAGATCCTGGGAACTTGAGCAGAGCGCTTTGCCTTTTCCCAACCCATAGTCACCCTTGTTTGGTCGCGTGACTCAGAAGGAAGTGTTCTCCTGGTCACACTTGGCCTGTCCTGGGATGTGCAATAAGGAGCCCAGTTCTTTGCTGGAGCAAGTCCGTATCAGCAAGGTCAGCATCTTTGGAACAACAATTTTTGAGAAGTAACAAGGAGTGTCACATGTTATTACCCCAAACCCTATAGAACAGATTTCAAAACATGACCCTGGAGATTCCCCCACCAACACTCTTCAACCTCCTCCAACCTCCAGCCCCAAGAACAATCACAGAGGCCTTCCTGGTGGTGGTTTTTCACATCCTTGATGATGGGCCTGGCGATGATAATAACAGTTTTTCTAAGGGAGGAATTTGGAACTAGCATCTGCAACACAATGAATACTGACTTGTAAATGAATTCAAGTTTTCTAAGAGGGAGTGAACATTGAATGGAAATTGAAACGAGACCTTGAAAGATTGTAAAATAGGACAGTGTCTTGGGATTTGCAGACAGAGCAAAATGCATGAAGAGTGAGTGAGTATGAGGGATGGGGCCATATTCTTAAATTGCCGCTTTTAGAAGAGTTGCGAATATCCCTCAGTTTCTCCTGGTGTTGAGGGTGACTCCTACCCCCCAATTATTTCTGGGCCATCAGAGGTACTGTACCCTCCTTTTCTACACCTTGCTGGAGCACAGGCCCTGGGCTTCTCTGTCCCTAGACTGTATCCGTAGTGGAAAGGAGACGCAGCATGTAGTTCTGCTGCAGTCTTGTTTCAGGTGATTGGAAGGATCTTGATTTGGACTTACTACTACTTAAAGGTAATCAGCATGTTTTATCTTCATTACTAATTCAGAGCTTAGAGCTTATAAAAGGCATTTATAAAAATTGCTCATGTTGTGTGGATTGTAACTTTTCTTTCTCATAAAATGTCCTTAGATATCACATGGAAGGAGACCAAGAATCCCAAAATTTCCCTAGTGATTGCTTTATCACTCACTGAAAAGACAGTGTCCCGGGGATTATCAGAGACAGTTCCTAGAGTGTAATTTCAAGGGTGATAAAAGGTTTCCAACTACCCCAAATACTTCCTAAATTGATCAGTTTGTGGTCCCCATTGGTAGCCGTTTGTGGCTTAAGGCATTAGAGGCTTCTGCTGAAAATGCAAATTTCTGTTGTTTGGGAGGGTAACCCACTAAGCAGAAAAAGAAAGGGTTTTTGGGCTTTGCTGACCCTGTGTTTTCATCTGGCCCTGCCACTCTCCTACTGTGTGACAGTGGATTACTTACTTTTCTTCGCAAAATCTCAGTTTTCTTACCTGAAACATGGGTAGCACTGACCCCACAAGGCTACTGTCAGGATTAGATAATAACGTAGATCAGCAATGTCCACATGAAATACAGTGCGATCCACAGGGGCTTAATTTAAAATTTCCTAGCAGCCACATTAAAAAAGAATAGGTGAAATTAATTTTAATATACTCCATTTGCCCCAATAGTCATAAAATGATCAATTCAACATGTAACAAATACAAAAATTATTAATGATGTATTTTACATTTTTTTCTCTTACCAAATCTTCAACATTTGATGTATTTTACCGTTACAGAGCATCTCAATTCATACCAGCCACATTGCAATACCAGCCACATGAGGTGGCCACGTGTGGCCAGTGGCCATGTTGGAGGGAGCAGGAGCAGACAGGATCTGGCAGGAAGGGAGTGCTGTGTGGATGACTGTTTTTGGCTCTTCGTCCTTAAGTGAATTTGCCGGCTCCAGCTGGCCAAGCAGTCAGCACTCTTGGGATGGAATATTACCTGGTCAGTTTCCTTTTAAACTCAGTGGCTTCAAATAGCTCCCATTTGTCATCTCACAGCTTTAGTTCAGAAGCCCAGGTGGACTCAACCAGGTTCTCTACTCAGGGTCTCACTAGTTGCAGTCAAGGTGTTGCCGGGCTGTATACTCTCTCTCTTTCACACACACTTATGTACGTATGTATGGGTTTATTTATTGCCTGGATCTTTCTGTGAATCCTCTTGGTCTACTGCAAGCAGTAAAGCACAATCACAGTCCCCTACCCTCATAGCGTTTTCCCCACAAAGGCCATAGCTCCACCATTTTGCTATTTTGTTGGTATCCCTTTCTCATCATTCATCTGAAATTTTGGAATCAGAGCAATGTTCATAGTAATGTGGGGTTGGCGTCCAATAAAGATCCAGTTCTTTTCACAACTCATATCCTTTTTTTCCAGACTTGAGAGTGGTGTCTCTCTCTTTCTTTATTTTTTTATTTTAAAGACTATTTATTTTTAGAGAGAGGGGAAGAGAAAGAGAAAGAGAAGGAGAGAAACATCAATGTGTGTGGTTGCCTCTTGTGCTCCCCCAAGTGGAGACCTGGCCCACAACCCAAATATGTGCCTTGACTGGGAATCGAACCGGGGACCCTTTGGTTCTCAGGCCAGCTCTCAGTCCACTGATCAGCTAGGGTATCTCTCTTTCTTTTATTTTAATTTTAATTTTATTTTTTAAATTTAATTTTATTGTCGTTGTATTATATCCATCCCCTTTTTACTCCCCTCTGTCCCTTTCCCCACCCACCCACCCACTCCCCCACAACATCAATCCCATGTCCATGGTTCTTCCATGCTAGGTTCTTGTCTAAATTGCTCCTCTTCTTTGCCTCTTCCTCCCCCCTCCCCCTACCCCCCTTCCCCTTGGCCACTTGAAGGTCTATTCACTGTATTCATATATCTGGTTCTGTTTTGCTTGTTGTTTGTTTTTTTTTTTTTCATTATTGTCCTGTAATGGGTGAGATCATATGGTATTTGTCTTTCACTGACTGGCATATTTTGCTAAGCATAATACTTTCTAGTTCCATCCATGTTGTTGCAAAGGTTAGGAGTTCCTTTTTTCTTTCTCCTGTGTAGTATTCCATTGTGTAAATGTACCAAAGTTTTTTGATCCAATCATCCACTGATGGGCACTTAGGCTGTTTCCAGCATTTGGCTATTGTAAATAATGCTGCTATGAACATAGGGGTACATAGGTTCTTATGAATTGGTGTTTCAGGATTCTTCGGGTATAGTCCTGGTAGTGGAATTGCTGGATCAAAAGGCAGTTCCATTTCTAGTTTTCCAAAGAAAGTCCATACTGTTTTCCTTAGTGGCTGCACCAGCTTGCATTCCCACCAACAGTGCATCAGGGTTACCTTTGCCCCACATCCTCGCCAATACTTGTTGTTTGTTGATTTGTTGATGATTGCCATTCTGACAGGTGTGAGGTGGTATCTTATTATGGTTTTAATTTGCATCTCTCTGATGGCTAGTGATGTTAAACATTCTTTCATATGCCTCTGGGCCCTTTGTATGTCTTCCTCACTGAGTTGTCTGTTCAGGTCTTTTGCCCATTTTTTAATTGGGCTGTCTGTCTCCGTGGTGTTGAGTCACATTAGTTCTCTCTTTCTTTTAAATATCAGAAATTTATTTTCTCCCAGTGCTGGAGGGCAAAAATCCAAAGTCAAAGTGTCAGCGGAGCAATGATGTCTCATTTGGCTCCTGGGTGGTATGCTCACTCAGGACATTGGCAGAATTCAGATCCTTGTGATTGTAGGACTGAGGTTCCTTATTTCCTTGATGGATGTCATTCAGGGACTAGTCTTTGCTCTTAGAGCCAAACCTACCATTCCTTCTCATCCTTTGACTCTCTGACTTTTCTGTCTGCTTTCAGCTGGAGAAAGCTGTGCTTTTAAAGGGCTCATGTGATTAGATTAGATACACCCAGGTAATCTTTTTAATTCACTCAAAGTCAACTGGTGAGTAACCTAAATTACTCCTGCAAAATCCTTTTTTTCCACATAACACAACCAGGGTGGGATATCTTATCACCTTCAGAGTTGCAGGCAGTAGGGTGGAAATTCTTGGGTTGTTATTATAAGTAGAGCAGAATGGAGGTTTTAGGCTCAGTCTGTGGCAGACTCTCTTGCCTAGATGATTTGGAGGTCACAGTAAGGTTTAGAGGGCTATTTGAAGACATGGCTCTCTAGAGCTGAGGGACAGGAAAATGCTGACCGGGGTGAAGGCATCTGTAGATCCCACAATTCCATTTGATCAAATGCTGGTTCTGGCGATTGCTCCTGGGCGTTCTCTCTTTTTCTCTGAACTAATGATCTTTCCAAGTATTTGACCAAGGTCAACAGGTGACTGGTCCTCCTACTAAGTATATAGGTCAGGGGACACTGATTTAACACTGACACTTCTGGTCCTTTGGGGTTTCTGAGGTTGAATGCAGTGGTGATTGTAAAGCAAGATTACCTCGAATGTTTTGGAAGCAAAAATAGCATTTGTCAGAAGGCTGCTCATCATAGTCTTTCCCCCCCTGATTATGATGAGTGGATCAGATGGTGAGGAGGGGGTGGGGAGCATGGACCCACAGAGTGCAGATTCACTCTAGGCATGATTAGTGTGAGCAGATCCATGTTGGAGGACCACTCAGGCCTCTTGAACAGCCTGGTAACAGTGCCTATTCTCTGAAATAAATATGCTGTGATATTCAGTGCCTTTTACATACAAGTTAAGTAGAAGATGTGTACCAGAAATGTTTTGTAGTCCTGCATTCCAATTCAATGTCAAAGATCTTTTAAAACTTCAGGGCGAGGGGGGAAAAAAAGAGATGGATGTAATACAACAACAATAAAATTAAATAAAAAAAAAAAACAACAACTCTGGGGGCTTTACACTTCATGTTTAGTCACTTGGCACTGGCACTAGTTATTGTGTTATTGTCTGAATTTCCTAGGAAAGAAGCCTCAGGACACTACTGTGTCTATGGCAGAATGCACAAATGACCACGCATGAGTGACAGATGGCTCCTTCCTGGTCAGCTACATGGGAAGTGGCTGTATACATAGAAGTCACTAAATTAGCAGGATTCCTGGGATGTCTTCTGTTATCAGATAGGGACAAGCACCAAGAAACCACTAAAGGGTTTCTCTCAGCTCTTCACAGGGGCCAATAGTTTCTTTCGCAATCCTCTACATTTTATTATAAGCATTTCAAAAACATTATTCCTGACTAGGGGGGCCTATTAGTCTCACCAGAATGCCAAAGAAATTTGCCAAAGGAGTTTTCCTGGTGACTGCAACAAATTGCCAAAAATTGGGGTGGGGGTGGGAGTAAAAGAACAGAAATTGATCTCTCCCAGTTCTGGAGTCCAGAAGCCTGAAATGAAGGTGTCAGCAGCCTCTGAAGGGAAATTCATGCCGTGCCCCTCTGCCAACTTCTGGTGGTTGCCAGCAACCCTGGGTGTTCTTTGGCTCAGGGCGCATCGCTCCCATCTTGACCCCCATCTACCCATGACCTCCTTGTGCGCCTACATTGTCTTCCTATAAGGATACCTTACCTCCAGGATGATCTTATCTTGAGATTCTTGATAACATCTCCAAAGGCCCTTTTCCAAATACGGTAAGGTCATATTCGCAGGCCCTGGGGTTTAGGACGTGGACATATCTCTTTGGAGGGGGTCACTGTTTAACCCACCACCAAGGCCAAGGTACAAAAAAGTTTAAGCAATCCTTGCCCTGACCTTCCTGGAGAATGACTCATCTTTCCTATCAAAATCTCACTGTTTCATGACTTTTTGCTGCTGTAACTTGCTTGCATTTCTGACTTGTCAAAAAAATAATGTTCCATCTCTCTGTCTTGAAAAGGACTTCTGAATATGATCAAGTCATGGTGAGGACTGACAAGCACATTAAAAAAAAAACAAAAACAAAAACAAAACTCTCCAGAAGCATCTAAGCAGGAAACCGCTGAATGGAGGTGACTTAAAGTCTCTCCCATGTGCATTTTGCAGGTGCATTTAGCAAACGCTGCTGGCAGGAGGAAACTTCCACAGGGCCTGGGGTGACGCTTCTCAGCTTTGGGCTCCTATTTCACATAAGTCAGTCTCAGGTTGACACCCAAGGGCCTCTGGCCCCTGTGACTTCTCCTAAGACACTGGGAGCTGCTGCTGGGTCAGCTGGCTAACGCGCTGCAGTTGACAGACCACTTTCACCCACATGACTTCATGTGGCTGAAATACCTGTTCCCCTCCAGCTCACATGGCCGGTTTCTCTGCTCCTCAGGCCTCCACTTAAATGTCAGCTCCTCAAAGCTGCCCAATCTTACCCTTTCTGCCTGAGGTCACTCATATTTTCTCTTCTCTTGTTCCTTCTCTGTCCTTTGGTATAGAAATAGCAAGGAGACAGGGCCTTTGGATGACATAATTTTCAAATTTCCTCCTGTCTAAACTAGAAGAGAGAAGTAGAAAACCTTGGGTGAAAATAGTCATTTGATAATTAGGATACACGTAAAGTAAAATTTTGTTAATTTTCATCAACTATAATTTTTCTGAAATCACACAACAGCTACTGAAAATTGACCATTGTACTGAGCCTAAAAATGTTTCTATCCCCAGACCCCTATTGCTACTTTGTGCTTGTTTTTCTTCACTGCCTCTGACTGAGTTAGAATTCACATGCCCTAAAATGCACCGTTTAAAAGTGCACAATTCAGCGGATGTTGGTCCCTTGGCAAGGTTGACCCAAGAGGTATTCTGGACGCTTGCCTATTGCAGACGCAAAGAGTTGAAGAAATTTCCCCCCAATCTGGGATCTGTGTAGTGTTTTGTAATGTACGCAGCATTGAAACCACACTTAAAAGAAATTGAGGATATGAAAAATTAATATTTTTCTGCCCAGAGTCTGTTATGAGTCTGCAGTCTCTAGTTCGGAGACCTAAGTGTGAGGGATAAGGCGGTGGATGAGGCGCTCCCAGGCTGGACCACGCAGGAAGCCGTGAGCCAGGGAAGGAGAAGCACTTCTTTGGAAACTCCCAGGTCCATGGTCAGGGACCCAGTCACCCACGGAAAACTTTTCTGAATGACATAATACATTTTTTTTACCCGCCTGCCTACCGGAGCTTCCAGCCAGGCCCGCGGAGGCTCCTTGCCCCGCCCTCTTCCTAAGCCACACCGCTGTCTGGGTCCGAGCCGGCCAGGAGCTCGCGGTGCACTGGAGTCTAGTTCCTCTGATAGAGGAAGCCCTTCTCATCCTTGGCAGCATGTACCTTGCTCTCCTCTCTGTAACCTGGACACTCACCCACTGTGACTACCGCTGTCCCCTGGCACGCTCAATAGGCCCACGATTACACTGCTCCTTTGTGCGCCAGGCACCACTGATTCCAAGAAATAAAACCAGGTTTTCTACCGTCCCGGGGTCTCTGGCATGGTTTCCTTTCTTGTTTGGGTCTTTTCTTCCTTTACCTGTAAAAAGCCTTTCTCAACCTTTCAGGTCCATTTCAAATGCTGTTTCCTCCAGAAAGTCTTTTCCGATTGTTCCAGTTGGGGTTGAATTAAACTCGGGGATAAAGCCCACTTCCTACACAACAGAGAACTGGGGTTTCCCCCTCTCTTCATGCCTTGTTGATGGACTCTCACTGTATACTAGTTTTTTCATGTGTACGGTGAGGAGGCTGGGGGTCCCCTTGCCTACCTGCCACACAGATAAGAAGCTCTAACAAGAAGCCCATGGGAAGGAACTTTGCAGGGTTTTTTGAAGTGCGCCGACTGCAATGCCTTGTTATCTTTCCCTCTGGGTTCCCTCTCCTCTGTCCCAGCTTGGATCCTTCTAAGCACATGTTCTGCTTTGAATGACAGACCTGTCCATCTGCCCCACTAGTCAGGCTCCATCTAGGCTCCTGAGAAAGAAGATACGGTTCTAGCAGGCCCTGCAGGGTTGCCACTGCTGCCATCGTTCCAGTCCCTCAGGTCTCAACGAAGCCAGGTGATGCTCCTGAAAGGGAGACAAGCCAATTAGAGAGTTAGGTTGAAAGTCAATCCTGGTTCAAGGGCCAACGCAGGCTTTTCCCCATGTCCGAGATGTGCCCATTGCGGTACTCGTCTGGTCTCTGTGTTTCTGTGTGAGTGTATTGATTCTTGCCCAAGTCTTTCCCTTTTCTAGCTGATTCTCATTTCTGTGTTTGTGCTTCTGCTGATTCTGCTTTTCGTTAAAACAATTCTGTGTTCTGGCTTTCACTCCCAGACATGATCCTACTTGTACATTATATGCCCTGGGGTCTACCTGCAGGGGCACCCTAGGCTTCCTGTGTTTGCCAGGTCTGAATTCTAAATCCTGAACCCTGCCCCTTCTGGGCCCTGAGCCTTGGCAACCAGGTTTCCACTCTTTCTGGACACTGCCAAGCTACTTGAAGGCTTACACACCAACTCCATGATTACTCTGCGTGTTCTGTGAACATTTCAGGGCAACAGTTTATACCAATGCATTTTCTCACCAACTGTTAACATTTTGAAGCATGTAAAAAAGAAGAGGCTAACTCAGTAGACAATCACCCCCAGTTCTATCAATCTTAATACAATGAGATATTCATCTAAGATTGTTTTTTGTTATATAAAACATAACAGATTCAGCCAAGGCTGTTGCTACCTTGTCACAGGTGGGTCTCACTTCACTTCCTCCTCACAGGTAACAGCCACCACAAACTGAGACTGTGTCCTTCTTGGGCTATTTTTTCATCTTGGTCTTGATGATATACTATTTGCATATATTTAGTTTTCAACTTGTGGTTTTGATTCAAAACTATATTTGAAGTTTTATCATTTAAACTACGGTACAGTATTTGCTTGTGTTCACACACCACATTTTGGCCGTGCACCTGGTCACGCACCTCTAGGTTCCTTCCACATCCTCACATGATAGACATTGCCCATGTATTCATGCTGCATCTAATTGAGCTCACATGTGAGAATTTCTCCAAAGTCCTTGCCTGGAAGTGGAATTCATGACTCATCAAGAGTTTGAGCAACATCACCCTTTTTAGACATCCGCAGGGATTTTGATGAGGTGAGAGCAACTTCACTCCATCAACATTTTTGAATCTCCTTATTTCTTTACCTTCTTGCTCTGGCTTGGTACTATTTACACATTGAGATTTTTGCAGATATGATGAGTATGAAATTCTACCTCACAGCATTTCCCTTACCACTATTGTAGGTGGGCATTTTTCTGTATGCTTATAGGCATGCTTTTTGAACTTTTCTATAAATTATTCATTTAAATAAAAATATTGAAAAGCACCTTTATTGAGATACAATTCACATGCTGTACAATCTATGCAGTTGAAGTATAGAACGCAAAGGCTTTTAGTATATTTACAGAATTGTGTAACCATTACCACGGTCAATTTTAGAGCACCAATAAAAGAAAACCCTTATCCATTTTTTCTCCAAACTTACCAGCTCTAGGTCATCACCTATCTATTTTCTACCTTTATAAATTTGTCTGTTTTGAATGTTTCAGATAATTGAATGATAGAGTATATGGTCTTTTGTGACTGTTAAATCATACCCACCTTTCGGCTATTATGAATAATGTTATTATAAACAATCGTGTAAAAGTTTTTGTGTAGATGTATGTTTTCGTTTCTCTTAGGTACATAACCAGGAGTGGGGTTGCTAGGTCAGATGGTAACTGTATCTTTTATTTATAACTTTTGCATTTTACCTTCTAGTCATTTGCCTGTTGTTTTGGTCTTTGTTTTGTAGAAATTCTTATATTTTCTAAGTAACAGTCTCTTGTCTTTGTTGTGTATATCTTCTAGACTGTGATCATGTTTACATTTTCCTTTTCCATGGTATAGAAAATTTAAGTGCATTAATCATTTTCTGTATGGTTTATACATTTCTGTGTTTTGTCTAAAAAATTATTTCTTACGTTCAGATTATAAGGTTATTTCTCTGCACTTTCTTCTAAGAATTTTTACTTGCTGCCTTTTATAATTAGAATTTAATCCATGGAATTTTGTTGTGTGTTTGTTGCTCAACATAGGACTGATTTCTTTTCATTTTCCGCATGGATGTTAAGTGTCTCTCCACCATACATCAACCAGCCCACATCTCTCTTTGATTTCTAATGCTCCTCTATCATATACCAAATTTCCATGTGCACAGGGGTACAGTTTCTGGACTGGTCCTACTGTTTCATTACTTTCAGCCTCTCACCATGTTGCTATCACATCCTCTTAGTTCCAACAGGTTTATGGTGGACTAAGCCCTCCAACTGTTCTTCAAAATTGTCTTGGCTCCTGTATGATATTGTATTTTCCAGCCCATAAACATGGCGTAGCTTCTATTCAGTTATGTTTTCTTTTGTAACTTCCAAAAACAGGGTACTTTCCTGGTTCATGGATGGTATCTTTCACTATCACATCATGTGGTGGGAGAGATCAAGGGTCTCACTGGAGCCCCTTTTATAACGGAATTAGTCCCATTACTCCTGACCCAATCACCTCCCAAAGGTCTCATCTCCCGGTACCATTATATTGGACATTAGACATCAATATATGGATTCTGGGAGGACACAAACCTTCAGCCCATAGCAGCAGTTAAGGAAATTTATGTGTTGAAACAGTAAGTTACCTGATGCAAGCAACAAAAGAGGTGAAAAAAGCATAAGAATCATCTTCAGGGAAAGAAATATAAAATCCACCCTTTGAAAAGGTCAGCACATCTATTCAGTACTAGGGAAGGGCAGCAGTGCTGAACAGCACGCCTTTTCAGAATCCCACAGCCTGGATGACACTAGCAGGTTTCCCATTTACTTATATCTGAAAAAGAATCCTTGGAAGTTAGTCTACAAACAGATAATTCTAAACTTTTGGGGATCCCAAGATCAGCCCAAAGAGCTGGAGCTGAGTGAGGAAAAAGAACTTATGCAACTCTCAGGCTTCCTGGGAACTTACATGACCTTCACACAAATGGGTAGTTTTTATTCATATTCCAGAAACACAGTGTGAAGCAGGTGTTGTCTGCACCTACCTCTGGCTTGACTCTCCAGTGATGATGCCTTTATTTGCATGAATGGGGGAAAGGGTAAAAGGAAGAGCTCAGAGCAAAAAGAAAGCTGTCAGGAAGGAAACCACTAACTGGCAGTGGAAGTTCAGCCATTTGTGTCCTTTCCCCAGCTCCTCCTCCACCAAGTTCTCAAGTGCCTGAAGAAATTAGGCATTTGTTTAGATCTGAAATAAATCCCAGTGCCTAACTAGTTCAACCCATTAATTTTCCAGAAGATGAAATAGAGGCATGAATGATACCCCTCTGCTCCAGGCTGTACCTTCATCCCCTGAGTAAAACAATGTGGAGGGGTATAAACAGCCTTGGACTTAAAATTAAAAGCCTTCAGCCTTTTTTGGCCCTCAGTTTTCCCATCTGTCAAATGGGGACAGTCATATCCTTCCCTCCCTACAGGGTTGTTTTGAAAACCAAATGAGAAGATTTGAGAGCAAGTGTCTTATAAAAGAGGAAGCAGATTGCAGATGGAAGTGCTAGTCTCACTCAGGGCTGCAAATTAGTTTGAGATCAATTTGTTGCATGTCTGCAAGGTCACTGGGAGACAGGTGTGGGTAAACTTATTCGGGATGATTTGGCCTTGCTGTCAAGCACACAGATTTCTGAATCCTGCTGATTCAGGTTTCTATTCTAAATAAGGGCCCCAAGTTATGCATATTAAAATTTAAAATATCTATGCTGCATATCAGAATTTATATTTTTGGTAAACCAGTGTGTCCTAGTAGTAGCCCCAAAAGTTATAAATGTTTTTTTTTTTTTTAATAAAGATTTTATTTCATTATTTTTTAGAAAGAGGGGAAGGGAGAGAGGCAGTGAGGGAGAGAGGCAGTGAGGGAGAGAGACATCAATGTATGGTTGCGTTTCACCTGCCTCCAGCCACAGACCTGACTGGAGACCTGGTTTGCAACCTAGTTATGTGCCCCCGCTGGGGAATTGAACCTGCGACCTTTGGGTTTGCAGGCCAGCACCTTATCCACTGTGCTACCAGCCAGGGCTATAAATGTTTTTGATCTATGCCTAGAATTCTTTTACTCCAAGGAATTTACCCTCTAGTAATCAATGTGAATAAAAATTTACATTTTAAAAGCAAAAAAAAAAGAACAATAAATGATTAGGCAATTTTTTCTTTACATTAAAGTTTTATATGCTTGGACCCTCCTTGGAGGATGATAATGAGTTAGGTACATACATAGCACATTGCAGGAATTTAATAAATATCGACTAAATGAAGGAACAAGGTGTTTTAAAGTAATGAATTTTAGTATATATGCAAACAGAGACTTACCTCAGATTTTTAATTTATCTTTCCAGAGTAAAGAAATAGATTGGGGCAATATTAGTAACTAGGTAAATTATCATCTACATCCACCTTGAACACCTAGAGCAATTAACTCAGTAAAAGAGAAACTATACCTATACAAACAGGGTCAAAGTTCACATCTTTAGAATGGACAGGTTTTACCCAATTTCTGAATATTGTCCTTCCTAAGGTTTTCTGGTCAGCCCAAATTCACCACCTTGAGGAAATCTCACTTATTTTGGAAGATAGCCTCTGAACATGAAAGAATTCACACACACACACACACTTACACACACACACACACACACACACACACACACCCTGTTATACAGTGTGTTTAACTGCCTGATAAGCTGTAGCTATTTGTTCTGTGTTGAGTAAACTAATCAATGAATCTTTTCCTTATCTGCCAAGTCAAATTGCCAGCTTTCAAGGATGAATTGGTTTTCCCAGGTGAATCATACACCTTCCTGCACCTGTGGGCCCGGGGCAGCCCATGTAGGCCATTGGGTTTTAGTTACTGGCTTGGTGAAGGAGTATTAAGGAGCCTTTCCTTGTGCCAACATTTTTGTTAGTTGCCTGCAAGTTGTCAGCTGCCATTGTGTTCATTTTTGTTGCTCACACCTTAAGTGTGCAGCAGCACGAATACACACACACACACACACACACACACACACCATGTATATACTTCCAGATCAAGATGTAGAACATTCCAGCCCCAGGGATGCTCCCTGGTGGTTCATCCCAGTCAACTCCCCCCATCCCCACCGACCTCTGAGATGATCTCTGTTCTGACCTCTATCACCTCAGTTTTGCCTTCTTGAACTTTGTGCAAATGAACTCAGCCTCCCAGGTGTTCTTTCTTGTGGATTCCTTTCACTCAGCATGAAGACTGTGAGCTTCCTCCTTGTCAGAGGGTAGTTTTGATGTCTTTGTATTGTTAAATAGTATTTCATTCTATGCATGTAGCACAGTAGGGTTACCTGGCCTCCAGTGGACTGGACTGATACCTGAGCTGTTTCCAGACCAACATTTGAGGTTATTAGGAATAAAACTGCAATTAAGTTTTCTGAATGTGTTTTAGTGCACTCATGTCCTTGGGGGTGTATTTAGGAGTGGAAGTTCTGGACTTAGGCTAGACATAGGTTTGCCCTATGTTTTCCAAAGCAATTGTACCAATTTGTACTCCTACCAGGAGTGAATGAAAGTTCTAATTAGACTATATCTTATCCAACACAGGGTATGGTCAGCCATTTTGATGAGTATGTAGTGATATTTTATTGTGTCTTCTCTCTCTCTTTTTTTTATTCAGGTAGAATTGGCACACAGTATTATGTTGGTTTCAGGTGTTACAGAGATTTTTCATTTGTATTTTCCTGACTAAATGATTTTGATCACTTTTTCATGCGCCTTTTGGCTATTTGATTAGTGCAGTGACTGTTCCATTCTTTCTCCATTTTCTTCAAGTCTCACAATATTTATTGATAGACATATGTACATAAAACAGGGCATGAACGTGACTCCTCAAGTTAAGCAGTTTCAATTTCCATACTCTTATAAGAGGTGCCAATTCAAATTTACTATTTGTTCAGCACCCATAAAACCCACTTCAAGGACATTCAAAATCCCTCAAAACTAATCAGCTTTATTGTAAGTGAACATGTTCCTTTGAAGAAGCCTGAGGATCTCCCAGGCTCATGATAGCACAAGGGATAGAAGGATGGGCCATATACTCTTACAGCAACAACCACCAATTACCGTTGAGAATTTTTGTGAATGACCAAGTGGGCAATTAAATATTGCAACAAGTCAAATATTACTGAGCAAAGTGCATGTCTATAGTAGTCATTGATCTTACTGAATTTTCTAACTTAAAATGGCCTATGGTATCTGGCAGCAAACAAGAGCCATGTAATAAATTCTCTTTGCTTGAGAATTTAGGGTGGAATCTTTTTCTTCTTGATTCACAGGACTTCTTTTTAGCTTCTGGATACGTCCCTTTTCTTGAAAATATGTGTTTCCAATATCTTCTCCCAGTCTTGGCTTGCTTTTCCATTCTTACTGTTGTCTTTAATGAAAATAAGCTCTTAATTAAAAAAAAAATAATTATTTTTTAGAGAGAGGGGAAGGTAGAGAAGCAGAGAAAGAGAATGACATCCATGTGTGGTTGCCTTTCGCCTGCCTTTAGATACAGACCTGGCTGGAGACTTGGCTTGCAACCTGGTTATGTGCCCTGGCTGGGAATCGAACCAGCGGCCTTTGGGTTTGAATCAGCGGGCATCTTATCCTCTGTGCCATCAGCCAGGGCAATAAATTCTTAATTTTAATGAAGTCCAATTTACCTATCTTTTCTTGTATGGTTAGTGCTCTTCCTATCCGGTCTTACATCTTTGACTACCTACCTCCTTTATTGTTTTCTTTATGGTTAGATTAATTCTTGGCAAATGTCCTGTTTTGTTTCCTTTGTATTTCTGATCTCCCACCTGCCCTGTATTTTTTATCACCCACTCAGTCTTCTTCAAAGCCTTTCTCATTCATCCAGGTCAAAAGTCTATGGATGGATAGATCTCTTATTATTTCCTGTTTCTGGGCCTGCCTATCCATTTTTTTTCTGGATTGCCCATTCAGTTTCTGCATAAGTACCATTTCTGACAGTTAACTATCTATCCTTTCTCTGATTTGGCATTGACATTCTTGGAGGAAGACAATAGTGTCATTGTGTTGATATGGTCTTCAGCTAAAGGCCTCTGATGGAAATGCACGATCAGGAAAAAATTTAAAAATTTACAAATGCCCTTTGTCCTGAGTTGTCCTTGTGGGACATGGGTCAAACTTGAGAAGAAGGAAAAACCAGAGAAACACTTTGGGATCCATGTGACTGACCGATCAAGCTGGGAGCCAGCAGGTATGACAGAGTGTGGGCAACCCAGAGAGTAGATTAAATTGAGAACTTTAAAGCTGAAAAGAGGGAAAAGAGCCTTCATTCCACTCTTTGGGTCATCTGGTTAAGTCAGCACGAGCTCTGTGTCAGGAAAGAGCCAGGGTTTCCAGGTGAGAGATCACTATGGAGGTGACAAGCAAGGGCCCTTTCCTGGAAGACTCTACCTGTATCCGTCCATCTTCACACCTGCCACCCTCTGAATGCTGCCCTGTAGTGGCTTTGTCCTTAAGCATGAGCCCTTGGCCCCAGTGAGGCTGAGAACACTCAACCAACTCTAGTTAATGACAGATAAACACAGGCAGCTAATGGCAAGTAAATATACTCACCAGCACCTTTGGAATGAGTGTGGCAGGTTTTGCGTGTAAACTACCTGCCGCGCATCCCCATAATTAGAAGCATGTGCAGAAAAGAGTAACATAACAGGCCTGACACAGCGGGTCCCAGAAAGGCCTGCTTCCAAGGTTGGCTCTCAGCTGGTGTCTGGGAATTTGGATTTCAGGAGGGTCCCCACCACTCCAGAACTGATCAGTGATGCCATGTGCCCAAACTGTTTGTACCAGCAGCAAGGCTGATGCTCAGCTCCTGCTTTCCTCCTGGGAGTCTGGGAATTTGGATTTGTGGAAGGTAGAGAGTGCTCATGTGGCAGGTCCCCCATAAAATTCCTGGCCACTGAGTCTCCCAGGTGGGCAACATTTCACACATATAATTCCAGCTCCCTGCTGAAGGACTTCAGTACATCCTGTGTGACTCTACTGGAAGGGGACTCTGGAAGCTGGTGCCTAGCTTCCCCGGACTTCACCCACGCTGTTCCCTGTGCTGGTCTCGCTCCAAATCCTCCCATGGTAATAAGCTGTGACTGTGAGCACAGCTTTATGCCCCGTCCATGAGTGCTGCTAGGAAATTACCAAACTGGGGTGTTCTCAGGGAACCCCCACCTCAGAGAAGAATGAAAAACAACCTTTTTCCTGGAGCACAGATTTCTTGGGAATTGGCACCTGTCCCCTCAGTGAACACATTACGGGGCTTCCTGAAAACCCCTCACGAAGCCTGGGTTTGTAAAACACGAAGGCAGAGGTGGGGACTTGGGAACGAAAAGCCCTTCTGCAGACATCTCTTCACCGATTCCCTCACCTGGCCCCCAGCCCCGCTACACATCTCACAAATCCTAAGAGGCAGGAATGATTAGGTTGAACCATGTGAAACTGCCCTTGCTATAGATCAAAACCAGTTGAGTATTGGCAATTTCACATAATATTATCACCCACCCCGTTATGCAGATGAGGAAACGGAGGCTTAGGGAGGTTAAGTCATTTGCTGAAAATCACACATGGCGGGAGTCAGGGAGCCTGGGTTTGAAGCACAGCCTGACTCCACAACCTGTTGTTCTCATTGTGGCAACAGGATGCTATCCACAGAAAGAGGGGTTCTTATTGGATGATGGTAAAAGATCAAGGTGGAAGAGTATGGCTTGTAGATGCCAGGATGAGCATCTGGATCTGCTGTAGCAGCCACAGGGAGACCCTTGGAGATGAGAAGGATTCACCTGGAGGAGCAAAGAGTAGAAAGAACAGGAATAGGATATGGAGGCAGGAAGGTGAGCAGGCTGCTGTAGAAATCAGATAATACCAGAATTAGGAGATCCTTGCAGGTAACTGGTGAGGAAGAAATGGCCAGAGAGACACTTTTTGATCCGCCTGTCTTTGGCACCATATCTAGCGCATAGTAGTTGCTCAATAAATGCTCATTCTGTAAGAACAGAACTAAACAGATAAGGTTAGAAATGGTTTCTAGGTGGTGAGGAATCACCACATTGAAAACACAGGGTTTCAGGATCAGTTTTAACACAGATCAGTGTATTGCGAATGATTCCTGTAATGTATATAGTGACACCTACTGCCAATAACTTACGCTGTGAGCTGTTCAGAGGTGATGGCTCTGTATGTTTTGCTCCTCTCTTTACCTAAGTGGGGTGTTGAGTGGAAACCAGAGTACTTCATCTTATGCAGGAATAGCTAATCTGGGTAGGCTTGAGGGGCACATGTGTGAAAAGATAAGGGTATAAACATACACAGCAGGCTGTTTTAAGAACTTCCTACGTTCAAGGCACTCTGAGTTTTGGAAGCTCATTTCACATCATAACAAATATATTAAATTACTCCCCCATTATCTAAATATTCTTAAAGAACCTCACCTTTCAAAAATAGCTTTCATTGGAACTTAATTTATAATTGCTGTGACTTCCTGGCCATCATGGTATTAGGAAATTCTTACTAAGTGATTTTCTAACTTACATGTGATTATAATGAAATGTTATCAATAAATAAATTGTAATTATGTTATGTTATGGGGGGTCTTTCTTTGAACACTTGTAAATTTCAACTTTGCAGTGTACTTTTTTGCAATTTGGGGCCAACAAAAAATGTTTTTAGTCTCAAAACATTTTCATAGATCCTTGAGAAGTCTATTGAATAAAATGGTCCTGTAAACATTGCTGCTCGTATATTATATAATTGATCAACTAGGCAATAAAAATCCATTGAAACGCCCCTTTTCCTCTATTCTAAGGTACTCCAGAACAGAACAAGGGGAAGCAGGCCTCTCCTCCCTGTTCTAGGACTCCTGCTTTCATTTCTTTCCGTGGTGTTTCACCACTCCACTCCTATATGTATGATAAATACTGGCTAACATCCAGGAGAGGCTGAAAACTGAAGATACAGGCACACAGGGGATCCTGTCTCAACAAAACTGATATTCTCTGGGGAAAAAGATTTTCTGATGAAAATTTCCCTAATTGGACATTCTAGCATTAACATGCTAGGCATTCCTGATCTTCAGAGGGCAGTGGTTAAAGACATTTCTTTCTTTCTTTCTTTTCTTTTCCTTCCTTCCTTCCTTCCTTCCTTCCTTCCTTCCTTCCTTCCTTCCTTCCTTCCTTCCTTCCTTCCTTCCTTTTTCTTTCTTTCTTTCTTTTCTCTCTCTCTTTCCTTCCTTCCTTCTTTTCTCTCTCTCTCTCTCTCTCTCTCTCTCTCTCTCTCTCTCCCTCCCTCCCTCCCTCCCTCTCTCCCTCTCTCTCTCTCTCTCTCTCTCTGAGAGGCATTTTTCTCCTGCCACTCCCCATGGTCAAGTGCAAGCGACTGGTTATCTAGAACTGGGTCTGTAAGTGGCCGGTCCTTTCCGCATCTCAAGTGGACCGTTTGTCACTGTCTGGAGGTCTGAGTAGGGGTTTCATCCAGATGGAGAAAGCCTCCCACGCAGCTCGGGGAACCTTGGCCATTTTCCAAGAGATGGCGTGGGTGGGTACTGGGGGTCACCCTGCAGTACTGACCTTTGGGCCCACCCCATGCTAGCTATCCTTGACCGCCATCTCCGACCCGACCTCTGCCATCTGACACCCACAATCCACCCCACAGCCCTGACCTCCAGCGTCTGACCCCTGCCTGGTCCTGACCCACTATCAGCTGAGACCCTGACCTGGGCCGGCGAACGCCCCCGCGGCCCCTCGGGAATTCCAGCGGGCAGGCGGGTCCCACGCCGCCCCCGGACCCCCGCGCAGGTCCCGGAAGACGGCGGGACCTTAGAGTCGCCGTGACTTTTAACAAAGTGATTTCTCGGAAGAAGGCCAGCCAGGCGGGCCGCGCCCATTGGGAGGCCCTGGCGACCTTTCCGCGACCATTGGCGGAGCGGCCGTCGCCTGGTGCAGCGGACCCGCCCCGGTCTTAAATATGCGCGGGCGCCGGAGCTCCGGGCCGCTGAGACCGAGCGCGGCAGCGAGCGTGGGAACGCGGACCGCTGCACGGGAGGCAGGCGCCGGGCCGCGCGAGCACAGCGGCGGGTAGGAGGCCGGGGCCGGCGGGCGGGCGGGCGCGGGGTGGCGCGGCCACGTCCTGGGGGACCGAGACAGCGGGCCGGCGCGAGGGCAGCTGCCTCTCCGTCTCAGGGCCAGCGCGATCGCACCCACCCCTCACAGGCCCCCTGTTTCCTCCCTCCCCTCTCTCTCTCCCGAATCCAAACCGAAGGTTCAAGTTGTTGATCATTGTGTCGCTGCCCCTAAAGGTCGGCTGAGGCTGAAAAAGTCTTACTCTTCTTAAAATCTGGTTTGCATAGACTACTTGAAAATGGCTCGTATAATGAAGGGCAATATTTAGCCTTTATGATAAGACTTCCTCCCTAGTCCTACTCAAATACTACTGCATGGAATAATGCCTGCAGGCTCCTAACGGTGGAACTGCCTAATAACCAGCAGTGCTTGTGCAGGTTAGGCTGTGAAAGGGGCAGACTGGGTTTTTAACTCCCATTGATGACAGGATTTCTGAGTGAGGTTTGAGATCCTTTGCTTCCATCGCAGCCTTGGCAAAGAAGTCTGGATGGGGTCTCGGCTAACAAGAGCATTTTGGTGTAAAGGCAGAGTAATCTATCTAAGGTGAGATATGCTGCTCACCCAGAGCTATGAAGTGTTGCATGAATGTAGAGATCAAATTCTCCATGATTTTAAGCGATTCCCCTAACATACGATGGGGGTGAGGTGGGGCATATAACACAAAATTTTAAACCTCAGTTAGGAGCTTAAATGGTAGTTCTGAGAGAGTCTTTTTGGATTGGGGCAGGTTCCATCATGAATAGGATTAGGGGTGGTTTAGTCATTTTAGCAAGATTGGGGCCAGAGGGGGAAATGGCTTTGGTGCTTTTGGATCTTGTGGTGATGGGGGTTGGCCAGGGCACATGCCCAGGGGCCCTGAGAGGTGTGGGAGAAGGTGAGTTCTGTGCCCGGGCTCTGTCACATCCTGGACTCTTAGCACCTGCCATCTGGGAAGCCTGACCCCCGGACCCATTTATAGGGTATAGATTAGCTCCAGATAGGACTAATCTATCTGGCCCATAAAGAGAATTATTACCTAAAAATCAAGGAAGAGGAAGTTATAAACATGTGATCAGGCTTATAAATTTTTCCTGGCTCAGCACTTGGTGGTATTAATTTGTTAGTGTTTAATAGATAATTGTGGATCTTCGTTGTATTAGAATCTTAGGCTGTTAATGCTGTTTAGAATTTTGCCAGTGATCCCATTAAAAGTTCAGGTGGCGCTGTCCATGTTCTGAGCTCTTATAGCTTAACTATATATATATATATATATATATATATATATATATAGTTATTTTTTCCTGCAGAGTGAGTAAAATAAGACCCTTCTGCTGGGTGTCTGGGGGTTGAGGTACCTTTCTGGGCCTCAGTTTTTTATTTTTTAATAAAGAGGTGCTGGATTAGATAATCCCTGAAGTTTTCCCAGCTTTCATATTCAATAATTTACTCTTCCTCTTAGTGCCATCTCTTTTACTGTTTTCTCTCTCTTTTTTTCCTTATAAATCATCAAGACAGTTGTCCTTAACAATTATGGGATTATGAATCCATTAAAAATCCCAATGAGAAGGTGTTGATCACTTTCTTAAACGAAAAAGTCCATATAAACAAAATACCGCTTTTCATTTCAGGATGCTCCTGAAACATGGACTCTAGTTTATGAACCTTGTACTAAGGGCGTGAACAAAATGCAAATGAGCAAGAACATGTCCTTTAATCTGTAGATCCTCAGATACTGACTTTCTTTTGTGTTCTGGCCCCTTCTCATTGTCCCTGACACAGCTCCTTCTCAAGGCAGAGGGGCCTCTTGCCTTGCCAACAGGAAAGATCAATGGGAATCTCCACCAAGTTGTTCCTAAGGGGAACTTGTTGGTGTTCGTCCATTCCTCTCATTAGGTTCTCCTCCCAAATCTGTCCCATATTTATAAACATGAGGGACTGTTTTTAGAATTCGGGGACACTTGGGATCCATGCACTTTGCAAGTAAGGAGAACCTCAAAGAGAGGCTCAAGTGACTTAACCAAGGTCTAGCTAGAGATCAGCCCTCGCTGGAGTTGACAGCTTTTAAATCAAAGTCCAATTTCTATTTTACACACTTCACTCCTTTTCAGTCCCAACTGGGCATCTCAGGTCATTGGATGAAAAAGTTACATTTGGCACTCATGGGACCTTACCTCTTTCTCCTCAGGACCTGGCTGCCCTCTCTGACCCCAGAGCCACCTGCTAGGTAGCTGGACTTTTCAATGACATCCACTTCTTGCTTTATGGACCAATGTGGCTCTGGCTGTGATCATATTCTTGGGGACTTTATGTCTTGTCACTGCTGATTGTTTCAAACTTGGTTGCCCAAAGAGATCACATTTTAATCAGAAGAGTAGAAATGCTTTTTTTGTGTTTGTGGGGGTGGGGGTGGGTGTCTGTCCAACAGCCTAGGGGATTTCCACCCCTATTCTTGTAAATGTGGGCTGTCAGTTGATATGGCATGGCTGCTTTCTCATTTTTTCTGTGTTGGGACAGCTGCCTGCTTTGGCAGGAATGTTCTTCCAAAGGATGTCTTTGGGCGCCCTGGGATGGTAAGGTCCTCCAATTTTTGTGCATTCTGGAGGAGTCTGTCCAGGCTAACTTTGTCTGTAGTCACAATCGATTTCCTCACTCTTGTCACTATTTCTCCATTGGTCATAAGAGTTCCTGAGGTGGAAAGTTGGGATAATAATAACATCTGTTATTTGGAGAAAATCTTTGAAGATCCAGGTACTGTCTTAGATGCCTTGTATGCCTTGTCCGAGCCCTCACTACAATGATGCCAAGTACCGGTAGTTGTCCCAGCGTTTTGGCCAGTATGACTGATACTTCAGAGTTAAATGATGGTCCCAGGTCACCCAGCTGAGAGGTATCAGGATTCAAATGGGACTCTAGCTTGCCTTTCCCAAACTCATGCTGTCATCACTAAAACAGTTGTGAGGGAACAATCTAGAACAGTGGTTTTCTCATCTCGTGGCACACATAAATTACTAAAATTCTGTGGCACACCAAAAAATAAAATTTTTCCCGATTTGACAAATAAAATAAGTATAATTTTGATTCATTTACACCGGACGGCTATTGTTGTGTTGGCTGTTGTCATTTTTTTAAAATATGACAACTGAAGGGAAAAGAGGTCAGTGCCCCTGACTACATAGTCAGGTAATGTGTATTTTAAAAATCCGTGCGACATACCAACGTGCTGTGGCACCCAGGTTAAAAAAGCGCTGACATGAGAAGGATAGCCTAAGACTTTCTTCTTTCTTGGAGATCACCAGTGTCCCATTTGCTCACACACTGGTCAAACCAGGCCTTGAGTAATGGAATTGGCTTGTAAGAGTGATGAGTGCTCATTGAAAGGACCTGAAAATGTAAAAGTGATTTTTCCCTCTCTTGAGCTAAAAATGGAAATGATGCCACTAGATACGCCTTAAAGGGAACCTGGGGTCCTGGGGTAAAAGCCGAAAAGGGTGCAGCCAGAACCATAGGAGGGGCCAACACCTGGGAGTTAGTGACTGCAAAGTTCCTGTGGAGCTTTCAGTTTTTATTCAGGCATCTGAGGTTGTGGAGACAGTGTTTTTTTTTTTTTTTTTCCTCTCACTGCAGGTGGCCCGGAGTTCCTGGCAACCCCCTCCCACCCTCTGGGACCTGTGTTGCCGCCCTCTGGTTTTCCTGTTAGCAGTTCTTGGCTGTGAAGTACCTGGGGTGCTGTGATGAATGAGATAATACTTGTAATGTCTTAGAAGACTTTTTTTTTTTTCTTTCCAAGGATGTGTGACCGGAATGGAGGCCGGCGGCTCCGGCAGTGGCTGATTGAACAAATTGACAGCAACATGTACCCAGGGCTGATTTGGGAAAACGATGAGAAGAGCATGTTCCGGATCCCTTGGAAACACGCTGGCAAACAAGATTATAATCAGGAAGTGGATGCTTCCATTTTCAAGGTAAAGGCTGGACTTCCCACCCCTGACCATGAGTGTAGTTTCTGTCTTCCCTCACTGGCCCCTGAAGGTGTGGAGTGATAACTTTCTTAGTTTCTTGAAGATTAATCCAATTTTTAAAAGCAAACACTGACTGAATGCAGACTAGCTGTAAAAAAAAAAAATACTAGGTGACTTTACATCTATTATATAACTTAATCTCCTTGAGGTCAGTTGTTTTATTTTTTTCGATGAGATCGAGGACACTCATTCTTTCCAAGTTATTTCTTCTGTTTGGCATTGTGGGGTCAGCTCAGAGAGAGAGACACTAGCTGTCACTGCTTCTGGGCTGGGTCATACGGGATGTCCTGCAGCAGGTGCCTAGAAATAGCCTGCCTTCCCTTGAGAATAGCGAGTACCCCAGGCATTGAGGGACTTGCTGTTTGGTTCTGCATTTGCACTGTGACTGCCGGGGTTGACAGAGAACTTGCTCTGTGGCAGGCCTGGCCCCAGAGGGTTTGTGTTGTCCTTTCACACAGTCTTAGGCAGCAGGTGCTGTCCTTGTCCTTGTTCTGTAGAGGCACTGAGCAGAGAAGTGAGTTGCCTAAGATTTCACAGCTCTTGGAGGACGGAGCCAGCATTTGAATCCAGGCAGCCCGACCCCGAGCCCGTACTCCCAACCTCCTAGCAGTACAGATAAACATGTTCCTTGCCTTTACACCTAGACCAGGCAGAGGGGCCAGGAGCCAGGGCAGAGCAGCTCTGCAGCCCAGCTGATCATCAGAGGCCCCTGGGGGCTTTTCTAAGGCTCCTAAAGTGTAGGTTCCACCCACTGCCAGATCTGTAGCCCTAGGTCAGGGTGAGCCTAGGCGTCCAGGTTTGCACACAGGTGCAGCACAGATGGTCTGACTCAAAGTCCAGGTTGCAAACTGCTGCTAGTTCTGTGGGTACATGGGGGCCCAGGACAGGTTGGGGAGTGTGAGCGAGCTTGGAGGAGGGGTGGGGAGGCTGAGTTGTGGAAGGCCAGAATCAGACTTGAGGCCTTGGATGCATGAGGGGAGCAAAGCCCTTCAGGGCCTTCAGTGCAACATGGCTCCTAGCCAGGGACACAGAAAGCCAAAACTGACACGAGATCATGACTTTGCCTCAGAGTGAAGCCTAAGTAGGTCAGAGTTGGCCTTTGGGACATTAACCTCCATCAGGTCTCTGTCTGACATTTGCAATGGGGCTACACGTGTATCATTTTTGTTGAATCTGTCACCTGGGGTGGCAGATCTCTGAGAATCCGATGCCTGTTACTGGTCCCCTCTAAGAAGAGTGGGCACACATGGGTGCTTTGCACTCGCCTTCACCATGTGGCCTGAATGTCCAGTCCCCAGGCCAGGAGCCTGGACCCTGCCAGGTTTTTGAGCTGCCTCCTTTCTCATTCTTGGAGAAATGTGGAATCCTTTCCTACAGAGGTTTTGTTTTGTTTTGTTTTGTTTTGTTTTTTTACCTTTAACATTATGGTGAACTACTTTTGGGAGTGACTCCAGCTAACTTTAAACAGTGCCTAAGGTCCGTCGGGTCAGCTGGGAATTCTAGATTGCAGATGGCTGTAAGCCAGGGCTCCTCAGCCCCGGCGCTGTTGACATCTATAGCCAGAGGGTCCCTTGTTTAGGGCCGTCCTTTAAGCTGTAGGATATTTAGCAGCGTCCCTGACCTCGACTGACTAGATGCCAGCAGCACCTGCGCTTCAACTGTGACACCCAAAAATGCCTCCGACACTGTCAGATGCGTCCCCTGCCACATTGAGCACCACTCTGGGAACTGACCAGGGCCGGGGTAAACAGATTTCAGCAGGAGTGTGGTTTGCTGAGAGCACGGGTGTAGGCTGTCCATCAGGAAAACCTGTTCAGGAGGAGAGTAGGTGGAGGAGGCCCGAGCAGTAGGTCGCATCACCCTGGCTTGTGGCTTGCTGGCAGGGATGCAAGTCCTCTCCCTGAACACTGCTCCCTGCTTCAACTCATGCTCTGGGGGGGAATGAAATGAAGCCCCAGATTTATACATCTTATGCAATGTTCTTTATGGCCGTTTCAACAGCGTTGAGAAAAATGTGCAAGATTCCCAATGTTTCCGTTGATTACGCAGTCGCTCAGTGTGGCAATCTGAAACGAGTGTACAATCTCAGCAGGAATGGGGATGGGAGGGGGACATCGGCGCCCACCCAAAGCTGGGCGGCCACTGGGAGGGCCACAGCCCGGGCTGGCGAAACACAGGTGGGAAGAAGCCATCTGGTGCCTCCTGGTATTTTGCTAGCTCACTCCATGCCCTGAGTGGCGTGGCTCTATGGTGCCCACCAAATGTGTCCGCTGCTGGAAGAAGTCAAGAGGCAAGCCTGGGTTGGGTAGGGCCATCTCAGGGATTTTCTGGTGAAGTCTGGTGAAGTCAAGAACCTTCTCGTTCCACACATTCCAAGAAAGTCTTTAAAAAATGTATAAGAAAAGCAATAGTGTGTTTTCTTACCTTAGTAAGTGGATCTTAAGCAGCTTCTTACATCAGAGACTCCTTTATTGTCCACAAGCTCCATTCTGAGGTCAGCTTCATGATGTAGACCAGAGATGGGAGATTGCAAAAGACATTTACTCACTTGGTACCATCCCTGTATACTAATGAGGCCCTGATGTCAGCTCATATTTATTTAAATAAAAAGTATTTTGCCTCCTTTTCCTATGTTGAGGGGTGGGGATTGTCATTCATTGGTGGTTCTCATTGACCAGGCATTGTGATAGTCTTAAATGGGTTAGAATTGACCTAGTAGCACAGATATTTCCATTTTAGTAGGCCTTGGAGGAAAAAAAATAGCATTTGATTTTTAAAACACAAGATGAGACAATAATGTTAAATCAACCATGCATGGACTGATTGGACCCCAAATGTCAACAGCGTTGAGGTCGGAACACTCTGATTTAATGTAATAAATATTCGAAATGACTGTTCAGTGTGTACATAGCTTGCTTTTATATTTTCCTGAAAAGAAATCCATGCATGGTCTGTGATGCAGTTAATAAGTAATTGAAAGAAAAGATCGAAAAGGATTGAAAACCACCTACTTTTAAACCTATTTCTAAAGGGGAGTTTTTCCTCTATGTCAGAAAAGAAAATGACTGCTCATGCTCACTAATAGGAATGGTCTAACAGTTTCTTTGCCTCGGGCGAGAAGCAAAATCCGAGCTGTAGGCATCAACAGAAGAGGGCCTGTTGGCTGTGAGCTACGTATGAGGTCTTGTCTTCTTAGACAAGAAAAAAAGCCAAGACTATTTTAAATGGAGCTGTGATTTGTAGGGGAGTTTTGGGGTTTCTGGGATTGTGGTCTCCTGGCCCCCTAAGTCAGAATTACTGGGATGCTGGCTAAAGGGGCAGGTTCGCAGATCTAACCCACATCCATGAATGAGAATCTTGAGGGGCAGGCCCAGGATTCTGCGTTTCACAAACTCCTAGGGGGACTGTCATTAAGCAGGAGAAGGCTTGCTGTCATGGAAGTCCACTGGGTTGAAAGCCAGGCCGGCTGATGCTTAATCCCAGGTAGGGTCACCTTGGGAGAGTTACCCCTTGGAATTGCATTTTCCTTAGTGGGGTTGAGAATTCCCTTTGATCAGGTATTAATTTAGGGGGGAAGATGTGTCTGATTATGCCTAACGCCAGAGGTTGTTTTCACCTGACAGGAATGATCTCCTAATTGATGTGTCCTGTATTCCAGTTTTGAAATGAAAACTATGCCCGTTCACGTTTTATTTTATTTTATTTCCTTTAAATATTTTATTTATTTTTAGAGAGAGGGGAAACATCAATGTGTGGTTGCTTCTCACATGCCCCCAACTGGAGACCTGGCCTGCAACCCAGGCTTGTGCCCTGACTGGGAATCAAACCAGTGACCCTTTGGTTTGCAGGGTGGTGCTCAATCCACTGAGCCACATCAGCCAGGGCTGACTTTATTTTATTTTATTTTATTTATTTTATTTTTAATTTAATTGTTGTATTACATTCATCCCATTTCCCCTCCCTTCTCTATGATTTAATTTTTTTTTTTAATGTTGCTTTTAAGTGCCCAACTTTGAATCTCTTCCTTGTTCAGAGTCTAAGATTTAGAGAGGTCAGAAGACAGAACTTTGACAACAAAAAAACCCAGCAGAGCGGGAAAACATTTCAATGCATTTTAAACAATACCCTGGGGAGAGAGGGGTAAAGTTAGAATAAATGCCAGAATGCAAAACACAATTTCTATTAAAAGTAGCAGGACAGTGGATGACCACACTGAAAATTTTTGCACATGTTTCCTTTTCATGCTAAAATTTCATGCTAGGGTGTTGGTGAAAAGAAACAACAAATTGTTCTTTGTTTTGAACATTTCTAGTGAAACCAAGTGTGCACTTCCTCCTTGTGCTACTTGACCTCAGGCTCCTTCTGGCTCTCTGGCCCCGGGAAGGATCGTGTGGGGGAGGAGCCTTGGCTTGAGTTCCAGTTTCAGCTCAGTTGGGAGATCTTTGGGGACCCCTTCCCCGCCCGGGTCTTTTTACATTTATCAAAGAAAATGGTTGGATTGAGGTCTCTGAGCCGTTGAATGAGAGTTGATGACCAAAAAATGACTCTCAGTGGGGTGAGAATGTGCTGGTCCTGACCGGCCATGCAGACGGGTGGTCAAGGGGCTGTGTGCTGTGTATTTCACCCGCTGCTTTCTCCTCCTTCAGGCCTGGGCAGTGTTTAAAGGGAAATTTAAGGAAGGGGACAAAGCTGAACCAGCCACGTGGAAAACAAGGCTACGCTGTGCTTTGAACAAGAGTCCGGATTTTGAGGAAGTGACAGACCGGTCCCAGCTGGACATTTCGGAGCCATACAAAGTGTACCGCATCGTCCCAGAGGAAGAGCAAAAATGTAACTACCCTTGGTGGGCACTCAGTCCAACAGAGGCTGCCCAGCTTGCAGCCACCAAGGGAGGGCCTGGCTGGGGTGGAAGTGTGGCCCTCAGGGTCTACGGCAAGTGGTTTTAGAGAAACAGGAGAGTTCTATCCTTTGTCTAAGCAGATACCGAGATGACTCCCCTCGGACCTCACCCACTGTCTGCCTAGACAAACAGCAGCTTCCAGTTGACTGAGAGGCAGATCTGGCAGGAGGAAAGGGCCGGGAGAGCCAGAGCAGGAGCAGTGTTGTAGGACACCCCTGGGGCTCAGGGATGGGATTGGGCAGGAGTGGTGATCCTCTGGTGGTGGGGAAGGAATTCCTCTTGGTTTTTAGCATCCCTCAGAGGAGGCCAGGGGAAACTCAGGTGGGCAACTGATGAGCGTAGCTGGGAAAGTTCTTCAGTGAATTTGCAAGTGGCGGCACTGTTAGTTTCGTTGCTGTAACTCGGTATATTGTTAGATCCCGATCCTTGTTTGGAAACTCAGGATGTGATCCTTCCTGAAGTTTCTTCCTGCTCTGAAAACCCCCAGGAAAGCGTTGGTGAAGAATTTAAAGCAGGGATGGTAACTGAAGCTGCACAGCCCCAAGGCTGGTCTCCTTGCTCCAGGCGCACATCGCTAACCAGTCAGGATGCATGGCGTGCACATCTGGCCTCGGTTCTTTTCAAAGTAGTGTCCTATGCAGCTGCAATGAATCAGAGCTGGCCCATGAGATAAAAATCTCTGGTTTAAAACATTCTGTTAACTCATTGACTTTCTTAGCCATTAGATGTAGCAATTAATATTGGCACAGTATCCTTTTCTCCTTCAAAGAGGCCCACCAGTAGTCCAGTAAGGCCCGAAAGTAACAGAATCCTCAACATCTAGTTAGGTCTGTGCAGAAATTCTGAGTTTGAGCTCTTTGCACAGTAAGGTGGTTAAAATTACTGATTTATAATTAAAAAAAACTTAAAAGTTGTGACCTTAACAAACAAATCGTGAGCCTGCGTCAGAGAGTTGAGTCAATTCAGTAAGGTGGTTAAAATTACTGATTTATAATTTAAAAAAACTTAAAAGTTGTGACCTTAACAAACAAATCGTGAGCCTGAGTCAGAGAGTTGAGTCAATTAATGAGGGGACCGGTACAATGACAAAGATTGCTCGACAGACTATGACACGCTGGTGTACATGGTCCGAGAAGGACAGAAGGCTGAGCTGAACCAATGAGTGTCTAACCTGGCAGTTCGGCTGTTATTTTTTTAATCTTAATTTTTAAAAAGATTTTATTCATTATTTTCAGAGAGAAGGGCAGGGAGGGAGGAAGAAAGGGAGAGAAGCATCAACGTATGGTTGCTTTTCACCTGCCTCCAGCTACAAATCTGGCTGAAGACCTGGCTTGCAACCTGGTTTTGTGCCCTGACTGGGTGCTAAGGCTGACACCAATCCACTGAGCCACTAGCCAGGGCTTTGGCTGTTATCTTTTGTACTGGTCATTTGTAACTTAATTGGCTATAAATGAACACCTGGATTTACTGACTGAAGCCTAATTGATACTCAAGGTCTGTCAAACAAACTGACCTTGCCCTCGAAAATCAGGTAACCCTTATCAGGGAGACCTCTCAGATAAGTCTCTGGAATGATCTGGAAAGGCCAGTCATCTTTCTGTTTTATTTCCCAGTTTTGGATATTTTTTGTGTGTGTGTGTCATCACAAAGTAAGTTGTGACTTGAAGGAACAGAGAAGTTTCTCTTATTCCCCTAGCCTCAGGATCAGCCAAGCTTGAACTGACAGGTGATCTAACTTGTTTATAGCATGGAACGCTGCCAGCATCACCTGCAAGGGTGGATATTAAAGAAGTAGGTTCTCAGGGGGGCAAAGAAACATTGCATTTGCATAGTGCCTGCCTGGACCCATTCTCCTCTGTACTTTAGTGGTTTGCAAGCTACATGGGGGGTGCCCCACCTGCCCCCTACCTCCCCCATCAGCAGCTTCTAAGTGAATTCTTGAATATATCAAAATGGAATCAAAATTCAATGAGGATGAAACAGAAGGCCAATTCTTTAGATCACTTGAGCTCGTGAATTCCAACAAATGAACTTAATGAGGCGAGTTTCTAGCCAGGAAAGAGGCATAAGAGCGAGGAAAAAACTAGTCTGGTTTGGAGTGCTTGTAGAAATGTTCACAGGCATTCAGCGATTTCTGATGAAGGCGGGTTCGAACTGAGCAGGGGCCAGTCTCTGTGGTGCGCTGTGTGTGTGCGTGGTGTATGTGCGTGTACAGATGCACACGTGTATATTTGAAAAGGCCAAAAAGATTACCTGCCAATTAACTTAAAAAAAAAGAGAGAGAGAGTGACTCTAACCTGGAAACATTTGCTAGGAAACCTTCGAGTGTCTTCCAATGTCCAGCTTGTAAATGTCATGTGTGAAGATACTTTAAAAATTATTTATGTATTTATTTACTTTTAGAGAGAGGGGGAGAGAGGGAGGAAGAGGGAGAGAAACATCCATATGTCTTGCACACGCCTTGGCTGGGGATTGAACCCACAAATCAGGCATGTGCCCTGACTAGGAATTGAACTGGTGACCTTTTGCTTTGTCCAGTGATGCTCAACCAAATCACACCAGTCAGGATGTGGTGTAAAGGATCTTTGTTATGAACTCATTTGAAATCCCAGCAAACAGAAGGAAGAGACCAAAGTGCTGCCTTTGTCCCCTTGAAGTGTCAGAACCAACAACACCCAACTTCTCTTTTGATTCTGCTGATCAGATGACTGAAGAAGCATAGGGAAAAAAATTTCTAGGCCTTTCCCAAACCAGGGAAGACACTTAACTTCTATTTCCTTCAACTCAGCATTAAAAAAAAACCCAAACACACTGATTATGGTCTCAGTGGTTGTGATGATGTGTCACGTTTTGTCATGTTTGCTTTTCCACAGGCAAATTAGGCGTGGCGACTCCTGGCTGTGTGAACGAAGTTACTGAGATGGAGTGCAGGCACTCAGAAATTGATGAGCTGATCAAGGAGGTAGGTGGGACAGCATTTCCAGAAGTCAGGCCTGACAGCAGAAGCTGCACGTGTTTCTGTGAGAGGTGGCGTTGATCCTGCCTGCCAAGACATTTGAAGCCCCGGGCTCTCCCAGTTAACCTGTTGCCACCCAGACAGAGATAGAGGACTGGGCCACCTGCGTGAGGTCAGCCCTTCCACCTGCTGCCCTCTTTTCAATCCCAAGGGCTAGGGCTCAGCTGCTGTCTCTGTGTCAATGACGGGGTCTCAAACTCTAGACTTTTCAAGCTGAAACATTCTAAATGGCAGTCTTTTGGAACGCATGGTATATTTTCTTGCCTTTTTAGCAGGCTGCAGTGAGCAAAATGTAAGCATTCCTTCCTGCTTGGGGTTGTCCTATGGCATCATTATTTACTAGCTGTCATGGCTGGTGGGCTGCGTGTCTTCCAGTACATGGCTTTTCATCCTTGATGGATTGGAAAGCCCTCTAACCGAGCTCGTTAGAACTGTATGTAAAGTCATAATTAACAGGCTGTAAATAAAGGCTTAATGGGGCCTCAGGCAATGAGTTCTTGAATGCCAATCCTAGCTATTTGGATGTCATTTTCTTATACTGTTAGCCTTTTAACTATGCTTTTTATGGCTAGTACAAGGTGGACATTGCATAGCTAAAATAATCCCACAAAGCCCTTGGCAAAAGTGATGTGGGTGCTATAAAATTTCTTAATTCTCGCAGCAATGCTAGAATCCTTGGGAGTAGCTTGGTGGTCAGAAAATGCGAATAAAAAGTATAGTCTACCCGAAGTTGCCTGGCTTTTCCGCATGTGGCAGCTGTTAAGTTTCTGGGTGGTCTTTGGCAGCAGACCCACTGAGTTTCTGGCTTTGTGACTCCAACAATGTCCCATGTTCCGTACAATGAGGCTTTTCTGCTGACTCAGCTAAGAGCATGAGCTAATTGGATCGGTGGACTGGGATCACAGGAAAAGCAGATTTCAAAAATGTTTCCGAACTGTATTTCCCATCTCTATTAAGAAATGGGTCAGAGATGGAAAATCTAGACATGGCACGTTGAATGAGATTCACTAAAGGCGGGCAGAGCCTGGTCAAGAGTCTGTTCAATGTCAGGGTGCGTTGATGTCCCAGAACTTGCAACGGGGCAGGGTTGTGTAATAAACTTATCAGGGTCCCTGACGAGGCTAGTAATTCAATCACGTGGTTCGATTGCTAAGCCTGCTGGATTGTTTTGGATCTTTCAAGATGCAAAGTAGAACTTCCCTTTTGTCTTAGGAGCTAAAGGTGACAATATGGTTTTAGCTAAGCATAAGCTATTCATCTTGACAACACTGGGGTCCTGCTTGGGAAGCCTGGTGACGTCACTGTCTTCTCTTTTTCCCCGGTCCCACAGCCTTCTGTGGATGAGTACATGGGGATGGTCAAAAGGAGCCCTTCGCCACCTGAGGCCTGTAGGAATCAGCTCCTCCCAGACTGGTGGATGCAGCAGCCCAGCTCAGGTGAGGATGGGAGCCCGGAACCCCACCCAGTGGTGTGGGGTTGGGTTTGTTTGAATGGTTTCATCCTTACAGCAGCCGGGCTAGGGCAGGGGCAGGGTGCTATTGTTCTATTGAGGGTAACTGAGCCCAGAGAGGTGGCCCTTGAAGACAGAGCCACCATTAGCCCCATTGGCCACTGCCTGTGGCTGCTTTCCCCTCCATTCTAGGGGAGGTTAGAGGGGAGGGAGTGCAGCGAACTTCTGCGACCCGAGGGCATTCCCAGCCCTGGGCAACGTTGGGTCTGTTAGGTCCACCATCCAGTTTCCTCAGACAGACTGGCTGCACGCAGCCAAGCACAGCCTGGAGTGGCTGGAGGGCAGGAGGGCTCAGGAACGGATAATTGCTCACTCGGAGCCCTGGGTTTGAATCCCCTGTCAGAAGCTGCTTATCTTACATGAGGTTCTGTTTACTCGTTAAAAATAAATGGAGACCCCAGAACCGTTCCTCTGGGGTCTTGAACCTAAACGGGGCATTGACCCTCTTATTAGCTTCTGATGACTGTCCCCCACCATCTTGTATGCTTAAAATGACCCTCCGTCCCAGAGCACGAGTGCTTTTGCTGCCTACTTTGGCCTTCCCCGCATTGTCCCCTGTGGAAGACGAGGAGGTGACAGCTGGCCTAGTGGGCCTCAAAGGTTGCCAGGGTTTGGGGTGGTATCAAATCAGGGGCCCTGGGAGAACCCCCTTGTCTTTGTGCTAGGCAGCACCTCTGGGAAAGCTCGCTTGGGTCCGTGCTCCCTTCGAGACAAGCCCTGGATGGTGGACACGCAGTCCAGCGGTATTTTGGGAGCAGGCCCTCAGGGGGAAGGAAATGTGCCCCACAATGTCACACTGACACATGGTCAGAAATCCCACAGCACAGAGGAAGTCTCCCCCCTCCATGCTGGTTGGGTTGAGGTCTGGTTTTCTGCGTTTATGAAACATGGGTGGCCGCACTGACAGGGAAAAACACCGAATTCAGCGGAAGCCTGCGGCAGGGCCTCGGGAGCACGCCATGTGCGGCTTTTGAAGAAACTTTTGGAGAGGGGGACACTTGGACTGCTTCCCCTGCACGCAGCTGGGCCTGGCTGCATCTGAATCTGCTTTTCCTTTCTCCAGCAGGCTTGCCGCTGGTGACGGGGTACACTGCCTATGATGCGCACCATTCAGGTACGAAGTGCTTTGAGATGGACGGGCTAGGGGACAGTCTTTGAAGACAAAACTCAAAGGACTTGTGCGGGTTCTTCAGGGCTCCTGGGTGATCACTGTCTGGTGTTGGAGGTTGGGTGCTTGATTTCCTCTTTTTACTGTTCAGTCTGGGAGTGAGCAAGTGGCTGGCCTTTTTGAGCCTCTTCTTGGACCAGACCAACAAATACAACCAAAGAACTCTTTACTGGTGTAACTACATGGGAGACCGTGTGGGGACAGACACACTCAAGGCTCAGCTCTGCTATTTCTCACGTGACCCCAGGCAGAGTAATTGAACCACTTGGAACCTCAGGCTTCCCATCTGTAAAGTAGGAGCAATAACAACTACCTCGTGGGAGTGTTGAGGATTCAGCGTAGTGTTAGTTAAACTTTCTGGTAGGGGCATATTTATTGGTCAGTAATGTTACCAGTGTCAGTTTCTTCTAGTCCCTCCTCACACCTAAGTTTATAACAATAACAATACTAATAATGATAATGGTGGTGACACTGTTGGTAGTGATGGTGATGATCATGGCTATAGGGGTGATGATATTGTGATGCTGATGGTGATGGTGGTAATGATGGTGCTGACGGTGATAGTGATGATGATGATGATGATGGTGGCAGCTAACATTAGTTAGTGCTGCTAACTGGTCCAGGATCATCCATGAGGCTTTCATGGCCTAATCTCATTGCTTCCCACCACCCCTAGGTAGGTAAATGTTGTTATTATTCCTACAACACCAGCTGAGAAACCCTTGGGCCTGTAACTTGTGGGCTGCAGAGCTGGGGTGTGGCCCCAGGCTGTCCCGTCTATGCTCCTGCCCCCAGCAGAGAGAGGTGGCTTTTGTACCACATTGTTGTCTAATTACACTGAGGACTCAGACTGCATTCCTGCCAGTGGCCCCTGGAATTTACATTCAGGCTCAGTGATGGTGTCTTCAGAGCAAAGGAAGCTGGTGTCTTCCCCAATAGCTGCTGGGTTCTGTGGGAAAGGACTGCCTGACTCATCAAGATGGACCATATAACGTTAGGGCCGGGGATCCAAGGCCTCCCGGCCCAGAGGAGGAAACGGGGCTCAGAGAGAAGAGACTAAGGGCCTCATGGGACGAGTGTTTTGGGGTGGTAGAAGGAGGTTCTCACCCAGGCAAGAAAAATGTAAAGCAAACAATACTCCCATTCATCAGGCTCTTATCTACTGCATAGCAGCCCAGTGAGCTGGAGGCTTTTATAACTGGCTTCACAGATCAGTAAACTGAGGCTTAGAGTGTAAATGGCTCATTCAAGATCACATAGCTGGTAAGTGGCATTGCTGAGTTCAAACCCAGGCTTTGGGCTTTGAGTCTATTTTTAGATTATGCGGGGCAGCCGCCAATGCTCACTAGAGGCCCAGCCCCTGAGGTCCTGAGTCATGGGACTGGGCCTTTGACCTGCTAAGCTCTGGGCTGTGGCCGAGGGAGTCTGCTGACCCATGCTTTCTGGGGGCAGGAGGGTATCCAGGCACCAGGCTGCAGTGTCTGGGTGAGAAGATGTGGTCTGAGGGGGAAGCTCCCTTAAGTTATTCCAGAGCTGTCTCAGCACACAGCCAAGTGGAGCGACTTGCAAAGCCCTACAATGTTCCTCTAGAAGCGGTGGACGTTGGTTCCTTTGTTCAGTTCACACAGCTCCTTCCCCCATGTAAAGAAGTTGTCAGTGTCGTGTCCTCCGGCACCCTGGTTCTTAACCCTGCAGGGACAGGTAATATAAAGAGTGAGGTGTCAGGTGAAAGACGATCAAGAGTGGCAGAGACTATGACAGAGTGGAGGGAACCACACTCTTCTGGGCCGCTTGTGGTGGGTCCTGCCCTGTGGACCTGCCTACCCATCCAGGCTTTATTTTTCCATTTCTCTCGAGGAAGCAGAGGTCTGGATTCTTAGGTGAAATTTTCTCGTATAAAAAGTTGGCAGCAATCCCTGGCTGGTAGCACAGCGGATAAGGTGCCAGCCTGCGAACCCAAAGGTCGCACGTTCGATTCCCCAGCCAGGGCCCATAACCAGGTTGCAAACCAGGTCTCCAGCCAGGTCTGTGGCTGGAGGCAGGTGAAAAGCAACCATACATTGATGTCTCTCTCCCTCTCTGCCTCTCTCCCTTCCCCTCTTTCTAAAAATAATGAAATAAAATATTAAAAAAAAAATGTTGGCAGCAAATTCACGTTAACAACACCCCGCTGTGCTGGTGGATCCAAACATGGCTGTGGCTGCCTGTTTGTGCTCTCAGACGTATGTATTTGAAATAATTGGGGTGAAGGAAGATGTTTGAAAACTGACAGTGTGGCTGCATGCTTTAGGGCACATATGTGGAGGCAGCCAGCTGGGGAGGGAGTGCATCCAGGCTCCCCTATTAGCAGTTGTACCATTGACAGCAAGCACCTTTACCTGTCTATGACTCAATTTTCTTACCTGGAAAATGGGAATAATTGTTAACAGTCTCCACCTCATGGGGTTGTTGTGAGGATGAAGTGTACTGTTAGGCCCAAAGTACCCAGAACAGCAGCTGGGGTGTATAAGTGGACCAGGGACTGTGGCTTATAATTTCAGGAGTCTCACTGATGTAGCTAATCTTTTGTCCTGTTACCCCAACTTATTTAATAATGACTATGTGGTGCTGGCATATGCTAAGTCAAATGCAAGCTCATTCAATCCTCACAGCCACCCAATAAGATGGGTGTGTTGTTTCCACTTTGTTCATAGGGAAACTGAGGCACAGAGTGGGGAAGCTGCTGCTCCAGGTCCCACAGCTGGGATAATGCATCAAGCAGGGGCTCTGGATGGTGCACCCTGCTGCTGCTGTGGTCAGACCATCCCCTGGCAGGCCTGTCTTGGTGGGTAGGTGGATGTAATGGGAACACGATAGGGATGCAGCCCTTTTAGATTTCGAAGGGCTGGACTGAGTAACTGGAGACTTTTAATAAGTGGCGTCTGCCCTGTGGGTCTCCACTGCTCATTGGCAGGATGTGGTGAGTCATGGCTCAGACCCTTCCAGCTCGAACCTCCTCCCATGGCATTGGGGTCACTAGGACAGTCCCACCTGGGCATCCCTAGAACAACTTGTCTGCTGCTGCCTCAGATGCAGTCAGCTCACACAGTCGAGAGGCACTAGTCTGCAGTAAGTTCACAGCAATGACAGAGCAAAGGGGCGGAGTGGTGACAGTCATCTGGAATGCTTCCCTCATCTGGAACAAAGTTCAGAACTGTTTTGGAATGAAGGAAGTGGAATGAGTCAAGTCATCAGGTGGTGCAGACATTGCAGATTTGGAGGGTGGAAGGATGGTGAATGGGGGGTAATGAGAGGTGGGGTCGAATGCTGGTGCTGCTACTTACCTGCTGGGTGACCCTACCTGGGCCTTCATTTCCCCAAATGTCAAATAAGAGAGTTGGATGGGAGCACCTGCTGCTTCGATTCCTGACCATGCATGATTCTAGAATGCTGTTTAATTCCAACGTGGGAGAAAATGCAGCCTATTGACAGTAGTGGGAAATCTCAGTATTTGACTGAGCAAATGTTTCTTGAGCAAAACCCAGTGGGAGGGTCCAAGGAATTGTAAGGTGCATAGTAACGTTAACCCAGAGGAGGTAGGTGGCCGCCCACAGGGCTGCCCCTGACAGTTCCACACAGGTCTAGGTGGGCCTCGTGCAATTGGGCAACTCACAGAGTCAGCCCCAGGTTGGTCTTAAAAGTGCATGTAATTCTTAGAGTGTAAGGCTATTAAAATGCAGATTTCTCAAGGTGTATCCCTGAATTTAGCTATTGTCCTATCTTAGTTTATGGGTTCCCAAACTTTAGATGCCTGAGCCCCACTTTCACAGTTGGTTCTCATATCTGGGTACCACCCGGACTGTTGTTAATACCCTAGTTTCCTCCAGACTATTGTTAATACCCTAGTTTCCCCTAAATCTTAGATTTTATAGGGTAAGTGTTTTAAGCAGGGGGTCATCTGTCATTGCTTGGAAAAGGAGAACCAGGGTTACTATAAGTAGGAAGCCAGAGGTCAAAGCAAATTCATTGAAAACCAGATACACTGTTTAGAAATTCTAGCCAGATATTACCACCCACCAAGACTTAGAGACCCAACGCCTGCGCCTTTCTTAATGGGGAAGGTCAGGCTTAGGTGTTGCAGATGCGTCAGCACCAAAGTGGGGCTCTTTTTTTTAAAAGGTGATCAGAGATAGAAAGCATATATATACCTATGTTATACAGTATTACCTAGATATATAGCTGTATCTACTCTAGAACAACGAAGCCTGTTGCCTACAGAATAATGCAAGGAAATGTTAGACCTGAATTTAAGGTTTAGTGAAAGTAAAGGTATCTTTTTTTTTTTTTTTTTTGACAAGTTCACAGTTCCCTTGAAGCTCCTTGAATTTCAAATTAAGAATCTGTGTGTGTGGTGTGTGTGTGTGTATAAAGAATCTGTTATATATATAGTATAACATTGTATAACAGCATTATATCAGCACCTGTGAGGTGGAACTAGTTCCCTAAGAAATTAAGTTGTCAGACCCTCTTTACTTTCAGGGTGACTGGTAAATTGAAGCAGCTTTCAGCCCTTCCCCAAAGTACAGGGACCACTATAGCAGTTTTTCTGCATTTGGAGTCATTGGTTGCTTTAGTAATTCTGTGTATTTATTGATGCTTACAAAATCATTATTGGTAGAAGGGGGGCACGAACTTCCCAGAATGCCAAAAAGGTCCTAGACATGCAAAATGTAAAGCCTCCAGTTTGGGAGAAAGAAAGGTCCCTGGGCATTTGCACAGAAAGGACCAGGGAGCTGCCTTCCCCTCAGTGCCTGACCTGTCCCCCCCTTCCCACAGCCTTCTCCCAGATGGTCATCAGCTTCTACTACGGGGGCAAGCTGGTGGGTCAGACCACCACCACCTGCCCCGAGGGCTGCCGCCTGTCTCTGGGCCAGCCGGGACTGCCTGGCGGTGCCAAGCTGTATGGGCCCGAGGGCCTGGAGCTGGTACGCTTCCCGCCTGCAGACACCATCCCCAGCGAGCGGCAGAGGCAGGTGACACGGAAGCTGTTTGGGCACCTGGAGCGTGGCGTGCTGCTGCACAGCAGCCGGCAGGGCGTGCTGGTCAAGCGGCTGTGCCAGGGCCGTGTGTTCTACAGTGGCAACGCCGTGCTGTGCAAGGACCGGCCCAACAAGCTGGAGCGAGACGAGGTGGTCAAGGTCTTCGACACCAGTCAGTTCTTCCGAGGTTGGTACCACCATCACCTCGCTGCCTGAGCCTTTAAGATCCTGCCTCCTCCCGGGGACCATTTGCCTCCTGCGGTCTCCGAGGGGACTTGTGGGGGCCAGTGGCACAGCTGCAGCAGCAGCCCCCCAGCATCTGAATTCTGCTCTGCGCTTTTTTACTGAGGGATCGTAGGGAACCTCTCTGTGCCTCAACTTCCCTGCATAGAGGCTGGGCGGTGCAGTACAGAACCTTCCTTGCACAGCTGTTGGGAAAAATAAGGAATTTAGCACCTTGCGGATCTTTTATGGACTGCCCCCTCACCCTGGGAGCTGGTCACAACGCATTTCCTTCCATGATGCCTGCGGGGTCAGCATTTGCCTCTTGGCCAGGTCCCAGGGATTTGGTGTGTGCTCCGGACAACACCCACCCACAGAAGAGCTGCACATTAGCTCTCATTATTCGTGAGATGTGTAATTAGGATCCCACTGTGTGCGCGTCCTCCTAGAAGGTCAGGGGGTCTGAATCAATCAGTTGGGCTGCCTGCAGAACAGCGTGGGGACCCTTCTGTGCTTCCAAAGCTCTCTGCCTCTCTCCCTGTTACAGCCATGAGCTAGTGTCGCATCCGTCCTGCCTCCGAGGCCTGAGAATTCCTGGAGGCTCCCTGGAGAAGGGGCCCCGGAAAGGTGGGCGAGGTGGCATGTATGCACTCAGGTGGGAAAGCACCGAGGAGGTGCAAATATCCGCCCTGTCTTCCTGTGTCTTTCCAGAGCTGCAGCACTTCTATAACAACCAGAGCAGACTCCCCGACAGCAGGGTGGTGCTGTGCTTCGGAGAAGAGTTTCCAGACATGACTCCCTTGCGCTCCAAACTCATTCTTGTGCAGGTAAGAACAGACAGCTTTAGGGCTTGTGGCCAGCTCTCCCAGCTTGCGCTTCAGGACCCAGTTTATCCTTGGGCGGCAGAACAAGGACTGGGGTGCTCCGCTTGTGTGCAGCAGGCCTGTGTGAGACCTTCAAGTGGCAGAAGTGGGTTCTTGCCACCTCTGAACTATCTTCTCATGTTTTAGGGCTCCCCCTCCCCCTACCTTTTTCTTTGGTTTGTTTGGTTTGGTTTGCTTTTCAAAACCAAAACCTCCTTTCCCGAAAGAGTCCACCTTGCCTTAAGGTCTAAGTGCCAGATTAGGGTTTTGGAAGCCCTTATTCAACTCTACCCGAAGCAACAAAGTTCTAACTGTGGAATTCTGGACAGTGGCTAGCCAGGTTGGGGCAGGATTGAGAAAGCATACATAAGAGTCTTTGTAGGAACACCACGTGTCCTTTCTTGGCATCTTCCTATTCTGGGATCATTCATTTGGGACCCACGTGCAGGCCCCAAATGCTAGCATTGGACTCAGGCCATCACAGAACCTGGCGAGGGTCAAAAGAAGCCCCACCTCACTTCCCGCCTCCCTCTCTGTGTCCTTGTGCGCCATCCCTCTAGATTGAGCAGCTCTACGTCCGGCAGCTGGTGGAAGAAGCTGGGAAGAGCTGTGCTGCTGGGTCCATGCTGCAGGCACCAGAGGAGCCCCAGCCAGACCAGGTCTTCCGGATGTTTCCTGATATTTGTGCCTCCCACCAGAGACCCTTTTTCAGAGAAAACCAACAGATCACAGTTTAAGTGTCTTTCTCTCTCTCTCTCTCAGGCACCTCACCCTGCTGACACCTCACAGTTCATTATTACAATTACTGTTGTAATTATTTAAGGATGTAGCTCTCTTTGACCCGGGGTGGGATGCCTACCTCTGCTCTTAATTTAGTAAGGGTGTTCTCGAGGACAGTGTTCAGCGGTAAACATGGAAACCCATCCCAAAGGGTCTGGGGGCTGTCACCAGAACCTCTGATTGAAACAATTTTTTCCTGTATGGACCCCTAATTATCATTTAGTTGCTGTGATCCTTTCAGCGTTTTGGGATAATTGATATATCCGAAGACATTTGGAGAAGATAAAAGCTGCTTTTTGTCTTTTTCTTTTGTTAGAGCTATATAGATTTATGATTTCATGTGGTTGATTCAATGTGAATGTCTTTTGGCTTTTAAGCATGTGAGTACAATTTAAAAAATAGATACCAGCCGCCCTTTAATAAGTGAAAGCAAAACTCTTGGCTTGTTTGGAGAACATGCAGTCTTCCCAGAATTTGGTGCTAGGGGAGCATTTCCATCACCAAGTAAACCAATGTGTTTTTATTTTCGAACAATGAAAGTTGTCCCTTTGGCGCTTTGTTGCCAGCAAGCTGAGGTAAATTTATTTTTTCACTTTTGTAATTGAATCATCCCATATCTCTCTCTTATTTTCTTCTTTCTAAATGGCTTTGCCCCATTTGTAATATTAATTGTCCTATTATAAACCATGTACTTGGAAGCTTTTCTCTTCTTTTTATAAGGTGGGTAGGACATGAATCACAAGTGCAAAAAAAAAAAAAAAAATTGTGGATTCTATGAAGCCTTTTGATTGCGCCTCAGCTTCAGTTGCCCCTTTCACCAGTCTGTGGTGTTTGGTGTGTAGGAGGGGCTAGAGTGCCCTGGGGCATGTGGGTGACATGTGCTAGCCTGTCACCACTACACCGGTCATGCGGTGGTCTGTGGCTGGGAGTAGGCTTCCCCCATCCCTACCACTCCCTGAGGTGCAAGATGGCCCCACTGCGCACCAAATTCTTCAACAGAGTCTTCTAGGGGATTTCAATGGAGAAGTCCCAGTTTTAGCTGTGGAAGAACTTGCCCTATTTACTAGCAAATAGGATGCATTTACTACCCAAAATGTGTCAAGATGTTTATCCTGAATCATGATGCTAATCAGGAGCTAGGGGCAGAAGACTGAAAACAATGGCTTGGCTTCACCGAGAGGGGAGTTCCCAGCCACCTCACTGACTGGAGCCTCTAGTAAGCCATAGACTGCGTCTGACAACCACTTTCAGGTTTAAAAAGCACATGCACATTTTCCCCCCTAAATTTTGCTCTTATGTGTCTGTGCGTCCTGTGTGGTGCACCAGGAGTGGCAGGGACCGGCAGCCCTGGTGTGAGTCAGGCACTGGCCCCACTGCTTGGTGGTGCAGAGTGTGTTGATCTGGCTGAGTCAATCCCACAGTGGGTGTAGACACCAGGCAGGTTTGGGGGTGTTGGGAGGGTGCTTTTACTTTCCTTCAACTCTCTTAGGGGTGGGGAGAAAAATCTTTCCTGTATTCATTTCCCTTGATCACACAGCCTGGGTCACCCCCACTCCTGCCCCAGAATCTCACAGTGAAAGAGCAAGAAGAGGGGCTCATCTGCCCACCCCCATTTTGAGAAATGGGAGAGGGCGCTAGGGTTTGGGGGACAAGTCACCCCAGCTCAGCCAAGCTGGTGGCCTTGGCAACACAATGCCCTTTCACTTTCCCCTTGTTACTGCTGTGAGGTGAGGCGGCTGCAGCCAGACTTAATAATTATAGGAGGTTGGACAAGAGTGTGCGTTCATGTGAGAATGTAGGACGCCAGGAAAACTGGCTTTTCTCCTTTGGCTGACAAAGTGAGCACTGCAGTTTTAAGGAGGGCAGAACTGTTCTCTAAAATTTTGTAAGATAGCAAATTTGCTTTCGTTCTGTAGCTCAAATGAATGTTAAAGCGCCCATCTTGAATATGCTGAATATTTATTTTTGTATGCGTTTAAAAATATATTGATCTCGTTTATTCATTATTAAAATAAAATGCTCTTTTTTAAAAGCTGATGTGTACTTTTTTTTTAAATCACCATTAAATATTTTATAATTTTCACCAGGTTCTAGGTGTTTTATATTTATTTATTTATTTATTTATTTATTCATTTATTTTCGGGAGAGGAAAAATAAAAATATGGAACGCTTCACGAATTTGCCTGTCATCCTTTCGTGGGGGCTAGGCTAATCTCTGTCATTCCAACTTCAGTGTATGTGCTGCCGAAGCAAGCACAGATTCTAGGCGTTTGAAAGGGGGAATCAAAAACTAATATTACACTGTAACTTGAAGGATTTTTTGCTTGTGTGTTTTTTTACTCATCCCCAGAAAAATAGGTATGGAGACTTACAGATCATATAGAATTTTCTGAAGAAAATGTGGGGCACGCCGTGTTTTTACTAGAAGCCTGTTTGGGTTTCTATACAGAAGTAGGGAGAAGATAGGAGTTTGGTGTTGATAGCACTCTCCTGGAAACCGCTGGGAATGATTTACCAGAGGGCCACCTGGGTTGGGTCAACCGCATGTGATGGGGCTGTGCGTCCTACCATTCCTACCCCTGCTTATTGTGCTGGAACCTAGGAGTAGAGCGGGGACCAAGTTTGGCAAACATGGAGAGTGCGACCAGTTCTACGGGGCATGCCTGTTGAACAACCCAGAACAAATGATCAATTTCAAGGAGGTAAAGGCTTCAGTCAACCCAGGGAGAGAGGTGTTACTCAGCACACTCATCTCCATGGCAACGGGCATTCTCTCTCCAGCCTCAGATGTGCTCAGTGGGAATAGCGCTGTTCTTACTCTCTGCTTATATATGACGGCACTGGAGCACCGGTCCATGCTTGACCGACTGTGGGACATTTGTGCCCAGAGGGACAACTCAATCTGAGAGGCTTTCTGGAACAGCCTGCTGCTGTGCCGCAGCCTGCTGGCCACTAACATCACGTGGAAATCTTTGCAGTGAGACACGTCCATTCCCTCATGCTGCAAGTAGGAATTCTGTTTATAAGCAAGCCTATGGATACACCTGTCCTGGGGGTGTGGGGCCAACGGGATGAAGTCTGCTTCCAAAGTTCAACACCCTTGTGCAGAAAGCTGACAAATTCTTCCCATTTAGCTTCCTACAGCAACCTTGCAAGCCAAGGAGAGAATTCAGGGACAAGATGCTTCAGGAATAACCAGAAGTCATAAAAAATGAGGTTAGGACCATAGATGTGATCTAGGTTTTGAGAGGTTGACTCTTTGCCGGGACCCAAAGATCAACTAGTGGGAATGGGCTGATGAGACATTCTAGGAAACACACCGCCGTCACTCTTGGTTAATTTAAGACATTTAAAGAAATTTAGATATTTCACCAATCACTTTCTGAATTCTACTGAGTGCACTAACTTTGGCAAAATCCATCTGGAATGCAAAATTTTTGTTTTCCATGGCAACGTCTAGATGGATTGAGGTGATGAGCCCAGGGGTTAGCACCCACAGGCTCTGCTGGGCTCTGGGGATCCTGGGAAAGTCCCGCTACGGGCAGGCATAGCTGAGGTCAATGGAGACAACTCTCTCCACAAAGAAGCAATTGTGGGAGCTTAGTCATGTGAGAGATCCAAAGTCTCCATAATAGAAAGTTTCGTAACTCAATTACTGAGAAATATTTAGAAATTATTTCTAAATAATCGTCTATAATTAATGACTGCAATTGTGACAGCTTAGTGGGTGGAGGATGGTGGAGGGGTGGTTTTTCAGTGGAAAGACTGGCTGTTTTTACTAAAAGTAGGAAGGAAGCAGCAAACATCTTGACCCACTTCCCACTTGGACAGGTGTCCTCTACACTGGCATATTAAAAGGTCTCACCCATGGTCAGAAACTCATTTAATCCAATGTTCCTCAGATTTATCTGCTCTGATGTCATGCCTCACAAAATGTTTATGGATAAGTGGTGCCTAAGTGATCATATTTCTTTCCTACTCTTATTAGCTTGTCTTTCAGTCTAGATGGAGTCTGCCTGGGTGGGGATGGCTTTCACCCATCTCTTTCTGTGTAACAAACTACCTCTAAGCTTAGTGGAATAAAAACATTTTCTTTTGCTCATGGGTTTTATGGGTCAGAATTCAGATAGGGTACAAAGGTGTTGGCTTTTCTCTGTTCCACAAGGTCTGTGGCCTTATCTGGGAAAACTGGAACAGCTGAGGGTGACTTGAGTGCCTGGGGTAGAATTACCTGAAGGTCTTTTCAGCCACATGCCTGTCTGGTGCTTGGGCCGGGAGGACTGGGAGACTAGGCACAGTTGGAATGTTGACATGTGGTCTCTCCATGCTGTTTAGGCTTCCTCACAATATGGCATCCTTGGGGAAGCCCAACGGACAAAGGGGAAGCTGAAAGGGTGTTTCTGACCCAGTCTCAAACTCCATTTAGCATCAATTCTGCCACAGTCCAGTGGTTGAAGCAGTCATAAGGGTGCCCAGATTTAGAACAGGTAGAGATCCCACCTTTTGATGATAGGAGTGTCTAGGAATTTTCAGCATGTTTTCAAACTGCCACAGGAGGCCAAGAACGTTTTCTCCTGTGTGACTCATCCCATATACCTTTGAAAATTCTTCTGTCCTCTCCCTGGAAGTCCTGGCTCCTTTCTACCCCAAATCCTTGAGTCCCAGATAGGTATACCTTTTTCTAAGTCCAACTTGGGACCATGATGTGGACACTTACCTTCTTCAGAATGTCACACTTCTCTTGAGGGTATTGTTCACCTTTCAGGGCAAAACTCTTATATGTTACTGTGTGAAAAACCTCCCCTTCCCACCAGGGGTGAAGATGGGGTGTACAGGGAACTTTCCAGTTAGGGTTAACTTTGGTTGCTATGGCGAGAGCCCCTTACAGAGTTTTCCCATCTCTTTCCATCCTTCTCTTCATTACTCCTTAGGGCGAGACAGGGCCACCTTTCCCACTTCTCATCTCTAAATCTATGGCTCTTTCAAAGAGAATGTTTTTCTTTTAATCCTCACTGGAGGATAACATTCACTGATTTCAGAAAGAGAGAGGAAGGGAAAATGGAAGAGGGGTGGGGTGGGGGTGGAGAGAGAGAGAGAGAGAGAGAGAGAGAGAGAGAGAGATTGGTTGCCTGCTGTATGTGCCCTGAATTGGGGCTGAACCTGCAAACTTTTGGTGTATAGGATGATGCTCCAATGAACTGAGCCACCTGGCCAGGGTCCTACAAAAATTTTGAAAGATCATGCCATTGGTTATAGTTATTGTGGGGCCCAGGTTGAACTCACCTGTAGCTGAGTGAAAGAGAGCAACTGAGTGCTAAAATCCTCCATGTCTCAGTTTCTCTATCTGTAGGCTTATTGTGAGGATCAAGAATCAGCATATTAAACCAACTTAGAACAGTGCCTGGCAAAGAATCAACAGTTTATTAACATGAGCTGTCATGATTGAGAAGCTGTGCATGGTGCTGGTTTGGATTCCCCCAGTAGCACTGCCAGGAAGAAGGATTCCAGCGTAAGTCTAGGAGGGAAGTGAAGAAAGGCAGGCAGGGGCAGGGGATGAGCCGATGAAGGTGCACTATCAAGCTGGTGGTGCTGCGGCTGCTGGAACGGGACCCTGCGGAATGCGGACCCATGAGGAGGCACAGCCTGCAGAGCCAGCCCCAGCGATGAGAGAGCAGGATATTTATACTCTGATCTCCATCCGTTGTGAGGGGAGGGATGTTAAAAAGCCTGCTGAGGGTTTAGCTACTTGGTACTTTCCGCTTGCCTTGCGTGCAGGAGTGGGCTCTGGTGACCAGGAAAGCCTGGCCACAGCCGGCAGTCATCTGCTCTGTAAAGGGTTGTCACGATTATGAGGGAGAAAGTGTGGCGTCAGAGGGCAGCCTCCAGACCCCGACAGCTCAGTGTTCATCTGCTGTGTAGCCTTAAAAACATCACTTAAACTTTCTGTTCCTCAGTTCCCTTATCTGTAACATGAAGGTGGTAATGTGACTTACTGCGGGGATTAAATGACTAAATATGTAGAAAGAGCTGAAAACGGTACCTGGCATAGAGGAAGTGCTAAACAATGGCCTGGTATTTATATGTGTTATTTATGTCATTAAATTCTTTTCTTATAACATTTTGATGTCTTATAAATGAGTAAAATTTTATCATTATGTATAACTATAAAGAATTGAGCAATCATATAATTATTTAATCACTGATAGTTATTGAACATTTAATAATATGGTACAGTATATAGTTGTGTAATTTGGCTTTTACTGTAATACTTAAATTTATAATTATAATTATAATAATTCAATTGATCACATAATTATTAAATGACTTGTAATTACGTGAATTTTAATTTGCTATATATTAAATACTGTAGTCCCTCATCATCCTTAAGGGGTAGTTCCAAGACCCCTAGCGAATGTCTGAAACCTTGGGCAGTACTGAATCCTAAATACACACAAGGGGTCAAATTTATAAATTAAGCACAGTAAGAGACTATACAACAATACCAAAATAGGACAATTATAACAACATAATAAAAGTTATGTGACTGCGGTCTCTCTGATAACTGAGGTGGCTACCATGTGAGAAGGACGGGTGGCATGCACAGGGAGGCTGCACTGGAGACAGAGATGACTCACGTCCTGGGCGGGATGAAGTGGGACAGAGAGAGGTTTCATCATGCTACTCAGAATGTGGCACAATTTAATACTTATGAATTGTTGATTTCTGGAATTTTCCATTTAATATTTTCAGACCATGGCAGACAACAGGTTAGCTGAAACCATTAAAAGGGAGCATTGGGTACGGGGAACTGCTGTAGTTCTAATGTAATTGTTAAATCATCATAATGTCCCTTCTTTTTTTCTCTTTTTTAAAAAAGATTTTATTTATTATTTTTAGAGAGAGGGGAAGGGAGAGAAGCAGAGAGGGAGAGAGACATCAATGCATGGTTGCCTTTCACATGCCACCAGCCACAGACCTGGCTGGAGACCTGGCTGGAGACTTGGTTACATGCCCTGGCTGGGAATTGAACCAGTGACCTTTGGGTTCGCAGGCCAGTGCCTTACCCACTGAGCCGCCAGCCAGGGCTAATGTCCTTTGTTATTCACTGTCTGCTCCTGTGCAGGATAAGGACCACCTGCCCTGTTGCCATGTGGATCCCAGTCCTTGAACCTGTGCCTGGTGTGCAGTGGTGCTCGGCTCATGTGTGCTGCCAAGTGAGGGGCAGGTGGATGTGCATAGGTCCGGGTTCTCCCTGACCTCGTGGGAGAGGCCACCACAGGGTGCAGAGGAATAAAGGGCTGTAGGAAACAGCATATTCAAAGCTGCCCGGCACAGAGCAGGTACTCAAGACACATTAGTTCCCTTCCCCTTCCCCCTGCAAAAAGTGGCAAAATGAGAGTGATTTCATGGGGTTTCTGGGATGTTAAATGAACTCACTGCAGCAGAAATTATTCTGGGCCTGTTCACAGACCTCTGCCCTCCTTCCAGTCTTCCAAAGAGAAAACTCAAAATATAAGCTCACTGTTTGCCATCTCCTCCATTCCTAGATGAATTGTTTTTTTTTTTGCTGGAAAGAAAATAAATTAATCTATAGGAAAGAAAGGGTGAGGGGGCAGGAAAAGGAAAGGAAAGACAGTATCGAGGGAGTTTTAGTATGTGAATGATGGTGAATAGGAGAGGAAAAGGCATTTTAGTGGGACGGGTTAGTTGTATCATCTACACACATGAAGGGAGGGGCACTGAGGTAATTGGAAACTACATCTGGCTGCGGAGCTATGTTTTATCTAGAGGGACATTTGTGAGACGGAGCTCCATGGCTCCTGGCTTTATAAGGATTCTACGCCTATATCAAGTGCCTGGTACCAAGTTGTCATCCCCCACTTCACCTTTTAATAAATCATAAGACCATGGGGAGGTAGAAAGAATAAAGAAAGTAAAAATCTCTCAGAGAAGCATCAGAGGGAGGGGACCAGGGCTGTTTGCTTGAGCTTTAGGTGGGGGGTGGGGGTGGAAATCACAGTGCCTTTAGCAGCCTCAGATGTTATCTCTCCATCCGGCCTGTCCCCTCCCTCCTGCAGCATCCTCAGAACCCTTTCTTCTGCCCTCCTCCCTGCTCCCTCCGTGTCCGAAACGAGGCATTGAGCAATCCAGCCAGTTAGAAATCCTGAGCCCAGAAATAAAGTGACTGTTGCTTTGGTGCTCATGCACGTTTGCTCTGGGTCCCAACAGAGGCAGAAGGCAATGTTTGGAGGAAGCAGATGGCCCGGGCTACTGTACATTTCAGAATATTTCAACTGCAAGTCTGGGTGGAACTATTGCATCACTGGGCCAGACAGGACAGAGGCCAGGATCCCTGGGGACACTGGGTGGCAGGCTAGGTGGTCCAAGAGCAGGCCTGGAGGGGAGAGGAAAGCCCCGTTTAGAGAGAAGGAGAAAGGGGGAACAGGTTGGGAAAAGTGCATGAATTCTTATCCAGTTCAATATGGGCCGATGCAAAGGGCATGTATATGGGCTGAGGTCAGCGAGACCTGGGATCAAATCTTGACTCGGTTGTTGATGGATTAGCTGTGGGACACTGGGGAAATGGCTTCTCTTCTCTGACTTTCAGTATCCTTGACTATAAATGATCCATTACTCCTCGTTCACATGGATGCTGCTAGGATCAATTGCCCTGACCTCCTTGGGTAGTTAAGAGGATTAAATGAGGCCGTCTATGCTAAGTGCTGGGACAAGCCCTAGTACACAGTGCCGGGGAAATGTCAGCGGTCGGGATGATTTTGGTGACATTGTTTTGATGATGTGATGATGGGAGAAAACAGCCTAGCACCTGAGGTAGCGAGTTTGGGTCAGCCTGTCCCTGTGGACAGGTGACCCGGGCAGCAATTTGGGAGAATGCTTAGTGGGCATGGAACTGAACAGTGGGTGCTAAGAGATTTTCAGAAAGGCCTGTCCATGGGGGGAGTTGGGCATCTATGATACTGAGCAGACCTTGTTCTAAGCTTGTCATGCTGGATGTCTTCATTGTCCCCAATAACCAGTCTCCCTGGGAGACTGACCAGGCCATGGGAGCCCCTCTAGGGGATCAGAGAAAGATGAGGGTTGCTCACACCCCAGTTTTCTCCCTTAGTCTTTCTGAGTTGCCTATGTTCCTCCCAAGGCAGTACATTCTACCTGGGCTCCAAGAACCACTCCCCCTCTTTGTACCTCTGGGGACTTTTGGCTGGGGACAATCCTAGCTCCTGTCTCTTCTGGTTCCCTTAGACCAGGTGTCAGCAAATCTGGCAAATCTGGCCCACCACCTATTATTGTCAATAGAGTTTTGTTGAAACTCAGCCACTCTCCTTCATTTACATATTATCTGTGGCTGCTTTTGTGCTATGGTGACAGAATGGAGTAGTTGGAAATCCATCACATGACCACTAAAGCCTAAAATGTTTGCTATCTTTTCCTTGGCAACTTTTCATTCATCTCCACAGAGGAAGAATGTCTGTCTTACTAATGAATTTTCACATTTAGTAGGTGCTCACAACAAAAAGTTTCTGATGAGTAAGTGAATGCTAACTGCCCAGTGGGAACCATGCATCTTAAGACACTATATGAGCCACGTGGCAGGGTATGACAAGGACATAGGCTGAGAGACAGAGGGCACCCAGTGTGTGTGTAGGGGGTGTTGAGAGAACCCTAATGGAGGAGGAGGGTGAAGGGGGTGCCTCTGGGGAGATTTCTTATCCTGGGCCTGGGATTGGTGTGGGTGGGAGATGGGGGTGAGAGGCCCCCGAGGTTGCAGATGGAGGCCAATCTGCAGGTCTCCGCAAGCACCCAGGGCCTTTGCACACAGGCTGCTCTTGCAGAAGACAAGAGCTTCCAGACAGCTGCCCTTGCCTGGGCCCAGTCAGAGCTGCTGGACTTCTAGTCACGACAGTTACACTCAAGATGAGCCTGTTTTTTCGGAAGTCCTTGCGAAGGTGTGGGGCTCCGGTGGTTCTGAAACTTAGAGCAATTCCTTAAGTGTGTCTTTCGTTTCCCGAGTGTGACATTAGCTGGAGCACTTCCCTCCCTTCCAGGCATTAGCAGCAGCCACTCCTTCAGGCCCTGCCCATAGCCCAGGCCAGGAAAGGCTGGGGGCAGTGAGTGCCCTGCCCACTGCTGCCACATTTGTGAGAGTGTGACCCTCAGTTTCCTCACTTGGCCAAGGGGATCAGATAATGTTTGAAATGCAGAAAAAAATTTCAATTACAGTTAACATATCTTATTTTACTAGTTTCAGGTATACAACACAGTGATTCGATACTTATACAACTTACGAAGTGATCAATGCTGCTAATACCCATCTGATGCCATACATAGTTATTAAATTATTATTTTAATTCCTTCCCCACTTTCCATCTATGCTCCCAACCCTCCTCCCAGCTGGCATTCTGCTTTGTGAAAGAGTAAGCCTGAGGTTAACGCACCTCCTCTCCCTGGGCTCACTGGTCCCTGACCTCGGGTGTCTGTACCCAAGGGGGAAGGTGTCTGTTGGAAGGACAGCACTCTCTTGACTTTCAGAGTAACCACTTCCCTGCTTTTCTTTATACTTTCACTACCAAGTAGCAGCCCCTTGAAACACACCTGCTTTGGGGATGCTACACATGTAGGATTACATGTAAGTGTTCTTTTGTGTGTGACTTCCCCCACTCCCTGTGTACAGGGGGCTGCCCTGCTGTTGGGAGCATAAGCATTTCTGATGCTTCATTTCCTCATCAGCATGTGGTACTTTCAGTCATATATGTGGTCGCCATCATGTGGTGTCATGATGTCTCATTTTGGTTTTTCTTGGCATTTCTCGGGTGGCAAATGGATCTGGGTGCCTTGCTGTCCATTTATCGGATGAGTTCTTCGGTGAAGTGCTGGTACTTTCAACTCTCGCCTACTCTTTCATCAGGCTATCTCTCTTTCCCTCGCAAACTTGTAGGTGTTCTCAGGGTTTCGGTCTTTGACTCATCATGATTCAACAAAGTAAGTGTGATGTCAGGGTGGCTGTGTGTCCACGTGGTCCAGGGCTCAAGTGCTGGCAAGATGTGGATCAAGTTTTCCAAATTGGCTGATTCTCTTCACTGTGAATGTGGACAGGTCAGTTACCACCTTTCCCCGCAAGCCTCTCTCTCCTCTGCTGTGGACAGGAGAGGAGGATGGGACCTGACTCATGGGAATACAGATAGATGAGTATGGACACCGTGTAATGGGGAGAAAGGGGCAGCCTTGATGAACATCCACCACTGTTATAACTCAGTGAGTTTTATAGGAGACCCATCTCTCTTACCCAGACTCTTAGATAGCTCAGGAGGGAAGGAACCCATGGTAGGCAGAATAATGGCCCCCAAGATGTTCATATCCTAGTGCCCAGAAAGAACCTGTGAATAAGTGACCTTCATGGCAATAGGGACTTTCCAGATGTGAATAAGTTAAAGACCTTGAGATGGAAAATGATCCTGGATTACCTGGGGCCCCCTGTGTCCTCACAAGGATCCTAATAAGAAGGAGGCAGGAGGGTCAGAGAAAGATTAGAAGGTGCTACCCTGTTGGCTGTGAAGACGGAGGAAGGGGCCATGAGCTAAGGAATGCAGTGCCCCTAGAAACTGAAAAAGATATGGAAATGGATGCCCTGGTTGGCTGTGGCTGCCCTGGCTGGTGTGGCTCAGTGGATTGAGTGTTGGCCTGTGATCTGAAAGGTCACCAGTTCAATTCCCAGTCAGGGCTCATGCCTGGGTTGTGGGCCAGGTTCCCAGTTGGGGGTATGAGAGAGGCAGCCACAGATTGATGTTTATCTCCCTCTCTTTCTACCTCCCTTCCCTTCTCTCTAAAAATAAATAAAAATAAAATCTTAAAAAAAGAAAGAAAGAAAGAAACAGAATCTTTCCTGGAGTGTCCAGATGGAACCAGCTCTGCTGACACCAGTGAGACCTGTGTCAGGCTTCTGTCCTCCAGACTGCAAGAGAATGTGTTGTTTTAAGCTACTAAGTTTGTGGTCCTGTGTTACAGCAGCAAGAGGAAACTCATGCAGAACCTTAGTGAGTCAATGAAGGAACTGAGGCCCATTGGGCCTCCCATGGCCAAGGTTTCCCAGAGGGACACGCCATCACATACACCCTTCTCTCTCTTTCTCAGACAGGCCTTCTCTTTGGTCCCATTTGGTGAGTCCAGGGCCCTAGCAGTCTCATGCGGGAGCAATGCTGCCCAGAGTACTTTGGGGACATGGGGTAAAAACCCCAAGGATGAAAATAACTCTGTGCCCTGTGTAGTTAAATTTCTGCTTCTCAGCCTACTGTGTGTGAGGTTGACGACTCACAAAGCCACTTCCTCCTGACTCGCTTCTGCCAGCCGTGTCTTCACTGGCATTTTCCTTCCCTCCATCCCCTCCCATCTCCAGCCCTCCATGTGCCTTGATCTTAGCCGTCCCTGGGCTGCATTTCTCCTTGGGAAAAATCCCTGGCATGTTCCCAGGCCAGACTGGGAAGAGCAACTAGGGGTTTCTGGTTTAGAAGATTGCTTTTTTATTCTTATGTTTTTTTTTTTTTTGTTACTATTATGATCTTCCTCGTTTTGAGGTTAAATTCGGTGCTTCCTTTCTCGGGTGTAAAAATTGAACCACAATGCTGTCACAGTCAAGAAGATAGTTCCACTCTAACCCACCATTAGTGCAGTGACTCGATACATTTTCCTCAGCTTCCACTGAGTTCTCAGGCTTGACTTCAAGGCGATTTATAGTTGGAAAATCTGAACAACATTATCAGACTTACTGTGTTAGTTTGTGTGGGAGGAAGCAAATTGCTTTCTCAATGAGGCTTCCAATTTCTGTTTCATTTCAGATAGGAGTGCTTCAAAATAACCAAGATATTTTAAAGAAAACCCTGTGCTTACTATAAAAACTCAACCAGTTGCCAACAAAGTGCCTAGATTACTCCCTGGCACATATATTCATCTGGTTGAATGAACAACCAGATGAATAAAGGAGGGAATGATTAAGCTGTACATTCTGAAGCAATTGGAATGTTCTGGAACTGACTCTTGTGTCCTTCCTTTAATGCAGACCCTGTGTTCTCACTCTGAACTGTTTATCAGGTGAGGACTGATTACCTCAAATGCCTTAGTGGCCATAACATTTGGTAAACGACACGCATTTCTCTGTGGCCAGACCTGAGCCAGAAGCCCAGGCTGGAGTGAACTTGGGGCACAAGGGACTTTCCTCAGAAGGGTACAGACAGCAAGACGTTGGCTCACTCAGTATGCCAATGACTGCAAAAGCTCTGGGGGAGGGATGTGTGTGTGTGTAGGGCAAATAAATGTCTACCATATTGGCAGCAGGGTGTCTTCCCCAGTTTTAGGAAACACGTCTTTTTGCTTGCTTTCTATGTCTTGTGGCAAATTGCACCATGTGCCACTACAGGACACTTGTTTTAGCTTACAGATACTTAGCTAATTATTGAACAGTGCCATGTATATTGACTACCCATGAGCCAAGTGTGGGCTCTGTCACTGGGGAAAAACACAGGGGCTCCTGAACAACAGTATTTGGAGCAATTCCTGTATCATTTCCAGCTGCACAACAACCCTGTAAGGTCAGTATTATCATGGATCCCCTTTTGCTGGTAAGGAAACTGAGGCACAGAGAGGTTAAGCAGCTTCCTCAAGGTCACACAGCTCATTAATGCACAGCACAACCTTCAGGATGTAGGGCTTCTGCACCCAATCTTTACTCCCCTCTAAGGCTATATTGCCGTTATAGCAAAACGTGAGACTTAACCGGGGCCAAAATTTGACAGCCCTTCCAGTAGAGGGGCTTGTGTGCTAGCTAGCCTGTCACAATGCTCTGCATTTTCACATGCAAATCTAGACCTTTATCTGCAGATGTGGAAGCTAGAGCCCTTCTGTCACTAAACCAAGGACACATTCCAGGTTCCCTGAACCTGGTGGTCTTATCCTTCTAGAGCCATGGAATATTGTGATTGACAGGAACCTCAGAGCATCTAGCTTAATTTTCCCAGCTGAGGTGAGGATCCCAGGCACAGCATCGTGACTGAAGGTTCCTCAAGATCTTTGCAGGCCCTGCACCTTGGCACGCAGCCTATGGACCAGCTCAGGCTGGGCTTACTCCTGAGGCTAGACTACAGAGAGTATGGCCACTGACTGGTTCCTGGGGAGGCTGAGCTTCAAGAAAGACCAACCTTACAGGACAATAATGAACGAAACTAACAACAAGCAAAACAGAACCAGATATATGAATACAGTGAATAGGCCTTCAGTGGGCAGGGGGAAGGGGGTTAGGGGGAGGGGGAAGGAAGAGGCAAGGAAGGGGAGCAGTTTAGACAAGAACCTGGTATGGAAGAACCATGGACATGGACAACATGTGGGACTGACTTTGTGGGGGAGTGGGTGGGTGGGGAAGAAGACAGAGGGGAGCAAAAAAGGGATGGATGTAATACAACAACAATAAAATTAAATTTAAAAACAACAACCAGACAGAGGGAAGCAAGAAGGGGATGGATGTAATACAACAACAATAAAATTAAAAACAAACAAAACAAAACAACAACAACAAAAAAAACCAATCCCCATGCCCTGTCCAGGCCAGAATCAGTCTCTCAATATAGGGTTTGGACACCCAAATTTAAAAAAGAGCAACAAAAAATTTCATTCTTAAGAACTATTTTAGATTTATAGGACAATTGCAAAGATTGAAGCCAGGGTGTTTCCTTAAGCCCCAGACTCAGTTGTTTCTGTCACTAACGTCTTCCACGAGTCTGGTACATTTTGTTATAATGAATGAACCAATGCTGATATTTTGTTGCTAACTAAAGTTCATAGTTTCTTCAGATTTCCTCAGTTTTTACCTCAAGTCCTTTTTTTCTGCTTCAGGAACCCAGCCAGGATCCCAGGTTACACTTTTGTTGTCATGTCTCCTTAGGTTCCTCTGGGCTGTTGACAGCTCCTCAGCCTGGCCTGGCCAGCTTTAAGGGGTGCTGGGCAGGTGTTCTGTAGCATGCCCCTCAGTGTGGGTTTGTCTCACGTTTCTGTCATGGTGAGCCTGCGGTTACGGGTTTTGGGAGAAAGATGGCCTGCTCCTCACATCATGTCAAGAGTGCATGATGTCCCCGTGACTTCTCACTGCTGGTGTTGACTTTGATTACTGGCTGAAGCTTGCTTGTTAGGTTTTCCCTTCGTATAGCTCTTTGTCCCCTTTCTGTTCCGCAGTCTGGAAGAAAACCCAGGTCCAGATGCCCTAAGAGACTTTCCCAGGGTAAGAGAGACAGAACGTGTTGAACAGGCTCAGGCCCAGGTCTCTGCTCGGGAACCTCTCATCTGGCCTCCATAGAAGAGCCATGGCTGAGGCAGTCTCTGTGGCCTTTCCAGCACTGGCTGACCAGGGGTTTGGACACAGGCAAGATGCCCTTCATTTAGCAGCTCTTTAAATTGTTATTAGGAAGTTGATTTGAGTCATCTTTTCAAAGGACAAGAAACATGGTGCTCCATTACTTAAATCCCTTCCATGTCTTCCCATTACTCTTGGGAGAAAGACCAAAACCCTTTGGATTGCTGTGAAGCTCTGATTACTCCTGCTCCACCAATCTCTTGAGTCGTATCTCCCTCCATGTTCACCCTGGCCAACCAAATTCCAACCTTTCTTCAGCACATCCCAGCCCCTTCCATCAACCCCAGGGCCTTTGCACAGGCCATGACCTCTGCCCAGAATCTGGTCTCTTTCCTCCTGGACTGGTTAACTCCTGACCCCTTCAGATTCTAAGTAACACTTTCTTGGGAAAACCTTTTCTCACCACTGCTAGATTAGGACTCCTCCCCCAACACACGCATGCAGAACACACTATCTTAGCACTTATACACTCATGTGTGAGTTTTTCTTCTTCATTAGCATGTTTCCTCTTAAAGACATTAAGTTCAAGGAGAACATGCCTATGTCTGTCTGTGTTCACTGATGTATCCCCAGAGACTGTATCACAGAGCAACTGGCATACAGCAGGTGCTCAGCTCAGTAAATACTTGTTGGGTGAAATGAGTGAATAAGGAAGACTTGGGCATTTGACATCTTGGACACCACAGAAGGACAAATATCATCAGTAGAGTTGATATTAACTTTCCCCCACCCCCTTTTCTTCTCATAGGGACATTTAAGAGTACTTTCCAAGTGGGACAAAATGAAATTTTTGGTTCAACTAATTTGGGATTTCCAATCTCTGGTTCAAGTCCCAGTCTACTCAGTCTGGATTTTATCAAAATGAAGTGGGTGTAAAATTTGAAGTGTTGGACAATGCTAATCTTGCAGCTGCACCATACAAGTTCACAATGTCTTGGGGACCACATGGGTCACCTCTTCTTTGCCAGAACTCCCATCCATAGCATTTCTGACAACTGGTATATGAGTTCTCCATTGCTGAAAAATACCCTGACCCGAGAGCTCAGTGGCATAAAACAACAACTGCTTTATTCTGATTTGTAACTCTGTGTGTCAGGAACTTAGGTGGGGCTCAGCTGCCTGGTTCTTTTGCTCCACATGGCAATGACTGGGGTCCCTCAGTCAGATTCAGCTGGCTGATGGGCTGCTCTGGAGGACCCAAGGCCACCTCATTCACTTGTTTGCCTCACTGATACAGGAAAGCTGACGCAGTCTCCTTGTGGCCTTAGGGTCTTTCCAGGAGAGTAGATGGACTTCCTGCATGGTAGCTGTAGAATGCCAGGAGCTACTGTCCAGAGAGACAGGAAGTGGAAGCTGCCAGAACTGAGGACTGAAAGTGGACACAGTGCCATCTCTTTCTATTCTACTGGTCAAAATGGGCACAGTCCTCACTAGGTTGAAGGAGAGGGCATGGACCCCAACCCTTAATGGGATGGGTGTCAGATAATTTGTGGTAATCTTGAATCCACTACAGTTGGCCATTCATGGCCTTGAATATGTGAAGCAACGGGGAGCTTACTATTTCATATGGAGGTTTTTCTATTGCAGGGAGACTTGGATGTTGTGGAGTTTGTCTTTTCTGGGCAAACTTGACTAGATTCCTGCTTCTCTCTGTTCCACAAATTTGACCTGGCCTCCCTCCTGAATCCCATAGAAGCTGCTTTTTCTTCCCTAGGACAGCTATTCGGACTATTGCCTCACCTGATGACTCTTTTTCAACTAATTGCCATCTTTACGTGCACACAGGGCCCTGTGCTGTCGGGTTGCATACATTATCTCAGCTTTAGGGGGCAGGAACGACCGGGATTCGCAATTCCATCCTGTGGATGAGTGAATGGGGCTCAGCAGGTTGAGCCCTTTCCTAGGGTCACCCTGCCAGTGAGGGCAGAGTGAGGGCCCATATCTAAGTCTGAGCCTGTGTGAGTCCGAAATCTGAAATTATAAACATTTGGCTGCATTTCCTTTTTGGTCACGTGATGGAGTTTTCAGACTAGTTGGTTCACCTACACATTCATTCACTCTCCTATTCATCACCCACCCATCCGCCCACCCATCATCCATCTATGCATCAACAATCCATCATTCCACCTGTGCATCCATTCAGTCATTGTCCATCAATCCACCCAACCATCCATCATCCATCCATTGAGCCAAGCATGGTTCCAAGTTTGGGACACGGGATCAAAGGAGTCTCCCTTGCCCTGAAGGAGTCTACAGCCTTGGTGACCCCCCAAATTCTAGCCACCTCCCATTTGGAGCTCCTGTGGCTCTCTCTCTTCTGAGTGTCTCTGTAGCTTTCCTGGGCTGGGCGCCTAGGATGATTGATCAAGGTTGGACCATCACATTTGCATTTTTTACGCTTTTGCTCTTAGTTTTTCAGATGAAACTTTTCTGGAAGTCTTAAAAAAAAAAACTGAAGAAGAAAAAAAAAAAAAAAAAAAACCCCACAGGAAACTGCGTCTTGTGTTCTCTGTAGCGAGCCTTGAACCAAGACTAATTTTGAACCAAGCTTTATTTTTCTTTATTTTTAAACCCTGATTCTAGAGTGTGAAGAGAGAAACTTCCTCCAGTGAGGCATCAACCTCGGCCCCAGCCCTGAAATGGGAGGTGGAAATGAGGGGACCCCTAGGGGTGGCGCAGCATGCAGAGAGTGTGGGAGAGGTCTGGAAGCCTTTACTAGCCTGGCAGCCAGATGTCAAAGTGAGTGAGTCATGTGGGCCCGTTCCTGGTGTCATAATTGAGGTGGGAACATGCTGACCATACATGCTGCTCAGGCATAGGATCCTGGCTCTGCCACCTATGAGCTGTGTGACTCTGGGCAGGGGCTCCCTCTCTCTGTGCTCCAGCTTCCTGTCTGTAAACGAGGGGTGATGCTGGCAGCACCTGTTTCCCACGGTGATTGTGAGGGTGAGAGGAGTGAACGCGTCACCAAGAGCTGCTCCCAAGGGCCTCAGGTTGTCAAAAAAGGTGTCAGGTGAAGAAATGCAGGGCATCCTGCTGGCACTGAAGGGATGAGATGAGGAGTATGGGGTTCGCAGTGGCTGCTACAGAGGTGTCTTGGAAAGTGTCCCCATGGTCAAGAGAGACTCCCCTTCTTGGCACTCAAATGTTTCTTTTTCTTCTTCTTCTTCTTCTTCTTCTTCTTCTTCTTCTTCTTCTTTACAAGTTTTTGTATGTACATATGTTTTTTTTTTAATTTAATTTTATTGTCGTTGTATTACATCCATCCCCTTTTTGCTCCCCTCTGTCCTCTTCCCCACCCACCCATTCCCCCCAAAGTCAATCCCACATGTTGTCCATGTCCATGGTTCCTTCATACCAGATTCTTGTCTAAACTGCTCCCCTTCCTTGCCTCTTCCTCCCCCCTCCTCTCATCCCCCACCCCACCCCCCTTCCCCCTGCCCACTGAAGGCCTATTCCCTGTATTATATCTGGTTCTGTTTTGCTTGTTGTTAGTTTTGTTCATTATTGTCCTGTAATGGGTGAGATCATATGCTATTTGTCTTTCACTGACTGGCTTATTTCGCTAAGCATAATACTTTCTAGTTTCATCCATGTTGTTGCAAAGGTTAGGAGTTCCTTCTTTCTTTCTGCTGTGTAGTATTCCATTGTGTAAATGTACCAAAGTTTTTTGACCCAATCATCCACTGATGGGCACTTAGGCTGTTTTCAGCACTTGGCTATTGTAAATAGCACTGCTATGAATATAGGGGTACATAGGATCTTATGAATTGGTGTTTCAGGGTTCTTTGGGTATAGCCCTGTTTCTCAGGTGTGTTTGCGATGTTGTCAGGTGAGAATGCCTTCTCTTAGGATCTTTTCACTTGCCAGCATCTAATCCCATGACGCAGCTACTGCCATTGGCTGATGACTTCTGAATCAATGTCTCTAGTGCCAAAATGATAGCTTTCAGACATGTCTCAGGGACACACCTTGACTTCTCTGCCCAGATGGCCCACAGGCCTCCCGCTCAAAATGTTTTAACCCAAATTTCTTATTTCAGTGGAGGCCCTCACCCTAAAGCTGGTTCTACCTCCTCATGTCTGTATCTCAGTTAAGAGTAGCTATAGAGACTAGAAAACTGAGTGTCACTGTTGCTACCTTGTTCCCTCCAGGCCACCATCATCTGGTGTCTGGATTACGGCCATAGTGTGGCAATTACTTTCCCTGAAAACCTTTGTCTGCCTTTCTGGACAGTCATCATTTAGTCACACAGATCTGATCATGTTACAACCCCACTCTAAACCCTGCTATGGTTTAGCACTGTGCTGTCCGTAAAGAGGCCGAGAGTCCTCAGTATGTTAAATAAACTTAAACATATTATTTTTTAAAAGATTTTATTCATTATTTTTAGACAGTGGGGAGGGGAGAGAGGCAGAAAGGGAGAGAGACATCAATGTATGGTTGCCTTTCACCTGCCTCCAGCTACAGACCTGGCTGGAGACCTGGCTTGCAACCTGGTTATGTGCCCTGGCTGGGGAATCGAACCAGCGACCTTTGGGTTTGCAGGCCAGCACCTTATCTACTGTGCCACCAGCCAGGGTTAATTAAATGAAATTTAATTAAAACAAAGTCATGACAACCTCCCATCTAGTCTGCCTGCATTTTCCCATCATCCCTATAAGAGACAGAGAATATTCTAGAATCTGTCTCTCATGGGGCCAGTGTCTGACTCTCACCCTCTATTGGACCCTCGGTGGGTGCTGAACTGCGTGACTCACTCTTCTGGTTGCCCCTCATCCACCCATCTGAACTCCTTCCCCCAGCCCCCTCCCATGTGTCTCACTCAGCCCCATGCTCCTGCCTGGATATTACCTCAGTGCCTCCGTACTTCCATGTCTGTTCTTCTCCATCTGCTCCCCTTCCTCACGCCTGCTGCAAGACCCCCGGATGATGTATCTGCTGGCTGCCCCAGGAGGATGCACTCAGGGTCTTGGGTGCTCCTGGAGTTTCCTTGCACATGGAGGCAGTTGGAACTCAGGCGCTTGGATCCCCAGTGTTGGGGGATCCTGGTCCAGCTGCAGATGTCCCACAGAGCTCAGGAAGCTTAAGTGCTTGCACTCCTTTTTTTGCACTGGTTCTTTATGGGGCTGAGTGCTGAATTGTGTACTCTATCTTCAAGGGGGACCCTAAGTTGTTCAACGAGCAGGCCACAAACCTAGATCCAATCTGGGCTGGCTGCTTGGCCCTAATACCCTCAGTTGTCTCATCTTTAAAGTGGGGATAATAAGACATCCCTTACTGGATGGATCACTGTAATGATCACCTGAGGAAATGCCCCGAGCAAGATAAGGGTAGAATGCACGACTGTTTGATCATATTGTTTGACTGATAGACTTAAATAGGTTACTATTTATCATAGTTACTATTAGAATTAAGAGTACCAAATTATGGATGGGCGTACAATCCTTTGTAACGTGGTGGGTTGGGTGTTAATATCGCCCTATTTTACATGTGGGGAAAGTGAGGCTGGAGGGGAAGAAGTGATTTTGTACATCAGGTGACCATCCCCAGAGGGAGCCAGGTCCGTGTGGCTCGGAAACTGGGTCCGTATCTGGGGCGATGCTGTTCCCCAGGGGGGCCTCTAAGATGGGCTCTTCTTGCAGAACATCCCTGTCCCATGTGGAGACCCCGCTAGGATGGGGCCAGCCTCAGCTTTGGAGCCATGTGACCGGCTCCTGTCCTCAGCTCTTCTCGTTTCTATTTCAGCTCTTCTCGTTCTGAATTTCATTTTGCCTCAGGCCCCCTACCTTGACACACGCACCAGAGCGGTGGGTGAAGTTTCAGGGACCATGCACATCAAGGTAGTTCCACAGTGATGAGGTGCCCAGCTCACGAGATTAGTCATACACCTTTCTGATAAGAAAAGCGAAAACGCGAAGTTGAAAACTGAAGACTTCCTGAATCCAGCTCTCCACGTCCTGCGCTAAGGGAAGAAGCGACTCCCAAAAAGGAATCATTAGTGGAAGTCCCACGTTTCGTTGGCAATGGAAGGGGAACTAACTGGTCGAGGGAGGTTGGTTTCACGATCTCACCTGACTGCCGGTGGGGGCTCAGGGAGGACGCCCACCTCCCATGGCGAGAGGTCTTGCTGTCCTGGGCTCCAGGGCCAGAGTCCACGCTGTGCATTGCTGGGGTGGCCTGTCCCTGTCTTGGCACCTGTGCCAGGCAGCCAGAGGCTGTGTCTTCCTGAGCAGCTGCTAGCTGGGCCAAGTGACAGGGCCACACTGTTGCAACATGGGCTGCTGAGGTTTCTGCGGCCCCTCCAGTCAGAAGGCAGCCCAGGTGCTGTGGGCAAGACATGTGTGAGGGACTGAATTAGACCCCCTTAAAAAAAACACCAGGGTTTGTCTCTGGACCCACACCCCATAACCGACATCTATGCCTGGCCAGTTCAATAGCGCAGAGTCTAGACTCCTGGGTCAGACATCCTGGGTTTGGTTCTGTCTCCTCTGCTTACTTGCGGAGTTATCTCGGCAAGCTGTTCCCCTCCCGGGCCTCAGTTTCCTCATCTTCACATGGGGTGAATGAATAGGATCCCCCACACAGGGAGGCTGCTAGGGTTGAGCGAATTAATGCAAGGAAAGTGCTTGTTGTAGTGAAAAGCATGGTGCAAAATAAATGCAAAGAAAATGTTCACTGAATGGAGGAGGGAAGGTGGGAATCCCAAAATCCTGTTCACTTGAGGCAGAGGGATCTGATCCATTCATTTAAAACACTTCTTAGGAAATAATTTTAAACATACAGACAATTTGTAATAGTGCAAAGAACAGTCTTAAACGTTTTACCCAAACCAGTCAATTTTTTTTTTTTTTTTTGTAATGGCTTTATTAAGATGTAATTCACACAGGACACATCTCACTTATCTAACGTGTGGAAGCCAATGGCCTTTGGTACAGTCACAGACATGTGAAACCATCACCACAGTCAATTCTAGGTCATTTTCATTACTCCCTTCCTCCAAAGCCCCACACCCCTTGGCTGCCACCCCTCACCTATTGTTACTAACCCTCTTTTTTTCTATTAATACTTTGATGCCTCTTTTGACCCTGGGGCTGCCAATGGTTTTGAGTCTTGGGACCCTTTTAAGTACTAAAGTACTCTGCAGAAGCCTCATGTCTTCACCCACTGTGTGCCAAGCCGGGGCACTTGGAGCTGTAGCTGCAACAGAGAGCAGACCCATGTGGCCCTGTTTCTACGGGGGGAAATAGACCTACTCAGATGCTGAGAGGGGTCTGATGTGGAAGGTGCTAGAAAAGAAAGTAGGAGAGGCCCCTTGAGAAGGCAGCCGGGGACCGCCCCTCACCCAGGAGTGAGGGTAGGCACCTATGGGTGGGTGGCGATGTGAGGGCTGTTGACAGAGGAAGAGCCTGTGGAAAGGCTGTGCTGGGAAGGAAGCTGCTCCATGGCCAGCAGGAAAACATGGCTTAATTCTGCAAATGGGCCAGCTGAGGTGTGGCGGTGGGAAAGATCTAAGACACCCAGCCACAGTCTGCACAGAGGGAAGGCCGTTGTGAACAGCAGGAGTTGTGCAACATTTTAAAAGGGGTCCATTCACTCTTATTGTTCTTGCAAGAAGGCCCCTGACTCCTGGGCACTGTCCTGGCTCCCAGCGAGGCCTGACTGTCCCCTTGTTGGGATAAACACCACCCTCAGACAAGGGCACCTAAGGCCTCAATGAAGGAGGAAAAATGGGTGACAGTGGCACCCATCCAGTAGCAAACAGGCTCCCCTCTTGGCTAGTGAGGGGACAGCTACATCCAGGGCTGCTCCCCACTGCAGATGAGACTGAGGGGGTCCCCCCACAGAACTGCCCCTCTTTCGGACAGCACGTTGTCAAGGTGACCCCGCTCCCTCAGACCCTCCCCACACTGCCCACCCCCAGCCCAGCCCCATCCAAACTCCCCTGACACCCTCTGCCCACGTTCCCCTGGGGAGGGTCCGCCCTCGTGGCTTCCAGGACTAAGCTTGATTGCTCCACCCCAGGTGAGCTCCTGGGGGTCCTGGCTGGGGAGTCTCAGCACTCAAAGACATTAGTCCTCTGGCCTTGGCTGGCCGGGTGGCTCAGTTGGTTGGAGTGTCATCCTGTACACCAAAAAAGGCTTTGGATTCAATCCCTGGTCAGGGCACAAACCTAGGTTGCAGGTTTAATTCCGATCGGAGGGTGTACGGGAGGCAATGAACTGATGTTTCTCCTCTCCATCATCACTTTCTCTACCTCTAAAATCAGTAAATATCCTTGGTGAGGATTGAAAACAAATAAACAACAACATATAGCCCTCTGAACCAAACACATCTCCATTGCTTTATACCTGAAGCATCTATTTGAAAACATGTGGAATTTGGTTTTTCAAAGGTATTCATAGTGACAGGCTTGCTTCAGGGTGACTGCATTTATCAAAGCAAGCCACAGACCAAGATGTGATATATATTGAATGATACAAAGCTATGTTTGACTGCCTTCACCCCAAGTCCCAACTTAAACCTGGCCCCTCAAAATAGGAGGGGAGCTTCTGTCATGGCAGCCCACGTCTGCCCACCCATCAGGGAGCTGGAGGAACTGAGGGATGACAGCCTTGCTCAGTGACTCCGTGTGGAGCAGGTGACGATTTACACTTCTGCCTAAGAGGAAAGGTGTGGGTGTTCAGCATTTTCAAATCCAGGCTCCATCCCTTGGCAACTGAGTGATTTCCAGCAAGTTTCTCCATGTTCCCAAACCTCAGTTTTGTCTGTAAAGGGGGGATGCTCCCCCAGGACTCATGATTAAGGATTTAGTAAGCAGCTTATATGAGATATTTAGCCTAGGGTGCCGTCAGCAGATCTTTGGTTATTTTTTCTAGATCAGATTAAATTTTCAGCTCTGGCTGCCCATGGAAACCACATGGGCAGCTTTAAAACCAACTGATGCCCCAGCCCCTCAAGGTTTGAGGTAAGCTGGTGCTACCACGGTTGAGGGTGGCTGTCTCAGGTCTGATGCTGGGAAAAGAAGGACATGACCTGCCCCTCACTTCCGGCTATACAGTTCTGAATGAGCAGGAACGGACCATTCTGGTGGTCTGTCCACAGGGATGGCAGGGTCCAGTTTCGCCACCTCCCAGGGCCACCTTTGGTAGGTGCATTACACTGGCTGCCTAGGAAATGGGGCATCATGGAGAGGTGGGTGCTACTGAACCTGGAATCACTCTCAGATGGAGGGAAATAACTAACATTCCTCAAGGGCTCTCAGTGTGCTGCACGATGCAGACACAGAAGTTGGAGGTATATGAATTCCTCTCCAGTTGTTTCTGTAAGACAAGTACCCACTTGGTGGCTTAGAACTGCACACCCTCATTATCTCACAGTCCTGGAGACCAGAAACCAGATTAGTTCTGCAGATGGATCTCACTGAGTTCAATTTAAGGTGTTGGCAGAGCTGTGTTCCTTCTGAGGGCTCTAGGGCAGGACCCGCATTTTTGCCCTCTCCAGCTTCTCCAGCACCTGCATCCCTTGGCTCATGGCCCCTTCCTCTACTAAGCCAGCAATGGCCTGTTGAGTCCTTACGTGCACCACTCAGACTTACTCTTCTGCTTCTCTCTTCTACTTTTAAGGATTCTGATGATTACACTGGGCCCACCCAGATAAGCCAGGACAATTTGTTGTATTTTAACTCAGCTGCTTACAAGGTTCATTCTGTCTTCAACAATAACTGCCCTTTGCCACATGAACTAGCGTATCGCCAGGTACTGGGGATTAGCAGGTGGACATCTTTGAGGGGGACCACTGCTGACCTCTCTACCTTCTGCTCATCATTCCTATTACATAGATGAAGAAACTGAGGCTCGGGGTGGCTAAGTGGCCTAAGACCACACAGCCAATGAGGGCCCTAAGGAGACTGGACGTGTGGAGGTCTGGGGACCACTCTCCTCTAATTTCAGCCCCCGCAGGCCTAACTCAGGCTCCATATGAACTTCCGCATTTCATTCTCCACGGCAGAGGTTCATCCCATCCCTGTAGCCTGAGCAGATGCAGAAACCACACACATGAAGTGGGGGAGGAGGCCCACTCACTCCCCACCCCGCTCCCAGCCCCCTCGCTTCACAGATGGGCTCCAACCAAATACCTCACCACACCCTTTCCAAGCCAGTTTCTGTTCATTTAATTGGACCCATTGTGCGTTGAGTGGAGGCCAGCTGGGAACATAGAAGGGGACAAAAATAAGAAACCGTTGAGATTCCGGAACTCAAATGAAACGGTTCTCCAGGCATTTTATTTTTAATTTTGGAGGTTCTCACTCATTAGAAGCTCCTCACCTCTTAGAAGCTGGTTTTCCCTCTGCAAGCCCAGTTAGGGTGGGCTTGGGAGAGTCCACCTTCACTCAGCATTTTGGATGAGAAGGAAGATCTGGAAGGAGCAGGCTGACATGATAGATTAAGATCTTCCATGAGGTGGTGTTTGCACCAAAGTTGATGGGTGTTTGTGCTGCCTCAACACCTGAGGAACCAGGAGAAGAATATTGAGGCAGAAACTCACAGCTGGCAGGTCCCATAGAGACAGACATTGGAGCTCGCTTGCCTGCATGTGTTGGGAAGCACACAGGCCCCAGGCCCCAGGTCCCTGGCCCAGCCCAGGTCCTGTAGAGAGGGACTGGTATGTAGAGACCCCAGCTAGGCTTGTGACATATCTTGGAAGATTCGCCTTCATGTCTCCCCTTTTCTCTCTTGTCGATGCCTTTCCTGAGGCCATGCTTCCCTTCTGAATATTCTGGCATGAGCTTGAGAGCAAACACTTGAAGGTGGAGACTCAGGGTTACCTGGCCGCTGAGCCAGCCCGTGAGCCTTGCTGGGAATGTGCACCTGGGAGCCCATCAGCAGGAAGGCCCAGCCCCACAGAACCAGCAGCTTTAAAGTCTGGACCCTGAGTTTCATCTATTACCTGCAGGAGGGCCTGGACATCTGCACTTGACAAGCTGTCCAGGTGATTCCAATTTGCAGCCATGGCTAAGAATCCCCCTGGAACGTTCTCTTTGACATTTCCAAAGCCCTGACTAGTAGTGAGTGGCTCAGTGGATAGAGTGCAGGTCTACTAACCTCAGTATCGCAGGTTCGATTCCCCAGCCAGGGCACATAACCAGGTTGTAAGCCAGGTCTCCAGCCAGGCCCCCAGCTGGAGGCACATGAATGGCAACCATACACTGATGCTTCTCTCCCTTTCTTCCTCCTTTCCTGCCCCTATCTCTAAAAAATAATGAATAAAAAAGAACTTTTTTTCCAGGCCCTCCTGAGGGTGGGCATAGGAATGAGTCCAATTTGGGGTTTCAGCTTTGTATTTGTTTCTGTGTGTTATGAATTTACTTTTGCAATGAGCATTTCTTTCTTTTCTTTTCTTTTTTTTTTTTAAAGTAAGAGGAGGACACTTACATACTATTTCCTTTTGGGGGAAAAATAAAAGCCAGGACTCTTGTTGCATGGAAGCCTGTGCTTGAAGATGGGTCCAGGAAACCCAGTCTTTTCTGTATCAGCTGTCCGTGACCCTCGGTGCCCAAGGCACAGGCCCCGCAGGGGTCCCCAGCCAGTGTAGGCTCAGATGGTGCCACTTCTGCGGGGCCTCACTTAGCAAACACTAGGTCCCTTCCCTGCTGAAGGGGGTCGTGCCCATGACAATGTGGAAGGCCACGGGACTACGGTAGCCAGGCTTTGGGTGTCCCTCCCAGTGACTTCCAGTGCTGTTGGCTGCCTGCTGGAGGGTCTTTTCCTCACCAAGTCTTGACATGTGACTGCGACACCTCGACTTTCTTGGCAGCAACCCACCCAGGGACTCCAGAACTCCAGATCCTTTTGGGCTCTCATCTGTGCCCAAGCTCACATGAGCCCCCCTCTCCCCATCCATGCTCCCTTCTCCCTGGTGCTTGTCCACTTATGTTCCTGAGGCCTCACACGTCTGTGCTGGCCCTCCCAGAGTGTGGGGTGGGGAGGGGCCCAGGGAGAGGCTCCCCACTGGCTCTGGCTGGCTGTAGTGGGTGCTGGTGTGGGCAGGAGGACCCAGGATAGGCTCCTGCTCCACACCGGGATTCTTCTTGACGTCAGGGAGGACTGCTCAGAGGAGGGGACATCAGGGAGGACTGCTCAGAGGAGGGGACACCTAAGCTGAGGCTCAGAGCCGGGCAGGCAGGATGCTTAAAGCCCAAGGGAGCAGCCAGACCAGAGCCAGGAGGGATTTCAGTGTCATTTAAGAAACATCAGGCAGCTGGGGAAAGGGGGCTTTCAGGAAGAGGGCAGGAATGGCTGAGGGAACACAGAGAGTACACGAAGCCTGCTGAACTCACCACCAGGTCAGAGTTAGTCAGCCTGGGCGTGGGGCAGGTGGGCCTGGCCTTATTCTGGATTGAGTGTGGGGCATGAGGGAGAGGTGATTCTTTCCCTCTGCTAGGGCTTAGGAGGAAATCCCTGGTGACCAAATGGTGGGATTTCAGGCAGAAGCCTGGGAGGCTTTTGAGGGGGAGGTTTTCTCTATTGTCCTGTAAGGACGTGTGGTACCCCTCACCCCCATTCTGGGAATCTAGCTATATTTTGGACAAGACAGCTACAAGGGGCAGGATTCTCACATTCCTAAGGATCTGTATGGCCCTTTGGGGCTGGGTCCTGTGTACCCTGGGCTGGCCAGGCTCCAGACGGCGGTGGTGAGAAAACTCAAAACATCAGTGGAGGGGTTGGTATCATGAGGAAGGGAAACCACTCTGTTTTGTTGCCTTCCCCTCCCTCTGCCATTGGTTTAGCCTGAACACATCCCCCCCCCCCCCACTGAATTTTTTTTCAATTATAAAAATAATGCAGCAACCGCATTATATAAAATTTGAAAAAGGAAAAAAAAGAACTGTTCCTCCTCATTCTGCCCCCTGCCAAACCGAACAACTCTCGGTCTTCATTCTGGGGCCAGATCATGTTTCGCCCTGATTATATCATACACACTATCTTCATTGATGCAAAGCTCAGGAATGTTTTTGCAGAATTTGGGAGTGCCGACGGAGCTGGGGTGCCATCCTTTATTACACTGCCCATGTGGGTGGTCATTTGAGCAGTTTGGAAAGTTGTGATCCTTGGGGATAATGCTGCAAATACCCATGTGTGTGGATTTTTGCTTCTGTTTAATTACTTGCTTAGGATGATGTCTAGAAGTGGTCTTACTTGGTGGTCAATATGATCTAGACCCTGGTCACTTTTCCAATTCACCCCTTTGCACCCTCACTCTGCTGCAGCCACAGCAGCCTCATTGCTGTCCTCAAACAGGTTCATCTTGACCTTACCTCAGGGCCTTTGCACTGCTTGCTGCTCTGTCTTTCCAGTTGTTCATGAGGCTTGTCCATTACTTCACTCAAGGGTTGGCTCAGATGCCACCTCCTCAGAGAGGTCTTCACTTTTTCTGCTCTTATCTAGCTTTATTTTTCTTGGAGGCCCTTGTCATCGTGGGATGCTGATGAAGTTGGTGACTTTCTGCTTAGATGGTAGGTGCCCCCTGGACTCGGTCTTGTGCATCTCCAGCTTCCTGCAGGGGCCTGGCACTTACTGAATGAACATTTGATTAAGTGGAGGGTGATGAACATTTTCAGGTCTCTTGACATACACGAGCACAGTTTATGGGAGGGGCTTATCAGTAGATGGCTCCCGTGAAGGTGCTCAGGGCCAGGGGCAGCTTCAGTTGGGGATTTTCCCAACTGAGTGAAGGTGAGTGAATGGTTCTGACACATTCACACCTCTCAAAACACCTACCACCTACACAAAAAATGTTATAGGTGTTAATTTGGTAGCACTAGGGTAGGTCTGGATGGAAAAGTGGGTCTCTTGCCTTTAGGAGTGACATTTTAGATATGGTGTAATCACTCAAGTCCTAGAGATTTCAGGTGACAGCTGCAGGAGCCAAACTGAAACACAATAAGGATTCACTCATCCCCCAGGCTGGATGACCCCACGTTCCAAACCGGAACTCACGTGGTCCAGGTGATGCTAACCTGAGTCCAGGGTGGCCTGAACCAAACTCACCTCATCCAGACTCTGGTGTTTCTCAGCTTGGGGGCCTTGACCCTGAATCTGACACCGAAGTGGGATAGCTCATGCTGCCAGAGAGTTTGAGGATAGCTTCTCTGGGAATAGAGCTCACCTCCTGGGTTGGCCTTGGCTTCTGTCACCGGAATCTGGTTGGACAGACCAGGGTGTGACCCAGAGACTGAGCAGAAGAAACTACAAGCCCATGTTCCAAGGGAGACCCTGACATTAACTTGCTGCGTAGCCTTGGGCATGTCTCCCACCATTGCTGAGTTTTGGTGTCTTCCTGTCTAGGCTTCCCAGGAGGGGAAACGGCTGGAACAGAGCCGAAATACGAGGAGGAGGCATTGGTGCTTGGGCACCATCCTGGGCACCTGCCCTGCCCACGGATGAGGGTCTCCATTGAGTAAGATAACCCATGTAAACCCTTGTACACAGTGGACCCTCAATTTTGGGAGGTGCTAGTTCCCTTGTGAAGCAGTCTCTTGGGATTTACTTCAACAAATCTATTGACTCAGTCCCCCAGTAGGTAGGAGGCAAACCACTGTGGGTGTTGATTCAGGGCTTGCTCTGCCTTCCAGTCCTGCTGCAGTCCCTTCCACTCGGGCAGCCTTGGGCACGTGGCTGAATCCCATCCCCGCCTCCCCCAGAGGAGTGTCCACACCTCCACAATGGATGCAGCAGGAACTCCTCTCTCTGAGGGCCTTGCGGTTAAAGAGAAATATGAATGGAAATGTCTAAGTTCAGCACCTGGTGCACGGGAAACCCCTTGGTATTAGCAACCAGTAATGATTAATATTATTAGTATGAGAAAGGGCCCTTCAAGAGGGCGAAGGAAGGTGCCTCTCTCACTGAGTTTTAGTTTCTGTGGGAGGCTGCTGGGTGGGGGTGAGGAGTCCTTGCTACCTGAGTCACTCTTGGCTCACTCAGAAGAGGGAGCTGACTCTGTCTCTGCTAGTGCTGAGACTCCAGGGCCCCCATTCCACCTCTGAACACAGAGATCAAATGCCTGCCCTAAGTCAAACTTCAGGCTGGCACGAGGTCAAAGGAGACACAGGTGGGAAGCAAGGGGTCCCCGCAGGTGCAAGGAGGTGAGATGCTCTCTAGACCATGCTCATGTCCCAAGGGCTCACGGCTGGCTGAGTGCTTTCCAGTCATGGACATTTGGTTCAATTCCCTCAATAAGCCCAGGAGGTGAACACTATCATTTAGCGATGGTAGAGGGGCATTTGGTCCCCTGGGCTGCCTGAGTCAGGAGCTGGCACCCTTTCTAAGAGCTGCGATGGAAGCCACCCAACACCTAGCTCCTGGGACAGCCCCTCTCACCCCCTGGGCTGCTGGGCTGTGGAAGATCCGCTGCAAGGAGGGATCTTAATAAGGCTCTTATTCCTGGGCTGCATCCCCAGTGGGTCTAATTCTGAAGGTCTTGGGGACCTGCATTTACATAAACTCAGCAGGTGATTGTGATGCAGGTGGCCACCGACACTTGGAGAAACCACTGCCCCGAGAGAATCAAACCTCGCCTGGGCTCATTTTCCCCCAGTGCCAACCGCATGGGGAAGACATCTGACGGTGAATGCCCAGCCACCTGTGAGCCGAGAGCTTTCCCCACAGCAAGTGCAAGGAAATTCTACGTTCACTGGTGCTAATTAGAGGAAGGAGCTAAAACCCTGTGAATTCTTTGATCTGGAAAGACACCTGGAAAGCATGCCATGCTGCTTCTTGTTTTTCAATTTTGATTTTGAAAAAACATTGACTTTAGGGCAGTTTTAGGTTCACAGCAAGATTGAATGGAAAGTACAGAATTTCCCCATATCCCTGCTGCTCTCACCTCCAGCTTCTCCAGTCTCCCCGATCAACATCCCACCCATGGTGTCGCATTTGTTACAATTGCTGAGCCTCCACTGTCACTATCACCCGAAGTTCACAGTTTACATTAGGGTTCATCCTTGTTTGCACACGTTCTATAGGTTTGGTCAATCGTATTAATATCATACAGAGTAGCTTCGTGCTCTAAAAATTCTCTCTGCTCCTTCTGTTCATCCTTCCTTCCTCCATGCTCATTGTTTTGTTTTTTTTTTTTCACTAGAAAATTCAATTACAGGCAGATATTTCAAGCTGCAGGATAAACATGGCAGCTTTCGTGGAGCATTCATATTAATAAAAGATTTGGAAGAAGGGAATAAAGTAATAAAACTGGTCATTAAAGTGTTTTTTTTTAAGTCAAAAATATTTTTTTTTGGGGGGGTGGGGAATAATTACAAAATAAACAGGACTTTGAAAGACTAGATACGTCAAAGAAATGTGGGCCTTTTAATGTAGAAATTTAATACTTGACTCTCCAGGAAAAAAAATAATGTTTGCCAATTTCCGTGGTGTAGAAACTCCCGTGATGGCTGAATTAAGCTACCAATATGATGTCATTGAACTAGGAAGAGGTGCAAAAAGTTGGCTCCAGCATATCATTAGCCTTGTAAACCTTTGAGGGAACTGAATTCAGATTTCTCTGCACAATGTAAACATCCTGGATCTAACGGGGCTGGAGACATGGGAAAGTTGGTTGTAAGTCTCTCGGGGAACTAGTAGTACAGCCAATTTTAGGACCCAGATCCTGACCTGTAGGCAAGTAGGTTCCATGTGTATGCATTGAATCCTAACTGCTGAGTAGTGACTTGAAAACTTACCTGTCTTAGGTGAATAAAGATTGTTGTAAATCCAATGGTAGCCTGGGCTCTAGAACCACATGGACCATACAGTATATAGCAAGCTCTGTGTTTTAATGTTATACTCATGAATTCCCCAATCTACGTCCTCATTCACTTATTCCTGAGCTAATTAAGAAAATATTTGCTGACACCCCCTTCATGTCAGGTGTTATTTTAGGCACTAGTGATGCAGAAGTAGTGAGACAACCCTTCACACTCCCTGAACAGGGCTCAGGTGTCTGACGAACTCAAGAGGAGAATACACAGGGAAATTGCAATGGGAAGCAAGACCTGATGGAGCTTTCTGGACTTTTCTCAGGCTTTTATCTCACTATAGCTGTCTGATGACTTAACTATGCTCCTCATTGGGCCGTGAGCTTCTCAGGGTGGGGCTGGGTCTTGTTTTCTCTCACATGTAACTGCACACCTATGATAGGACCCACATTCACAGAATGAATGGGTGCTGGGTTCACAAAGGTGCTAACCATGGGAAATTCTGTTGTTTCCACCCTCAGGTGAGGTCTTCCTTACATCACCAACACCACACAACTTCAGGCTGTTCAACCACAGGGCAAGTCTGGTCATTGACGTTGAAGCTAACCTGGCCGCAGAGGGGTTGGTAGAAAGCAACACTGTGGTAAAAGGTTGAGTTTTGAATCTGTCCAAGTCACTCTTGGTGTAACCTGACCTCTCCGAGAGCCTCAGTTTCCCCATTGTATGATGAGGTGAAATGGCTTACTTCCCAAGGTTTCGTGTGAGGCTTAGAAACAATGTATTGGAAGTGCATAGCCTCTGCCTGGCACAGAGGATGACCATAGTTGGTCTTAAAAACAGAATGAAGGCAACAGACCTCAATTCTAGCAGCAAATCTCAGCATGTGGAAGGCAAGGGGCCCTGGAGATGATCAGGCTGCTGACTTTTCAAATGAAGAAATTGGGAACAGAAAGGGGGAGCAGCTAACTCAAAGCCATTCAGTGAGTTAATACCAACAGTGAAATGCAACCTGGAGGTGACCGTCAGCCTTTCAGGGATCTGTGCTGGGGAGCTGATGATTCCAAAGGTGGCAGGCAAGCGGAAGGGAGGTGGCAGGGAATATGGGGCCAGAAATCCTCTGAATTTCTGCTTCTGGATGGGTTTATTTTGCCTTTTAAGCCAGAGCAACAGTTCCTTAGGGTGGCGACCTAACAGCCATGAAGGTGCTTTGCAAACTGAGAAGACCTATGCATTCTTACCAATAACAAGACACAGTTACCGATGCTTAGTATGCGCCAGGGAGCGTGTTAAGTGTTTATGCTGATTAACTCCTGACAAAAGCCCAGAGAAGGAGCTATTGATAATAGTCCCATTTTATAGAAAGGAAAATAGGACCGGAGAGGTGAAGTCATTTGCTGAGGGTCACACAGCAGAACTGATACTTGCTCTTGGATTCAAAGGGCTTCACTTTGACCACCACACCGAGTTGCCCCTAGAACTGAGAGAGGGTCAGCCAATGTTTGTGGCTGGAGAAAGTGGCTGGTGAGTGTGCTTGCCCAGGGAGGTGGGTTTTCCTGACTGCCACCACTGCCTGGCTCACATCTGGATCTTCTAGAAGCCTGAGCAGGGCCCTTCGTGGTCTAGCACACTCCAGCAGTGGAATTCACCCATGTCAGAAGAGACAGCTAATGATTCCTTCTTTCTGAATGAGAAACACAAGTGAGGCCCTGGTCACCTCTTGCATGGAGCCCCAGGGGTTAAGACCAAAAGCTTCTGTTGGCCTCAAATTCTATCCTGCTTTGTACCCCTGGGCCCCATCAACAACTCTTCATTTCCCAGGTCAGGCAGAGGCTTGGGTCCACTATAGAAACATCTGGCTCCTGAGGATGTTTTCTTGGGAAACTTGTATCCACCCACCCTTGGGTCCTCACTGAGCCAAGAGCCGGTGGGTTCCCAGAAACTGCGAGCCAGCTGCCCTGATGTTCCCCCAGTGCCTTTGGGCTGGGGAAGGGCAGGCACATAGTTAGTGGCGCTCATGCCACAGCCGTGTCTCCAGGATTTCCATCCTCGAGGGCTCAGGGATCACTTTGCTTGGAAAGGAAGTGAGTCAGGGCTTGCACTTACACTTGAACAGCACTTAGAATGGAATCAAGGAAATGTGAGTTGTTCAGAACACATAGACATGAAGGGCTTATTGAGTTGGGGATTGGAGGTGGCACTCACCCCTTGACACCATCCTATAATTCTCAAAGGCCAAGATCAACCGGAAACAGAGGGAGAAAGCCCTCAGTCCCTGCTGATGTGTTAGCATGGTAGGTGGGACTTGGGAGTTTTCATCAGATTTCCTCTTTAACCACTGAGGGGGATGTTAACTGGGTAGGGGTTCCAGGAGTCAGTCAGGGCCATGAGAAGGTTGGGTGTCTTCCTGGAGGAAGGTGCACCTTTCCGAACTCAGGCAAGGGCACTGTCAGCAACCGGAATGAAATCCAACAGGCTTACAGAGTAAGGGCATTTATTACTTCACATAACAGGAAGTTATGGGTGGGCTTCAGGGTTGGCTGGTCCCAGGCCCAGAGATGCCCTCAAGGACTTAGGTCCTTTCTTTCTGCCTGTTCTGCCACCTTCACATTGGCTTTGTTCTCTTGCTGGCCACAGTGAGGCTCCAGGCATCCTATTCAGGTGACAGGATCCAGAGGAAGAAGAAACTATCTTTTCATGGTGACTTTTCCCCCAAATTGTCCTGGACAACATTGTCTTACATTTCTTTGGCCAGAACTGGGTCACATACCCATTCCTGAACCAACCACTGGGAAGGGATGGGAGTGATGATTGGATTAAACTAATTATAGAGGATGGAAGGAAGGCTCAGGGTGATTAACCTTCATGTCCCTCATAGCCTAAAAGTCCTTGATTCTGTGAGTCTTGTGGGGTTCTTTCCTCTGGAAATCCAGACATCCTCATTCATCCTGTATTAAAATAGAGTCAGAATGGAGTCCCTAAACATAGCAGACTCAGGGAAGCTGTGTTCGAGACTCCAAATTTCAGAAGCCCACCCCTGCCCTCGCCCCAATACTGATCGACCAATAACCTGCTCCTTGGCTGCAACCTGATTTCCTGAGCTGTGCCCAGCGATGCACCAGTGCGTACCCAGGTCTCCACGGCTCCTTAGGGGTTTTGGCTTTGGTTATGCTAATGTCCTGATGATCAGAAAGCACCTTTGCCATCATCCCTCTTTGATCCCTGGTCTCTGAGGCTTTCCCCTCTACTACGGTACCCCTTGCCCATCAAGTGTGAATCTTGAAAAAAAATAATCAGTAGAACTCTCTGGTTCACTTAACCATCTTTATTTTCTCCTCACACCTACAGCCTTTTATTATGAAAACTTTTCAAACACACAGAGATGTTAAGAGTGATGGACACCAATATTTGCCCACCACCCACATTCAACAGCTGTTACCATGTTGCTGCATTTGCTTTAAAGATCTGTGTTTAGGTATTTGTCGATCGATTTAAAAGTTGCAGGCACGTTGACAGACCACACACAAATACCTTCGTGAGGTCTACTAAGAATAAAAATTTTCTCCTTCAGAATCCCAGTACTATGGTCACACCAAAGAAAGTTAATGTCAGCTTTGATATCCAGCTCCTACTAAAATTTCCCACCGATGCACCTATCATTGGTATTTATTTAAATCTGCACAGAAACTAAATTTCTTCCAGCCCCGAGAGGTTAATGCAGTTGCTCTAAAATGCCCCAAAATACATTTAAAAACATGTACTATTTTCTCACTTATTCTTTTCTCTATCCCTACCTATGTCTCTCAAAGTGGTAAATTTTTTAGGCCACCCATAGGGCAGAAAGCAGATGGCATTTTAATCTGCAGCTCAAGTGCATTGTCCTGGGAAGGCTCCCAGGTCTTGATGTCCAGCAGCTGCCTCACAAGTGGGTCTGTTTTTCCTTCTTAGCATTTAGATTCTCTTTTTTATTTTTTATTTTTTAAATTTTATTTTTTTTTAAAGATTTTATTTCATTATTTTTAGAAAGAGGAGAAGGGAGAGAGGCAGAGAGGGAGAGAGACATCAATGTATGATTGCCTTTCACCTGCCTCCAGCCACAGATAGATTCTCTTGACTTTCAATAATACCACAGTCACTGGTGGGCCCCTGTTTTGTCAGTACTACAGCATCGAAGCAGTAGTTCCTCCAAATTAGGTTTCTCAGTAACTTGTGTTGACTTGCTGAGGGTCTGTGGCCACAAAAAAGGGCGAAGACCTGTGCTAAGCTGCGGATACACCTGTTTTCCAAACAAGCGGGAGAGACAGTGATGGTTCCATTTTCTAGACTGAATGAATAGCATGTTCTTTTCTCTTCTCAGAGGCTCACAAGCACCTCTAGTACAATGCTGAATAATTGTTATTATCAAGATAGATAATATTCGTAGGGCAGTTGCTATGTATCGTACTAGGTACGACCTAATCTACCCCATGGGGCAGCGAGATGACTGATACTAGCCCCCGAGGATGTCCATGTCCCAACCCTTGGAACCTGTGACTACTATCTTTCTGAGCAAAAAAAGCAGATGTGATGACATTAAGAATGTTGAGCTGTGGGGATGATGTTGAATGATCTGGGTGGGCCCTGAATGCAATCGCTAGTGTCCTTATGAGAGGGCAGGAGAGGGAGATTTTACAGAGAAGAGGGAAAACCATGTGACTGTAGAGGCAGAGATCAAACTCTGTGACCACCAGTCAAGAGCAGGCACCAGAGCCAGAAACAGGAAAAGGCGAGGGAGGAGAAGCTCCCCTAGAACCACCAGGGAAGCACCAGCCCTGCTGATGTCTTAAGTTTGGCCCAGCAAATCTGATTTCAGATTTGCTCCAGAACTGTGAGAAACTGTGAGGACTGTGAGAAAATACATTTCTGGTGTTGTAAGCCACTGCATTTGTGGTCATTTGTTATAGTAGCCACAGGAAACAAATGAACACAGATAAGTACAATGAGCATCATCATCCCCATCTTACAGAAAAAGAACCATCCTAGCTGTGATCTTGACCATCAAGGGAGCATTGGATGTTCTCAGGGGTTTGTGCGGCCTGGCTGTGGTCTATGCAACACCATAGGAGACTGGGAGTTGTACAATGAGCACCACAAGGGCAGGGGCCTCCATTCGTAGTTCTCTGCAGGTCTTGGTTCTAGGCACATTGATAAACTTTCTAGAAGTCCTTTTGAGTTAATATAGTGATTTCTGCCACCGGTGTGTTGGACTTTTAGGACTGCAATATTTCAACTGATTTATTATCTATTACCTATTAATCTATCTTTCCATCAATCATTTATTCATTTACCCACCATGCCATCTCTCCAACCTTTTACTTACATCCATTTGTTTATTTATCCATCTTCCACTCCTCTTCTATTCTTCTAATCATCCGTCCATTCACCCATCCAACCAACTTTCATCCATCTGTCTTCTCATTCACCAATAAATACTTGCTGAGATTAAGTACGGGATACTTAAAAATGGGATCTTAAGTATGGGCTTGAGGGGTGAAGAGGAGAGAAACACAAACACAGCTGCAATGATGGGCAGCAGGGGAAACCCAGGCCAGGAGGCCGGAATCTGTGCAGGGAAGGTTATTAGAGGCTAAAGTGCAGCCTGTCAAGGGGAAGTCAAGAGCTTAAAGGAATTTGGAAACAGGGGTCTCTTTACAGGCTCCTGCATGTAAAGAAGAAATCAGGGCCCCAGATAAGGGGATCAGATGTAACAAGCAAGCAAGAAACTCAAATCACCATTAATGCGAGCACAGGGTAGGGAGAAAAGGCTCAAAAACAAGGAAGAAAAAATCCAGGTGTCCAAGGTCAACCTGATGATAAGGTCATAGTTGGTGCCCAAGGTCAGCCTGGTAATCAAGGTCAGAGCTTTTATTCAAGGTCAGCCTGGTCAGTTGCCCAAATATTAATGTGGAGAGTTCAGAGGCCTGGGCTGGAGTGCCTGCCCTGGGTGAGGAGGGAGGGGTTGGCCCTGCTAAGGGGGTTCAGTGTTGCCAGCTATGGGCAAAGAGGTTGGGGACCAGACTGGGACTGGTTTTGAAAGCGCATGAATTCCAGGTGCAATTAACCTTGGTATCTAATTTAGTTACACACATACTTAGTTCAATTGCACACACGTTCTGAGCACTTGGGACACAATGCATATAATACATAGCTCCTGACCCCCGGGGGGTTGCAATCTATGGAGGGACAGATTAACAGAAAATCCTGCCAAATGGTTAAGAGCTGGGTGCTGTGGGACACCACTGGAGGCGTCTGTCCTGGTGGGGGTGGGTAAATAAGACTTCTCAGTGCCCTTTGCTTCCCACTCTCCAGCCAGCAGAGGCTGGCAGGGCTGGCAGCTGAGAGCAGGCATGATATCTTACCTTTTATATCCTGCCTGGGAAATAAGCAGGCGCTCTGAGAATAGCAAGGGTTCCAACCACTGACGTCAACTGGACGAATGAACGGCAATGCCAAGAAATGCCCCTGCACAAGGTGTCCCAGGGACTAAAATGCAAGTTCTGATTTTTGAGTAGCAAGAGCGCAAAATAGTCTTATTACCACTTGGTGGGGAATTGCACCGAAAGTTTTGAGTAGGTCTTAAAAAAAAGATGGTTCCTTAGGTTGGCTGGTCCCCACAATGCTTGAAAGACCAAAGGTAAGTACTTAAGTGGGGAAAAAACACCAGGATGGCCTGATTCAGACCCAAGATTCACTTCCACTGACCCTGTCACCGGGTAGCATCGGCTGTCACGCCTGCCACTTGTACCGTCAGCTCTCTGAACATAAGAGTCAAGAACAGCACAGTTCAAAAAAAAATTACATCTGCGTTTCTCTTACCTATTCAGGGGCATTCTATAGGGAGTTTATATTTCAAAAATGATGCAAAATATAATCAGAATAAAGTATTGAGACTTTTTCCAGAATGAATAATGAGGTTTTATGCAGTTTTACAGAAGACAAGAGTCACCAGAGAGGGTAGTTGGCTTTAAGCTTATCTTAATGATTATTGGGGCAGGGGTGGGAGCCTGATAGGGTAGGGTGTGTGTGTGTGTGTGTGTGTGTGTGTGTGTGTAGCAATTCAACCAAGTGAGGGAACAGGACCTAAACATGAGAATGTGAGACGAGACACCTCACACTTCTGGTAGAGGGGATTGCTCAAAATTAGGTCTAATCTTTTAAGACAGGTGAGTCAAACTCATTTTCACTAGGGACCACACACCAGCCTTGCTATTGCCTTCAAAGGGCCAAATGTAATTTTAAGACTGCATAAATGTAGCTACTCCTTAACAGGTGAGTGAGCCAGGTAGAAACAAGGTGGAGGGCTGGATTCAGCCTGCAGGCCTTATGTTTCCTACCAGTGTTATAAGAAATTACCTAAAATGTGAAAGTTTCTGCTGTCCTAAGGCAGCTTTCACTGGCTGGATTATTTCGTTACTTTTGGGTTTTCACTTGCCTTTGTGGCTAGAATCCAGTGTCCCCGCCTGCTGAAAATAGCCCTCAGAACTGACTTTTTTCATGGTACTATTGACCCATTTTCACTTCATTCTGCGCGACATGCCCAGGGCTTTCCTGGGAGTTTAGGCGGTGGCTCCCAGGCTGGAGGGAACGGCTGTGCCTTTCTAAGAGTTGGTTGATCTTTTGCCCTGTGCAGGGCAGCCATTTGCTCTAAGCTACTCTGGTTGGTCCTGTCTCTAGCAATTGCATTCATTTTCTTATTGAGGCTCATTTGTCATTATTCCAACAATGTGACTCTGGAAGACAGATGCCAAAAAATTCCAACCATGCAGAAAGTAGCTATGAAAATCAACATGCGGGACCCAAATGGGCTCAGAGCCACACACAAACCTCAGATCCACAGATGTGACCTAAAGACCAGATGCTCAAGCCCATGCGCTGTGGTCGGGAGGAAAGACCTTCTGATTTTCGCTCAGAGACCACTGATCTCAGCTTATATGCAACTCTAACTTGCTTGTTGCATAGGCTCGCAGGCCATCGCAGTTTGTTGTGCTGTCAGAGACCAGCCAGCTGGGAGCTGCTGAGGAAAGACAGTCACGTACATTCGAAGGAGTGATGAAAATGGAGACACCCGGGCCAATTTGTGTCCATGCATAGGATAGGCCTATGTTCTCTGCCAATCGAGTCCCCAAATTTGACTGGGGCCAAAGGCTGAAAGGGGGAATTTTCGATTCTTCATAGAATTGCCAACGTGGTGAGATCATGTATGACGTGTTTATGTTGTGTGCATTTTCTCAATATTTTCCAAAGAAATTTGTAATGGAAAATACTTTCCGCTGCAGGGTAATGGAAAGGGTGTTTGTCTCCTTCTTGTCTTCTTTCTGATCTTGAACGTGCCTGGCTTTTTTTTTTTTTTTGCCACTTCAGGCTGTTGGCACATGCTGTTACTACTGTAGTTCCTAGTCCTACTGCCACTGTTTGTTATGTCACGTGACCACTCCCACTGCTGTGACGGCCACTGCCAATTCAATGACCACTTGTGCGGGTACCATTGCTGCCCTGCGGCTGTTACTGCTGTGATGGTACCGGCAGGACTGTTACAGGTAGTCCTGTCACTTGCACATGGAGGGACGGATGCACATTCAGCTTCTTGTTATCTGCCTACTCTTGCCTGAAGTAGAAGAGGCTCTACTCTTCCCACACCAACCTCTTCGAGCCTCCATTGACAGGCTGTCCTGGAATCTTGGGCTGATATCCTTTCAGAACAGCCGGGCGTTGGGGGGCAGCCTGGTGTCCCTCACTCATTGTGCAGGGGTGATCTCACCTTGAACCTCAGTTCAGTTCGGTAGAAGGGATGGTTTAACATCGTGGAGGCTCTGAATTGCCACAGCTGTTTCTTTGCCTCAGTTTGGGGCCCCCTTTCATCTGTGGGCTCCACTTTGTGAACTTCGGTCAGGCACTCAAGCTAACTTTCAATTCCTCAGCCATAAAAGATCCATGTTGAGTTTCCATTCACTGATAGTTTAGAGTTTACTATAACAGTGCAAGGTTGCAAACCTTTTATTCCTATAATTACCCAATATTGGACACATTTTACAGGAAAATGCTTTCCTTGAAAGCAGCGATTTTCAACCTTTTTCATCTCATGGCACACATAAACTACTAAAATCCTGTGGCACATCAGAAAAAATACATTACTTTGCTGATCTGACAAAAATAGGTATAATTTTGATCGATTTACCAAAAAAATAGTAATTACCTACCCTTTTTGCTCCAAAGTGACCTTTAAAAAATCAGGTGCTGCCCTGGCTGGTGGCTCAGTGGACAGGCTCTGGCCTGCGAACCCAAAGGTTGCTGGTTCCATTCCTAGTCAGGGCACATAACCAGGTTGCTAACCAGGTCTCCAGCTAAGTGCATAGCTGGAGGCAGATGAAAAGTAACCATACAATGATGTTTCTCTCCTTTTCTTCCTCCTCCCTTGCCCTCATCTCCAAGTAATGAATAAGATCTTACAAAAAAAAAAAAAAAAAAAAAAAAAAAATTCAGGTGCCTATACTTGTATATAAGTATTTGTTGTACCAAGACTTAACCAATCAGGTGCAACCTGATTATGCAACACAACCAATAAGACATATAAGTGTATTTATTATATGCCCTATATATTTATGGTTCAAAGCAGGGCATTCACACAAGATGGCTGTAGTTTTAACTCTAGCTGGAAGCTGGGTGCTTTTCAAGGTGTGCCAACTGCCCCATTGTGCGTGACAGCTCTGATCCAAACACCTGAGCCCTTGACCTTGAAATCTCAGTGACAACCATGCAGTTATGGTCTTCAAATATACTCTGGTTGCTCCATGGCAGTGGGAAAAATAGTCACCAAGTAAACCAATGACATGGAATTAAATACCCCCAAACCAAATTTGTTTTAAAAACCTATTCCTGTAAGTAAACCCTTTCCTGATTCACTTTCTCAGGCAACATTGCTTCTGTATTACCTTCTTTTGGGTCCATGAGCTCTATTTTTAAAAGATTTCATTTACTTTTGAGAGACAGGGGAAGAAAGCAATAAAGAGAGGGAAAGAAACATCATTGTGTGGTTGCCTCTTGTGAATCCCCCAACCAGGGACCCTGCCCACAACCCAGGCTTGCGCCCTGACTGGGAATTGAACTGGTAATCATCTGGTTCACAAGGTGGTTAGTTCTCAGTCCACAGAGCCACAGCATCCAGGGCTGAGTCCGTGAGTTTCATTATGCAAACTTTACTTCAAAACATCTTTTTTTTTTTGCCCTGGCTGGTGTGGCTCAGTGAACTGGTGCCAGCCAGTGAACCTAAGTGTCTCATTCCCAGTCAGGGCACATATCCAGGTCTCCAGCCATGTCTCCAGCTGAAGGCAGGTGAAAGCAACCACACATTGATGTTTCTCTCCTTTTCTTCCTCCCTCCCTGCCCTTTTCTCTAAAAATAATGAATAAAAATCTTAAACAAAACAAAACAAAACCCAAAAACATCCTTTTCAACCCTTACTAGATTGAAATGTAATGTTCTGGGGGTGCTTTCTCCAGGATGTGGTTTTCTTGGGCCTTAGCAGAGGCTGGCATCATTGCATGGTCTTATCAGAAATAACCGAGGGCTCATGGGAGCTCATTCTTGAGCTTCACCTGTTTGATATACCTGGATTGACAGGGTGACATGTAAACAGATGTACTTGTTTTGAAAACAAGTGGGTTTCAAAAAATTGGAGTATACTATATGAAACTGAGACTCGCAAAGGTATTACAGGAGGGATGCCTCTGGGTAAATATTGGAAATCACCCGTTTACCCAGATATAGCTCCAGGACTTGAATAGGTAGGTAGGTTTTCTTAATACCCCTCCTGGTTCACCACAGCCTCCGGTTTCACACCTTTCCACCTCTAGTGCCTCCCAGCTGCTGCCTAGCTTACGCCCCTTCTCTCTGTACCCTTCCCCTGCTACACATTACTCAACATGGTGTTTAGATTGGAGGCTCCTGAGTTCAACCCCTCTGCCCCCCACTGTCATAGACACTGATGACATTAGAAAAATGGTTTAACTCTGAGTGTCACATCCATTCCCCCCCTGTAAGATGGAAAGAATAGTGGTAACCACTTCAAAGAGCTATTTAAAGATCAAATGAGATTATGTGAGCAAAGTGGTTATAAAAGTGCCTGGCACAGAGTAAACTCTCAATTAAACACTATTGCTTTTATCACCGAATCTTAGTTTTGTACACCTTCAGCAGCATGTCATAGACACACAATAACATTCTCCTTTATTGGGTTCAAAGAAAAAATACATACAGATTTAAGAAGCACACACAAGGAATATATGTGTATTGCCCAAGAAGGTAAGCAATAAAGAAAAATGTAGAAAGGGAAAAAAGCTCCCCCTTCCTCAAAATTCCAAGCCAGAGGTAACTGATACTGGTGGTTTGCAAGCACCCTTCCCAGATGTGCATGTGTGTTTACAAAAATAAGATTACACTAAGCACACTGCCCTGTGCCTTGCGGTGTCTGGATTTTGCACATGGAGGAATGTTTACAGTGATGTGAACACAGAGTGACCTGGGTTGGACCAGCCCTGCATTTAGGAGTCTTTCCTGTGGGGTATTAGAAAGATGCTCTATATTCTTGGTTGCTTTCAGATGGTAACACCTGGTCCGTTATGCAGGAGAAAAGAAGGAGTGCAGAGTGTCTCTCTGTGGAGAACTAGTGCAGCATGAAGACTGAGGCAGAGAAGGTGGTTTTTGTCGCTTTGGGCCGAACCTCCACAGCCGGAGACCCAGGTTAGGGAGGAATTGTTCCCTTGGTCACAGCTGTCTCTTAGTGCCATAGGCTAGAGCCATTCTGGCTGAGAACAATTCTGAGAGCAGGAGCTTCTTAATGTGGATGAAAAACAGTTATTTTGCAAAAGGGCAAACCGAAAAAAAAAAGTTTTAAGGAGCATTACAGTTATAGAAATGTGTCGCCTAAAATACTCTGTAACGGTTTGTGGGAATGTTGTGAGCCACATTATGAAAGAAGGGCTCTGGGCGAGAGTTCTCGAGGGTAATCTGAAAAACCAAGCCTGGACCCTGAGAGCCTGCCTCATCCACTCTGGAGATGTCACAACACACAGCTGCCAGGGCCACCCCGATGTGGGACCCTCGGGGACGCAGCCGTGTGTGGCCTTCCAGCTCTACGTTTGGAGGGGTGAACGAAGGATACATGTTGGAGCCGCTGGCGCCTCTGTCTGCCCCCACAGGCCCCCGCACACTCTCTCAAAAGCTAGAATCTTCAAAGGAAAGTTTTGCACTTTGATTAAGAAGGAAAAAAAGTCCACCCGTACTTCCTCAATTGCTATGGCTCTTTCACCACTGGAATGATGAAGAGGAGGTAAAAATAGGCCTGGTCATGATTTGTTACTTAGCGAGGAATACGAGGGCCATGCTCGAGCTGAGTCTCTGCACTTCCAGTTCCTCCCTTGGCTGCCCCAACCTTGCCTAGAGCCTCTGCCCCTTGTCTCTGTGTCTACCTCCTCCTCAACCCAGATCCTGCTCCGCTCCACTCCCGCTCCCCCGTTGGCCACCTCCCCTTCTTTTCTTACTTGGAGAGATTGAGAATAAGCTGCAACTCAGCAGGAGCGGAGGACACAGGGGCAGGGCCGAGTTGCTGATAAATCTGGTGCCTTAGCGTTGGCTCTGAAATGGAGGCTCCCCACACACGCTCCTTCCTGACCTAGAAACAGTGCCAGTTGCCCTGCTGCTGCTGCTGTGGTGTCAAGAAGAACTGCTTCCTCTGCTACACATCACCTTCCCCACCAAGATGCCAGAGGGGAGAGAAGCTGCCTGGTAGCTGAGCAAATTCTAGACTAGGGGGCCAGGAAGCCAGCTCTGTGACCTGGGCAGTCTGCGGACCTTCTCTGGACTCGAGTTTCTGCATCTTTAAAACAGGGCACAGGAAGCCTAGCCCTGCCTAACTCACAGGGCTGCTGTGGGGCTGCCGTGAGCCAGGGGGCAGCTGCACTGGATGCCAAGGGCCCTGCAGCTCCTAACTGTTGGCTGCGTCTTCGAATGGCTGCGTCTGGCAGGCCCCTTGGTGTGTCCCAAAGATCTGTTCATTTCCCTTCCTTTCTATGTGCGTTTCACCCTGAGGTGTGCACTCCCCAGTGTGATGCTGTAGGAGGGCCCCGGGGAGGGTTTGCTGACTTAGACTGATGGCTGCGGGACTGGGTTTCCACACCGATTCACCAAGCACCAAGAGAGCTCACAAATTGCCGGGCATGGTGCCGGGCACCGGGTCAAACACGGGACATGCATGGCCAATGTTCTGGACCGCCAGAGACCAAACAGATGGATATAGAATGAAAACCTGAAAGAAAAAGTAGGGTGCCCTCTGGAGCAGGTGGGTGCTCAGAGGGGGTTCTCTTTGGGGGAGTCCTAGGGTCTAGGAAGAAACCAGCTAGGGAGGGAGAGGATGGGTGTGGAGGGTAGGGGAAGGGCTGTCCAGGAGGTCAGAACAGCCAGAGCAAAGACGCTGGCGACTGAAGATCCTTGGTGTGTGTGAGGGGGTGTGGAGGCAGGTGTGGTGGGAGCCACTGTCACTGGCTGGGCACCTTGTGTGGGGTCAGAGGTGGCGTGGCCTCTGTGAGTCTTCAAAGCCCCCAGAGAAGCTGAAGAGCGGGACTGAGGACCTCTGTGGGAGGGAACCCCCCAGCTCCAGGAAGAATCTTAAGCAAAGGAACTTGGCAGAAACCCAACTTTTCTAAAAATATTATAAGCTCACGGCCCACAGAGGCTGGATTGCGAGGCTCTCTGACAGCCGGGTCCCTGACCGTTGAGACCCAGTGCGGCCCTGGCATTGAGCAATCAGGCTCTGCCCTGGCACTGTACCCGCTGCCTGCCACACCCTGCCCCACTGCCGGGAAAGGAGAAGAGCGGAGAGGCTGCCACTGGTGTGCCTTTGTGTGTGTGCACCTGTAATGTGCCTGTGACTGTGCATGTTTAAGTGTGTGTGCGTGAGCATGCATGTGTGGCCTTTGTGCTGGTGTTAGGCCAGCAAGTGGCTCCCGAGCCCTCCTCCAAAACCAGGGTCCTGGGCTATCCCTTGGGTGGCCTTTTCTCCAAGGACAGTCAGAATAGCCCTCGGCTGGGCCTCAGCGTGGATCCTGGTTTGCTGTGGTCTGAACGGGACAGACTGTTACAATAAAGTTTTATAATACAATTAGTTAATTCATCGAGCTCTTACTATGTGTGCCAGCCTCTGTTCATAGCACCAATCCACGTAACCCATGACCCTATAAACTAAGAACTACTTTTAGACCCATCGGAGGGGAGAAAAACTGAAGTCCAGAGAGGTGAAGACATTTTCCTGAGGCCACACAGCGAAGGGGGCAAGGAGCCAGGAAGCTTGGATCCAGGGCTGATGCCCTAATATTGCACTCCAGTGCCTCGTGGGAGAGTGACAGCTGGAGCCACTTTCTCTGGCTTATGTTTAGCCTGCAAGGTGGGCCCTTTACCCCCCTCGGGGCTTCTAAATGCTTTGGCAACTCCATGGGTAGGCCTTTCTCAGGCCTGACTTATGGTTGGAGAACCATAGGGGTAGTGGGTACAGCTCCCAGGCCCCCAGTTAAGAACCACTCCAGGAGGGTAGAAACATTTGTCCATCTGTCCCTAAAGCCTTGTACCTCTGTTCCATTTCAGGGAGATAGCTGAAATCTGGCATCTTGCTGATGCCTTAGGAGAAGCTAAAAATCTGTATGTTGGACAGTCTAAGTGGGGTCGAAGCAAAGCTCTGGACTTTATGAAAGATGCCTGCTCCTTGCTGGCCTCCTGGCCCCAGAGAAGGGACAGCAGGGTGAGCGCTGATGTCCTTCCTGAGGTCCAGCCGGGCAGCCGTTGAGAGCTGGCTTTCTGCAGCCTTTTACGGCCTCCCTCCACACACAATGGAGTGCCCTGGGGCTCTGTAGGCATCCAGACCATCACTTCCGTTCCTTCTGAGTCTGTCCACATCGGTCACGTACATGACGGGTGAATGACACAGGTGGCCCCAGTTCCTGTTTTGCCAGGTGGCAATAGTAGTACTGGCTTTGAGAGGTCTGTGGTGTGGCACCCAGAGCCCGGGTCCTGAAGACTTGCTGTGTGGCTCCCCTTCCAGCCCACCCCCCCACTTTCCAGCCACAGGGCCACCGATCTTCTCAGTGCCTGGAATGAATTCCCCCTGAGGGACATGATGGTAGTAACAGTTTCTACTTCATTGGATGTGAGGACTCATGATTTCCTCATGTGATGTTCTTGGCCCTGAGCTGGCATGTGGCTGTGATTGTCACCTTCTCAAAGAAGGACAGAAGGTGTTTTGAGCTCTGGCTTGGTCCGGAATTGGTATCTATGTGCAGCCCCATCGTCCCATTTTGCAGATGGGGAAAATCGAAGCTCAAGCTCACATGTTCAGGCTCCTGGCTTAGCTACTGAACCCTCCTTCTCCTTTTCTTTCACCCTCTTCAATATTGTGGAAGCCAGTTTGCTCCCAATATTTCCACCACGGAAAATCAAGCGCAGACTGTGAGTACGCACCCTGTTGCCTTCTGACCTGGGGAAGGTGGGCGTTGCTACTTGAATGTCCCAATTCTTGCAGGAATATCCTTGGACCTACTTCTTTCTGACTGTTGAGATGAAGACTAGAGAACAATGGGGAGCCAACAGGGCTACCAGAACTTTCCAGAATTAGATAGTGTGGAGATTAGGTCCCAGGCATTGGTGTTAGAGTCTTTGGTTCAATTCCTGGCTTTGTTCAGAGCCATCACATCACTCGTAGGTAACTTAACTGCATCCTGCCTCAGTTTACCTACCTGTACAGAGCTTTTGTGAGGATGAAGTGAGATTGTCCTGGGTAGGTAGCCAACCCTTCCTAATTGTATGTTATTACTGCTATCTTCCTTGACCTTTTCATTTTATAGGTGGGGACATAGGCCTGGAGAGAGGAAGTGACTTCTACAAGCACCATCTGTTCTTTGCAGCAATGGGACTTCGGAGTTAACAAAACTTTATTCCTTTTCACAAAGGGTGTGCTTGCTGCTTTAGGGTCCATTTCTCACCCCTCAGAGCACAGTGGGATGAAGCCAACCCACATGCCTGCTAACAGGCCCTTGAAGAAAATGGGTGGGAGCTGCATGTCTCACTCCAGGGCAGCTGGCTGGCCCCCTCGCCGGCTGTTTGTACCGCCTTTCACATCAGTTCCCTGGTCAGTTCTCATTGAGGTGCATGGAGCCACCGCTGTGTGGCCTTGGGAACAGTACCTAACCACTCTGGGCTTCATTTTCCTCATCGGTGATACTGCCAGCAGGGTGTCCACAGCCCCTCAGCACCATCAGACCCCCATCTTGTCTTCATGCTGAAACAGTGCGATGTTTTCAAAGGATTTTCTTGGAGGGCCCATTGGTCTCAAGAATATGCTGAGAAAATTTCATAACTGAATGATACGGATTGCTTGAAGTATTTTCCCAGTTGCCTTTTCCCCTGGACTCATGAGTAAGAGACAGTAAATATTTATTTATCTACTAACATAGAGTAACTTTTTAAAAAACTCTAAAAAAAAAAATATTAAAACATTCTAAACGTGATATGGGCTCCATGCAGAAAACCTGGGAAGCACAGAAAAACACAAAGTTGGGGGTGGGGAAAAAAATAAAACTAACTCCCCAAACAAAAAGAAAGTGAAAAAAGAAGTTGAACAAACATTTATAAACAGGATATGGAGCTGCCATAAAACCGTCATAATTTCTGGGAATGCTATTCCGCTCCTGGTTTTTAGGAGCCATAAAATCTCAGGGTGTTGCCTTCTGAGAAGCCACTTGAAGACTGCTGGAGGAAGTCTTTATTTTCTAGAACCTTTTCTGGGCATCTAGTTATCCATGAGATTATTATTGTAGGTGGAGACCATGGTCTGGCCCTCTGGGATGTCACACAGAAGGGACAGGGTGCCTACCTGGAGCCAGACTTCCTGGGGTGGACCTTCTTTCTGCACCAGGTTTGCAGGTGGCTCTGAAAGAGTGTCTTTACTTCTCAGTGCTTCAGTTCCTTCATCTGTGAAATGGGGATCCCAGTAAGCTCATTAAAGTAATGTGCTTGGGATAGAAGTGCATGCACATGGTAGCTGCTACTATGATTCTAGGTACATTAATTTAGTAAAAACAATTGCACCCTGGCTGGTGTGGCACAGTGGATAGGGCACCAGCCTGCAAATCCAAAGGTCACTGGTTTCATTCCCAGTCAGGGCACATAACCAGGTTGCAAGCCAGGTGCTTAGCTGGAGGCAGGTGAAAGGCCAACCATACATGGGTGCTTCTCTCCCTTTCTTCCTCCCTCCCTGTCCTTCTCTCTAAAAATAATGAATAACATCTTAAAAAAGAAAATAAAAACAGTTGCTTTAAGAACACAATGTGGGAGAGAAGCTGCCCAAGGCCGATCAAGCAGCTGTTCCCACAGGGGCTTCCATGTCTTGACCAGGGACTGTCAGAAGTTGAACAAGTCATGGGCCATTTCCAGTTTGGTTCATGTTGTTGGTTTATTTATTTATTTATTATTTAAATGAAGAGATGCCAAAACAGAGCTCCAAAGCAAACAGAAGTTGAACACTCCATGGTGGCCGTCTTCCTTTAAAGTCCAGGATGTGTGTGTGGAAGCATCTAGAAGCCTAAATCTGAGACTGTGAATGAGGGCACAGGCCTGTCCCACTGTCTGAGGCATTGGCTCTGCTGCTGCTCGATCTTCTGCACTGACACCCTGCCTGGCACACAGTAGGTGTGCAGTAGATGCTGAGTGAAAAAAAAAAAAAAAATGAACAAATGAATGAATGAATGGGACAAGGCCATCATACAAAAACATGCAAGGGCTGGAACATTTTCTGGTGTCTAATCTGAGAGCTGTCCTCAAGGTTTGAGATTTGTGCCCAAAGTTCAAATGATATCAGCCCTTATCTTGATAAGGGGACACCTACCCTTAGGCCATGGTCTCTACTGTTAATATTTGTTCAAGTTTCTCTTTCGTTTTTAGCTTCTTTCTTACCCTTGCAATTCCAAATCCACATGCCAAACAGGGCAGCGCAGTGGACAAAGGCCTTGCCTGAGCAGAATGCCTGGAGGTCGCTGGCTGAGAGCTTGGGTTTGAGAGCCTGAGGCGCTGGGATGGGCCCCAAGGAGGTCTTGTTGCCTTCTGCTTTCTTTCTGTGAGGTCGTGATGGCAGAGGAGGGCATCTGGGTGTGTGGAGATGTGAGGACCCCTTCTTGCTCAGCACACTTTTGTAAACCCTCCATCCCCAGCCAGTTGGAGCTCAGCACAGCTCCAACGGTGCCTGAGGGTCACTGAGAAGGCACTGGGCCACCCAGAATAGCAGCTTTCCAATGGCCTCTCCAACCTCCTGGGACCCCTGGCCTTGAGGATCCTAAGGGAAACAGCACCCCCTGCTGTCTTGGGACCCCCATCACAATTTTCCTGGGATGTTTGCTGGCCACTCTATCAATCCATACACAACCTTGGGGCTGCTGGGTCCGCAAGCAGTGAACATTGTTAACCACGCGGCCTCCAAGAATGCACAGGTGACTCCACAATTCCACTCCTGGACATACTCGCCCAACAAATTTCCACCCGGGCCCATCAGGGCACTTAGGGGAGGATTCTCTGCATCTGGCACGGACAGTGAGACACGGAGGGGTGGACACTGCGCTGAGCACGCCCCATGCAGGGTTTGCAGCTATTCAGACTGATGAACAGCCAGCAACACAGATGAATTTAAAAACAAAACACCAAGTTAAAAAAAAAAAAAAAAAGCCAGGATAAAAGTACAACACAATACCAAGCAATTTGCCAGAAATAAAATGCATGGGTAAATTTTGGGTGGAATCACATAAAGTTGCCAGCTGTTGTACTACATTTTTTTGAACCTGTGAAAATAGGAATACCTATCCTGTAAGCTTACAAGCTGTGAAGTCGTCACAGAAGAGAGACCAGAGCCTGAGAACGAAAGATCTGCAACTATACATAGCAATGTGGATGATTTCCCACAAATAATGTTCAGTAAAATAAACCAGAAACAAAACAGTCCTTGCTCTGATTTCATACGGTTCAAAACCAGGCAAAACCGATCCACAGTATTAAATGCTAGGATGTGGGGGGATTACCACTGAGGGGACGTGAAATGACTGGGAGGGGACATGTGGAGGGTTCTCCAGGGCTAATAATGTGCTGTATCTTCACCTAATGCTGTCCTGTGGGTACTCGGTGTGTGAAAAGCCACTGCGCCTGTGCTTAGACGTCTGTACTTTTCTCTACCAATGTCACACTTCAATAAAAGTTCAGGAATGTGTGCCCTGAAAGCCACAATGATGTTTACAAGAGCAACGAAAACAATGGGATACTTGTGCAACAGGGTGAATAGTTGCTTAGGGTGGAGAGGACTTTTCTTCTCCCCCCTGGGCATCCCAGGTGATCTGTGAGGGGGACCCCAGGGGACAGCAGAAATCCCCCCTTCGAGACTGCCCCAATCCTCCTGCATTGCTGGGGCCCAGCCCTGGCTGGCAGCAAAGGAGAAAAGTCCCCAATAGTTTCTTTTTCTTGCCACTGACAGGGTTGCAGGTATTTCTTCCTGAAACTCATGGCTGAGCTCATTTTACACCACAAGTGAGACACTGCAGAGAGAAACGAAACAGCCCGCCTGGGGAGGTGGGTGGTCTCATTCAAGCGGGATGGGAGCCCTGACAAGCGGACCAGCTGGGAGTGATACCCAGAGGCCGAAAGTGGTAGAAGTGGGTGGAAGCACTGAATGCTAGATATGGAAGCTTGGAGTCCACGGTAATTAATTTATAGCCTCAGGCTGGGGATTAAGAACTACTAACTGGGTCCCGTTTTGGCTCTTTCACTCACTGGAATGGACGGGCCTTGGTTTCCCCATTTCTAAGTCGAAGGGCTTGATAAAAGGGTGTCTAAGGACCCCAGTGTCTCTGCATTTTATCTTCATTTGGTCTTCCTTTCTAATTTTACGGAACGGATCAGGCGCTGCAGCAGAAAACGTTACATTGTGTTTGGATTTTTAGGAAAACTCAAACAAACAAACATTCAGAGTGTGTATCCTGCAGTGGGCACAGCTTGGGAGGTGCCCCTCTTCACCCAGGAAGGTGGAGGCCGTCCAGGCTTTGAGGACAGGATGCTTTGAAGGAAGGCACGGTCCTTCAGGTCAAATGACACCATCTAAGAGAATCCATCTTCACTCCAGCTGTTCCATGACTTACATACTCACCCACCATGCCTTGGAAGGTCTTAGGACAACTAAAAGACATAAAGGATTTTAAAAACATCTGTAAGCAAAGCAAACATCACATTCATCCACAGGAGGAGAATTCCTTTCTTTCCTGGTGGCATAAGTGAATATGAAAAGTGAAAAGGAAAAACAAATTCTCTCTGAGACTCCTCTTTGTGGTCTTTCGGCTTGCTGACTCACACGTGAGTCTACCCTTCTTTCAATCGAGTGTTGTTTCTGATATGAGTTTTCCAAAGGAAGGGGAACCTCGTGTACTTTTTTCTCTCCACAAACAGTGGCTAAATTAGATGAGACACTTGGCTTAACAGGAGTACATCCGAAGGCCCCATTTGAAGAGAATCCTCTCTAGTGCCTTGGAATTCTGGGGCGTTCAGAGCACTGTCAACCTCAGGACTGAAGTCGTAAATCTCGGAGTCTCAGCTGCACCTGGAAGGGCGCAGAGTGGGAGAGATGAATGAGGAGAAGGCAGGGTCTGTGCTCAGATGCAGTGGCTTTCATTAGCCAGCGTTTTCTGGACCTTCACCTTATCGTTAAAGGCTGGGTCATGTACCATTTCTTGAATGGTTCTTGGACTTCAATGGATGTTGGGAAGTTAATCATTTAACCGTTTAAGCTGCTCTTTTCCTGAGATGCTGGCTTCCAGACTTCCCTGTCAGCGGGCGGGTTGTACAGGAATGATGACTCTAATTTCAGGGTGAGGGTGGGGACAACGGTCACCTCTTGAGGCCTTGAGCACATGCATGGGACGTGGGTGCTCTATGATGCCTGGTGCCAAAGGGTAAGAAACTTGGTTTCACACCAGGCATTGTGCTAAAACGTTACCTGGTTACTTTATTCAATTTCCTCAAACCCTACGTGATGGGTGCTCTTATTGTCCCCATTTCACGGAACAGGAAAATAAGGGCTTTGTGTGAGAGGAAAACCTGCCGCGTGACCCACACAGAGAGCAACGGAAGAGACAGGCTCAGCTTGGAGGCTGCTGGTGTTAAAGGCAACACGTGGTGCACACAGGGGCTCAGTGCGCTGTGACGACCAGCACTGTTTCTATATCACGCATGGAGACTTGGAGCTGGGAGAGACGCACCTGTCCAAGGTCCTGTGAGTAATAAGTGGCAAGGCTAGCATAAGGACTGGACTCGGAGACCACATCGTGTGCTCACGATCCCATAGGACGCAGGTGTCAGGGCTGGAGTTGAGGCCAAGTTTGCCCGGACCAGGTACTGCGACTTCATGAGTGACCAACCCCTAACAAACTCTGCTGGGGACATTCTGGGCACACGTTTGAAGTTGATGTCACAGAATGAAAATATCATCCATGGTCAAAGAATATCACTTGTCATTGCTTTCCAAGGTCATAAAAGCCTCTGTCTGGCACCTTCTTAGCAGGCACTTCTTTATACTCTTCAGTTATGTGTGACAGTCACTGGACAGTTCATAGACAGTCCTCCCAGCTAGGAAAGCACAAGGCTCTGTTGACCGCAACAGATGAGCGTGTGGGCAGCAGGACCACAAGCGATCACACACACCACGTGCCAGCTGCACAGATGCATCTCGTTTTTCCTAAGTGGATAGATGGGCCTCTGGCCTCTCACATTCCTCGTTACCCATACGCCTTCCTGGTGCGCGCTGGTGTGACTTACCTGGGGTCCTGATCCCCTCTCTGTTGGGCCAAGCCGGAAGGTTGCTCTAGAAGAAGGGGAAATCACATCAGGTCTTTGTGAGAAATAGGGGAACCATCCTCATCGAGCAGAGACAAATGAGAGTATCGGCTCAGGGCGGAGAACACCCTGAGGTTCCAGTTTTGTTCTGGATCATGGGTTTGAGCGGCCTGGCGGGTCAGTTCCAGTTTGCCTTCAGGGACTGAATGTTAATTTGTTTCTTCTTCTGGCTTATGGAACAACCACATGCACGAACACGCACATACCCCTTTGTGTTTTATTCCTTCTGGTATTTGGCAAGTGGGAACTATGGACCCCTGGCTTACTTATTTACTCAACAAACATGTAAGGAGACTGACTGTGTACTACATAAGTCACTAGGGCTACGGAGACAAAAAGAAAAAGTAAAACCTACTGTGGAGCCGCACACATCCTGGGGAAGGCTCAACAGCCAGTGGCTGGAGCAGGAAGTCTGTGTCAGGGACCAGGCGGGTGGAACCAGGTCGGTGCCCATTCCTGGGACCAGGCTGAGCTGGGAGCTGAAGCATCATCCTACAGGCACTGAGCTCTGGAGGTGCTGAGTGATTTCCTGGGGGGACCACCATGGGCGCCCAGCTCTCTGCAGTGGGCCACGCTGGATCCTGGTGGTACACAGCCCCAGCACTGTGGATTCTCTGGAGGCCAAAGGAGGAAGCGCTGGCATTTGGAGTGCCAAACTGACCCGCATGCCTCCACCTCCAGCTGGCCCTGTGAAGTGGAAACTGAGCACCTGTTCTCAGCTTCCTGCCCAGGAGGTGGTATACCCACCCATGGCCCTGCTCAATCATGTGAGCATCTTAGTTTAGAAGCTGGAAAAAATAGAGGGTGAGGTGAAAGCCAGCAAAGCAGCACGTGGCTCAAGAGTCAGGAGACAGATTATTCGCTCTGTCTGAATGTTCTCATCGGCAGGCTTGCAGTCCTATGGGAACGGGTCCTTAGGAAGCTGCTCTTTCTGCCTTTTCTCCCTCTTGCATTAAGAGTGAGCGCCTCTCCCGGGTTGCATGTCTCTGGAAGGCAGTTTCCAGGATGTTCACTTCCATCTGCTCACCTGTAGCCCTGCGCCCACCACTTAATAGGTAATGAGAGCCATCACTTGAGCACCTACTGGGTGCTCTTCATTGAATCTCATGTGAGCTCTCTGAGGCAGGGGTGGCCATCAGCTGCATATGACATATAGGGAAACGGAGGTGCAGAATGACATAGAAGTGACTTGCCAAGGCTCTGAAACCAGCAGTGGCAGAGCCTAGACCCTAGACCCTGAACCCTAGCAGTCTCTGAAAACACCCCAACATCATGACTGCGTGAAAGACCACAGGATTGCACTGAAAATGGTGATTTTATGTCATGTGAATTATAGCCCTGTTTTATTTTACCTTACATTATTATTATGTATATATTTCTTCCAGACAGAAGTGTATGTAGAAAGTCACAGGGGCAGAAGGGAGCCGTGCAGGACGAGAGCCAGTTGAGCTGTGTGGGCTCAGGAAACAAGTTACAGAGACGAAAGAAGGGTTGCTGGAGCTCAGGTGGGAGAAAGCAAAGAGACTGCGGAAGTGGGAGAAAGCGGGAGAGAGAATGAGAATTGGGTCCTTCATCTTGAAGGCTTTTATCTGCTCTCCAAAGGGAGGTCGCAGGGGAGGATCTCAATAGAGTATTCGTCAGCTTTCAGGTGTGTCCCCTCAAGGTCGTGGTCGCCAGTGATTGGCAGGCACCAGGACAGGGGTTCATCAGTCAACACGGCTGGTCCCGATGTCAGCCATGGCCTATAGCTCTGTTTTAAAGTGCAGTGAAAGAGGGTTCTGGGGCCTCCCAAAGTGGGTCTCCTGCCCAAGAGAACAGAGACACCTTTTCCCACTGTCGTGAATGTCCCCAGAAAGTGTTTAATAAATATCGCAAGGAAGGAAGGAAGGGAGGGATGGATGGGTGAGTGAGAGGCAAGGAGGGAGGAAGTGAGAGAAAGAGGAAGAAGGGAGGGAGGGGGAAAAGGAGGGAAGGTAAAAAGAAATAAAAGAGGAAAAGGGAAGACAGTGGGAATCAGCTTAAGTCCCAGATCAGACCCCCGACCCCTGTGAGATCCTGGCACGTCCCTTCTCTTCTCTGAGGCTCACTTTCCTCATTTCTAAAGTTCTTTTCACTCCTCATCTCAACTCCATCTTTAACCTGTTTAGGTGCTTAACTACCCCACCCTTTCCCACCCAGGGCAGGCCGAGAGGCCTCCTGGAGCAAAGGTGGTCCCTGGCTTTTCCCCACCTGGATCTGTCCGCTGCACCTCCCGCCGACCACTCCCCGAGCAAGGGCACTGCACCCAAGGCAGGTGTGGGTTTGAAGATGTGTTGCATCTCCAGAGGGAACTGGCTGAGCCCCACCAATCTCATTTCAAGTCACAGGCCACCGCAGGCTTCTCGCATGAAGCCACAGAAGCCACTGAGCCACCCCCTGGCTGCAGCCAGCAGGTAGAAACTGGGATGTGGACACCATCTTCTCTGAAACCACCTTGCATTCTCTTCAAAGAAACCAAGCCTGCCCGCCTCCCAGGCAGCTGGAAACCAGAAAGCCATTAGTGGGTACCCGGTGGGAGGGTGGAGAAGCCAACGTGGTCGTTGCATGCAGGAGATGGGAGGGTGGTGTGTGGGAGGGGCCGTGTAGCTGCGGGGAGCCCACTGTGAGCCTCACTCACATGGTGATGGGGTACCAGTAATACCGCCTTACCTCTGGGCTCAGTGGCTCTTTCTAGCTTGACCTCTCCTCTCCCTGCCTACAGATGTTACTGCCCGCTGGAAACTTTCACCCGTGTGATCTTCTGGTCACACGAATTAAACATTTCCAAACGGAAGTCAGCACTCCCTTCCCTCCTGGTTTCTTCTCTGGTCTTTACTATTTTTGTGAATGGGGCCCATCCGTCCCCCAGTTACTGAGGCTCCCAACCTCAAAGTCATGGCCAATTTCTCCTCCTTCCTCTCTCCCAAGCTGATGGAATGTTATGAATTCCTGACTCCTTCACATACATACTAATTCTTGTTTTCAACCCTTTCTTCCACCTGCAGTCTCTGCTCAGACCCGTCACTTCCCTGACTCTCTCTTCTTCCCACGTAGTTCCTGTGATCACCGAGGTGTAGCTTTGACCACATCAGGTCCACTGCTCAAAACCTGTAGCCATCAGACCCTGGCTGATGTGGTTCAGTGGGCTGAGCATCGCCCCACAAACCAAAAAGGTCACTGGTTTGATTCCCAGTCAGGGCACAGGCCTGGGTTGTGGGCCAGGTCCCCAGCTGGGGGCATGTGAGCGGCAATCCATCAATGTTTCTCTTGCACCTTGATATTTCTATCCCTCTCTTTATCCCTCCCTTACCCTCTCTCAAAAAATAAATAAATACAGTCTTTAAAGAAAACCACACCCTGTAGCCATCACCAGCAGCAACATATTTAGTGCCTGCGGTGATTTTGCCGAAGTGAATCTTTCCCCCTCTCCCTCTCCTCCCCTCCTCCAGTCTTCAGCTCTGAGATGATATGTCATGGGCAAACTGTGATTGGCTGGTGGTGTGTCTGGAACATTCTGTGATCACAGGGATTATGAAGCTGCTTCTGGGCACTGCAAGAATGCTTGCTATGGGCGAGGGAGGGTGGAGTTTGATACGTATTTGCTGACCCATTTCTCACCCAACCGGGCCTCTTTCTACAGCCCACCACAACATGCCTTACTCTTTCCTACATCTGTGCTTTTCTCTCAGTCCTATCCTTCTCCCTCATGTTCCCATCCTCACGTCCTCAAGGTTCAGCCCGGGCACTGTCTTCTCCAAGAGGTATTCCTTGGTGCAGCTGAGGTGGAAGCAGGAACAGGTGCACGGACGTTTCAGCTAAAATCAGTGGGGTGGGAGCTGGCTAAGCGCTGGATAGTGTGGTCAAGCAGAGGTCCCTAAGCACAGGTGTGAGCTGGCTGACTCCGCTGCATCATGGGGTGGGACCTTCTGAAGTCAAAGGCCTGGGCCCCAGCCTGGGTCTCCTGCAATCATGCCTAGACAGCTGCATTTGTTATGAGCTTCCAGGTGATACTTAGGTACTGTCTGGTAGGCTGACCACTGTGTAGAATGGCCCAAAGCAAAAATTTGCCACCTTATTCCATAGCTGTTACCTGAAGGAGCCCTTCTCATATTAGCTGTGGGGAAGGACCAGCTATTAAAAATATGTGGTGCCCTGGCCAGGCAGCTCAGTTGGTTAGAACATCTTCCTGATACACCAAGGTTATGGGTTGGATCTCTGGTCAGGGCACACCCAGGAATCAACCAATGAGTGCATCAATAAGTGGAATAACAAATCAATCTCTCTCTCTCTCTCTCTGTCTCTCTCTCTCTCTCAATCAATCAATCAATCGATTAAAAAACTGCCTTGCATAATGGGAACTAAAATTGAAATTGAAAAACGTTAGTGACCATTTTGAAACGTTTAACAGAATGGCACTTTATCTAGATGAATGTCAGATTTTTAATCTTTAAAATGTCATTAACTGTGTAGAGTTCAGAACTTTGATAGGCATGTGAGCACTCCATTGGTTCATGCTTGAGGTGAAATGCTTTACCTTTTACTGGAGAGGACAAGAATAGGATGATCACCACACTCTTGTTTAACCCAGGTGGCAAAAAAACCCCCAAAAGCAAAAAGCAAACTTTTCCCTGTTTAGAGGCAAACTTATACTGATAAATGTTTTACTTTCTTCCCTCCACTAAATATACACAATAATCTCTTACCTGGAAGATGAGTGTTTAGTCTGCTTCTAAGGTGACTGACAGAGGGGAAAGTTTGCATTACATATATGCTATATATATATATATTTTTTTTTCAATCAAGATGCTTATTTATTTATTTATTTAAATTGTATTGTTGTTGTATTACATCCATCCCCTTTTTGCTCCCCTCTGTCCCCCTTATATGCTATCTATTTGACTACAGGTTATAAAGGTAAAAAAATGATGGCTGATTTCTAATAAATATATTTGGATTTGATGCGTAAGAAAAACTCTGCAAACTATCTTTGAAATAAAAAATGTTTTTTAATCTGTTGCACACTGATATACTAGTAAGAGGGAATTACTAGAAAAATAAACTAACAAAAGCATGTAAAATATGAGCCCTGAATTTATTAATAAGAGGCACGAAATCACTCTGCCAAATTGGTAGAGAAGTTTTTAAACCCTCCCGTTCCATTTCTCACTCTGTGTGCACCAAAGACAGTGTGCAAATAGTTTTATGGTCCATGTTGGAATAGCTACCTGGAGGGAATTCCCAGGCAGCTACCATGGTCACCTCCCCTGAAAGGATCCTTTGAATTAAATAATTCAGTACAGCGCGTGTACTTCCCATGGATTAGTCACAGAAGAGGTGAATTTTTACTGTGTGTCTTCTAGGTTGGTGGGTGAGTAAGGAGACAAGTAAAGAATCGTGAACCCCTAAGTTTCTTTTCTCCTTCACAGCAATGACCTTTCAACATCCTCTCCCCTCCAACCACACTCAGACTTCTCTCCCTTTGACAAAACCCTCTTAGCGAATCAAGTGGCAATATCCCAAAAGGTTGAGAGTGAATGACTGCACAACTCCCCACTTCCCCCTATTCTAGAAAGTCTTCCCCTCCTTTCTGGACTCAACTGGGCACCCGTCAGCTTGCACGTCCCGAGCTCCTGCACAATGTGGAGTCTCCACTGGACGGTCCTGGGTAGCCCTTACGGGACCCTTGGTGGTGTGAAGGCTTCAAAACAAGTTGAAGTAACCAAGTAAAAGTGTTTTTAGGAATGCATCTCTACAATCCGATTTCACTCTAAAGAAAGAGTTCTGGTCATGGAGTTGAAGCCCATGAGACCTTACCAGTCTAAACAAACAAATAAAAACATCTAATTTTGACTGGGACCTTGAGCCTCAAACTGTGAAGGAAGATATGCAAAATGCGTATCTTCATCTTGTTAAAAATAGATCTGGGTGCTAGGTCTGGCTTCCTTTGCTGACCAGAGTGAGGATGTCAGCCCCTGGGGAAGAGGCGGGGAGTAACCATAAACTGGTAACTTCAGGGTTCTCCAAAGTGTGGTACCCAGCGAGTGTCCCGCAGAGAGAGGACAGATTCGGTGAAGTCTCTTAATGTGTCTAGTTCAGTTTCTGTGTTCTTTAGATAAAGGAGCTAGGCTTGTAAAGACAGCTACCTTGATGCAGTGGTCATTCACTACATCCCAGCCCTGTTCGGTAGGCCTGCTTCCTGCATTGATCTAATTTCCGGCACACAGTCCAGTGAGCTCAGTATGATGATGAGGGCCATTTTGAGATCATCACTTGCCCACATTCACACAGCTAGAATGGGACAGAATCAGACTTGGTCCCCTGGAGGAAAGCCTGGGTTCTTTCCTCCCGGTTTTGTTATTATGAAAGTTTTTAAGCATTTTGAGAAGTAGAAAGCATAGGACAATGATCACCTGTATTGCCTCCGTCTGCTTTCAACAAGTTGACATTTGGCTTATTCACGTTTTCTCCCTTTTATGAAGTATGTGTCCCCTTGTTGAGAAAAGCCTTTTAACACTGGTTGGATTGGGGTATAAGTGACCTTCAGTGAACTACTCGTATTTCAAGCTTCCAACTTGATAAGCGATGACATATGTGTACACTCATGAAACCATAGCCACCCGTAACATCATGAATGTACCCATCACCCCAAAGTTGGCTCAGGCCACTTTGTCATCCCTCCCACCAGGCCCTCCCGGCTGTGGCCCAGCCCTATCCCCTGCCAACTACTGTCACTATACCTTAGTTTGTACTTTCTGAAATTTTATACAAATGGAATGACATGGTTTGTACTGTTTTGGGAAAAGGGGCCTGGCTTCTCTCATACAGTATCATTATCTTAAGATCCATCTATGTGGTAGCATGTATTAATAGCTCATCCTACTGTTTGCTAAGTAGCATTACATGGTATAGATACGCCACAGTCTATTTTTCCACTCCAGTGTTGGTGCTGTTTCTAGTTTTGGGTGACAACAAATAAAATTGCTATGCACATTTGTGCCCAGTATGTAGAGGAATATATGCTGTGATATATGCTGTGTTAGGCAGGAAGAGCCCCCTCCCCCCCCAAAATGTTCATACCCTTATCCCGAGAATCTGTGAATATTACATTATATGGTAAGAGGGGTTATGGGCCTTGAGTAGGGACGTTGTGCAGCTGAGCCCAACCCTTGGCAACCACAGATCTTTTTACTGTCTCCATGTGTTGCCTTTTCCAGAATGTCATAGAGTTGGAATCAGACAGCGTGCAGCCTTTTCAGGCCAGCTTCCTTCACTTTGTAATGCACATTTAAGTTTCTTCCATGTCTTCTCATGGCTTAATAGCTCATTTCTTTTCATCATGGAATAATATTCGATTGTCTGAATATGCCAATGCTTATTTATTCATTCACCCACTGAAAGGCATCTTGGCTGCTTCTAAGTTTTGACCATTATGAACAAAACTGCTAGTTAACATTCACGGTCAGGTTTTGGTGCGGACGTGTTTTCAGCTCCTTTGGATAAATTCCAAGGAGTGTGCTTGCTGAATTGATGGTGAGAGCATGTTGTAAGAGAGCGTCAAACTGTCTTTCAAAGTGGCCAAACGTAGCATTGTGCATTCCCACCGGCAACAAATGAGCGTTTCTGTTGCTCCACCTCCTTGTAGAGCATTTGGTGCTGTCAGTGTCGCAGATTTGGGCCATTCTAATAGGTGTGTAATGGTATCTCATCGTTGTATTCATTTTCATTTCCCTGGTGGTATATGAGGTGGAGCATCTTTTTACAAGCTTATTCACCACCTGTATATTTTCTGTTAAGATGAATAATGACAACTTTGAAATGCCATCAGCTCACATTCCATTTCTAGTGGGCAGAGGGATCCAAAGCAGGGGCCGTGCGTTGCAACCCCCTGGGAGCCTGGCAAACCACTGACCCGCCCCAGAGTTTCCAGCTCGACCCTCCCAGTACCTGGACCATGTATTCAAAGTTTAACAAGCTGCGCAGGTGACTCCAGTGTTGGCAAAGTTCGGTAACTATAGTCAGGCCCTCATTTTATTGCATCTACTTTTATTCACTTCGCTTCCTTCCACTCCAGAGGTATTGTTATTTTTATAAAGGGAAGGGAAGACCCTTCACCAGCAAAAAGGCCACATCTTACTTTATTGTGATCCTCACTTTGTGGCAGTGGCCTGGGACAGAACCTGCAGTGTCTCCGAGGTCCGTCTGTGCTGCTATGGAGAGATTTGCAAGTTCCTACAGGACGCGTCTTCCCTAACCCAGTGATGAGTATGATTGCCCGAGATCTTGTGTGCGTACGACCAGGGAGACAGAAGCTTGGGGACACCTGTCGGGTGCGGTCTGTGTCCAACACCTCATGTAATTGTTACACTAGCCCCCTGAGGCAGGGACTGTGCTGCCCCCTTTTGCTGATGAAGAAGCTGATGTAGGAAGTCACTTTTCAGAGTTGCATGCCTAGGAAGCAGCAAGATTGAGATTTAAACCGTGTTTTCCCCATTGCAGACACCCATGGGGAACACTGTGAGTCCCAGCTCATGGAGGCAACCACAGTTTAGGAATTCATGCTGCGCAGGGCCTGGGGCCTCAGGGGAGTGAGAAAAGCACGTGAGGTGGCAGAAGGCACATGGCCCACGGGCAGCAATCATGATTTATATAATTAACCTAATCATCATCATTGGCACCAATATCACCAGCGTCAATATCACCGGCATCATCACCATCATCACCAACATTACCAACATCACCACCACCACCATCATCATCGTTGTATAGACAGAGACTTGGTTAGGGTTTCTTGCCCTCTTTCCAAATCATCTGTATAGTCTAAAATGAAGGGTTGACAGGGACCAGGGTGCAGAGTTGGTGCAGTAGGAAAAGTGACCATGATCTGAGAAGCTGTGCAAGTCAGAGGGAGGGTGAAGTAATCTTTTGGATTCTGATCTCTACCCCTGATTATAGTTAGATCCATAGGCAGCAGTACAGGGCCGCTGACTAGATTCCTGACAGCCCTTCAGTTCTGTTCAAAGAGAATGAAAGCATTATTTCACAGGAAATCTAATTATGGTTTTGCAATAAGATAATTGCATCTTCAGAAATAGGTCCAGAGCCAGGGAAACTGGGTGTTTTCGGGAACGAGTGTAGTGATTCCCTGGGTTCAAACACTCTCTCTACGTCATTCCTGGGGAAAGCAGCAATTGCAAAAACGCTGAGCCTTCCTTCTAAGGAGTATTGGATTTAAAATACACCTCATCGATTTGATGAGGAGACTGTCACTGTTCAACCTGGAGGAGAGGTAGCAGCCATCTGCAAATGAGCATAAAATGAAACCCTTTTTGGAGATCAGGGTTCGACCACATTCCTTGTGGCTTTTGGCCATACATCTGTGAGCCTCCGTTGCCCCATCAAAAGTGAGAATAATAGCCCTGGCTGATGTGACTCAGTTGGTTGGGCATCGTATCACAAAGCAAAAACATTTCTGGTTCAAGTGCCCATCAGGGCACATGCCTGGGTTGTTGACCAAACCCAGGGTCAGTCCCTGGTTGGGGTGCGTGCAAGAGGCAACATACTGCTGTTTTTCTCCATCTTTCTCTTCCCTCTCCATTCTCTCTAAAAATAAATAAATATATACAATCTTTAAAAATGAGAATAATCATGTATATTGATGCAAATTTGACAGGACTCTTGTAGGGAGACATAGGAATGGGTATGTCAAAAGACTTAATGTTAATTAGTTATCTTTACTTAAATATAGATGAGGGGGCTCAGAAAGCCTGGGATTATCTTCTGAAGGTCAGGCCCCTTTCAGTATAGTGTTCCCTGGTAGGTAGGTGTTCTAGGAACCCATCTGTGTCAGTGCACCAGCTGGTGTTGTTGTGAGAGGCTGCGTTCGCACCTGCCCACACCATGCTGAGTGTTCAGCATGACCCCCGTGATCCACCCTCCCTATTTCACCCAATCTCACTCTGAGTGACTTTTTTGTTTCCTGGGATTAAAGGGAAACATTTTGCCGATGTGGAAGGGGTGAAACAAACAAACAAACAAACAAACCAAGGCAGAAGCACTAAAAGGCATCAAAATTGATGCATTCAAAAACTGTTTTAAGCAGTGGAAAGAACATCTCCTTAGGTGTATTACATCAACTGGAGAGTTCTTTAGAGGTGAGTGAAGCTTAAACATGTGAGAATAAATACACATTTATTAAATAAATTATATTTTGAAGATATAGATGGGAGAGCTCTAGGGCAGGGGGCTTGTCAATAGAGCTCACTGTGATGATGAAAATGTTTTGTATCTGTGCTGTAGGTCACACTCAGCCCCATGGTCCTGGGAGTGCAGCCATCTATGTAAGGAATTACGGTGGCTCCATGTGGAACCTCATGGCTGGAGGGAGGGGGTGGTATAATTCCAAGAAGAGGAGGATTTCCAAGCAAACCATGGCCCGTGTGGATTAAGAAATCATCTCACAATTAGCTAATCTGGCAGGACAAGAAAGCCAGATGGCATGCTTTCAGCTGTAAGCAACAGAAGAACCAACCCCAGCTGGAGTAAGCTACCAGGGGATTTAATAGCTTATATCACAAGAAGTTCCAAGGTAGGAAAGGTCTAGAATTATTTAGTGTATCGATGACATTGTGAAGGATCCAGGTTCGGTAATTTTTTGCACTGCCATCCTCTGCATATTTCCCTTGGGTATCTTTCCTCATGGGCCCAAGACAGCTGCCATGGTTCCAGACCTCACATGCGGTCGCATCCTCTGGCTGGAGAGCATGTGGTTAATGGAGCTATACCATAAAACACATGGAATCATAGCAAAACCACACCTCAAAAACCGATGAATGTCCATCTTTACAACGTTGCCTTCTGTTTCCTAGCATTTTACAGATGTTAACAGATGTCCTGTAAAATACCAAGGCTGGGCTTGGGGACTCAAAAGCCATTTGGGTACAACAGCCCTGATTTGCAGATGAAGAAACTGGAGCTCAGAGAAGTAAAGGGCTCTGCTGAGGCCTCAGGGTGAACCTATAAGAGACACAGATGACGAAGGTTGAGGTGGTGATACCTGAACTTGGCGTGTTAATAAAAGGGCTCTGCTTTCCTGAGCACCACTGCCTGGTGCGGGCCCAGGGCGGTCCAATCTGCGAGCCAACAGGTGAAAACCCCTGGGAGACCCGGAGTCTGTGTTTCTGGGGTGCTGGCTCCCTCTAGTGAAAAATACAAAGGATTGCAGTTTATGCCTTCGCCGTTCATAGCAATTCCCCAACTGAACCTAAGGAGCATCTGAAGGGCTGGCTAAAATGCAGGCTCCAGGTTCTCATCCTCAGGGTTTGGGATGCAGCAGGTCTGAGGACGGGCCTGAAAGAAGTATTTTAACGAGCATCCAGGATGGCACTGATGCTGCTGGCCCACTGACCACAGTTTGAGAACCTTGGCTCCGGGCAACTTGGGGTCAGGGAATGCGTGTGGAGGCTAAAACCTGATTGCTAGGCTTTCTGGGTGAACTTGGGCAAGGCACATTCCCTCTCTGGGCCTCTGGACCAATGAGATTTGGAGTCCCTAGTCACTTATTAACAGTGGAACCTTGGTCTTGCTGGGCCTCTGTTTCCATACCTTAAAATGGGTGTAACAAAACTCACTTCATGGGCTCTTAGGGCGGCAGTGTTTCTGAACTCTCATGCACAGAGTCACCCAGGATCTTGACTGAGACTCTGAATTTTTAACCAGCTTCCTGGGGATGCCAATGCTACTGGTGCACAGATCCAAAGCGTTTAAAAGACCAGTGGAGACAACACATGGATGGTGTTTGGTAAATTTTAAGGATTTACCCTTTTATAACTGGATTTCTTGTTCAAAGAGCTAAGGAACTGCTCTTAGAGACTTGCAGTGCAGGTTGGCATATTAAATCACATTAAATTACCATAATAAAAACAACGCCTCCCCCACCCCTCAAATATAAGTGCTCTGGTCTCTGCCTATCAGGTTCCCTCCGGCACTGCACCCTCTCTTTGCATCTGTTGTTCACTCTGCTTGGAACATACTTCCTGACTCTCCCGGCTCACCCCTACCGATCTTATAGGTATCAGCTCCCTCCAGGAAGCCATCTGTCTCCCCAAAACTGGATTGAGCCACTCCTTTGTACTCCCTTAGTGTCCCGAGTGTCCCCATCAGAGCACACAGCACACTGCACTGAATTTGCTCTGTCACCTGTCTGTCTTCTCCTGCTGGGCTGTTTGCTCTGCAAGGTCAGGGACTGGCTGTGTCGGGTTCATCAGTGTGTCCTCTGGGCCAGGCATAAGGAGCTACATAAATAAGTGATGGGTCAATGCATGAGTGAGGCAGCAAAGGGACCGGCCCCCGATGCCCTCCAACTCCCTGAGGCAGATGATTCTCAACTGCAATGCTTTGACTTGATGTAAGGAGATCTGGATGGCACCAGGCAATGAGAACACACACATGTACATACATATGTATGCACACACATACACGTGTGCATACACACAAATATACTGTAGAGTGCTTTAAAACATCAGTCAAAAGACCTGAAAAATCATGCATCTTTGGAAAGATTTATTTAGCTATCTAATCCTGGAAAAATATAATTTTCAGATTAGCATATTCAGGAAAGGTAAACATTTATACTTTGGACTGCATCCAAAGAGAAACAAACCTGAAGGAGATGGGGAAAGAACTGCCTGGTTCCCATTACCTGACCATTACCTGCTGTTATTTCTCAGGGGAGCACCTGTCCTTCTCTGATTTGTAAGAACTGTTTAATTGGACAAGAGTCTCTTAATGTGAGAACTGAACATGTGTCTTCTGCACAACAGAGTGGATGACATGGCTGTAGTGCTGGCTTCAGGTTCCTTCCAGTCTGGGGTCATGGGAACGGCCCATCTCTTTGGCCTCAATATTCCAGGCTGCAAAATGAAAGGGATGGGAAAGTGGCTAATATGAAAAAGAGACAATACCAAGTGCTGACACAAATACGGAACAACTTGAATTCACTCCATTTGGTGGGAGTGAAACTTGCTACAAGCACTTTGGAAAACTCTTAGCAGTGGCTACTACATCCATCCACCTCTAGGACCCAGCATCTCAACAGAAATGTAAACATACTTGTTCATGCATCCAAAGACATGGACAAGAATGCTCATAGCATTATTGCTCATTTTAGAAAAAAAAGAAAAGAAAACTGGAAACTGTCCCAGTGCCCATCAATAGTGCTTGGGGAAGTGAACTACAGGACATTCATACTGCAGGCTATGCCACAGCGGTGACAACAAATAAACTGTTGTCATAGGTTATGGCATATTAGCTTTCCCCAACACAGTGTTGAAAACCTAGTCCAGACTCCATAAAGTGCATACTGTGTAATTCCACTTATATCAAGTTCAATAGCGATGGAAGAAATCTCTGCTGTTAGCAGTCAGGCAGGGTTACCTTTCTGGGTAAGCGGGGAGGGGAGTGACCACAAGGGGATGCAAAGGGTGCTTCTGGGGAGCTAATGACATTTGTTCCTTTTTTCTGAGTGCCAGTTACTGGGCGTGCAGTTTGTGACATTCATTGAGCAGTATGCTAGGACAGTACAACGTTACACAGGTGACAGATGGATGAAAACGTTACATTGAAAAAACAAGAAGGAGCTGGGGTGAAATGGTGTCTAGGGGCTGTTCTGGGTCTGTGGCAGGGCCTCCCTCAGCCCAGCCTTGCTTCCGTCTTTCCGCCGCGCTCAGCTCCCAGGGAAAGTCCCAGTGGGGGTGGGGGGCTCCTTGCCTGGCGTTTGGCAGGGTTTTCTTAGGTCAAGTCAAGAGGTGGCTGTGGAAGGACAGATGAGGAAGGGCTGAATTTCACTGCAGGGAAGACTGGCTCTGACTTTGGGCTCCACTGTGGTTTCCCTGGCAACCAGCTGTTGTCAGAAAAACAGAACCATGTGAGAACACTGGCAGGGTCAGGCAAGGAAAGACCCCGGGGGGTGGGGAGGATGGCGGCTTAGGCACATGAAAGAGTAAGAGGAAGTGGTTGGCCCGAGTTGGTGCTGGGCAAGTGTCCCCAAAGGGCACACCCGCCTCCCTGTCCACCTGTGAATTTCTGTATTAATCGATTGTGCACCCATCAAAATCCTTTTATCATTGCCGGATAATTATGATCCCCAGGCCATCGTGGGAACTATGAAATACAACTGGCCTGACCAGCTTTCCTCAGGAGATCAACTATGATCACATTTTATAAAAAGTAATCAATCCCAAGTTTAGTATCATCATTGTCCAAAAGGATTGGGAATGTTCTTAGCGCAAGGCGGAGGTCAGTCTCTCTGGAGGCTGAGGGCGCATTTAACCAGCTTGATTCTCTCGCCCCCTAACCCCACCTCTGTTAACGCTGCTGTTCTGGAGGTGGCCACACGGTGTCACTGTTGAACACCCGGTTTGCGTAGCCTGAGGGTCCCTGGCCTTCTGCTCAAGTGGAGCCTTTTGTTCTTGGGTAGTGCACCCTCAGGTGCTTTTGTTCCCCCAATTGCAATATCCCCAGAGCGGGTGTGCAACCTCCCCAGTGTGACACAGCTCAAAGGACCAGGCTTTTTACACACGTGCTCTTGAGCACACACACACACACACACACACACACACACTATGCATCATGGGAAACTTGGAATTGTGACATGAAAATTAATTCCAAGGGATTTTAATTAAGGGAGGCCTCACTCCACCCAGAGATTTCTGCAGAGACCTCCCCTCTGCGAAAATAAGAATGGGGTTTATACGGGGTGGTAGGAAAATTGGGCTTTCAAGTTAGATCTTTTTGTACTCAAATCTGGTTCTTTGTGGACTCTGGGCAAGTAGTTTCACCTTTAGGGCTTCATAAAATGGATACAGAAGAGCATGTGCCATGCGCTGGGTCGCGCTGTTGGGAGAAGCCAGAGAGCTGCGTGCACATGTCTGCTCCAGGGGCCTCAGGTCAGAGCAGCTCATCCCACATCTAGTGCCCTGGGGCTGGTGTCCAGTGAATGATAAATGGTGGACTCATGTAGATTTTCCCTGCCCAGCTTGGAATCTGCTATTTCTTGGGTCCTGGAGCTCCTATTTGTAAAGATTTCCCCTGGTGATTCTGAAATAGAATTGAGAGCCACTGGGCTGGATGCTCCTCCCATTGTCTTCGTAACTACTCATAGTGAGCATTTATGGTGTGCTTGTGCTGTTCATGTGGTCTCTCTTTTGACCCTCACAAACAGCCTACAGAGGGAAATTGTTAGGTAGTTTTGTATGAAAACCCGAGGCTCCCAGAATTAGGCACCTGGTTCAGGGCCATACATACATTTAGTGGGGGACAGAGGCAGGATTTGAACCCAGGCTTCCCCACTTCCAAAGTCCCTTTGCTTCTCCCAACTTCTACTTCCCGGCTTTCTCATACTGAGATAGAGGAAAACCCATCTCTCCTGTGGGCCCAGGCTTCCTCCTCATCCCGTCTCACCCAACAGTGTTCCTCCAGAGGGTTTTGTTTTCATTTTCATTCTCACATTCATTCATTCATTCATTCATTCATTCATTCATAAGCCAAGGGAAGCTGAAGCCAAAAACACATTTGTATGTGGAAACAGACTGACCCTAACTGGCAGATGGCCCCAACCCTGTGGGGCTGGGGGCATTGCCTGGAGGGACTCAGTGAAGCACAGGGGGACAGTGAGTCCTGGGGACCAGACACCACAGGCACTGTGAGGGGAAGCTGCTGGACACATAGGTGGCAAGTGTACAGTCATCTCAAGTAACTCCACACAGCCGCCTGAGTTTATACCGGCTGTAAATAGCTGACGGGGCTGGTGGGAGGGAATCAGGGTTTCTCCAAGGAGCAGAGTGGGGAGGACCAGGCCACCTTGCCCTGGGCCTGGTTGCAGGGAGTGTGGGGGTGGGGCATCTCTTGCACAGTCTCTTACATTTCGAGTCTTCATTTAAGATTTTTATTTATTATTTCCAGAGGGAGGGGAAGGAAGGGAGAGAGGCAGAGAGGAAGAGAGAGACTTCAATGCAGGGTTGCCTTTTACCAGCCTCCAGCCACAGACCTGGCTAGAGACTTGGCTTGCAACCTGGTTATGTTGCCCTGGCTGGGAATCGAACCAGCTACCTTTAGATTCGCAGGCCAGCGCCTTATCTACTGTGCCAACAGCCAGGGCTCAAGTCTTCATTTAAAAGGGAAATACAGTGTCCTGGCTGGTGGCACATTGGACAAGGCACCAGCCTGTGAACCCGGGGATTGCTGGTTCAATTCCTAGCCAGGGCACATAACCAGGTTGCAAGCCAGGTCTCCAGCCAGGTCCGTAGCTGGAGGCAGGTGAAAGACAACCATGCATTGATGTCGCTCTCCCTCTCTGCCTCTCTCTCTTCCCCTCTCTCTAAAAGTAATGGATAAAAAGCTTAAAAAAGAAAAAAGGAAAAAAGGGAAATGCAGGCTCATTTAAAGAGACTTTGGAAAATACATGAAAAAATGACAAAGTCTCAGTTGCACAACCAAATTCTTCACTATCGACATGTTGGTATATTTTCCTTCAGAAGCCAATCACAACTCATGTCTGCCACTTGAATTTTAAGTGGACAATGCATTATAACCGTTTCCTAACAATAATAATGATACTGCCCTGGGCACGTGCCAGGCAATGTTAAAATCTTTATGTCCCTGGCTCAGATAGTCCACCCAATGGCACTTTGACAGATGAACTTTCATCCCCTCAGTTTACACAGTGTCAGAGCAGGAGCCAGGATTCAAACCCAGGCAGTGGGAATGAAATGAACTGCAGACAGCTCCTCCGTGCAATAGCACCTGAGTTTCTCTCATCTCAAAATGCTGTCGGAAGCATCCAGATGCTGACGTGGTCAGAATTACATCCCTGGCAGCTCTGTGATTCCCTCCAGGGGTCCCCCAAGGCTGGGACTCTAGCTAGCTCTCAGATTGGCTGGATCTCCCTGGAACCTTTCAGCCCCTGGGTATTGAGTCTTTGCTGAATCCAGGGGGTGTCAGAGTGACATGGGCCCTTTTCTGTCCCCTCGAAAGCTGCTGGAGAAAAATGCTCCGAGTTGGTAGGTTTGTTAATTGTTGCCGAAATTTAAGCTTGGGGCTCTCTGGGTTTTGAAAGCCATTTGGGGCTCCAGCCATCTGCACTGCAGCTGACTGGAGAAAGGGCCTCACCACCGGCCTGGCCTTTCCTATCAGCATGGCCTCTTCACCCCGCCTGCCCGCTGACACCTCTGTCCCTTTCCTCCCTTCAGAGAGAGATAAGCATCTTTCCTGAGGAGGTAACAGTCACCTTCTGGCCCGAATTAAATTGTGCCCAGGCTCCTGGTGAGGTGGCTGGAGAGCTCTGGGCTCCATATAACAGCGAGGGGCTGGTCGCCTGGGCCCCTGGATCCTGTGGGCTCATCCATCAGCTGGGCAGCTTTGATTCTGATAATGGTTTGATCTCCAGTGACAGGATGGGAGGGGAGAGGTTTATGGCCCCACTTCCCCCAGGTCTTGAATCAGAGCTCAGTGGCTCCACAGGGGACCTTATGCAGCCAGGAGGCAGCCTGTATTTGGCCCAGGAACTGCTGGCCTGGAGGCCCATGTTTGAGACAAAGAACTCTGGCTTTGGAGGACCGACATAGAAATAACTTCTAAAGATAGCCTCGCATGGAGTTGCCTTTCTAGTACATTTCGAATACTTGTCTCATTGTTAAGTATAATCTTTTGAAGGTAGGTGTTATTAGCAGGGTGCTTTTCATCTGCGGAAACTGAGGCTCAGAGAGGGCAAGCCAGTTGTCGCAGCCTGCCCAGCAGGGCTGGGGCTAGGCCAGACACATCACTGACTCACACTCAGGGAGAGTTGGCTTTCAAGCCTCTGATCATCAAGAAAAATGTCTCAGAGTGGTACCAAGGCGTCTTCAACACTCTACACCATTTGATACCCTCTCCTGGGATTTTATTGTTATTGTTGTTTGTTTCAGATACACAAGTATTCTCCTTCATTTTCCCATATAGTAAGAAAATGGAAATAATCTCACACCGGGGCAGCTGGGCTTTTCAAGGCTAAGTGGCCTTAGTGGCCCCTCTCCTGGACACTCTAGTGTAGGTGGCCTGCACACAGGACCTTCCCCAACACACCCACAAAGAAGCCACCAACGTTAGAAGCTGGCACTGACATGCCACTGTCACCTGGTCCTCACATCCTGTTAAGGTCTTAGCAATTGTCCCAAGGAGCCTTTAACGTGAGTGACTTCTGTTCAGGACCCTGTGTGCCCCGAGCTGCCTTGTCTGAGTGCAGATGGTTGTTTCCCTGCCCTTTGTGTTTTTCCGTGATGTTCCACCCTGGAGACGTTGGTGGAGGGCAGGCCAGTTGTTTCGCAGATATCCCTCCATTGCACTTGTCTGATGTGTCTTCCCGACGTGACTGGAGTTCCATGTTTTGGCAGGAACACTAGAATTCTACAACAACTCCTTGATGTAGATTATGACCCCTGTTTTCTAGATAAGAAAACAATGGCAGTGAGACGTTAAATCATCCGCCCTGGGTCACAGCCAGTAAGAGGCAGAGCAGGGATTTGAACCCAGGCTACCTGATTCCAGAGCCCATACTCTTGACCACCGTGACATACTTCTAAGGCAGGTGTGGTGACGCGTGAGAGTGGGTTGCGCAGTCTGAAGTTTGGGTAACTCTCTACTCAGCCATGTCTGTCCCCAGACCCTCCTCCGTGAGGGTCTCTAGCCTCCTGGGGAAGAGGAGGGAGCGGTGTGCTCACCATTTGATAATACTCTTGATGCTGCAGTCACATAACCAGCTGGTAGTGCCCGTGTGTTCCCAAGGCTGCTAAATGCAGGGGGAGTGGCCTCTGTCTCCAGTGTCTTGCTGTGCTACCAACGTGAGTCTGTGTCACTTCCTCCCAGGGGCCTTCAGGCTGCCCTGGCTTCTCTCTGTTAGTCTCTGTGACCGTCTCTCCTTGCCCACCTTTCTCTGTCATTCCCTGTTTCTGTGTCCCGTCCTGGGCTCTGCAGCCCCCAACCCTTTTCCGGGCTGGCCCTCCCTGAGCCCAGCAGGCTGGGGCTGACTGCCCTGCCAACCCTACTTCTAAGAAGACATTATTGGTCTGATTTCCAGCCTGAGTTTCTTTGTAGCTACAGCCCTTCCCTGCAGGAGGTTCCGGATTTGGGAAGTGGACAAAGGCTATGTTCTGGAAGAAACGAAAGCAGGTTTGCAGGCTGTCTACATTTGGAAAACTCAGGCCCATGCCGGGCCCAGTTTATCTCCAGGCGAGCAGAGCTGGTCCCTGCACACATTCCAGGGTAGCTCAAGAATGCTGCTGCTGCCGGAGCCCCATCCCAAGGCTGGTGGGGGAGTGGCCCCTGATAAGGTGCAACCCCTGCAGACAGGAGGCCCCCCAACCCCATGCAGAGAACAGGGGAAGGAGGACCCAGCTGCTTGCTACTTCCTGCCTCCCTGCAAATCTGCAAATAAGCCTCCCACCCAGGCCCACTCCCGCCTCCTGGCCACCTCTGATTTCAGGAACTCAGTGCTGAGCAGGGCCCCATGGGCCACGAGAGGCCAGGTCCCAAAGTGGGTCAGCCATGGGTCTTGTTTGAGAATTGCCACGGAATGTCCCTAAGGTGGTGGGAAGAGGAAGCAAGAGAGAGGGGGAGAAAGGAGGTGGGGAGAGAGAGCAAAGGGAGTGGGGGAGCGTGAGAGGCTGGGCGGAGGAGGCAGAGGAGCCTGAGGGGATCAGAAGCAGGTGGAAAGAGATGCCAGGAGGCAGTTGGCAGGCAGTGTCAGAGGGACGTGAGAGACTAGGGAGAGTGAGGGAGGATGGGACAGACAGAGGAAGACGGAGACTGTGACAGTCAGCCTCTGGTGCACGGGGATGGGGGGGAGGGATGGGGCTTCTTGTCTAGGGGTTAAGCCCACCTGGGAACACATCTGGCTGGTGCACCTGGGGGGCACACCTGGCTGACAAGCCCACACTCAGCACATGGTGGCCCTGCTGCCTGGTGGCTGTGAGGTTTATAGTGTGAGGTCCCTGAGACCTACTGGTGGGGCTGACCTCTCAGGGGGAGGCCAGAAGTTCCCAGGCCCTCGAGGAGCCTTGCCCAGCGGCACTGTCTCCTCGCCCTCTCTCTAATCCTCTCGCCTTCCAGGCAGCACCCCGGAGACTTTGTTCTGCATGTGGTTTCTGGGGCGCTTTGGCAGCGATGACAAAACAAGGAAATGCCAGCACGGTTCCCAGAAGCGCCTGGCTCTGCGCTGCCCTGGTTCCATCAGCTGGGGCCTGAGACCAAAGCCGCCTGACGCTTCTGACGTCTGACAGCAGGGCTGGGTCCACAGCGGCAGGGGCTGGGCCAGCTTTCCCGCTGTCCTGGTCCCCTGGGAGCTTCGCTGGCTCCGGGCTCCCTTTGAAGCTACTGGGAACTCAGTGCCCAGAGCTGCTCTCAGGGATCCCAGACAGGATGAGGCTCTTGTCCCAAGAGCACTCTGGGGGCAACTGGGACTTCCTGAGCTGACTCTTGGCCAGGAGCGCAGGGATCACGCCAAGGCCATTCAACAGGTCCAGCCCACCATCATTCATTCATTCCCTCATTCATTCATTCCTTCATTCACCCATGAATGGAGTATTTTTTCCATTTCTCAGAGATGGCTTTGCCGTCCATCAATGGGGTAATCAAGATGTCTATTTTCTGGGGTTTTTGCTGAGATCAAATGAACTCATGTAAAGTGTGTAACCCCTGCAACTGCACATGTTATATGACACGAAAGGGAGCCTACATATTCCAGCTGGAGCCACAGACCTCCTGAGTTCAAACCTAGGCTCCACCACCACTGTCCTTACTGTGGCATCAGGCAAGTCACTTAACTTCTCTTGGTTTTCTCATGGGTCCTGGGCACGGCCACAGGACCCATTTCACAGGGTTGTTGATGATAGGCCAGTTAACATTTGCAATGCTTGAAGAATAGAGCCTGGCACTGAGCAAGTTATATGTCAACATTAGTATACACTTTGGTTCCGGAAAGAGCCAGCATCCAGAGGTTCTGATCCTTGGCACAATTCTTCCTTGTCTTGGGTATTTGGGAATGTCCATTCTCTTCATGACTATCAACTGCGGCTGAATAGAGAGAGAGCACAGGGAAAGAACGTGAAAGAAGTGATGCCTAACACCCAATCCAGAGGGCTTTTATTAACCACATTTTATATGAAAAAACCAAGACTCAAGTTGGCGATGTGACTTGTGGTGAGGAAGTGCTGGAGCTGGGACTTGAACCTAAGCTACCTGTTTTCAAGACCTTTGGATTCCAGGACCAGAAGGCAAGGTGACTTTAACTAAGTGGCTGAGTCAGAAAGGTGGGAACTAGGGGTTGAGCCCAGTTGTATTGGCTGACGCAATGAATGATCAATGACAGATAAGGACTGCTCCAGAGATAGGGTGGGCATTGGTGTTGGTCTGGTTTAGTACCCCTTATGGTGTCACCAAAGACCTGACTTCTTTCTTTCTGAAGGGTTAGCTCATTCTCAGGTTGGTTTCCCTCTAAGTTGCAAAAGGGCTGCAGGAGTTCCAGGCTTCACCTCCACATACCACTCCATTTGTAAGGAGAAAGAGCTGGTTCTTAGGAGAGGCCTCTTCCTTTCCAGAAGCCTCCTGTTGGCCTCAGGTGGGTCATGTGCCCATTCCTGGTCCAGTCTTTCTGGCCAGAAAAATAACATGCTCTGGTTGGTTTAGGTCTGACTTACCTGGCTGATTTTTCTAATAAGGATTCGCACCTGAACCTCAGTGTAGGATCAACCTCTCCTTCGCACCTATGTCCAAACCACAACGAGGCAGACTAGAAGGGAGCTTGGGAATACCTCTGCAATGCTCACCATGAGCTCTTACTATGTGCCAGGCCTTGTGCCAAGCCCTGAAGGGTCATGGTGAACAGGACATTAACCTGTGCTCTCATGAAGCTTATACCTGGTGGGAGAGACAGACCAGAAAGCAGACACATGCAGTGTGGTGAGGTACACACTACGGTAGGGCAAGCCTTGAGGAGGGGCAGCTGGGCCAGCTTGGCAATGGCTGGAAAGTAGTTTTGGAGAATAATGTAAGCTGAGACCTAGTCAGGGGAGAGGAGAAAAAGGGTGCTTCAGTCAGAGTGCGCATCATGAAAAGAACGTGAATTCAAATGGACTAACAACGCTTACCATGGTGGCAGCTACGCACCAAAAACTCCTTTCGAAATAGGCTGTTCAGTAAAAGTTCGTATCATTGCAACTCTAAGCTAATTCTTAGACCAATGTGTGCAGTTGCTTTGCACAATTTTATAACCCTTTACTGCGGTGTGGGGCAGCTCGTGCCGCAAACCTTCTGCAATCCAGGAGTCAGCTTTCTGGGGTGCCCAACTTGACAATTTCTGAAGTCCCTTGATGGAAGGTGTGTTTTTTCTCCCTTCCTGGAGGGGTGGGGGAGGAGAGGAAGTGACTATTTTTGAGAAGCCACCAAATCATTCTCACCATGTTTTCTAACTCCAGGCACGGTGACCTCAGGCCAAGTTCCGCAGGGCTATAATCCCTCCTTAATTCAGGGCGACCCAGCGCCTAGTGCAAGGCGCTCAATCTCTCCCTCTTTCTCGGCTGTGCTTCCTACTGACACCAAATTCTTTCCATCTCCACTCTGACCTGCCTGGGCCAGTTTTTCCTTAATGTTCAATTTCACCTGCCAATTTGGGAGACAAGAGGCCCCTATCCTGTGGGGGGAAAGCACTGACATTGCAAGGCCCCCTCCCACGTCTTCCGTCCTCCCAGAGCGCCAACGCCCCACCAGGCTCCTCTCAGGGGCTGCTTGGAGAAGGTGCCTGGGGTTTTGGGGCCCCGCTCCCTTGCAGGCAGAGAGGGAGCCTTCCTTTGCCCCGCTGCGGCATTTTCTAAGAGGCTTTTCTTACGGGAGTAATTGGAGCAGGCCTTGCTTCTCTGGGAATGAGAGCAGAACAGCTCTGCCAGGCTTTATTAGGTCAAAGCGAGAATGCCAGGCTTGTCTGATGTGCTGGAGGCACAGCGCTCCCCTAATGAGATGCAGAGAAACTGGCGGCTGGGCTGTGACCAGCATGTAGGGCTGTGGTCACAGCCTCAACACCCGCATGTTCAGGCCGTGGGTGCATTCAGAGGGCCATCACTTGGGGGCCACCAGCCTCTCTGGGCAGCCTGCTGTACCACTGCCTCTCTGCCTGGAGGGTGGGACGTGGCAGCAGAGTCACTCTTGATGGCCTGTCTGTCCCCAGAGTCCACTGCCAGGTGTGAGGAGGGGTGCTGTGAACATTTTTCAAGGCCCTCCTGCTTCTCTGTCTTCCCTCATGGGCACAGTGACCCAGCTCGAAAGACTCGCTCACATCGGTTTTGTGCTTGTGGGGTGATTTCTGCATCTGTCATTTGGGCTGAGTCACATCTGGGCAGGCAGGGGCTGTGGTGAGCAGACTGGGGGAAGGGGCTCCAGAAGGTGGGGGTGTGCCTTCTGCAGAAACTGGACAGTCATCCCTTGCTAATTAAAGAAAGCGCTCATTTTCACATTTGTGTCTGGAATTTTCCACATTGCGTTCCAGGTTGGCTGAGGTTGGAAGGCGCAGAGGAATAGCAAATGGCCTTTTTCGGAATCCAGGTCCATTCCATAGGAAAGTGCTTGTAACCCATCAGAATTGGCATCCTGGGCCATTGATCTGGGGAGGCTTGGACCTCCATAGGTTGCCTGGGGTCTTATGGATTGTCCTGCAAAATGAGTGTCCTAGTTTCTTAGCTGGAAGATCCCAAGAGAGTCCCAAGGAGTGCCTGCAGGGAATGACTGAGCCAGCCAGTTCTGGAAAAGGACCAGCTTTGAGACTTAGGACTGTCATTGACAAGCGGGGTTCCCACTGTCCCACGTGTCCAATTCCTGTCTGTGAAATGGGGATCCCAGAGTCACTAACCTCTTAGGATGGATTGAAAGTCAATGAATAGATGACTGAAGTGCTGTTGTGACTTGGGTTTCCCCTCCCCGCAAAAGATATGCTCATGACATTCAAAGGTCATCTGTGAATATGACCTTTTTTGGGAGATAGGATCTTCACGGATATGATAAAGTTAAGATGAGCTCAGAGTGAGTTGAGTGGGTGGGAAACCTATGCTGACTGGCATTCTTGTAAGAAGAGGAACATTTGGACACAGATACTCACAGGGAGGAGACCATTTAAAGACAGAGGCAGTGCTTGGAGTGGTATATATACAAGTTGAAGGGCCCCAAGGATGGCCCAGGGCCCCAAGGATGGCCCAGGGCCCCAGGCCCTGGCAGAAAAATGATCCTTCAGAGACTGCGAAAGAACCAACCTGCCAACACTCGGAGCTCAGACAGCTGCCCTGCAGGACTGTGAGAGCATACTCTGTTTTAAGCCCCCAGTTTATGGCACTTGTGCAGCAGCCCTCTGTGACTGACCCAGGGGGTGACCTGGAGCCCCATCCTTTGAGAGACTGTAATTGCATCCAGATTCTCTGTGGCCATGTGGCCCAGCGGCCTGCAGGGCCTCAGGGCGTTGGCTCTGCTTAAAAGTGATGTGTCTCCCCTACCATCTTCCCATCGAAGGAGCCCTGGCTCAGGACTTACCCAGGTTGTCCCTGGGTACTGATGCCCACCTGAGCCTGTTCTTGTTGAAGATGCAGACTGCCGTCCCCTAGGGGAGCCTGGGGGACACAATGCTGCCATTTGTCAGACAAGAACCCTGGGAAACCAGAGGCACGACCGCAGAAAAATAAGAATAATGAGTAGTCTCAGTGCCTCTGTTATTTTCCCAGTACGATTGTTTCTTTCTCAAATGAGCCTGGGGAAGAAGTAATTCTCACAGATTTCCCCTGTAATGAGGGGCCCCAGGGGTCATTGTAGATTTGGCCTGAGTTCCAGAGCTGCTCTGTTCGACATGGTCTCCATCAGCCAAGTGTGGCCACAGAGCACGGAAATGTGGCCCTGGTGACCCAGGAACTGCATTTTCAATTTTGTTTAACTCTAATTAATTTTAACTTGAAAACCAATTCTCCATTCAGCTGTTAGGAAACCTCTTAAGCCTGTTTGCACCAACTTCGTAGGTGAATTGACCTTTTCAACTATAAATTTTATGAACTCTAAATATTGATCAAGTATTTGCAGGGGAAATTTAGCATCCGAATTAAGATGTATAAGTGTAACGTACATGCGAGCTTTTCCAGACTTAGCATGAAATAAAGAATATAAAATATGTCATACTTTTTATATATTGATCACATGTGACTGTTCCAGGTATATTGGGTTAAAAATAGATGATTAAACTTAATGTCCACCCTCTTTTTATTTGCTTTTAAAAAATGTGACAACTAGACCTGGTTGGTGGCATAGTGGATAAGGTGCCGGCTTGTGAACCCAAAGGTCGCTGGTTCCATTCCCAGCCAGGGCACATAACCAAGTTGCAAGCCAGGTCTTCAGTCAGGTTCGTAGCTGGAGGCAGGTGAAAGGCAACCATACATTGATGTTTCTCTCCCTCTCTGTCTCTCTCCCTTTTCCTCTCTTTAAAAATAATAAATAAAATCTTTTTTAAAAGGTGACAACTAGAAAGTTTAAAATTATACATGCGACTCCCAAAATGTATACAATGTCTGTCCCGGAAGTATTAGCTGCGAAAACTATTTTAATTATATTGACATTGGCTCAATACTTTCAGGACAGACCTCATATGTGGCCACACTGGCTAACCCTGTGGCGAAGAACAGTGCGCCTTCCCCACTTTTCTCTCCCTCCCCTGTTTGTTGTTGGGATAGGGATGATCTGAGGGTGGAGACTGGACACTTCTGGGGACACAGAACCACAGATGAAAGGAACCTGGGTCCCTGATGGAGTGTGAAAAATTAACCTTGTGTGATGCCACTGAAATTTCAAGTACCCGTCCTTATTACAGCAGCCAAAGTATTGGCTAATACAGTCCTGGGGGAGGGGCTGGTCCTCCTTTGCCCTAAAGGGTTGGGCTTCCAGGCACAGGGCACCCGGTGGGCGAGGCCTCAGGGAACAGGTGCTGCAATGGCCCCGCCTCTCCGCGATGGCTCCGCCTCTCCTGCAGTGTGTCCTTCTGGCCTGGGAAGGAGGAAAGTTTCTGGGCTTCCTGTCCCTGCTCCTCATGAGTCAGCACCCCCCGGCTTGTCTCCAGCCTGCCGTTCTCTCCCCTCATGGGTAATTAGAAGCTGCTGGTCAGAGGCTGGCTGGGGGCCAAGGCGTTTTCTCTACATGGGAAAAAAAGAAAATAAGGTTATAGGTTCTGAGCCGTGGAAACCACCTAGAACTCCTAAGCTGTTTTGCCGAGCATTGTCCTTACCGAGTCTCAAAGGGACAGCTGGCCTCCAAATGCCAGGATGACCATCTTCCCTCGGCCTTGAGGGCCTCTCTCCCTCCGGGCCCTTGTTTGGCACAAGAAGGAAGGATGGAGGATGCTGGAGGCTTTCGGACTTCCCAGTCCACAGGAGTCTGGGGAGAGCTGGGGGTGGGGTGGGGTGGGGTGGGGAAGGAAGGGGGCTGGACAGGGCCAGAGGGAGATTCCCAAAGGGTCACCATTCCAGTATTGCATGTTTGGGGGCTCGGTGGGGGTCTCTCCCTGCAGCCAGCACTCCAGCCTCCAACAGGGGCATAATTGTTAGTGACAGAGACACAAGAGGACTGCCAAAGTCGAATAAAACGGGTCAGACCAATTGTGGCGGACGTGTCAAGGTTGGAGAGGTGGCTCTGCGGCCGTGACTCACCCGGCCTCACATCCTCAGTAGATGACGGAGCTGGGATCTTTGCACTCATAGCCCATGCGGCAAAGAAAACAGACATGCAAATGTCTTCCTTCTTAATTAGAAGAAAGTGCATGCTGTACCAATTCAACCAGCATTAAAACTCATGACGGCTGCCGTCTTGGATTCTCCTCGCATCATCAGGTGGGATCTCTATCTCCACCTCTTACCCCTGTGACGGTTCGACCCAGAGAGGTAGCCGAAGTGAGGCAGCCTGAGGTCTGAGGCTATGTCCAAAGAGCAGGAGCTTCTCCCTGGCTCCGTCAGGACACTCCATCTGGGGAAAAGGGGCCACCAGGTGAGTTATCCCACTTGCCACATAAGAGCCACCATCTTGGAGCAGCCCCGTTGGGTGCTCCTGCCCACAGTCCCGCCGAGCTCTCAGAGGACCACCAGCACCAGCTGCCAGCCATGGGAGAAGGTCAGCTCTCGTCCAGGCCAGCTGACGTCAGAATCTGGGACTACACAGGCGCATAAGGCTTTCTCCTCATTTCCTCTGGGTGTGGGGCGCATGTGTATTTATCAGTTTCCTCATAACTTCATTTGTACAACAAATGTTTCTTCAGGACTTTCTCTTAGCCAAAACTTTGAGCCAGCTGTATTTGGAAATCTGTATTTCTTTTGGAGTTTAGAAAGGTGATATGGTGCTTATATGGTGATTTATTTGCTATTATTAATGGAATCCATTCTTTTCTTTTTTCTTTTTCTTCAGTGAAACATGATTTTCATGCTAAGTGGAATAAATAGCCAGCATAGCCTCAAGTCTGACCAGGTCAGGTCTTGCCAGCAAATAAGAATGCATCTAATTTGGAAAACAAAAGAAATTACAAAAACAAAAACAAAAACACACCAATATCTTGTTCCTCTCAAAACTTTTGGGTTTCGAGACTATGGACAAGGACATGGAGCTGTGTGGGTTTTTATGGCTCTCTTTTGGTTACATAAAGTGAGACTGATTTCCCTTTTATCTTGCTGACATGCAGCTTCCCTTCTAAACACAATGTTAAGTTACAAAAAGTTGAAAGAAATATTCTAAGTAAAGCAAAAGATACAGGTGACATCGGATCTAATGAGAGTCGTAAGGGTTTCACTGGAATGACCTTAATTTAGGGAGGACAGAACCAGCCCAGCTCCATCTCTGACATGGTGGGAGAAATAGACTACCTTTTTATTCCAGTTGGTAGGAAAGAATAGCCAATGCTTATAAGGTACTTATTCTGGGCAAGCATTCTTCTTTACCTACACTAACTAATGCAATCCTCTACAATAACTCTGTGAGGAAGGTGCCTTATTATTATCCCCACTTGACAGATGCGGCTATTGAGACACGTAGGTGAAATCACCTTCCTGGAATTACTACCTAGTCACTGTGTGTGGAGCCGGGAATGTAGGTGTCTAGCTACCGCCCCGCGGATGGGGCAGCAGAGGCCCAGCCAGAGAAGCAGAAGCAATGAGAGATGATATCCATAGAGATATTCCTATAGACACAGATACATTGGGCTGGCTGAAAAGTTCTTTTCTTTTTTCCCTTTTTTTCCGAATGATGGCTCTGGATGATGGCTCTTAGTTGTCTAACTTCATTTGAAATAATTTTGTTAGATTGTATTGTGACAGCTGCCATATTAGCAGGCATTAAAAAAGACACGTCAAAATGGGTGAATTTTTTGTGTAGCCATTTTAATTTTGAAGCTGGAAGAAACTAGGCAACGTTTTTGGCATATTATGCTTTATCATTTCAAGAATGGTGAAAACACAACTGAAATGGGAAAAAGGATTGGCATGGTGTATGACTGAACATGGGAAAAGTGGTTTTTGAAACCTCATGCTGGAGACTTCTCGCTGGACCAACTGGTCAGGTAGACGAATTGAAGTTGATAGCGATCAAATCTAGACATTAATTGAGGGCAATCGGTGTTATACCATGCAGGCAATAGCTGACAATACTCTTGATATCCAAATCAATAAAGTTCATGGTGAAAATGAAAAATGTGTCTTATTTTATGGAAAAAAAAACTAAATGAACTTTCTGGCCAACCCAATGCATAAATGCGGAAACATAGGCAGCTGTATACAGAAGTGGGGGAGGAGGGACAGATTCATTACAAGGTGCTGATTTACACTGTCCTGGGAGTTGAGCATGTCCGGGGTCCGAAGGGCAGGAAGTCAGGAAGGGAGACAACTAGCCAGCTGAGACCCTCGGGTGGGCAAAATTTGTTGTCCCCAGGCATCAGACATGAAGGAAGGAGGATCTAAAGATACAGGAGATAAAATTGAAGGCCCGGTGACTGGAGTCTCTCTTCAGAGGAGATCTACATCTTTTTAAGACCTTGCTACTGATTAGGCCCGGCCCACCTCCCTCCTGGACTAAGAGACACGGACTTAAATCACACCTGCAAAATCCCCTTCCAGCAGCACCTTGGCTAGCACTTGATGAGTAACTGTGAGCCTGTGTGCACCACCAAGTGGCTGCAGCCTCCCTTCTGTCCCTGGCGCTCACAGGACAGTTGGGACAGTTTCTTCTGGCTCTAAAAGCTGGGCCTCCATGGCCTGCCCCGAAGTCAGCCTCCTCTCTCAGGGCCAGAGGGTGGGTTCCACATAGAACCTTGTGTAGAAGCGTTCTTTCTTTAACCAGCACTTGTGGCCCGACTGAGGGTATGGCCCTGGAGTTGGGGCTGGGGCCAGTGTGAGGAGAAGACCCCATCCCTGGGGTCCCATGTGTATTATCTGGTGTGAGCCTGGGCACATCAGCTCTCACCTTCCAAGCAGTTCTTCAGGTTCAGGTTCAGGTAGATCTTCCAACACTTTATGCAAGGTTGGTCCAGGCCCCATTTTTAAAGTGTGTTTTAAAGTGTGTTTAAAAACTCTCAGCCTAATTTTGTATTGAAATAGAGAGCATGTGCAAAAAAGCACCACTTGGTAAGTGCAGCACCAGGTGTTTATCACCCTGTGCACATTTGTGATACCAGCTCCCAGGTGAAGGGACGCTACCTGCAATGTCCCCACTGTGCCTCCTTCCTGCAACCACCCCTTTCCAGGAACCACTATGCTGACCCCTGTCGCCACACAGCATTTTATTTATTTATTTATTTTGATTTGGGACTTTATGGTCATCGAGTGTATGTATGTTTGTGTCCAGCTTCTTTTGATCAACACTTTGTTTGTGGCTGGTTTCCCTGTTCATTGCTGTATAGTATTCCATGGTGAGCCTATGTCCTAATTCCTTTACCATCGATGGATGTTTGGGTAGGGTTAGAGTTAGGGTTAGGGTTTGGGTGGGGTTAAGGTTAGGGTCTGCAGCTGCAATCATTCCAGCCTGTGTGTTTTGGTGAGCACTCATACCTCTTTTGGTTGAGGAGGGACCCAGGTGTGGCATTGCTGGGTCCAGGTCGGGGTGTGTGATCAGTTTCAGCCAGTTTTGCGGACCATCAACTTTAATCGGCCCTTCTAAATCCTTACCATCCTCATTGCTTTGAAAACCTGCCTGCCTCTTGCTACAAACAGGCAGTTTTAAAAGATTTTTTTTCCCCTTTGCAGCTTTTAATAGCCATGAAATTCTTGGTGACATAAAATATGCTGCAACGGGGATAAAAGGAGACGTGTGCAAGTTCTTGTTCAAATAAATAGCCTGTCTTTGGGTTGAAAGGGAAGTCTGTTCCGTGCACCGCAAGCTTTGTTCTGCTGAGCCTTGTTTTAATCCTTATTTCTTAGTCCTTGAATAAAACTGGGGCACCCTGTCAAATAATGTAACGTTTCTTTTAAGTTTATTCCTCTTGGCGGGTACTGGCTTCCTAGGGCTTCCGATGAGGTTTCCTTGGGTCAGTTGAACACATGCAGTACAGTTTCTCTTTTCAGCATCCTGATCGCAAGCCGAGAGGAGAGGGAGCGCCCCTCTCCCATTTTTATAGGCCAGAAGGTGCGGGGCAGCCAAGGGATCGCTTCCAGGTGGGAGCTCAGGTCCCTCTGATGCCAGGAAACCTCCCTTCTAAAGAGAAACCCTGACTGCAGTGCGATCTAGGTGGGTGGAAATGCACAGAGCTAAGGGAGCTTCAGTGGCATTTCACAGGCTGAACACAGTCCAGTAACCAGCCCCTGAAGCCCCTTCCTGCCCCCTCTTACACCCCCTACCTCATGGGCAACTCCTGTCCTGACTTCTAACAGCACAGGTTAAGTTATTTGATTTTGAAGTTCATACAAATAGAATCGTGGAGTCTTCTTCTTCTCTCTCTGGCTTCTTTCTCCCTGCATCGTGTTTGTGAGATTCATCTGTGTTGTGTGTAGTGATAGCATGTTCCTTTTCATTGTTCTAGAGTATTCCATTGCATGAATACGCCCCAATTTATTTACCACCCCCTGTAGATGGGCATTGGGGTAGTTTCCAGTTCGGGACTATTAGTATTGCTATGAACATTCCAGAACGTGCCTTTTGGTGAACATATAGGTGAACATATGGGTGCGTTTCTGAGGGTCGCACCCCCAAGGAGAGGCATCGCCGCACACAGGAACAGCACTTAGCTTAGATTTAATAGATTCTATCAGACGGTTTTCCAAAGTCATTGGACTCCCACCTCCAACACAGGATTTCCGGATTTTTCTGTGATGTCCATTTAGGTTTTTGGACATCTTGATGAGTTTTGTCCCTTTGAGTTCTCTAAACTGGGGCTTTCTAGTCCAGTCGGAATCCCGGGATGTGAGGATCTGGCAGTCTTCACATGCTCAAGGAATTAGGGTTTTAAGTGACCCAATAATCTGCCCACAGTTATCTCTGCTCACTCACCCCTTGACCCAATTATCTCCACAATCCAAATTCCTGCCTCTTAAGTGGAGCTGGGTCTTTGATCTTCCCTCCGGGGAAGATCTGAGCTCCCAGGGATGCCCCAGTGTCTGGACCCAGATGGGAGGTGACTTGAGTCAGGATGAGCTCCCAAGGGAAGCTGTCAGGGCGGTTCTCATGGGGCAACTGGCAGTCCTCCCTGTGTCTCGCCTGCAGGGCCGGGGAGCCCCTTCAAAGGGCTGCACCTTTTCTTATCTGAGCCTCCACACAGGAGGCAATGAGGGGCAGCCCGGGCTTGGAGGGGCAAACCCAGTGACTCCGTCAGTCACATACCTGGGGAGCCCCCATGATAAGCCAAAGCTGGGCCAGCAGCTGGGTACAGTGATGAGAGAGAGAACTCCTGACTATGTGAAGTTTGTGGAGGTTGAAGAAATGGAGCACAGGCAAATACATATTTCACAGTGAGCCAAAGGCCCTGGGGTAAGGGAGAGTTCTCCTAAACAGGACTCTCATGATACTCTTAGAGAGACAAATGGTACAACGGGCTTCCTCAAAATTGAAAACTTCTGTTCATTAAAAGATACCATTAAAAAATTGAAAAGAGCCTTGGCTGGTGGCACAGTGAATAAGGTGCTGGCCTGTGAACCCAAAAGTCACTGGTTCGATTCCCAGTCAGGTCACATAACCAGGTTGCAAGCTAGGTCTCCAGCCAGGTCCATAGCTGGAGGCAGGTGAAAGGCAAGCATACATTGATGTTTCTCTCCCTTTCTTCCTCCCTCCCTGCCCTTCTCTCTAGAAATTAATAACTAAATAAATTAATAAATTTCTGTTAAAAAAAATAAAACAGTTGCAGATTGGGATAAAATACTCAAATTACATGTAGCTGATAAAGGAAGCATACCCAGAATATATAAACAACTCCCACAAATCAATAAGAGTAAGAAAAAAACTGATCTGGGTTCAAAACTGGGCAAAAGCTTAGAACCGGCATTTTCAAAAAGATACAGAATGTCCAGGAAGCATATAAAATATTACAACATACCATTACTCACCAGATAAATGTGAATCAAAATCAGACATGCAGCTCACACTGCCCCGAGTACCAAGGGCTGAAGACGACGAGAAAGAGCAGCTGAAACTCCCACACATGGCCCGTGGGGTCTAAAATGATGTGAGGACATGGGAAACCGATTCAGTGATTTCCCTCCTGGAGACACCCAAGAGAAATGGGTGCATAGGTCAACAAAAGACCTGTACAGAAATGTCCACAGTGGCTTCATGGATAACAAACAGCCCCATGAAGGAAATAACCCAGGTGTCCATTGGGAGTGAATAGAGAAACCAACTGAGGTGCATTCTGACCGTGGAATACCGCTCAGCAACAGAACAGATAGCAGTATCAATATAGACAACAGTGAAGGGGAACCTCCCAAACCTATGGGACCCTGGTAATGACCACTGGGCCATGGCAATGCCCGCCTGGGGGCACTGCCCCAGGTACCCCTGGCCGGTTAGGCTGTCTCTGAAGAAAAGTGCTTTGTTCCACCCAGGCCTCTGGAGTCCACGTGTGTGAGCTTGTCAGATCCCGAGCTGAACTGGGGCTCCACTGGTTTTGGGAAAGAAAACAATGACCCAATGAGAGAGAAACTGTTGTTGTCCCCACCGTCCTGACGAGGAAGATGAGGTTAGGAGACCTGCACAGTGGCTTTGTGTGGAGAAGGGCTGTCCACCTCCCAAACCCACAGCCTTGGTTTCTAGGGTTGTCTTGACTCTCCGGCTCTGTCAGGTGGGAAACGAGGGCAGAAACCTGGTCCAGGCTCTGTGTGGCCCTGAGGCTCCTGCCGTCATTAAACATTATCCATCCGAGCAGTTACCCTCAGGGAAGGAAACAGCAGCAAAAACTCAATCCACAAATACCTGTTTGTGAGCAGGTCAGTCCCCAGGGCAGGGTGAGAAAGGCCCTTTCCTCCAGCTAGTGCATCTGCGTTGATGGCTCATCTTCTCTCCCACCTTGTGTGTGGGCATATTTCTCAGAGTCCTCAGGCCTTGCTGAGTCTCTGAGGGGCAGATAAAAAAGGTGCTGACTCTTCACATAGCTTCGCAGAAGAAGCTGGTCTTTTAAAAAATGTGTTTATGGGATGGTTCCAGACCCTGCATAATGAGCAAAGCAGAAGCTTGGCCTCATGCATATTCTTCGAGGGTCACTCCCAGGCGTGGAGCCAGGTATGTGCTGCGTGCCGCAAGGAAGAAGTCCTGGCCCCATTCTTGGGGGTGACTGTGGGACCTCCCAGACCTCAGAGGGCCCAGTGAGACAAGATACAGAACACGTGTAGTGGGACATTGGGCAGGGGGGTTGTGCTGCAAAAAGATGCTCTCAGATCCTGCCCTCTGTGTTGCCTGGATTCACTCTTTTTTCCTATTGTTTGCCACATGGGTTCATGGGATTTATACCTGCTCTGTGAAAATTGTCAGACTTGTTCCAGCTGATGGGGAGACACTTGGGAAGGGCAGCCCTTGGGCCATTCTCTGTGCCTCTGCAAAGTTCCCCGGGGTCAGGCAGCTGTAAGGGCAGAGGGGCTTCCTCCTGGGCCCCCCTCCCCAGAGGCAGCATGGCGGTTGGATGTGCATGCGTGATTCATCTCACACACCATCCTCTGACACACCTCCCTGAACCACTGTGTGAGCATGTCCTTCTGCACATGTGGCCCTAGGAGCCAGTCCAGGTCCTTCAACTTGGCCTCTTGAAGGTGATGCCCTCACTTCAGCTGGGAGGACCTGCAGGCTCGATGCATTGCTCATGAGCCTCTCCCATGGCCCTCTCCCTTCAAGGCTAAACGCAAGACTTGCACTGGCTGAGACTTCCCTCAACCATTGCTTCAGCATAGTTTTTCCTTCAAATTCCTGTAGCTCTTCAGAAATCTTGCCTGGCGACTTTCCTTTGGTAGCATCCCTGTATGGCGACATTTGTGTTTATGTACGTGCATATCTTCTCCTGCTTGGACTTTGCAGTAGCTCCCTGACAGCTCTCCCTGCCTCCACATCACTCACAGAGTGATTGTTTAAAACGGTAACCCTGATCACGCCACTCCCTTGCTCAACAACCTGCCATGGCTCCCCATTGCCTGTAAGGTAGAGTCCAAATGTCCTAACGAGATATCCCAGGCTCTCCCAGTCTAGCTTAAGCTCCCCTTCCCAGTTTCATATTTTGTCATTGTCCCCACCGTGCAGCTTGCCTTTCAGCCTTGCCTTGAAGGTGCCTGTATTTAGGCTGTTGCTTCCACTGGCCATTTCTTTATTTTCTACTTAGGAAAAGTCCCGCTCCTTTCCCTAGGCCACTGGTTCCAACTGGGAGTCATTTTGTTCCCAGGAGACACTTGGCAACATCTAAAGACATGTCTGGTTGTCAAAAATTGGTGGTGTGCGTGTTACTGATCAAAGCCCGGATGCTGCTGAACCTACAAATGCACGGCCCAGCCCTACAACAAGAAGCATCTGGCTCTAAATACCAGCCATGCTGAGGTTGGGGAACCCTGTCCTAAGCCCACCACACCCCGTATCTCCTCAACGAAGCCCCATCAGATCCCCGTGGTGCCAGGGTCCCTCAGGTGATACAGCTGTGAGGTCCTATTGCAGGTTGGGCAGCAGTTAGGTGGTGCCAGTCCATCTCCCTGCCTGGCCAGGAGCTTTCCAAGGGCAGGGACTGTGTCCTTGTTAGTGTTATCCCAGGTTCCTGGGGCCTGGGGCAATATGCAGCTTAGGAAATGTTGGTCCACTAATTAGAAGCAGGCTTGGCCTGGGGCCCAGGTAGGAATGTTGGGGAAACGTGAACCCTGAAACTTGAACGCAGTGAGCTGGTTGGGTAGGTTCTCCTCCTGTACAAGGACAATAGCTGCCAACCATCCTCCTGGGTGAGGACTCAGGGAGCACCCAAGGGAAGGCTCACTAATCTCAGCTCTTGTGGGTGCATTTCCTCTGCTCAGGGAGAGGTGGATGAGATCAGCTCCTGTTGTTTCTAGAAAACTCAGTGGCGACTGGTTCTAATAAACGCAGGGCAGCTGGGCCAGGGAGAGCAGGAAGTGTGGAGGACCTGGGGCTCCTCCCGTGGGCCCTGGAGCCCTGGTGACCTCAGGGTCTTTGGAGTCTCCTCCCTACAACTTGGAGGCCAGCCATTTTCCCGGCCTGAGGTGGTCAGCAGGGGTCCCGGGTGGGGGTCCCTGGGGCATCGGGGCACATGCGCAGCCCCAGCTCCCTCTTCCTCGCGTTCCCCTGTGTCTTCTTCTCCTGAGCCAGCTGCTGACATCGTGAGGAATTGCTCCCCAAGGCTGTTTGGAAATATAAAAGGACATGCTTCAACAGCAATAAATCACACTTTATGTTCTCAATCCTGCTGAAGATGCCATGGATTGTAATGTTTTCTGGGGATTAGCTGAACCTGATGACAGGTCGAGGTCTGAGGCTCCTGTGGTCAAGCTGTACTCATGGGACCTCCGTGACCATGGCCTGCAGGGTCACCTTTCCCTGCAGGGCTGCACAGTATCCAGGGGTGTTGCTGTCAGAAGTGGCTTCACCCTTGGCTGGTGGCACAGAGGATAAGGCACCAGCCTGTGAACCCAAAGGTCGCTGGTTCGATTCCCAGTCAGGGCACATAACCAGGTTGCCAGCTAGGTCTCCAGCCAGGTCCATAGCTGGAGGCAGGTGAAAGGCAACCATACATTGATGTTTCTCCCCTCTCTGCCTCTCTCCCGTCCCCTCTCTCTAAAAAATATTAATAGAATCTTAAAAAAAAAAAAAAGAGGCTTCAACCATCAAGTTGCCTCTCCACCTCTGAATTACCTTGGTGGTGGAATGGACCAGAAATTCTCCTCTGGGAGCATTTCAGCACATCAACCTCAGGATACCGCTTGTGTTGAGAGTGTGAGTGTCCCATGAGGCCACCTGTGAATCAATGGTGAAAATAGAGGGCTTTGTAAAACAACAAGGAACTGCCCAGAGGGGTTTTTTCTTTAAGATTTTATTCATTATTTGTAGAGAGAGGGGAGGGGAGGGAGGAAGAAAGAGAGCGAAATATGAGTGTATGATTGCCTTTCACCTGCCTCTAGGTGTCAGCTGGCTGGACACCCGACCTGCAACGCAGGCATGTGCCCTGACTGGGAACCGAACCAGCGACCCTTGGGTTCACAGGCCTGCACCAGTTCACTGAGCCACACCAGCCAGGGTGCCCAGAGGTTTTTAATCCCAAATTATGGGGAAAAGTGCACCTCAAATATTATCTCACACCAATTATAAAATTAAATTAAAGTGGATCATATACCTAAATATAAAAGTCTAAACTATAAAACTTCAAGGAGAAAAATTGGAGAAGACTTTTATAACCTTGGAGAGTCAAAGATTCCTTAGATAAAACACAAATGGCATAAACCGTACAAGGAAAACATTGATAATTAAACTTAATTGTAAACTTTTTTTAAAAATAGATTTATTATTTATTATTTTAGAGAGAGGGGAAGGGAGAGAAACATCAATGTATGGTTGCCTTTCACCTGTCTCCAGCCACAGACCTGGCTGGACACCTGGCTTGCAACCTGGTTATGTGCCCTGGCTGGGAATCAGACCAGGGATCTTTGGGTTTGCAGGCCGGCACCTACCCACTGTGCCACCAGCCAGAGCTGAAATTGTCAACTTTTATTCTTCAAAATATGTCAGCATATGGAAGCCCTGACTGGTGTAGCTCAGTGGGCTGGGCAAACCGAAGGTCACTGGTTTGGTTCCCAGCCAGGGCACATGGCTGGGTGGTAGGCCAGGTCCCCAGTTGGAGGCTTGCGAGAGGCAACTGATTGATGTCTCTCTCCCTCTCTTTCTCCCTCCCTTCCCTTCTCTCTAAAAATAAATAGATAAAATCTTGAAAAAAAAGAAAAGGAAAAGAAAACGGAAAAGCCCATTACAGTCGTCGACTGGGGGAAACTACTTACAATGCATATATCTGATGATTTAAATATACTCATCAATATATTTAAAAAGAAAAACTAAAAACCTGTTACACTCAATAATAAGCCAGCAACCTCACAAAATAATGGAGAAAATAGAAGGCACTTCACACCAAAAGGTGTATGAATGGCCAATATTTTTAAAGCTGTTCAACCACACCAGTTATCAGGGAAATGCAAATTAAAATCAGGAGCTGGATACACAGCCATTAGAATGGCTAAATTTCAAAGCCTGACGAAAGCAGTTACTGGTGAGGATGGGCCATTGGCACCTCCATTGCTGGTGGGAATGTACAATTATATCATCACTCTGTGAAACAGTTCCATAGTGATTTATGGAACCAAACACAGGTTTGCCATATGACCCAGCAATTCCACGCCTACCCATTTTTCCCAAGAAAAATGAAAACATAGGAGGTCTATCCCGAAAGTATCAAGCCAATGTCAATATAATTAAAACGGTTTGTGCGGCTAATACTTTTGGAACAGACCTCGTGCGTCCACCGGAAGATTTGAACATAAATGCTTGGAACAACCTTGTTGTTGTAACCGCAAACTGGAAACAATCCAAACGCCATCAAGAGGGGAGTGGAGAAACCGATTACGGCCTGTCTATACGGTGAAATACTACTCAGCTATAAAAAGGGAAACAAATCTATTGATCCATATAACGGGGGTGAATGTCAAAAGCATGCTGAGTGAAAGAAGGCAGACATAGAAACCATGATTCCGCTTACGTGAAATTCTAGCACAGACAAATCTAATTAGCGATAGAAAGTAGATCAAAGAGGTTGTTTGGGGCTGGGGTTGAGGGGGGGCGGGCAGGGGTGGCCTGAAAGGGGCTGGGGGGAAGGTTTGTGTGTGTGTGTGTGTGTGTGTGGGGGGGGCGGTGACCAGATATTCTATGTCTTGTTTGTGGTGGCTTTTACAAGGGTGGTATATAAACTTGTCCAAACTTGTCAACGCACTTGTCATGTACACCTCAAATGAGAACATTTTACTGTATGAAAATTATACCTCAAAAAAAATTTAATTGCAGACAAGTTATCACTTCACAAAAAATGAGAATGCACATTGGAGCAGAATTGAAAACAAGAAACATCACCCATAATCCTACCCCTTGGAAAGAGCGCTGTGAACCTGTGTAGTATTGGCCAAAATGACTTTGCAGACATTTTCTTTGTCTGTATTCGTGTATGTGTTGTGTTTTGCAAAATCAGAGCCACGTAATTTTTTCGCTATTTTGTCATTTCCTTTTGCTCTTTTACAGCATCTTGAGAACATATTCCATGTCCGCAAAAGCACTTCCACACCCACTCTCTTTTTTTTAATGGTGTGGAAGGGTTGCGTCCTATGACTTCCTCCTCATTCACGACACCCAGCCTGTCTATGGGACATTCAGGCTGCTTCCCATTATTTGCTGCCATAACCACGCTGAACTAAACATCCTTGGACTCACAGCTTTTTGCTCATCCAACGGCTCCCTTGGTTGACATGGGCACTGTTAAGGCTACTCAGAACCAGGCCATTGTCAGATCTGGATTTCCTTCAGCAGTACGTGAAGTGCACCCGGGGCATTTCCCTGCTGGCTCCCGCCTCTGGGTGATTCTTTGCCCACTCAGTCTTATCAGAGACCTGAACCGATGAAAACTTGCAGCCTCTGCTCTTCTTGAGGGATAGCGGGTGGAGGTGCGCTGGGGAGGGACCTGGCACCTGCAGGGGGAAATAGCTGAGCTGCTGGGAGCAGTGCTCTCCCACAGGCGCTCAGGGAGGCCTGCAGGTGGGAGGCCCTTCTGCCCAGCAGGGCTGGGCGGCTGGCCAGGTGGGGAGCCGCCCCTGAGCAAACACTGCTTGCTCAGGTCCATGGTGCCGCATTAGCTGGGGCATTGCCCAGGGACCCCGCCTGGTGGGTGGGGTGGACAGACCTGGTGGCCCAGGGCCAGAGCACAGCAAAAATCAGACACTTCCCCACATTTTCCAGCATGTGTTTAGAGATGGGTGCCGTGGTCAGCACCAAAGGTAACGATGTTGTGAGTGGTGCATCTGCTGAATCTGGTGAAATAAAAGCAAACCAACTGCAACCCAGGTCCTTTCCAGACTCACCCCTGTGCCTTCCTTGAACCAGGCTTCGTGCATGGTGCCTGCTATGTGATAAAACTTGGGATGAAATACAAATTGGGTTAAATTTTTCCAAGAGGCTATCTTAGGTTGTTATTCTCCCCCTCTACCTTCCCCGCCATCCCTCTCTTTTCAAACAGACATGAAACTCCCTCTCTGTCTCCTTTGGGAGGATAGATGACTGTTCCATTTCTCTGCCCTCGGGGGGCTCATATTGTTTCATTTTTTCATCTTAAAAAAAGCATTTCAAAGAGGTAATAATTATATAGGGGAAAGCTAATTTCAAACAGTGAAAAAGAATAGAGAGTGAAAAGGATTTCTCCCCTTCACCCTTGACTCCCTGTTCGCTAAGCCTCCCCCGGCCCTGGGCAGTGAGTTGTACCGGTTCCCAGGCTTATCTGAGCAGGTGCAGACACACTCGTGTTACGGCGAACACACCACATCAGTTTCTGAAGCACTCCCTCCATCTTCCTAGGCTCAAAATCCTTTCACAGGTGTCCTGAAAGGTTCCCTCATCTTCCTGGTTCATGGGAAAAAATCCAGGTTATGAAAGTACGTCCAGGTATGGGCTAGGGTTGAGGCTGGTCTTTGGACTCTGGCCGTGCACCTTTGGGGGCACAGCTCCACCTCTCTGACACTCAGGTGTGTTCACCTGTATAACAGGGATCATAATCGTGATCCCATGGCAGAATTGTTGTGAGGACCGAGAGAACGACCGCCTAGTTCCTGGCAGGAAGGATGACGCCAATCAGTGTTGGCTTCTATTGACCAGGGAGAGGTGCTCAGGATGGAAATGAACCCCAGAGAAAGGGTAAAGGAAGGGAAAGGGAGGAAGGACAGTCGTATTTTGGTGTCTCACAGGTCACACCTGGGCTTGCTTTGTGGGGTTGGCTCCCAAGGCCTGATGGAGGAAGGGGCAGGGAGGCCAGCTTCATCTCCTGATGTGGAAGAACTTTCTAGCCTTGGAGAGGAATGAGCTCCCTGCCCCCGGATGACAGACTCTTGGTGACTCCAGTATTGGATGAGGCAGGAGTCAGACTAGAATCCAGCTAGTCCATGACCATGAAGGAAGACTATGAGGTCCGTCTTGAAAGTATTGAGCCAATCTCAACATAATTAAAACAGTTTGCATGGCCAATACATTTTGCACAGGCTTCATATATGAATACATTACGATGCCCAGCCCAGGAGTCCTTCACATTAGTTGGTTATAATTCCTATTTTATGGATATAATTGTGACATCCTTTATTCCGTTCTAAGTGTTTCTCCACTGAGAGAGTATTCATGGTGTAATAGGGTGATCATGTAACAAACATCCTAGTCATGACCTGGGAACAAAGGAGACCCCAGTGTAATTGGTGGCTGTCCTGTGGGGAGGGACAGGTGGCCGTGTCATTGGTAAGCAAAGCTATTCCTTTTATTTCAAGGGAGACCTCTGGCTACTCTCACCTGTGCCTCTCTCGTGAGTGGGTGAAATCCAGATGGGCTTCCTGGAGGGTGCGGTGGGAACATGTGGCAGAAGGTGGCTCATTTGTTAGTGGAGGACAGGCTGGGTGTTTCAGGGGGCAAAGGGCAGGCAGGAAACCGGCAGCCCACCCAGGTCTCCGCCTGCATGCAGGCTGCAGTGGGGATAAACTGCTTCCTCTCCTCCCAGCACTGGGGAGAAAGGAACTCAACTTAGTTCCTGAATTGGAGAGGAGAGGAAAAGGCAAAGGTTGTGAACTATTGAAAGCATTGCACTTTCCCCAGCTCTGGGAGTGATTTGCTTGGGAACCCGCAAGGCGGAAGTAATATTTTAGCAACTGTTTTCCCAGGTTGATGAACAGCAGAAGACATGGGAGTTAAGACAGCAGATCCAGGTTTCCGGTCCTCAAGATCCCTTTCCAGAAAAGTGGCAACACTGTGTGTGGCACCTGGGAGTCCCCCAGTGACATCCAAATGAGCACATCCAAAGCTTTCAGAGGATGGGAACCATGGGCCAGTCCCAAGGAGTCCCATTATCTCCGCTAGGTGTGTGACCTGGGCAGGTTACCTGTCCCTGCTCTGCACCTGGGTTTCCTTGGCTGGTAACATCCTGCTTTTCTGGGCTTGTCTACAGATTTAATTGAGATTATATGTAAAAGGAAAAAAAAAAAATGTGAGAAGTAAAGTAGCTACTAATGAATGCACATATCTGGACCCTGGGAATGAAAGGAACTTTTCTAAATGGCTAGTCTAAGTGGCTTGGCATTTTAAATTATTCCAATAACAAGCAAATCAGGACTTGAAACACCTCCAGTAAAATAACAGCAAGAAGAGTGTCAGTGAGCATTGCTAACGTTGCTTACTATGTGCTGGGCTCTGTCCTAAGTACTTTACATGGATCCGTACACGCAGTCCCCATGAGAATCCTGTGGGCATGGAGTCACTATCTTTATACTCTTTTTTTTTTTCTTTTAATTTTATTGTTGTTGTATTACATCCATCCCTTTTTTTCTCCCCTCTGTCCCCCTCCCCACCCACCTATCTTTATACTCTTTTAGCCGCGATGAAACTGAGCTGAGAGGGGAGAAATTGCTCAGGGTTACTCAGACAGGTGGGTGGATGGTTGGGATCCAAACGCAGGCCCAGGTGTTGCTGGTCACCCTCTACTGGTCACACACAATAAGGTGGTACCTGGAGTGCTAGGTGTCAAAGAGGGGACAGAGTTTGGGGGATTCAGAAGTGTACGCAAATTTATGTAAATATGAGTTACTTCTCCCTGGGAAGCAGCTGCATTGATTCTGTGAGGTTTTTCAAAAGGGTAACTGGATAGGTAACCAGTTGGTTGTCTTAGACTGGGTTCCCGGAGACAGACCGGCAGCAGGATTGGTGAGCAAATGGTTAAAAATGCAGGAGATGGAAAAAGAAGATGCCAGCCCCAGTGGTGATTTCAAGTAGAGTCCCAGCCTCAGCCTGATCCTGTGCTACTCAGGGTGAGCCACACTGCAGGGCCGGGTTCACTGTAGGTGAGCCATTGGCGCAGGGCTGCCCTGGGCGGTTGCAACATGCCGCTGTTTCAGTAGTTCAGGCACCACCTTCAGATGAGAGTCCCACCCGTGACCCCGCAGAAGCAGAAACAGAAACAGAGCTGCTGGGGGGAGCACACACAGAAACTTGATCAGATGTCAGCAGGTGGAGCACCAAGGTCCGTGCTCCCTGTCTGTGGATGGATTGGAGCAACAGTGACCTTCCAGCTGGGGTGGGGTAGGGTGGGGAGCTGATGTCCATTTACTACAGTGCCACTATGAGCTAGGGTGCACTTCGCATCACTTTGCTGGTGACTTGGGGCCAGTTTCTCCTCTTTCTGTTCCCCATCTGCCAAGGTGCATGGAATTGCAGTCTCCCATTTCTTCCTGATGCACCTCCATGACTCCTTCCCTGTCAATGCTGTTCATGGGCCCAGCCCTCAACCCCACCGCCTTGTGAGCTTGCAAACTGCCAGATGCCCTCGGACAGGTGCCAGAGAGGGTGAGAGGAGGAGGAACAGAGAAGAGAGGGAGAGAGAAAGAGAGAAAGAGAGAGAGAGAGAGAGGGAGAGGGTGAGAAAAGAAGAAGAAGGAGGAGGAGGAAGAGGAGGAGGAGGAAGAGGAGGGGAGGAGGAGAGAGGCGTGAGGAGGAAGAGAGGAAGGAAAGGCATTAGGAGAGAAAAGGAGGGCAGTAGGAGAAGGTGGTGGAACTATTTCTAGAGCTTGGATCCCGCAAGGGGCTGGTTTCTCTCTTTGTCATCTGGGTGGCTACCCCTTTGTCCCATGTTGAGCTTGACAACTCATCCCATATTTATGAAGCACCCACTCTGTGCAGACACTGGACCACTTGCTGGGAATCCAGCAGGGAACCCTATGACAGCCCCTACTCCCATTCTAGGGGGCTGGACAGGTATGGGGACTCCAGGCAGGCACCCAGCTTTCCTGGGGGCTTGTAGCCAAGGATCCGATCCCTGTTGGTGAGATCCTACTCTGCCACCCCCCCTTCTCTGCCACCCCAACTTCCAGCCCTTAAAGTGGGCCCGTGACTGCATAGGGAGACTTGTAAGCAAAAGACCCTCTCATGCCCGACTGGTGGCACCCAAGTTCTTTTTTTAAAAGATTTTATTTATTATTTCCAGAGAGAGTGAGAGGAAGGGAGAGAGGCTGGGGGGAGAGAGACATCAATGTACGGTTGCCTTTCACCTGCCTCCAGCTACAGACCTAGCTGGAGACCTGGCTTGCAACCTGGTTCTGTGCCCTGGCTGGGAATTGAACCAGTGGCCTTTGGGCTCACAGGCTGGCACCTTATCCATTGTGCTACCAGCTAGGGTACCAAGTTCTTTGACATAGCATCCTTGGTATGATCAGACCCCTGCCTACTTCTCAGTCTTGTTTACCTCCACTGTCCTTGCTCTGGAACTTTCTAAGTGCACTTGAGTAGAATCCCACTCAATCTCTCACACCAATCTCTGCCATACCTTACCTTGTAGGCGTTAAACAAACAAACAAAGATTTAATTGGTCCACAGGTCCTGCCCTGGCTGCTGCAAATCAGGGGTGGGGCCTGGTCAGCACCTGTGCCCAGAACTGAGAATCGCCCTCTTTGTCCTTGTGCTGTTCTCTCCATTCAAGTCCACACCCAGGAGATTGCTCACCCGCCTGCACTGGCTCATCACCAGCCTTCTTTCAAGTTCTAGGTGTCAGGCCCCCAGGTGGGGGCGTGGCAAGATGGGGTCTGGGAGGGACGGGGGTGGTCTCTGAGTGAGTGATGGGGAGACCTGAAGTTGGCATTGATGGAGAAAGGCAGGGAGCCTGGTGCCAGGTGGAGCCTACAAATACCGAGGCAAGAATAAGTGGACAGACAAGGCGTAGCCAACTTGCTACTGGCTGACTTTTCCTCATGCCTCTAGCCCCCAGTCCTCCCAGCTCTCTAGAGTGAAGACCTCCAGGCCTGCCTAGGCCTGGCCTCTGCCCAAATTGGAGCTGCAGCTGGAAGGGTACTGGCAGCTGCGGCTGATACTCCTGGGGGCACTTTGTCCCAACTTGGTCATGGCCAAGTAGGTCCTGCTCCTGTGTCTGTGGATGCCGAGTCACCGCGGCTCCTCCTTGCCAGGAAGGACAGGTGTGGGCATGGCTGCTGGGAATTATTGCCGATTTTGCCAGGTGAGCTAACAGCATTGTGACCACGCGGAGGGAGGTCTGCTGCAACATTTAAAGCAGGGGTCTGCACATCTGTACGATAACGTTACAGTTGTTCAGCCATATTCATTCAACTATCTGCTGAGCAAAACATTAGGCAAAAATAATAATAATAATAATGGTTAAATCTAAGTTGTGGATAATGGTAATCATTTACTTTTATTAAAATATTTTTTAAAATGTTTTATTTATTAATTTTCAGAGAGAGGGAAAGGAGAGAGAAACATCAGTGTATGGTTGCCTCTCACCTGCCTCTAGCCATGGACCTGGCTGGAGACCTGGCTTGCAACCTGGTTATGTGCCCTGACTGGGAATTGAACCAGCGACCTTTGTTTGGGTTTGCAGGCCTGTGCCTTATCCACTGTGCTTTAAGCCAGGGCTTTATTACAATTTTTTAAAATTTATTTTTAGAGAGGGGCATAGGAGGTAGAGAAAGGGAGAGAAACATCAACGGGTTGCCTCTTGAACGTTCTCTGACTGGGGACTGAACCCAGTAACCCAGGCATGTGTCCTGACAGGGAATCAAACTCTCAACTTTTCACTTTGAGGGATGATGCCCAACCAACTGAGTCACCTTGGTCAGGGCAACTGTTTGTTTTTATTACCAATTTTATCTATGTGTGAAAAATGTCATAATGAAATTTCAAAATTTTGGGTGAGGGTGAACAACCCTTGTGGCAAATGTCTATACATACTGACTGCTTGACACGTGGGAGCCTCGCCCCCCTGAGCTGCTGGCTGACCGCAGTCCCTTGGGTGCTTGTCCCAGGGGGCCAGCCGCCCTCCTCCTGCCCTGGAGTCCCAGGCCACACCTCCAGGGGCCCGGAATCCAGTGCAGGACTTCAAACGTGTCCCTCACCTACCCGGTGCTGCAGCCACTCCTCATTCCCACAGCCCTGCTGCTGCCTGGTGGCCCCCATCCCCAGCTGTCCCAGGACCTGCCCAGTCCCAGGGTGGTGGAGCCGGGTTGTCCCAGAGCAGCCAGCACCTCTTCCTCCCTGGCACATTCACATGTCAGCTTTGAGAAGTGCTTTCCTCTCCTGGGCAGGCTGTTGGAAAGTGCTGATAGGTGTGAGCTAATTACAGAGGCGCCACGGCCACATGGGGGCTGGTAGGGTCGGTAGCCTTTGGGAGCTGGAGGTCTGCTGAGGAAGCGGGGATACAGAGGTGAGGGGAAGGACGGGAAGAAGACACTTGAGTTTTGTACCCTTGAGGGGTGGGGCAGAGGGCTGTCTGGGGAGTTGGGGTGGGCACCCAGCGCTAACCCAGAGATGGCCTTTGTGCTGGTGGAGAGAGAAAGAGAGACCCCATTTCACAGGACGATACAGCAGTGAGCAGCAGCCTGGTCAGGGCAGACTGGTCCTTTCCAAGCTTCAAGGAGGGTCTCGCTGTCCCATGTGGTGGGCGTGTTATGGCAGAGCCTGGCTCAGGCGTGTGGGTTGGCCCAAGCTCTGCATTCCCCTCAGGCCCCTCTCAGGTCCTGGCAATGCTGACCCAGTGGCCAAGGACATACTTTCTCTGTGTTGAGGCCACAGCAGCTTCAGGGAGCCTAATACTGCAGTGGTCCTGGCCCTGCGTCCCTGTCCCCCTGCCCCTAAGACGGACCAATACACTGAGAGTTTGGACCTGACCCCCATGGACTCTGCCTAGCCATAGTTTCACACTTGTGCCCTCTGACCGTAGGCCAGGGGTCAGCTGTCCTCCATTCTTCACCATGACCTACACCAGGGGGAGGCAGGGCCCCTTCCTGAGAGGAAACTAGTGGAAGCAGCGGTGGCCTTGGACACAGAGGGCTTTTTGCTCAGCACAGCGGTCCTGCCTGGGGGGCATGAGGGGGCCAGGCAGGGGTGCCCAGGCACAACGTACTCCAGAGAGGCTGGCCTCTGCCCTTGAGTGCCTAGAAACTTCCAGAGGCTGCGTGCTCCCTGCTATGGCTTTTCACAAGGGCCAGCCCCACACGGGTGACTAGGTGGACATCAGGAAACCGGGAAGCTCAGGCCCCTGAGCGAGCACAAAGGGCTTAGAATGGAGTTAGTTCTCCCAAACATGAGCAGCGAGGCTGGATTTCCTGTCACGTTTTCTCAGGTTCCTCCAATTCCTGGGAAGCTTCGGGGTTCCTGGCCTGAGGTGGGATGTGCACAGTTTCGCTCACCCCCAGCCCACCCTGGTCTAATCTCCAGGAGCCCCTCAAAGCAGAGCAGAGGTGTTGCCTGTGGGAGCGGCTCCCTCACCTGTTTGCTTGGACACAGCTCTGATTCAAATGTCTTGGGGGCTGTGTGGTTGGACCCCCCTGTTCTTCCGACCCGTTGAACACGCCCCATCCTCCCGGCCTTTGCCCGGGCTGGTCCCTCTGCCAGGGGCATCGCTCCTCCATGCGACTCCTCCACTCACAGCACCCAGGTCTGTGCTAGGAGCAGCCTGCCCCTTACCTGCCTTTGTGACTTCTTTTCTCAGCCTTTACAACCCCGTGGCTTTTTTGTGAATTTGCTTTGTCAGTACATTTGTTCATGTCATTATTGTCTGTGGCTCCAACTGGAGCCGGTTTCCCTCCTATCAGCCAGTGGCAGGTGCTCACCGGGCAAGATGTGTGGTGAGGGGTGAAGGAAGATGAAGAGGCAACACAGATCAATGCTTTACCTGCATTTCTCAGTTCTGAGTGGCTGTTAATTGTGAGTAAAAGGCACACTCATTTGTGAAAAGCACAACCACTGCCATGTTGGATCCACAATTATTTTGGGAACTGAGGAGAGGGCTTTGATATTTTTTTAGGAAAATGGAAATTATAAAATTGCAGTGCCAGCTTTGACCAGCAGAGGGCAGCCAATTCCCAACAGCTTGGAATTCTTGCTGTGCTCAGAAGGGCTCATTTCTTAAGTATAATGGGAAGTACATATTTTAAAAATCTCACAGTCCACACAAGAAGAAGAAATAGCTTGGTCTTATGCACAGGCAATTGGGAAATTATTTCCTCCTAAGTTTTAAAGCAGCTTTTCTCTTTTCAGGACTTTGAGAGACCTATGGTAGGTATATGAGCCTCAGAATTTACTGGCTCAGAAACAGAGTTCGGTATCTTAAAAAAATTTAAAGTCTGATGGATTGTTATAGGCATTGCTTCTAGCCTGCCTGGTGGTGTCCTGGTCACAGGACTCTGTCCTGGGAGCAGAAAGTCCAGGAGCTGCCCTGGCAGGGGAGCCGTAAAGCCTCAGCTGTGAGTCTGGTCTGGTACTAATTAGCTGTGTGACCTTGGACAAGTCACTTAACCTCTCTGGTCTGTTTACTCTTGTGTTAAATGGGGTGCCAGATTAACTCATGTTGAAGTTGCTTTGAGCTCAAAAGTTGGTGGTAAGGGGAAGGCTGATGCCTGGCTGGTGTGGCTCAGTGGATTGAGTGTCAGCCTGAAAACCAAAGGGTTGCTGGTTCAATGCCTAGTCAGGGCACATGCCTGGGTTGTGTGCCAGGTCCCCAGTTGGGGGTGTGTGAGAGAGGCAACCACACATGGATATGTCTCTCCCTCTCTTTCTCCCTCCCTTCCCCTCTCTCTAGAAATAAATAAAATATTAAAAAATCTAATATGCAGTTTTTTTTTTACATATTGTAGTAAAATACACATGACATACAACTAACCATTTTAAAGTATATGATTCAGTGAATAATCTTTTAAAAAGAGCTTAGAAGTAATAGGAAAGCAATGGTGGGAACCCACGTCAGGGGTTGCCAAACATGTTGCCCGCATGGTGTCATTCCAGCCTCACAGCTGGCTGAGGGGGAGGCTTTGCAGATGGAGAAATGGAAGCTCAGAGAGGTTGAGCAATTTTCCCAACAACACTCAGAGCAGGATTTAACCCCAGAGCTCCCAGGCCCGGACCCAGGAGGTGAGCAGGGTCTACATAGCTGATGGCCACGCCTGTGACCCCACTCAGGAGCCTGGGGAAGGGACTCCGGCAGGCATGGGTGGGGGGGCCTGGATGATGGGCAGGGCAGCAGGAGCCGAGTGAAGTCACTTGACCTCGTCATCCCTTCATTTCCTGCTCTGCCAAAGAGGAAATGTTTACACAGCGTCCCCACACAGACGCTCCACAGGCCTGGACTTGCAGTAATTAGCTGAACAATGAGGGTCCAGCAGCTATTGCGTGGCCCAGGCATTGGCCTGGGGGTCAGGCAGCCGGGGCCTGGCTCCTCACTGACAAACTTGCCTGTGACCCAGGGTGCGTCCCCACGCCACTCTGGGCCTCTTTCTTGGGTGGGAAGGGCAGAGGCTGGCTAGCTGGCCTCAAGACCCTGCTAAGGCCCCATAAATAGGTGACACGCACAATGGTGACATGCAGAGACCCTAAGGGGAGAGGATTGTCACTCCCTGATCTGTATCTCAATCTGTTCAATCTTGAGGGTCTTTGAGTCAGCTCAACATTTCAACCACCATTTATTTTCCAAGTGGTTGGTTAGTCCATTCCTTAGTATTAGCATGGATTATTGAATCAAATAAATATTTATTAAGCACCAATGGCAATTGTCCTCTAAGAACTGTACTCCCTTTCCATTATGTAGAACTGTCTTTAGTGAGTGGCTGCCTGGCCAGGGACTACATTTCCCAGACATCTTTGCATTCAGGTGCAGGCTTGTGCCTGGTTCCCACCAATAGGAGTGAGTGGTACCAATGGCTGCAGCTTCTCAAGGTGTTCAGGAAGTGGGCTGGGTTCTCCATACCCTGTCTTCCACCATCTCCTGGCTGGATGTCAAAGAATCAGATATCTCTGGGACAGCAAGGCCGCAAACTTGGGGAGTCTGGGCTCCTGAATCAATGCATGGAAAGATGAGTTGCTGCTCAGAACACCCACCTTGGACTGTCACATATATACATGAGACATCAAGTTCCCCTGAAGTGTGGAGTTACTCAGGGCCAGCACTGGAGATGCAGCTGCAAACCAGACAGAGAAAGTCCCTGTCCTGAATGGAGATGGAGAGAAGGGGGATTCATTCCAGACTCAAGGAGTAAGCTCATCGAAACTTCATGGTACAAATGGGGAAAGGGGGTGTACTGTCTCCCAGCTCTGAAGTCTGAAATCTAGGTGTCAGCAGGGTACCACTCTCTCTGATGGCTCTAGGGAAGGACCCTTTGTACCTAACTCCCAGCCTCTGGTGGTTCCCAGTGACCCTTGGTGGTCCTTGGTGTGGCTGCAGCACTACCGTGTCTGCCTCTGTCTTCACATGCCTTCCCATAAGGACAGTAGTCACTGGATTTAGGACCCACCCTGATCCGATATAACCTTGTCTTAACTTATTACATCTGCAGAGATCCTCTTTGCAAATAAGGTCACACCCACAGGTTCTGAATGGACATACATTTTGAAGAGACACTATTTCACCCAGTACATTATGAAGCTCCCAGGCACAAAGGTGCCAGCCCCAGCTGTTGGAAGTTTTGGCCCTGAAAGGGATAGTCCCAGAGGCAGGCTCCTGCCAGTACCACTCAGGTCGGCAAGCAAACCACAGGGTTTCATTTGCAGGCTCAATGGTCAGAGGACTTGGCCCAGGTGTCAAGATCTTCTTTGGAGCAATCCCTGGTTTTTGGTGAATAATTTCTCCTTTGGACAGCCACATTCTCTGTTGGCTCAGGTTAATGCCATTGATTAGGCTTCACCAGATGTATGTCTGGTAGACATGCTCTATCTCTTTGAGTGTTGAAGGGATTTTAGCATCTCATAGACCAATGAGTCTGGGCTCCACCATTCACTGGCTGTGTGTTCTTGGACAAGTTTCTTAACCTCTCTGGGCCTTGGCTTCCTCATTTATAACATGAAATTGATGCATAGTATCTACCTTGTAGGGTTACTGTGAAGATTAACTGAGATAATATATAGGAGGAACAAGAGTAGGATTATAGTTGTGAGTATGCAGAGTACAGAGTTTATTCATATGTTATTAATTATATTATTGCCAACTATAATCCTATTTTTGCCCCACCCTGTATGTACCCTCTATGTGTTTGGCTACCGCATGTGGATTTGGTCATTGAGCTCTTCAACTTGCAAGTGGGAAGAGCTCCTGCCTTGCTCCTAGGCTGCCTACAGGGCAAGTCCCCTTTGGTAGATGCCTCTGTGGTGTCAGGCAGATATGGTGCTGTGTTTGTCCCATCCATCACTTTCCTGTGCTCTGTTTCTCTGCCAGATCCCCAAGGTGAGGGAATGTCCTCTTTCCATATTCCATCCTGCCTCCCCTCAGGCTGAGCACAGGACACAACACTGGGGGAGCAAAATGGGAAACAAGAATCTACCCTGCCCAATGCTCTTTCCCAAGAGTGACTCAGAGCATAGGAATCACCCACATTTGGTTCCAAAACCAGGCTGGGCCTTCATAGAGTTCATGTCCCCTAATAGGTAACAGAACATTTGGGCTCTGGTTTCAGCTTGAACAGATTTGGCAGCTGTTGGCCTCTCTGGGATCCAGGTCACGCTGTACCTGTGTCTCCCTGAGCTCCAGGGCCAGGCCAGCAGCCCACCTTCCCTTCCCAGAGCAGGGAAGCTCTTGTCTTGTTTCAGTGCCCTCCTGACCCCTTGGGAACCCTTGCTTCAGAAACTTATGTCCACATGGCCCATGGTCGGGACAAGCAGATGCCAAGATGTGATGCTCTAGTTGAGCAATTTGGTGCGAGCCTCCAAGGAGACAAGCTCTGATTTTTAAGATAAGGTCCAGACTTGGCAGAGCTGTGTCCAATCCTGATTCTGCCTCTTCCCCCGAGCACAGCCTTGGCTTCTGTTGCATCATCTCAGGCATTGAACCACCAATGCTTGCTTTCTGAGCAATTATTTAAAGTTGCTTTACAAAAGACCCAGTTTCCATCCAGCCAAGGGACTAACCGTTAGCACAACTTAGGGTGATGTTGGGAGAATGACAGTTCATCACAGCCACCATTGCTTGAAAGCATACTGGGTTTAAATGCCTTCTCACCTCAAACCTCATAACAGCTCAGGAGGTGAGTGGGACTGGTGCTCAGTTCTTAGAATATGGTGCTCTGTATTGACTGTTCATGTTTGGCTCTGCTTGGAATAGTTCATGCTTATGTCTAAATTATGAATTTAGACAGTTTGAATATCACCCCTGAAGGTGTGTAAATATTATCCCATTTCACAGATGGGAAAATAGAGGCTAAAGAAAGAAAGTGACTTGCCAAGTGTCAGTTAGAAAGTGGAAGAGCTGGATTTTGAACCTGGATGGTCAGACTCCACCCCCAAGTCCAAGAGTTTAGGGAGAGATCTTCTATTCTCAAAACAGAGGCCCCCATTTGCTGTAGGCTTCCTACATCTGCCCAGTAGGATATCTGCTGTGTGCCAGTGGCTTCGGGATCCAGCTACTGGAGACAGAGTGGCAGGGGTGGTTCTGAGTTCTTTGAAGAACAGCAGCTGATATTGTCTTGTTCAGGGTCTTTCTTTTAGGGGACAAGGCTGTCAGGGTCAACTTTGAGACAAAACCTGATATTTCTGCAGACAGCTGAAACTAAAGAGCTGCCAGGAACACTAACTGACAGAGGGTTCATTGGGATCTGAGTGTGTGTCACAGCAACATGAGGTCAAATTCCATACAAAAGTCTCACACTGGATCCTACAGTGTAAGGTGAGGATTTGAAGATGTTGTGCTGTTGCTGGCCTTGAAGATGGAGGAAGGGGCCATGAGCCAAGGAATGCAGGCACTTCTGGAAGCTGAGAAAGATGAGGGAACAGATTCTCCCTAGAGCTTCTGGAAGGAACATGGCCCAGATTATGCCTCAGAGTTGTCCTTGAGGGATGGGAAGCCAATGTGTTCATCCTTAGGAAACCCATCATGAGCAGCTGGAAGGTTCCTTGGCACCCCATGCACTCTGCAGGGTCAAGCCATTCTGTGGAACTGGCTTTGGGGACTCAGGTGGCTGAGGGCTGTGTTGGGGAGTAAGGGTGAGGCTACAGGTGGGGCTCCAAACTAACTTCATCTATTCCCGCTATGTTTTCATTCTCCCTGTCCTCTTACTAATATTTTCTTTAAATAGATTCACTATAGAAGACATTTAAATGTACAAGAGGAAATTCAGTCCCAACAATCCCTGAAAAATAATAGGATTGATACTTAATTTTGCATTTTTCTAATAAACATAGAAATAAATACATTTATCATTGAAATAAAAACTTTGCCCATTGACCACCTTCAGTTGACATTTGGATGACTGGGCTCAGGAAGGATCAAGACTAGAAGGCCTGGGCCATCTCAAGGTGAGCAGGCTCATGGGAGGAGAAGGGAGCTCATGTCTCCACATGGAGACCCAAGTCCCCCAGCAGCCCACATGCTCACTGCATTGTGCATACTTCTTCCTATGGGCAATGTGTTAATATTAATTTGAATAAAAAGGGAAAGCTCCCACAACAGGGCCAGTCTAATCCTGACCACCAGGAAGTGAGGAATTTCTCCCTGAAGGGACCCTTGTCAGGACCAGGTTATCAAGCTGACCAGCAATGGCCTCAGGCTGTTGATGGATACCAGTAGTTGTTCAGATATATAATGACGTGTTCCCTGATGGGCCACAGGTGGCTGAGAAAGCCAAACATGTGGTCAGAGGCAGGGACCTGGAGGCCAGGTCCCTCCAACCTGTGACACTGCAGAGCTGACATCTGGGGAGGAATTGTGGGCAAAGAGTTCTTGTGTCTTTTTAAAAATTCACCATTACTTTTGTTACTCTGTTCTTTTTATAAAGGATACTACTCAAAATTAAAAGAACTATAGATAAGGGGAAGGAACGGCGACAATGGACATGCAAGTGCAGACATGTCATGTGCAAACACATATGGACGCCAGCCTGGGCAGCCCTGCTCACATCCTCTCAGTGCCCAAGGCTCCTGAATGGGTCCCTGGCTTCCTGTGTCACCTACCTGAGAATCCCTGCCTGAGACTTTAGAGGAAGCCCACCCACAGGGTAGACTACAAAAGGCAGGAATGAAAACTCCTCACCCCTTGAATGGACGCCACCCCCAGTGTGCCCTAGGGACTGGGCGTTGCCCATGAAGTCCCCAGCTCTCTAAGCCCCCCAGTAGGGCTGCTTGCCCCCCCTTCACCCCTCTTTGGCATTCTGGCCATCCCCCTGCCTCCCAAATAACTACCTTGTCTCAGATAATTGTCTGAGGTTCTAAGTCTCTCTATATGTCGCCTGGAAGTCCTGGCACACGCGCTGGAGCTCTGGAGCTGGGCATGTTGGGGGAGCAATCCAGTTCGCCACCAATGAGCGGTGTGGCTTGAACTTGGGACTTCCTGAAGCTCTTCACAGGAGGCATGAGTTTTGTTTGAGGATAGAACAGTGTGGGGCCCAGGCCTGGCCTGTGGCCTGCATGCTCGATGGCTGATCTCAGTTCAGTGTCATCTTCTCTCTTGGTTGGGGCTATTTGTGTCCAGATCAGTCTGTCTGCAGGTAAGAATTAGGCTTTAAACATTTAAAGTTAAAATAATGGTTATAATTTATTCTGTCTCTTGTAATCTGTAGATTTCTCTCCATCATTTTTTTCCCTTTCATTTAATTATTTAAAATGCTACCTCATTTCAAATGCAAAGAAAAAATACAAATAAGGACAGCAATGCCAATGGCTGTTGTTATTGGAGAGGCAGCTTTCTTCCAATAGCCCTAATGAATGGGCACTCTCCTCCCATATTACAGATGAGGAGACTGAGTCCCAGAGAGGTGATGTGTCTAGCAGAGGAGGCACAGCCAAGACTTGCACACAGGCAGCCCAAGCCTAATGCCCGAGTTTGCACAATATTCTACCCAAATCCAAATCTCTTGGACTCTAAGACCTGTCCAAGGAGTGGCTCCACATTGTTATGTAAAAAATGCTTGGTGGATGCATTTACTGAGAAGCCATCCTCATCTGCGCTTCCATTGAACTTTATTACCTCGCCTGAGAAGACAAGGGCTTGGGGTGGACCAAGCTGATGTCATGGTGCCCAGTGATCTGGGTTCTAAGCCACCTGAGTCACTTGGGCATGTTGATTCATGTCTCTGTGCCTCAGTTTCCTTACTGGTGAATGGAGATATAACCCTACCTTCCCCTTTGGGTTATTGCTCATGACCAGACCCCTGAGGAGTCCCTAGCCAGCATCAGGTCATTAGTGATTAGAGCATCTGTCCCTCTCAGGTCACTCTGCCTCACTGTGCACTGCTGGGTAAGGCCAGGGAGGAGAGCTTCCTGGCCCGAGTCAGGGCAGCCACAACTCGGCAGGGAGATGCTCCCCTCTCTGCTATCTTAATCCCTTGAGACAGTGAAAAAAAATGACCAGTGTAGAAAGATGTCTTTGGGTGCCTCCCACCTTGGGGCAGCCACATTCCTGAGAACTCTCTGCCTGCCTGCTTGCATTTGCGGTCTGTTCCCGGGAGGCCCCAGGGGCATACCTTAGCTGACCCATGCTTCTCCACGCTCACCCTGTGCCCAAATGGCCACACCGCTTTTTCTGTGACATCCTGAGTTGGCATAGGGAATACAGGCCCCCATCTGGCTACTGCTTAGGAGGTGGTGCTGCCTGCTGGGTAGCACTGGTGGTTTTTAAGAAGCTGAATGCTTTGGAGTAATTCACCTCTCTGAACCTCAGTGTTGTCATCTGTAAAATGGAGGTAACAGTACTTACCTCACGGGGACACGGCGGGGACTGTTCATTACCTTCCAATATTCATCTTCCCTTTCTCAACATAACAACAACCCCAATTGTAAGCAAGTGAAATGATGGCTCAAAACATGGACTCTATTTCCCAGCCTCCCTCCTCACGGGGGTGTCCATGTGAGAAGCTGCTGGCCAATGGGTGGTGACTACACAGCTCTGGATCTGCTAGGCATCCTTTATATCTTTTATCCCTTCTCTGGGGGCGCATGTGGGTAGGTGGTGGATGGTGAGTGGCTCTACGCCGTGGGGCCCTGAGGATGAGGACAGCCCCTGGCGGTAGGGAACAGTAAGATGGGGAGCGGAGCTTGGATTCATATGAGTGAGAGAAACGGATTTTTGTTTATTGGGGTCTCTGTTAGACACAGCTCAACCCCTCCATCCTCCCAACCATATTCTATAAGGCTAAGAGCACGGTTATGAGAGTTGTATGTGCAACCTTTCACTTGCTTCTCACAACCACCACTTGAGGGAAAGAACACTGTTATTATCTCCATTTGGAAGGTGAGGAAACCTAGGCAGAGAGGGGCAGAATCATTTGCCCACCATCACAGAGCTAATAAAAAGAAAGAATGCAGCCCTGGCTGGTGGCACAGTGGATAAGGCGCCGGCCTGTGAACCCAAAGGTCGCTGGTTGGAATCCCCAGCCAGGGCACATAATCAGGTTGCAAGCCAGGTCTCCAGCCAGGTCTGTAGCTGGAAGCAGGTGAAAGGCAACCATACATTGATGTTCCTCTCCCTCTCTGCTTCTCTCCCTTCCCCTCTCTCTGGAAATAATAAATAAAATCTTAAAAAAAAAAGAAAGAATGCTTCCTGGAAACCCAGATCTGAAGTTCTCCCAACAACCAGTCTTCTGAAAACCCATGAGGGGTGCCCCTGCTCCATAAAAGCAGCCAGCTTTCCCTCAGGGGACTGGTGAGTTTTCACCAAGTACACTCTGCACAGGGTGGGGCTCCAATGAATACTGCCTTTTTTTCTTCTGGGTTGATCTCAGCTAATTTGGTCATTATTAAGATGTGAGACTGGTGATGGTGACATTGCCTAAGAGCCTGATTCTCTTGAAGCTTCCTGGGAAGTCACATGACTTCATCATTTCTCGCAACTGAAGGTCAATGTCTTTTGTAAGGAGCATTGTCTGTTGCTCAGGGAGCCTCTCATTTTAGAGAAACCCGCCCTGCCCCTGAATGAACACAAGCATTTGAGCTGGAATAAAAGGAAAGTTCTACTTCCAGAGAGGACTTGAATCAATAACGCTCCTAGGGACTCTTGTGTGTCTACCTTGAATGTCCATGGCCCCACGACGGTATATTTATAGGCGCAGTAAATGAGGATTTGCTCACACAACTTGACGGGCAGAGGGAGAAGGTCAACAGGCAGACCCGGTGTGGGATTGGAGCTTAGATGCCTTTCCGCAGCATCCAGGCCGAAAGCGGAGGGAAGGGCCCAATCTGCCCCATCCGTCGTCCGAGGCCGTGCCCAGCCCTATCCTTCCGATACGCGTTGCCCCTATTGTGTGGCTTCCCTGGCACCCGGGCAGACTCGCTGGGCCACCATGTTCTGAAAAGGCGTTCTCACATTTTTCTTCCAGGACAGCCTCAAACATAAACAGTGCTGGATGGTGGGCATCCGGGCTCCGGGGTCCCATCGGTCCTATCCGGTGTTTGTCATTTCCCCGGAGACGGCCAGGGTGAGGGTGGGGTTTGAGACTGGCATAAATGTGTCCGAGGAGAGGTCAGGGCAAATGGAACGCCTGCTGTTTATCTAGCGTGGCCACGTGACATGTCCGCATTCATTTCATAACTGGAGCACGTGAAGCTAATTCTATTTTGCTTCACAGGAAGTTTATGACTTAAAGGCAGACTGTTTGGTGTAAGACTTTCTATTCGCTCTACTGGTTTCGACTGTATTTGAGGATTTGGGGGGACAGGAACCAAATACCCAGCTTTCCTCAGGAAATAGTTGGGTCTGAGTCATCTGGCCTCCTTGTCCCAAATTGCTCTGTTGGCATCATAGCCTTTTAAAACCTGGAGTGTGGCCCCCCATAAAGACTCGCAAAGGTTTAATATTGTAATAAGCTAAATGTGTGCTTGTGTGATCTCAGACAAGTTGTTGGGAAGTGGGTTTGCTGAGTTCCAAGCTTTAAGAGCTGGCTGTTGTGAAGTGCTAGCCTGCGTGTGTATGTACGCGTGCGTGTGTGAGAGTGTAGGCATAGGTGTGGGTAGAGGAGTGTGAAGCCCCAATCTGGGGCGCTGACTTTTTACCCCCAAGAGAAACAGTCTTGAAGATTAGCAGGCAGGCTCTGGAAAGGGCCCCCACCCCTGAGGACTGGCCCGAGGGGATGGGGTGGGTGGCTTCCCAAGACCATCCATCACTCGGTGGGCTGACGGGGTGTTAGCATGGCCTCAACAAGAGATAGCTGAGGAAAAATGGCCTGGCCAGGCGATGCGTTTATCTGGCCTGGTGCCTGCAAGCCCTGTCGAAGCCGGGGCCCATCCATTAGTCAGACCATCTGCGGCTGCCCTTTGCTCCTCTCTCTGCCCCCGGCTGCCTGCTCACCTGCGCTTCTTGGCGAGTTTTTGCTGCTCAGAGGGAGGAACGGCGCTCACCTGTGATGAGGCAGGACACGGACGCAAATGTTCTTTCTGCAGTTGCTAGTTCTTCTGTGGAGTTGGATGAGGTTATGTTCATTTAATAAAACAAAGCAATATTGTTTTGGAAGCTAATTGTGTTTGGCAGATTGGCCCCTCCATGAGGCAATGGGCAAGATGGTTATCAGCGCCAGCATTATTGTAAGACTTCTGTTGAGTCCAGACTATTTTTGCAGTTTGCATAACATTGAGATGGGCAATGGTGAACATACGCAATCTTGTTTCCTGGTAGAAGAATTCCGAAGAACAAATTTTGAGGTGCGGAGTTGCTGCACCACAAATGCAGCAGGTCTTAACACAGGTGAAATTCCCAAGCGCCAGTGTCCTGGGCAGAAGGAAGATGGGGTGTTCCAGGAGTGGGGGATTTACACTGGGGGTGCCAGTGGACAAGGGGACCTGGCACCCCTTTGTTTGCTCATCAAACAAATACCTGAGCATCTCCGGGCGCCTGTCGGTGGCCAGCTGGAAGTGGGTGAGGAGAAGCAGGGGTGGAAGAGTGCAGGGTTGACAGCTTCTGCATGGAGGGTGCCCTGTGGGGTCTCCCAGACTCTCAGTGGATGAGCTCCGTCCCGGAGGGGTCTCAGGTTATCTGCAGCTCAGAAAGCCGGCCTCTGGCCGATGACACATCTCCTTTCGTAGGGGCTACGAGAGGGCTGACAAGTCCTGGCCCAGATGGTCTGTGTTGGACTTTGTCTCCCAGGTCGGGGGTGGGCAGCTGGGGGCCAGACTTCCCCAGCTGCCCTGTGGTTGACCTTCACCTGCCTCAAGGATGAGGTTAATAATACAATTTAGAAAAATATAATAACAAATAGTGTGCCAGGCTGGTGTCCCCTCTGCAGGGCTGCTGTAGGCTCTCCCATCTGGCTCATTTAATTCCTCTTCACAGTCACCTGGGAGAGGGGTGCCTATTGTGCTGTCCATTTTTCAGGTGAGGGAACGGAGGCTCAGGGAAGTTGTGACATGCCAAGGTACCCAGCTACTGAGCAGTAGAGATAGAACTTGAACCCTGGTCTGCCTTTTATGATTAGGACAGGTGTCCCCAGACCAATGGATCAGGGCCACATAGATCACGGGTCAGAAGGAGGGTGCTGCCCAAAGCAGGGGTCCTTGGCTCAATGACAGAGTGGGTACCCAACAAAGTGGGCATTTTCTTTCACAATAACTTCATAGTGAATGTTGGTGTAGCTGCGTCTAAACAGCCATATGAGAAATACCACTTTTCTCATTTGAATGGAACAAAATGGGGCCATTAGAGTCAGGATCTGGCTGGGCAGTCGTGACTGGGACCAGCGGGGGACACCGTCTGTGTCCTGGCCTGGGGTCTGGCTACCTAGGTGTCTTAGCTTTAGGGGAATTCATTGATCCATACGCTCATGGATAATGAACTTTCCTGTATGTATTTTATACTTCCACAAAGCATGATAGAAAAGCAAAGATGCATGAATATGTGTCATCTGAAAACTAACATTGCCATCCAGCCTTTATAAAAAATACCGCTCCCCAGTCAAATTGCTGGAAAAGAGAACATTTCTAAGGAAATTGAATCTCTACTGAAATATAAATATTTTGCTGTTGTTAAAAGTGTTAGAAATATATATAAGAAAGGACACCCGAGATGTTACAAGGACCATTGTGGATACTTGGGACATGGGCACCCTGAACTCCACAGTGTTTCCAACTCTAATGCACAGGTTGTCAGCAGTCAGTGTTCCTCAGCACCCCATGAGGGCTCTTTAACCGACCGCCAGCGCCACCCTCAGAGTCTTAGGCTCAGTGACTCCGTGGAACACAAGGATCTGCATTCCTAGCAAGCTGCCTAGTGGTGCCGGTGCTGCTGGTCTGGCGCCGCCACTTTGCATAGCCAATCTCTATTGATCCTGATGGGCGAGGTGGGTTCACAAAAAGTGACCCCTATTTTTTAAGAACCAGGATGAGCCATGTACAACCTTCTTCGTCATCTTTCCGAGGGTCATGGAGTAGAGTCTGTGTTGTGTATGGTTTTCTGTGTTCTCAGCACTTTGTCTTCCACAACCTCATTCATCCTTCCTTCCTTTGTCTCAAGCGTTTCCAGTTCCAGGGGCCACCGGGTACAGGGCAGGGTGCAGGCTCAGGGACCACCGAATGCAGGTGCTCTCTGAGCAGAGATAGGCAGTCTCCACTGACCACTGCACCTCCCCCTGCGTCCTCACCAGCAGCTCCTTAGCCTCGTATCTCGACCAGCAGCCAAGCCAGTTCGAGGTGATCTTGGCTTCTCCTAGGATGCTCCTCAAAGTCCTCCCAGTCCCTACCAAAGTCACACCAACACTTTCAGGCATTCTTTATAGCACTTTCCATATCCAGGTATCCAAGACGTGACTGGTGCTTCAAGCCCTGGCCTGAGGTGAGCTCCCTTCACCTGCAGCCCCCTCTCCTCCAGATGGTCAGCCTGCACCGGCTAACATTTTGCCTGTGTTTACACCAGTCTCAGTGAGCAGCCTGTACTGGGTAGGACACCAGGACTCCCACAGGCAGGAGCCCTTCTTACCCAGAGTTGGCACCCCACCACACCCACCGGTGCTTCGGGTCTTTGAGTCACGCCTGGGAGACATGCTCTTTTCTCTCCAGATCTGAGTTTCCAAGAAATGGCAGGGAAAGGTCACATTCAGGGTCACTTCCAGGCAGGAGAGTCTCAGAGAACAAGTGGGGTGACCCCTGTTTACAGGTGAGGAACCAGGGCCCTGATGGGGGGAGTTAGAGTAGAACTAGAGAGAAGACCTTTTTCCTACAGCACCAGGAACACAAACCTGGCCTGCAGGGATAAGGGACTGAGGGGTTAGCTGAGGTTCATTTATCTGGCCTTGACTTTCCTGCCTTCTTAGTGAGGAGACACCAGGGTAACTCAACATTGAGGCCAGGAAGAGTGGGAGATGCTACTGATCGAACCATTAATAGTTGTGCTAGAAGCTTCTTGAATCCCTACCATAGCCCTGTTCCTGCCCCCATTCTACAGATGGGGAACGGAGGCCAACAGAGGGCACGCAGCGTACCAGAGGTTGCTCAGGTAGGCAGTGGTGAAGCTAAGGCCTGGACCCCCACCTGGCTGACCCCGCAGCTCTGCAGGGGAGGGCTTGGCTCCCACCTGGGAAGCAAAGTCTGCGCTCACAGGTCACCTCCCTGAGTCTGGGGCCCCCGCAATGTGGCTCACATCTTAGCGCAGAAGAGCATCAGGGCTTGATGACCCCTGGGTCCATTTTCACGACTTGTCTCTGAAAAAACACCAAATGAGGCGAGCAGCCTGGTCGTTTCTGCCCAGCCAAATCAGAAAGCTTAGGGACTCTGTGGCCACCCGATGAACTTGTTTTTTGGGGGGCAGGGGGTTGGCCACCATCGGCCAGGGTGGAGCCCCTCAGTCCCTGCACTGCCGCCTGTTATTCCCTCCAGGTTTCCAGAGCTAAGGATTTCGGAGTGCAGCCGTGTCTGTCTGCAGGGGCCTGGCGACGTGGGTTTTTTGTTTTTAATCGGGTTTTTTGTTTTGAGGGCTGTCAGCTGTGCCCTGCTAACTTGACCCCAGAGTGGGCGGTGTTATCGGCCCATCTCTGCAGCCTGCGAGAGGCCAGTTGAATTATGGCAGAGAGGTTATCGGGGACAGACGGTAGTTCCCCACCGGGGCAGCCAGGGCCTGGGGTTAATGGGCAAAGGTCAGGGCCTACCAGGGCTCCATGTGGGATGGATTAAGTCACCACTGGGCTTGGTGGCGGGTGGCCCTGGGAGGACCCAGCCACTCCTGGGCCAGCCCCCAGTGAAGTCACCTTCTACTGATTGCAGGGCACAGATACTGGGTCAGAGGGGGTTGACCCAATTTTTCTCTAAGAGGAAAGACCTGGTAGATGCTGAGTTTGTAACCACGATGTCCCTAATTTGAACAGACTATTGATGTCCATTATGCAGACTTCGCAATTTAATGCAGACAATAACAATAATAATAGCTACTGTTTATTACCCAACGTACAGGAACTTTGTGTGGTAAGTGCTCCTGAAAGGCCCATTTTACAGATGAGGAAACTGTGGCCCAGGAGGTAGAGTCACTGGCCCCAGCAGCCTGGTTCTGGTTGGATTCAGGGGTATGTGAGTGTGAGGGTTTTAGTGGCAACAGTGACAGGAGCCCAGTCACCTCTCTTTTCTGGTTACCACCCAGCTAATGAGGCATTGGAGTGACCCCAAAGGCCTCAGCTTCTCTGAGCAATGTCGTATGAAGGAGCAGCTTTGAATCTTAACTTGGAAGCCCAAAGCCTCAGAATTCTCTGTGGGCTTGGGGACCCAGGCTTATTGGCTGAGAACCCACCCTGAGACTTCAGACACCCTCTGACTTCTGGTGGCTGAGTGTAACCAGGGCTCATGCCGCCTGGGGCTGAGGCTGTTGTATTGGGAGCTGAAAGTCTGCCCTTGAATCCAGGCTGGAGGGGCCTACAACCTGTGCAGAAGACTGAGGTGAAGCAGGATCTCAGATGGAGAGACGCAGGGCTCTGGTGTGCCGTCTCTACTGTGCTGCAGGGCATTAAGGTTTGTTGTGTTTTAGACACAGCCATGAGGCTTTTCGGGGAAAAAAGCCAAAGGGTGAATGGGAATAATGTATAATGTTGTTAATGGTAATGCTGATGGTTTTCACTGTTGTGTCCCCAGTGCCAGGCCAGGGCGCCTGTGGCAGGTATTGGAGATATACCTGTTGAATAAAGATCAGCTGCTATTTAGTGAGCATGTACCTGGTGCTGGGAACTGGGTCATTCATGTTTCCTCTGGTCACTGTAACAAAACTGGGGGTTTACAAGGACAGAAATGTATCCTCTTGCAGGGCTGGCAGGCAGGAGTCAGCGATCAAGGTGCAGATGGACTATGCTCCCTCTGAAGGCTGCCTCTTCCAGCTTCTGGTGGCTCCAGGCATTCGTTGGCTTGTGGCCACATCCCTCCAGTCTCTAACTCTATCCTCATATCATCTCTCCTGTGTCTGTGTCTCAAATCTCCCTCCGTCTCTCTCTTATAAGGACACCTGTCATTGGTTTTATGGCCACCCAGATATTCCAGAATCATCTTAACTTAGTCACATCTACAAAGACTGTTTTCAAATAAGGTCACACCCACAGGCTCCAGGAGTAGGACATGGGGACCTTCATGAGCTTCATGAGCTAAGCAGTCTTTGTCCAAACTCCTCATCCTCATAACAACCCATGTACTTCATCATGAGCAAGAGGAGTAAACTGAGTCTGTGGGTATTTAAGCTCCTGCCAGAGGAGATCACAGCAACAGCAAGTGGAGTCTAGAGAAGCCAACAATTTATCCATGAGCTATCTTCTTCCAGGATGTCCTTCTCAGCATCCCACAGGATATGAACAGACTTCCTGAATTCCTCCTCCTCTTCCACATAACACATCTGTGCAATAGTCAGCTGTCAACAATGGAGCAGAGGGGTGAGGGGAGGTTGGACAAGGGCACTCAGTGGTGAAACATCTAGTGAGTGGCTCATCTTCAGTGGTCTGTTTCCTCATTTGAACTTTCAGGTTCAGTGAGTCCGGGCTTGAGAAAATATCTATCACTGTGCCCAGTGTACATGCACTGTAAAGGTCATGTGAAAAAAATCCATGGGTCAAGAATGTTTGATCCAAATTTTCCAAACCAATTTAATATGGAATTCTGCCTCTTTATTTTTCAGACTGAATACCTGGCAATAGCCCACTCTTATTATATTGGTCAGGATAAGCTTGGTCATGCTGCAGTAATGAGTAATCCTCAAATCTCGGTGGCTTAATATGAACAAGGCTCATCTCTCACTCACTGCATGTGCCCAATGAAAGATAAGACAGAGGTTTCCTCATTGTGCTCCCTCAGTGTCCTAGACTGTCAGAGCAGCCACCACTCTGTTGCCAGAGCCCAGGCCTGAGGGAAGAGGGAGCTCTGGGGGGTCTCACACCTCTGATTAGAAGTTCTGGCCTGGAATGACATAGGTCACTTCTGTTCAAAACTTATGGGCTAAAACTAATCACATGACTCATCCAACCACAAGAGGTGTGTGGGAAGTAGGATTGGAAATAATTGATTGAAGCTCACTGATGACCATCACATTCACTTTGGAAATGTAGTGTGAGTCCAACCCAGAATTTTAAAAATAGGTCATTAGTGAACATCCTATGAGGTTGGAGGGAGGCTCAGACAGGAACTACAAAGCAATGCCAACATTTACGTCGTCTGTGACATTGGCAAGTTCCCTACCTTCCTTGGGCATTTCAGTTCCTCTGTAAATGGGAAGATTTAGACTTGTCCTTACTTCCGTTTTCTGTGCCTGAAACCTTGTTGCTAATTAGGGATGAGAACAAAGGAGATGAGACCCATGAAAACTCACTGAAAACTAAAATATTCTAAAGGTTGGACAATGAAAGACATGACTAACATATCTCAATGGCTTAAAAAAACACTTTATCTTGGAGTAACTTTAGATTTACAGAAAAGTTGCAAAGAAAATAACAAATACAGAGAGTTCCTACATGCTTTTCACCTAGATGCCTGTAATATTATCATATTGCTCAGCCATGAGATGTTTGTCAACACTAGTACGTTACTATTAACTAAACTACAGACTTTATTCAGGTTTCACCCATTTTTCTGCCTTTATCTGATCCATTGCCCAGTACCTTACAGAGCAGTTCCAAACATCCTCGGAATTCTTGTGTGTGTCCCTTTAGTAAGTCATTACTCTCTCCTTCCCTAGTTTCTGGCAACTACTTACCTATTTTCCATCCTTTTGCTTTTCATTTAACACACTGTCTTATAAATGGAATATGGAATATGTAGCTTTTTGGATCTGATTTCTTTGACTTAGCAGAATATATTTCAGGTTAATTCATTTGTTGTATGAATCAGTAGTAGCACGTTCCTTCTTATTGCTGAATGGTATTCCACCATATGGATGTGCTATGGTTTGTGTATCTAGTCACCTGTTGAAGGACATCTTGGTTGCTTCCAGGTTTTGGTAAATAAAGCTGTTATGAATAGTCTCAAGAACAATTTTGTGTAAATATGCGTGTTTTAAATTTACTTGAGTCAATCCCTAGCAATAATAGAAATGGTAGGTTGTATAGTGAGTGTATGTTTATAAGAAACTAGCCTAGTGTCTTCAAAGATGAGCCTATCATTTTGTGGTCCCAGCAAGGGATGGAAATTCCTGTTAGGTTTTTGAATTTTAGCCTTTCTAATAGGCAGGTGTTGTAGTAATTTCTCATTGTGGTTTTAATTTGCATTTTCTTAATGACGAATGATGTTGAACATTTTTTCATATGCTTATTTACAATCCATGTATCTTTTTTCATGAAGTGTCTGTTTAGACCTTTTGTCCATTTTTAAATTGGCTCATTTATGTTATGATCGTTGAGTTTTAAGAGATCTTTATATACTTTAGATACAAGCCCTGTTTTCAGTTATATAAATTCAAATATTTTCTCCAAGTCTGTTGTTTGTCTTTTCATTTTCTTAATATCATCTTTCACAAAGTCAATGTTTTTAATTTTGATTAAGTAAAATGTATTAATTTTGTGCTTATTTTTAGATTGTGCTTTTGGTAACATGTGTATTTTATCATATTTTTTTCCTAGTAGCTTTATAGTTTTACATCTTACATTTAGGTTAATGATGCATTTTGAGTTGCTTTTTGGATAAAGTGTGAGGCATGTGTCAAATTGTAGAGTTTTTAGAGTTCTTTATACATCTTGACCTATGTGTGTCCTGTGACCTTCCTAAACTCATTTATTTAATTTACTAGGTTTAAAAAACAATTCATTGAGATTTTCTAAATAAATAATTGTGTCAAGTGCACATAAGACAGTTTTATTTCGTCCTTTCCAACCTGCCTGTGTTTATTTATTTTTTCTTATCTTATTTCACTGGCTGGGACTTCCAGTACAATGTAAGGAACAGCATTCAGTCTCTCACCATTAAGCCTGATGTTGACTGTAGGTTTTTTTTGGTATGTTCCTTTATTAGGTTAAGGAAGTGTCCCTATATTCCTAGTTTTCTTAGAGTTTCAAAAATGGACTTTTTGAATTTTATCCAGTGCTTTTTCTCCCCCAGCATTGACTAACATTATCATATAGTTTTACTTATTTAATCTATTAATATCGTAAATTACATACATTGATTTTCAAATGAATTAGATTTTTTAAAAAGATTTTTTAAAAAATTATTATTTCCAGAGAAAGGGGCAGGGAGAGAGGCAGAGAGGGAGAGAGACATCAATGTGTGGTTGCCTTACACCTGCCGCCAGCTAGTTTCAAAAATGGACTTTTTGAATTTTATCCAATGCTTTTTTCCCCCCAGCATTGACTAACATTATCAGATAGTTTTATTTATTTAATTATTAATATGGTAAATTACATGCATTGATTTTCAAATGAATTAGATTTAAAAAAAATATTTTTAAAAAATTTATTATTTCCAGAGAAAGGGGCAGGGAGAGAGGCATCAATGTGTGGTTGCCTTTTACCTGCCGCCAGCTACGGACCTGGCTGGAGACCTGGCTTGCAACCTGGTTATGTGCCCTGGCTGGGAATCGACCTTTGGGTTCACAGGCTGGTGCCTTGTCCATGAATTGGATTTTTGATGAACAAAAAAATAACATTTAAAATGTTTCTGTGTAGAGGCCGGTGAAAGGCAATCATATGCTGATTGTCTCTCTCCCTCTCTGCCTCTTTCCCTTTCCCTATCTCTCTAAAAATAATAAATAAAATCTTTAAAAAAATACTTCTTGTACTCATTATTATAATAGTTTCTAGGCCTTTCTGCTGAGTGACTTTGGATAAGTCACTTAACGTCTCTGGGCCTCAGGCTGGCCCCTCCCAACACTGGAAGTTGGGCTGGATGGTTGGTCTCTGAAGGCCTTTGCAGTTTTGGTGATGGGAATGATGAGAACACTGACAAGAAAATGTTCTTCTGTGGCTTTGTCTTTGTGCTAACCCTAACCTCAGAGTTTACACTCATTGGATATTTGTTGTTTGCCAAACCCCAGGCTAGACTTTTAAGCATTTTTCTCATTTAATTCTTACACCAACATTATGAGGGATGCATTAAGATCTTCACTTGACAGATGAGAGATCCAGAACCAAGAGGGGTTCATTGATAATGGTAATGAGTGAAACATGACAACTGGTATAAAGTAAAAATGGGAGGCAAAGTGGGATAGACTCACACCCTCCAGGACAATGGCCACTAGTCACATGTGGCCATCTGAACTGAGAGGTGCTGTGGGTGTAAATCAGGTGTGAATTTTGAAGACTGATTACCCCAAAATGTATGAAACATTTCATTGATAATTTTTATATGGTGATTCATGTTGAAATATTTTGTCTGTATTAAGTTAAATAACATATATTATTAATATGTATTTCTCATATTTCTCTTAACATTTTCTAATGTGACCAACAGAAAATGTTAAATGAGATATGGGACTTAGATTTTATTTCTATTGTGCAGCGTTGCTCTAGACCAGGGATCAGCAAGTTATAACTTGTGGGCTACATGTCAGCCAATGCCTGCCTTTTTTTTTGTTTTTTTGTAAATAAAGTTTTATTGATATATTGCTCATCCATTCCTTGACACACTGTCTATGGCTGTTTCACAGTCCAGCAACTGTTTAGTAGCTGCAACAGAGATGCTATGACCCACAAAGCCCAATACATTTACTATTTGGCCTTTTACAGAAAAAGTTTGCCAAATTCTACTTTAGATGAAAGCCTGAAAGCTGATTTCCAAACTGCTAACCATCTCTGCAGGCCATTTTTGCATTGTCTTCTTTTCCTGTCTCAGTCTTTTCTTATGCTTCAGGAATAAAAACATTACTTTTGCCACTAAGGAAGAAAAATCATCCATGCTTTTTTTTTTTAATTGCAAAATAATAAATTATGAGATAGGAAGGGAAAAGGTGCCATTGGGGCTGACCCTGAAAATGAGTAGTCTTTGCTTAGCTCCTGAGCTTGCTTCCCGGGACGTCTGGGGGCACCCCAGGAAGCCGCCTGCATGGCAGCAATCCAAACACACTTTCCTTTTGGAGGGGCTGTTTACGTGGGAATGAGGAGGGAGGGAAACCAGTTAGCCAAAGGCAGACTTTAGGAGGCTGGGCCATACAGCGTGTGGGGGCTCGGGAAGCGAGGCCCATCTGGTTTGCATTAAGTTTATAAGGTTGATAGCAAATAAGGGTATTAGAGCTAATTTACTTATTTAGAGAAAGACGACTCAGTCCCTGAAACTGTGATTGGGATGGAGCAGTCTCCTTCTCCCCCGGGCTGGGGAGATGCCCTGTGGGAGGAGGGGCCTACCAAGCCCTAGGCTCTTACGCAAAGATGGGTATCTTTTTAAAAATAGCCCTGCAATCGCATGGCCTCGCTCTGGATGGTGGGAGTTGCCAGTCTCCTTTGCCTTCTCGGCTGGACACACTCCCATGAGGGGACATTGGCCCAATAGTTCAGCCCCTTGGATTTCCCAGGCAGCCCTGGGTACAGGTAGCCTACAGGTGAGAACCAGTGAGACAGCTCAGCAACATCCCTCCCACCACAGAGCCCCACATCCAGCAGCCTCAGTTCTCCAGATACTCAGGATGCTCAAATCCTTGAGGCCATGTGTTCATTACAGCTTCCCTGGGCCTGCAGCTGAAGCAGGTTCCCATTCGTGCTGCCCAAAGCTCCTGCCCTGGCTGGTTGCCCCCAGGAGCCAGGAATGATGCTGTTTCTGGCTAGGGCCCTTCAGCCCAGGCACCTCCAGCAGACTGAGGCCTTTGTCCCTTGGAACTCCCACTCGATGCCAAGGCAGGCTCCCTTTGGTTTCATAAGAACTTGAGTTTCCGTGGTTCAAGTCCCAGCTTTGCCACCTGTCACCTAGGGAGCTTCATTTTCCTCATCTGTGAGGTGTTGAAAGTAGTACCCGTCACATAAGTGGGTGAGGAGCTTCACACAACTGTGTGGTTATCATAGGACTGGTACAAAGTTGGAGAAAGTAGCAGGCAGGCGTGTGGATGAAGAAAGGCATGAGGGTGTGGATGCTGGAGGGGGGTGGGGTGGGGCAGGGCATTTCAACCAAGAGATCAGCTTGTAGTTGTATATCAACTAAAAAAACCTCAAAATATTTATATTAGCCAGATCCTTTCCTCCCTGTCTTTTAAAATATTAAAAAAAAAATCTTTAGTTACAGCTGATAAGCAATATTTTACTAGTTTCAGGTAGACATTTATATAACTTATAAATATATATATATACATAATATATATATATTTATATAACAGAGGGATCCCCTTGATAAATCTAATAACCATCTGATGCCGCACATAGTCATTACAATATTGTTGACCTTGTTCCCTGTGCTTTCTATCCCTATGACTGTTTTTATAACTGGTGATTTGTATTTTTTAATCCCTTCGCCTTTTTCACCCATCCTTCTGATCTCCCTCATATCTGGCAAGCATCAGTTTGTCCTCTGTGTCTATAAGTTTGTTTCTGCTTTATTTGTCAGTTTCCTTTGTCTTGTAAATTTCCCATATAAGTGAAATTATACAGTATTTGTCTTTCTCTGACTGACTTATTTAGCATAATAGGTCTACCCATGTTGTGGCAAATGGTGGTTAAGTAATAATGCATTGTATAGAAGTTCCACATCTTCTTTACTAAGTTATCTATTGATGGACACTTAGGTTGCTTCCCTATCTTGGTTGCAAATAATGCTTCGATGAACATGTGTGTGTATCTTTTCAAATTCAACTTTAAAACACAGCTGGGAATGCCTCAGAAGCGGCTCCTTCCCTTTCTTTCCTCCTTCCCCTGCTTCCTCTCTCCCTTCCCCCTTTTAATCTTCCTCCCTTTCTCTTTTATTACATGTGTTATAATAAGGGTTTCAATATGGCAGATTCATCTATCTTGTTTCTGGACCAAATAACATATTCTAGATTTACAAGACTGAATATTGCTTCTTTAGACTTCTCAGTTATAACTTCAGTAGTCCCCATGAGATCCAGTATAAGCAGCCCTCAGAAGTATCCCAATAAAGTGAGTCATGAGCACTTTGCTGGTGGAGGGTCTTGTCTTCAATTTGAAAAAGAATGCAGCACCTGTGAGGCCCAGTAGCCTGCAGCCATGCCTGTAGTTCCGATTACAACCACATTAGGACTCCTATGTCACTCAGCAGAGAAATGAGTCATTCAACAAGTAATGATGAAATGCCCACCACCAAGCTCCATCTTAGGAGCTGAAGTTATAGCCATAAGCAATTATACCAAATAAATTGGAAAGGAGAAAAGATATAAGGAACAAGAGGTAAAGGCAATGGAAATCTAACGCTTTAGAAAGTTCCATAGCAGGGCATTTCAACTTTAGCTGTGTATTTGAATCAGTTGAGGAACTTCAAAAAATATATCCTCATTGGCACCCTCCTCCACACCCAACTAAGTCAAAATCTTGGGAGTGGAGGTGAGGGATCAAGTGAGATTATCTTATAGATTCCCTAGCTGATTTAAATACAGTTAATGCTGAGAACCACTAACTTCTAATCCACCTCAACCACTAAAAACTGATTCCTAGTTCTTCTTGCTGTCATGCTGTGATTCTCAAAGTAGAGACTGGCACCAGCAGCATCCAAATCCCCCGGGAAATTGTTATAAATGCAGGTTCTCAGGCCCCACTCAGTCTGCTGAATTGGTAACTGTGCATATGTTGGCTGCGAACTCTCCAGGTGGGTGTGAGGCAGACTCCATTCTGAGAGCCTCCGCCCTGACCCCTGCGGACGGTGCTGGCCCATAGGCTGTTAGGAACCAGGTCATGAACAAAGCTTACCTGAGCTCTGTCTCCTGCCCCACCCCGCCACCCCCAGCCCCCATCTACCAGTTCCTGGTGCCAAAAAGGTTGGAGACTGCTGCCCTAGGCCAGCCCGGCCCACCAGGGTGGTTTCCTGAGAAACCATCCAGAAGTTTTGCCTAGACCCAGTGGGAGGAGCATGGTGGTCACCTAGTGATGTTTGCATGGGAATGGGTGTGGGGGGCTTGGGACCTCCTGGCTTCCAGTCTGAAATCTACATTTAGGAAAAACTTTTCCTTCCACACCAGAGACTTTATTGTTGGAAAACTGATAACCGGGAGGGTGGGGGGTGGCGGGGAGTGTCTTATCTATTTCTGTCTCCCAGGTTGCACTGGGGTGTAGCAGCCTGCTTTCTTGATAGTCTTACTGAGAAAACCTCATGTTCACTGCCATTTTAGATAATGTACAATAGACTGAAATTCCGCAGGACAACAAGAAGGCCAATAATTTAGCGTCCTTTATGGGGAAAATCCCCTCCACCTTGGTTCTATTATGTTAGTGGCCAACCTCTTTCCTCCTGCCAACTTTGAAGTCCAGGTTACTTCTGTTTTTAATTCCTTCTTTCATTTAAAATAAAACTCATTTTTAGTCTGAATAGAAAAGGAGTATAAGCTCCTTTTGGTAAAATGCTAAACAAAAAGGCATAAGGAATTCAATGAAAATAATCTGGAATCCCACCTCCCAGAAATAATTCACCTTTCACACTGGTTATCACCTTCCAGACCCGTACCCCCTACCTAGCACCCTTCCCATTCCCCGCACCCAGCCCCAGTCCCTTTCAGGTACACATTTCTCTCCTTGACCTTGGGAGAGGAAATTGACCTGTGCACCACACATTACCTAATTTCGCTCATTTAAAAATATAATGACAAGCTCATGGCCTCATTGAGAAAATAAGAGGCCCTGGAGTTGTGAAGCCTTAACACAGAACGGTTGGTTCAGCCACTGTGGTGACCAGAACCAGTCAGGCTGCAGGGGTGAGTCCTCCTCCCCCTTATGCATTTGCACTTCCCTGGTTGCAGGGGAGCTCTGTGTGGACCTTTCCAGCAGCCGCTCATCCTCCAGCACCCTGTGCAGTACCTGTATTGCTGCTGTGGTCACCCGCCCTTCACAGAGGAGGAAACAGAGCCCGAGAAATGGGAACTGCTTTGCTCAGAACCACACAGCTACCAGAAGCAACATCTCTAGGCCCCTGGAAGGGGGCTTGCATCTGCCTGGGAAAGGAGAGGTTGGAGTCAGGGAACCTTCTTGGAGGAAGAGAGGTCAACACATGGTGTTGACTGTAGGGTCAACTCTATGTGTGGTCCTATGTGACTCCTTGTCCTACGTCATGAGTAGTTGAGATTCTTTCCATTTTAAGTGACGGAAACTCACTTCACACTTAAGCAAAGAAAAAGAAAAGATAATACAAAGATCCCATCCCAGGAGTTCAGGCACAGTCGGATTGACATGTTGGGATAAGGTGGTAGGAGTCTGCCTCTCTCCCTTCCCTTGGTTCTGCTTTGCTCTAGGTCAGTTTCATCTTCAGGGAGCTTTTCTCTGCATACTGACTGCTGGCAACTCTGGACCTACACCCACCAGTTCAGCCACGTCAGCATGGAGAGTGTGCTTCATTCTCAGTTGTCCCAGCAACACTCTGGGGTTGACTGTTATTGGCCTGGTGGTATCTCCAAACCAGCCAATGACTGTGACTTGGGTTGACTGGGTCTGGGTCATCCATACCTGAATCTTGTGGAGTGAGAGTGAGGAAGGAATAGTTCTCAAAAGTAAACCAAGAAGCTGATCCCTGGAGGAGGAGTAATGGAGGTTGGGTGATCAAACAAAGTTATTCAGTCCAATGCCTGCAATGCCACCCTTTGACCTGAAGGACAGGGCATTTCCCTGTATCCTAACCTTCTGCTGCTCTAATGGGATAAGTATCCTTAGCATATTAATAGGGATTGGAATTATCTGGTGAAGTCACTAACACCCATTGTCATTTCCTACAGGCTGGGACTTAAGGTCCTGGAGCAGGGGACAAGTGAACTAGGAGTGCAAGAGAACTCCAGAGCTCAGGAAGTCTGAGTGGGAGGCTCTGGAACTCAGAGGATAGCGTGAGAGCTCCTGGTGCGGGTGCTGGACGTTTCCAAACACACAGAGAGGTTTGTGGACAAACTGCATGATTTCACAATTTTGTTTCTGGGTCAGTCCTGTCACAGCAGAACTTACCAGCAAATTCACAGCCATCTCAAGCCCTGGCTTCCATGTGCAAGGACAGTTCTTCCAGGTGGAGCCAGTTCCACTGACCAACAGATGTGTCTTTGTTTACACTCTTTGGTTCATTCCCACTCATCCTCTGAGGTTTAATTTTCATGTCAGTCTCTCCTTGTAGACTAAAATTTCCAAGAATATGAGGCACATGTATGGTTTGCTCATTATTGTAGCTCTAATGCCTGATGCACACCTGGTGCTCAGTGTGTGCTATTTGATGAATCATGGTTGGTTGGTTGAGTAGATATTTGGTTGATTGGCTCAATGGATGGATGGACAGATAGGTGAACAGCTAGGGGCATAGGTGTGGGATGAAGGATGGTTGAGTGGACTGATGGCTGGATGGTTGGGTAAATGGCTGGCTGACTGAAAGAATGGTTGAGCAGATAGATAAAAGGTTAATTGAGCCCTGGCTGGTGGCACAGTGGTTAAGGTGCCAGCCTATGAACCCAAAGGTCACTGGTTCAATTCCCCAGCCAGAGCACATCACCAGGTTGCAAGCCAGGTCTCCAGCCAGGTCCATAGCTGGAGGCAGGTGAAAGGCAACCATACATTGATGTTTCTCTCCCTCTCTGCCTCTTTTCCTACCCCTTTCTCTAAAAAAAAAAAAATAATAATAATAATTAAAAAATCTTTAAAAAATAAGGTTAAGCCCTGGTTGGTGGCACAGTGGATAAGGCGCCGGCCTGTGAACCCAACAGTCGCAGGTTCGATTCCCTAGCCAGGGCACATAACCAGGTTGCAAGCCAGGTCTCCAGCCAGGTCCATAGCTGGAGGCAGGTGAAAGGCAACCATACATTGACATTTCTCTCCCTCTCTGCCTCTCTCCCTTCCCCTCTCTCTGGAAAAAAAAAAAAAAGATTAATTGGGGGCAGAATAGTGTAACTGTTAAGAGTCAGGTCTTTAAAGCCAGACTGCGTGGGTTCAAATCCCATCTTTACCACTTACCAGTAAAACTTTACCAACCTCTCATAAATTTTTAGCCTCTTTGGGACTCCATTTTCCAAAGAGTAAAATGTGGAGACTACCAGTACTTACCTCCAAGGTTGTTGTGAAGATTACCTGACTGAGCTGTGCATACAAAAGTTGCCTAGTACTTGATGCACACCAAGGACTCAATAACTGTGACCCTTTTCATTTGTTTTACAATAAATATTTATTGATCACCAGATGCTATATCACTAGAATAAGACATCATTGCCCACCAAAGAGCTAATGTTTTTCTAAACTGTAGTTTTTCCCTTTTGCTTTTTACAGCACTTATAATTTACATGCACTTCTTATTCTTAATTTTATATTTTTAAAGAGTTTGTCCATCACTGGACTGTATACCTAGCAAGAAAAGGGCTTTTACTGTTTTGTTCACACCTAGACATCAAAGAAAGAATAAATGAGTAATTCTTCCAGTTGCTTAGATCTGAAGCCCTGGGGTCCGCCTTGTTCCTCTTCTTCCTTCTCATGCCACATTTAGTAAGTCTCAGATCCTCTTGGCTCTGCCTTCAAAATGCATCCAGATTCAGCCTACTCTCTCACTTTCCCTGTTGACTCTCAGGGTCTGAGCCCCCTTCACCCGTCACTGGAATATCTGCTTACTGGCCTACATGCTTCTGACCTTGTTTCCTGTGGCCTCTTCTCAATATTGGTCAGAGTGCCCAGATTAAAGGTCAGAACACATTGATGCTCCACTTGAAATGCTGAGTGGTTCCTGACTCACCTGAAGTAAAGCCAACAATCTTACTAAGTCTCTCAGGTCCCTGTGTAACCGGCTCCCCACCCATCCTGCCCATGACACCCAGACCCATTTTCTAAATACCTCACCATTTCCCTCTGTGCCCCAGCCACATGGCCTTGCTGACCCTTCAATGCGCCAGGTGGGTTGGTGTTAGGGTCTGGGCCCTGGCTGTGGTTGTGCCTGTACCGGAGGGGCTGGAGGTGAAAAAGACCAGGTACAGAGCCCCTATGCATACGGAAAAATCAGGGAAATGGCAGGTGCTTTGCCATCACAGGTTCATATTCATTTCTTCTTCTTACAGTGTGGCCATGGCATGTCTTCACCTCCAGGGCTTCTTCATCAGTAATGTGGGGTATTGATGGAATCTACATCATGGGCTTTTTGTGACCACTGAGCTGCTGTGGGTAAAATACTCTCTAAGGCGTTCTAGTGGCTGATTACTGGTACATGCCCAGTCCCCAAGGCCAGTCAACCTGGGTTCAACTGGTGACTCTGGAAGTTAAGTTACTCAATATCCTCATGCCTCCATTTCCCCATCTATAGAAGAGAATTTAGAAAGCAGTTGTAAAATTAAGCATGTTAATGTATTCTTTTTAAAAAAATATTTTATTCATTATTTTTTAGAGCAAGGGGAAGGAAGAGAGGCAGAGAGGAAGAGAGACATCAATGTATGGTTGCCTTTCACCTGCCTCCAGCTAAGGACCTGGCTGGAGACCTGGCTTGCAGCCTGGTTATGTGCCCTGGCTGGGGATTGAACCAGCGACCTTTGGGTTTGCAGGCTGGTGCCTTGTCCACTGTGCCACTGGTCAGGGCCACATGTTAATGTATTCATACACTGAGAAGTCTAGGGTATTGTGAGCTTTCAGAAGATATTATATGTATTGTAAAAGTGGAAAGTAATAAGAAAAATAAAAGGAAACCAAGTATGGGTGTCAAGGTTAAGGGGAAAATAAGGGGGAAGAGACCAAGGATCAGGAGGGGCATGGGGAAAAACAGAAGTCCAAGATCAGGGCAAGTAGTTGGGGGTGAAGGTGAAGTGCCCTTGGCTTGGACTGGGGATCCCAGGAGGGGGTTCCAGTTGTTTCAAAGGTAAAGGTTTGGGATCAGGAGCCCGCCCCCACCTCATGTCATTTCAGGTATATCTGGGAGGTATACCAGCTTTGGACCGCTCCCCAGCTCTGGCTGATTTGGGGTTGCTCTTTTGGTTACCTCGATCTGAGATCATTTCAATCAATTTTTCATCCCATTGCAGAAGGACTTGCTGAGCAAGCTGTGAAATGCGTTGGCCACGTGGGATGAGAAGTTTCCGAAGGAAGCAGCACACAGTGTGGGGCTGAAAACAAAGGCAGCTGTCTGTGAAGCCAGGTAGCTCTGTACACATATACACACATATTTTTCTCTGTAGATCAACTTTATTGAGGAATAATTTACCTATAGCATGATGCCCCCATTTTACATGTGCAGATTGATGAATTTGGACAAATGTACACATGCATATACCTCAGCCTATGAAGATATAGAGCATTTCCAACCTCCTAGAAGACCCCCGCCCTCTGTAGTCCACCCTTCTCCCCACCCTGGCCTCAGGCAACCACAATCTGCTTTCTGTCACTCAAAAGTGGTTTTTGCCTATTTTAGAATTTCATGGAGCGGAATCATAGCAATATGCTGTCTTGTTTCCAGTTTCTTTCATGCCGTGGCATTTTGGAGATTTTTATGCATCTGTTGTGTGTATTGGTCCTTCATTCATTTTGATTGCCGAGTAGTATTCCACTGTGTGGACAGACCCCTAGTTGTTCATCCTTTCACCCGCAGGGGGACATGGGGCTGTCTCCAGTTTGGGGCTGTTAGGAATAAAGCTGTTGAGAACGTTTTGTAACAAGTCTTATGCGGAGATGTTTTTATTTCTTTTGGGCAAATATTCCTAGGAGTAGAATTCACCTGGCATTATTTTAAGTTCAGTTTTACCAGATGTGGTGGAGACTGGCTAGCTGTTCACAACTGATTTCTTTTTCTTCTTGGAAGCTAGACCACACTTCCCAGCAGCCCTTGCAGTCAAGGAGGCCGTGGGCCAGGTTGTGTCAAAGGAACATGAGCAGAAGGATGGATACCACTTTCAGGCTTTACCTCCCCACCGTCATCCATGCTCTTTGACCTCCTGCCAGCCAGGCTGAGATGCATGTGTCTGCTTCGGAAACCAATGGTTGAAGAGGCAGAGCCACAAAAGGGAAGGGTCACAGTCTGGGCAAGGGCCTCCGGCCCGGGAAAGCATCACCCATTCTGGACTCTCCGAGGATAAGAAGTGGCCCCTCTCCAGGGCAGGGTAGGGGTCCATTCTGGGGTTTCTAGTCACAGTCTTGGCATGACTTTGCTTTTCTAGGTGCTCACTACTGGAAGGCAGTTTCCCAAGACCAAGGCCAAGGGGGACAAAGCCAAGGCCACAGAGCCCCTAAGGGGGCCACAGGACTTTATGGAAATGACATCCATTTGGTGCTTGACTGCCCAGGCCTCCCAAATCAGAAACACTGGGAGGAGCCTGGCAATCTGCCTATTAACATGCCCTTCAGGTGATTCTGACAGTTGGAGAACTACAGATCTAGAAAGTTCTAAGGAGAGGAAGGAAACACATGCTCTTTCATTCCAGAGCAAGCCCAGGAGGAGGGAACATGTCCTTCAGAGCTCTGAGCAACACCATAAAGTCCAGTGGAGAGTCCTCTCTGCTTAATGGTTTCCAGAGAACCCAGCTGGGCCTGGGAACCAGTGGGACATTCCCCTTTGGGAGGAAGGGCTGAGAGGAGAAGGGTCTCCCTCCCTCATGGAATGGAGAGGAGGGGAGGCAGGCCCTGTGAGTTTTCAGCTATGCACCTCTCTCTCAGCAGGTGCTACTGTCCCCTCCCTCAGTGGCTGCCACACACAGCAGTCATCATCAGAGCTGAGGGACAGGGAGGCCTCCCTGTGCACCCACGCCCTGTGCCCTCCTTCCCGCACGGGTTTGCCCCTCATGGGCCAGGAGGGCTCCAGTGCGACCAGGCCCAGGCCGGCGGGCCCTCCTGCCGGCTAACTAATTAGGCCACATCTGGATCTAATTAGCTGGAGTCTCCACAAGCAGAGGGCTGCCTTTATCATCCACATGGCAGAGCTGAGACAGGAGAAAAATGGCTGCGATATGCTCTGCTTCCTGGTGAGCTGTGTAAAGCAGGCAGAGAGGTTGGGAGGTGTGTGCCGGAGGGGGGTGGGGCGCGAGGGTGTGCGGGGCTGGGGGAGGAATGAGGTAGATCAGTGTGGGAGGGAGGGTCAGCCCACTCTCCCGCAGTGAGCTGGTCTCTGCGGGGCAGCAAGGCCCAGGCCTTGTACGAACCTCACATTGCCATTCCTGTTCTTCCAGGTCCTTACACTGCGGAAGGAATTATCGGGTTCTTGTCAATGCCTTGTTGTGTTTCGTAACACACACTGTGAAAGAACCCTCAGAGTTTCGGATTCAGGAGGTCCGGGCTGGGGTCCATGATTCTGCATGGCCAGTCAGCTGTCAAATGACACTGATGCAGTGGTCCTGGGGGCCCCACTCTGAGAACCTCTGGTCCAGATTAATGTGGATGGGGTCCCTAACCTGGTTATACATTGAAATAATCTCTCAGCTGTACAGTCTCCTGCGTCTGGATTCCAGCCCTGAGGTTCTGGTTGATTGGTGCCTATTTGGCTGGGACATTAGGCGTTTGAAAAGTCACTGGCAATTCTAATGTGCGCCAGTGTGATAACCATTAAAGAGTCATTTATTGTACTGATAGTCCTTGCTATGCCAGAAACTGTGCTGCTTTATCAGCTGTAGGCACTCCAAGAAGAATATCAATGCCTACTTCACACATCTCCCAAACTGAATGTTAATAACAAAAGTATGAGGTAACAGTTATTGGGTACTTACTTTGCCCTGGCACTGTTTTAAATATTTTACACGGATTCACTCAGTCACCTCCCTCAGTGTTCCTATGAAGCAAAGACTATTTTTATCCCCACTTTAGGGATGGGAATGCTGAGGCAGAAGAGGGGTGAAGTAGCTTGTCCCAGGTCACAGAGTGCCTGAGGTCTGGAGTCCAGGCTGTCCTGCTGCAGGCACAGAGTGAGGGGCTCCCCTGGAGCATAAATTGGTCCTTAGAGTTGTAGCAGGATGGTTGGCTCCAGTGCCCAGCACACAGTGGGCTTCAGAACTGTGGGCATGGGGCTGTCCTTTCCTTGGTGCCCAGGTCTGGGCAGTCAGTGTAAGTAGGGCATAACAGATTGGAAGAGACCATGTTATTTTCCCCATGAAAACATTCCTTTATCACTGCCGTTCCTCTAGTCGGGTTCCCAGTTCACCCAGCAGGACCCATCTATAAATCAGAGTACAGTGGAAATAGAGCCATACCCTAAGGGCCAAAACCTTCTCCTCAAGAATTGAGCCAGGTGTCTAAAAGCAAATTTAAAAGACTTGGAAGCCATCACAGCAGGTTAAAAACCCAACTGCTGCCCTTTACTGCTGACCACATTCCCACCTCTGGCAGTCTGCTTACCTTTCAGCAAATGCATTCGACTGTGTAGGGCAGGGCTTGGTGAGGACCCAAGGGTGAGTGGAAGGGTTTTAGTAGACCAGGCTCTGTGCCACGTCTTTGGTTGCTCGGAAATTCCCATTCAAGGATGACAACAGCCGGAGAAAGAAAAATATTAATAAAAAATAATCAATATAATCATCGGTGGAACAGCAGGCAGGAACAATTTGGTACAAACATCCTGAAATTCCCAAGAACATGGCTAATCATCTTGCTATGTTTGTCTCCATAGCACACGGCTCTTAATATTAGTACGACATGATTTGGGTTTCTTGTGGGGTTTCTCTGAGAACGTCAGTATCCTCTGGGCAGCGATCTTGTCTGGTTTGTTTCCGATGAAGCCCCAGGGCCCACGGCGGCTCCAGCACATGATAGGGGCTTGTGATGAAATGACCACGGAGCTCGGAGAGAGCGGATGGCCCCATAAACCAGCCCACTGACCCGCACTTACAGCCTGGGCCTGAGGCATTCGGAGAAATTCAAACGATGTCTCCAACCCCCTGAGAAATGTGCAAGTCATTTCGGAAAAGAAATTTCCATAAAAATGGTTGACATTAAAAAAAAATAAAAAAGTTTTGTTGATGAAAGCTGCACAGATGATGTGGGGACCTGATTAAACGGTCCGCTTAGCTACAGTGTGGTCACGACAGTTCTGTTGCCTAGGAAACTGACCACCAGGGCTGGCGGCCCAGGTTACACTGTTCGTAAGTTAGATGCTTGACCTGGAGGATATTTTTGGTAGGAAAAGAAAAAAATGGAACACCCTCATTTGTAAAGTAAGAAACTGCCAATGCGCTGAGCTGTTCCATCCCCGTTCCTAAGGTGGCTCTGTAGTTCTTCTCCAGGCAGAGCGGCATCTGGCTTCATTTGTGGTGGCAGCGCCATGGTCACACTGTGAGTGTCTCAGGCATACCAAGCAGCATCAGCTGCGACCCTTTAATGATGTTAAAAGCAACGTGTTAAGGTAGCACTGCTTATTGGGCGAAGGTCACGAACCAGATTTTCATGAGGGGAAAGAAAGACTAAGAGCAGTACCTATCCAGCAGCATCAAATTGGGAATTTCCTCTATGTATTTAGAAACATATTCCGAGGTCATGACCCTCTTGGGAGTTCACATTTTTCTCCGCCAGCCCATCTGCGTGATTACAGCCTGAATCTGAAATGATGTCTGGGGATCCTAGGGCTACTTCTCACAGGGCTCCAACCAACTTCCCTTTCCTCCCCTGCCCCTCCGCCTCCTCCCTGCCCTGATGGTAAAGCCAGCATTAAGCGACCATTGGAGGTTAAGCGTGCATGACTCACCTAAGCCACAGTACTGCTCTAGGGGCAGGAGCTTTCTTGTCCTCATTATGCAAACGAGGAAAATGGGACTCATGGGATCAGGAAGTCATGTGGCTGTGCAGCCCTTAGACCCTGGAACTGGCAGGCCTATGACAATGGGGGAGGTAAGATGAGCACTGCCCCATGCAGTGGCCTGCAGAGCCTCATGTCTGACCACCTCCTATGACAGGTGATGAGACTGGTGTCCTCGCTTCACTCCTAGAGAGGCAGGAGACTCCAGGCTGGAGACTGGGGCCTGGAGGGAGTCGGGGTAGATAGTTTCCACCCAGGTGGGTCTTTGGGGAAGAGGGCCAAGCCTCAAGCCTCCAGCCCACTGCATCTAAGCTTGGGAAGCTTCCCCTCCCTCTCACCCTCCTAGCCTCATGGGTTCATTCAATGAACTGTTCCTTCAGACAGTACAGACACTGTGCCAGGTGCCTTATGGGACAGATGCCCCCTGGGAAAGATCCTATGTAGCCTATAGGATGTAGGGAACATGAGGGAGGGAGTGGGTACGAACTGCTAGGGTGGCCTAAGGAAACGAATAGGCATTCCCTGTGTCCCCCCTGAAATCATTTGTCATGTCGCCAGGAGCAGGCATCACACTCTTGGGACATTCTGGGACTGAGAGGGAACGCTGGTGTCAGAGGAATCCACTTTGCCTTTCAATTCTGGATCTGGGACCTCAAAAAAGCGTGAGGGTGTCAGCATCTGTAAATTCACATACTACAGGTTCAGAGACAGGCAGAGATGAGGGGATAAATGCAGTAACACAGCAATGCTCAGACAGGACTGGTTTCCCAGCAAAGCTGGTGTCTCTGCCGCCGCTGGGAGCCTGGGAGCCTTTTAACTGGGGCATCCTGCAGGCAGAGCTGTCACCAGCTGGGGTGCAGCATTGGTCTATACACGGGGCCAAAGAGGACCTGAAAGAATTTTGTGCAATTGTAACCTCCTCTCCTCCAAATAATCTCAAATAAACTTTGCTTGCAGATCAAAGGTTCCCAATGTTTTCATGAGCAAAACACCCTCTAATGACTCTTTTAGCAGTCCCCACACTGTCGCTGAGCTCCGGGGTAGACTCCCAGCCCGTCAGTCGGCTGCATGAGCCCACCCCCAAATGGTCAGTGCATCCGCCCAGTTGGGGTAGGTGTTTAGGAAGTAAAATAAAATAATAAAGTAAAATAAAATTAGATGTCTATGGGAACAAAGTCAGATGTATATCTAAGGATGGAAGGTGAAGCTGAAATCCTAAAAGGAAATCGTAAATGCGGATCTTTCTGACACCGGAGCTTTCTTAAAACAACACACATATATCACACACTGTAAAGGAGTTTGTAAATTTGGCTAAGTACGAGAACTGAAACACAAAATTCCCTTGTCCATACCAAATACACAGGGAACAAAATGGGAATGGGGGAACCGCCGGAAAAAAATGTTTTCATCTTAAAGCCCCCCCCCACCCCTTCAGTCCCTGAAGTTGTCGGCGGGCACTGGCTTCCACAGCCTTCCCGCTCCCTCACCTGTCGGTCGCCTCCAGGGTGAAAGCACCTGATGTGTGTGTGCACCACATGATTCCAACAGCACAGCCCCGAACGCATCTTAGGCACTTGGGTTTGGCAGTTGTGGGACTATTCAAGTTTGTAAAATCCTTTTAAGCAAATCGATGAACAGTAGAAGACAACCTAACACAAAAACCTGTGAGGGCACGAGCAGCCTTCTGGGGAAGGCAAAACTGGATGTTACCCTATCCCTGCGAAGGCGCGCATTCTCAGCCACAGCTGGGAAAATGATAATTTATGATAACTTTTAGACTCGTCATATTGACAGCACTTACAAGGGTGACAACACCAGATTTCACTGGGACCCTGGGTGGTGTGGGAAGCCTACGTGGTGAGACAGCAGCTCGAAGCATTCTCCTATGGGACAGTTGGCTAACAGCTAGTCAAGTTGAAGACCAGGAGCCCCAGGATGCACTTTCCATTCCAGGAGAAATGGTTGCAAACGAGCATTTTATATGTGTGGGTGAACATGGGAGAAAGTTCCCAGCAACCATCTGCAGCCAAAGCGGCCAACCATCTACCTAGCAGGAGAGTGGGTGGGCATGCGCTCCAGTCATCTGGGAACATGAAACAGCTCCTCCGCAGGAGACCGTGTGCTCATGTCCACAGACTCTGAAAAGGGCTTTGGAGCAAAATGAAACAGTTGCAAAAGATAATCTCAATCGGATGTTTTGATACCTTTAAAAAAAAAACATAGAAAATAGAGCTATCGGTTCTTCATCAATAAATGTGCGAGTAATAGTAAAAAACAAAGAAGGAAAGAAACCCAAAGAACTCCTGGGAAGGACATGGGATTTGGGGGAGGTAGGGCTCCGTGGGGAGGGGACCCCCAGGGTCCTCAACTTCTTCAGAATGATCTAATTTCTTAAAACTAAAGGAACCTGGGGGCAGATTTTAGAATGGACACTTCACAAACTCGCACACTTTAAGTGTTCCTAGGTACTTGACATTTACATCTTTCCTCCAAGTCAGTGCTGCAGAATATGTTTTTCAATTTGATGGGCTAGGGAATTGAGCTCCACACTCCCCTAGCTAGCAAGCCTTTGTGCTCAAAGGATTGGACCCATGGCTCCTCCTTGCTTCGACCTGCACTGGTGGTCAAGGTGAGTGCGGGTGGCCAGTCGGGCGGGTGGGCCACCAACCTGGAAAGGGGCCTTGTTCTCCTAGAGATGGTCTCCAATGAAGCGTAAATGGCCAAATATTAGCCTTCCACATAACAGAGGATGAGAAAATGTCGGTCTGTTTCTTGTATTTGATGCAGAAAAACGATTTAAATCTATGAAACTTAAAAAAAAAGAAGACCCTGTGGGTTGGTGGGGAGGGCGGGAAGGGGGGCCGATCTTTGCGGAGGACGCATGTGTCTCATGGCGAGACTTCTGTGCGTGGCCTTATTGTGGTTGCTTGAATTCCTTCCAAATGGGCCTTTCTTTCCTTTTTTCTTCCCCACCCCCCTGTGTGGCAAAGCGCCCCCTTTTCATATTTTACATGTTGTGATTTCACTGAGCCCTTCCAATTGGTCGTCAACAGTTCATTTGTGCCAGGACCTTCTGTAAACTCTGCACGCGGGTCTCCCAGCCTGACCACCCACCGAAACAGGCTGTCTAAACAGCGTGTGTCTGGGCCTCAGACACAGCAAGTGAGTTAAAGATGGATCCTGTCCAAGGATTTTTTTTTTCCCTCCAAGTTGAAATGGGGGTTGGGTGGGAGACCCTGGTAGCACCAGGCCTGGCTCCGATGCAGTCTTTTGAAGTTGGAGGGTAACGGCCCCTGTCTTGTGTCATTTTTCTCCATGGTTTCCCCTTGAGCTTAGAAGGATGTCTTTCACCCTCTCTGATTTGAGGAGTGTTGGCGATCTCTGTGCCAGGAACAAACATGTTGATAGGGACTGGAGCTTCTTTGACTTCAACCCAAATGCCTTATGTCCAGGATTGGACACCTCCTCCGCTCCAACTTGGGATTTTCTAGGCTCTACCCCTGCAACTCTCGCTGGTTCCTCAGTGGTTCTTGACCGGTGGCTTGCAATACTAGGAGTTGCGTGATGACACAGAGGCAGCCCAAGACATGCTACAGCCCTGGGGCCAGTGCCTACTCTGGTCTCATGGCCCCTTCTTATCAGCCATTGGAGATAGACAGTTAGTGTCTGTTTTGCACAGGAAGAAAGGTGAAGGGCAGAGAAGGAAAAGCCTCATCTAGGTTGAAACAACTCCATCAGGGTGGAAGGGACTGGGATCCACATGTGTCTACTCAGGGACTGTGTCCTGTCCTTGCTCTCCAGGCTACTCAAACAACAGAGAAAGTGGTTCATGGACATTTTTAATGTGATTAGTGGCATGTGTGTGGCATGCGTATACATCTTTATTAAGGTATAATTCACATACTGTACGATTCATTAATTTAAAATGCTTAATTCAGTGGTTTTTAGTAGAGCCACAAAATTCTGCAACCATCACTGCAATTAATTTTAGAATATTTCATCACCCCCAAAAGAAACTCCATACCCATTAGCTGTCACTCCCTACTTCTTTCTCCCTCTGACTCCTGGGTAACCACTGATCTACTTTCTCTCTCCACGGATTTGCTATGCTAGACATTTCATATACATGGAATCCTACACTAGGTGATCTTCTGTGCTGGGGGCTTCTTTCATGCAGCATAATGTTTTCAAACATGTGCCAGAACTTCATTCCTTTTACGGCTGAATAATATTCCATTGTGTGGCTGGAACCCATTTGGTTTATTTATTCATCAGCTGATGAACATTTGGGTTGTCTCCATCTTTTTGGCCGTTATAAATAATGCTGCTATGAACATTTGTGAACAAGTTCTATGTGAAACTTTTATTTCTCTTAGGTATTCATATTTAAAATTAGAGTTGTTGGGTCATAGGGTAACTCTATATTTAACTTTTGAGCAGCTGCTAGACCGTTTTTGGAAAGTGGCTGCACCATTTTACATTCCCACCAGAAGTTTATGAGGGTTCCCTTTTCTCCAATACTTGTTATTGTTTTTTTTTTTATTCCAGCTATTCTAGTGGGTATCATTACTTCACTGTGGTTTTGATTTGTATTTTCCTAATGACCAATCATGTTGGGCATGTTTTCATATGCTTCTTGCCCATTCATATTTCTCTGGAGAACTATCTATTCATATCATTTGTCGTTTATTTATTTAAGATTTTATTTATTATTTCCAGAGAGAGGGGAAGGGAGAAAGGCAGAGAGGAAGAGAGACTTCAATGTATGGTTGCCTTTCACCTGCCTCTAGCTATGGACCTGGCTGGAAACCTGGCTTGCAACCTGGTTATGTGCCCAGCTGGGAATCGAACCAGCAACCTTGGGTTCACAGACCAGCACCTTATCCACTGTAACACCAGCCAGGCATTTGTCCATTTTTTATTTGGGTTATTTGTGTTAGTGATTTTCTGTTCATGTCTTTTCCTCGCTGCTAGTTTAGGAGATCTTTGTGGGCTGAGATTTCATCTTTGCTCATCCACTCATGCATTTCTTCACTCACACCCATGCACATGTGCAGTGATTTTTTGGGTCTGCAGGAGGCAAGGAATTTTCATTTCTAGCATGTTTGCTGGGTATGCTGATGCTGTGGCTTGAGGACCCCACTTTGAGAACCACTTCCTAGAAAAAGTCTTCCAAATGTGTGCAAGAAAACTACTTCAAGATGGTTTCAAATAGGACAATTTGTAATAATATAATAATAATAATAAACAAATGGTTACCACCAACCTGCCCCCCAACAGAAGAAAAAATAGATTGTCATATGTTCACGTAATAGAACATTGCATAGTGGTGAAGAGTGAATGAATTTCAGCTACACACATCAACATGGGTGAGTTTCCATAAAGTAATAGTAAAAAGGGCCAGAGCAGAAGAGATATCCAGTGTGATACTATTTATCAATATATGAAGTTTAGCAGCATGGCAAACTCAACTATACATTATTAATAGATATTAGCACATCATATTATGTCATGAAAGTGTAAAGACTGGCCAGAGATTATTTATTACAATTCAAGAGAGAGGCCCACCCCAAGGAACTGCAGTTGTGTCAATTTTTATTTCTTAAGCTGAGGGGTGGGCTCTGTTGGAAGAACCATGGACCCCTCATCTCGTTTCATGTCCTTCTGAGCATTAGGTCATGTGCTACCCTGTCCTAGCCATCTTCTGACACGTAGCTATTTCTGTGTCAGCATAGGGACTTGAACCCAGGTCTTGCTGACTCCACAGTCCCTTCTTCCATGGCATCACTCAGGCCTGAGGCAACCCGGGGACAGTGAGGGCAGATGGCCTGGGGGATGGGGGGCTTTGCCACAGCCTTCAGAGTCCTTTTTGAAAGTTCCACATGGCTCTGGCTCTTAGATCATTCTTCTTTTGCCTTGAGCTCTGTGGGTTCAAAGCCAAAACTGTAAGCAGTTTAATCATTGTCTGTCCTGGAATTACCCCAGCCAACCAAGCCAGGATTGTGCGGGTCGTCTGGCCCGCTAACTCTTTGTTCTTCCTGTAAGCCTCTTCTTAAATGCGGTCAGAGGAGGGTTTAGTCTTGTCCCAGGAGGCTGGATGGTTGCCCTCCCTGATCCCAGCACTGATCATATGAGGCTGGTATTCTTGACAAAGCCCTTGTGGCATCTTTTGCCGAATTATGTTTTCCTCTGCCCTCTAATTGCACACATCTGCAAGGCCCCTGGGAGCAATAGGAGGCCGGGATATGTCCATCAGAGCAGGGCCCGGTGTGGCGGCAGCCCCTGTAATTCTCCATGGTTCTGGGATTAAACTAGTGAGTGTCCCCTCATGAGCAAAGAGCACTAAAGGTGGGCAGTGGGACTGGGAGGAGAGTAGGTGATACTTTAAATAAAGCTAAGATCAGGTCAGAGGTAAGAGTTCAGAGCTGACAGCGCCTCCAAAGTCATGGCCAGAGGGAGGAGGATGGCCTGGGGCTCATGAGACTGGAGTCAGGCTTGGATCCAAATCCTGGCTCTCTCGTTCACAAGTGAGGTGACTGGGCAAGGTATGTAGCCTCTCTAAGTCTTACCTTCCTCATCTATGAGGTGGGAATAATAGTAATCTCTAGGATGCAGAATTAGTGAGAAGGTCAGTGGCATAAGGCCTATGAAGAGCAAAGCACGGAATCTGGCATGTGTGATTCAGCGTGATCAGGACTTCCAGTGCTCAGCCTGAAGCCCACTTCCAGCTGTGCTGGGTGGTTCCTAGGCATCCCGAGGGCCTCCCATCTCAGCCTCTGCATCTGCTCTTGCCTCTGCCTGACAGTTTTCTCCAGCACAGTGGGAACTCGATCAGCTCTCATGCAGGGCTGCCTAGCACCGTCCTGATTTAATGCCTCCAGGAGGAATCCTCAACCAGAGAGGGGTGGGATTTGGTGCACAGATGCCCCAGGTTCCCCATCCTTCAGAGGGACATCTTTGAAGTGCATTCTATACAGTTCATCAGAGGATCACCATGGCATTGAGCCCCTGTTGGGTGCTGTGGTAGTCCTCTCGTTAATGCGCCTTTTATTGGCTTGCCTCCCTTCCCTGACTGCCTCCCCACTTGCTCACGTGTCCTTCTAGTGGTCACCTCCCCAGACACTACGGGCACTCAAGTCCTTGCCTCAGGGTCTGCCTTCAGGGGACCCACACTGAGACAGCTGCTGTACAGAAGCAGTGGATCGAATACTGGGCAGAAAGTATGGAACAAGGAAGAACAAGAGACCAAAATTAAACACACACACACACACACACACACACAGAGGCTCACGCACAAAACAACTAATGACAGCAGAGAAAACACAAATTCATGGATTGGGAGGTTGGCCTACGCGCTAACTGGCCGGAGTATGGAGAACGGTTCAATATTTCAGGAGAGTGAGAACAAGCCAAACCACAGAGCCAGAGAGAGACCGTGAAGATGCGTGGTGGCCTCTCCTGACGCTGAGGGCTTCTCCCTGCTCCTGGAGTGGGCGGCCACCTCTCCCCAGACCCAGTTAGGCGACCTGGGAAGGTTCCTAGGACTCATTTCATTATTTTCCAAGATCCCATAGGAATGTGCCTTTCCTTACGCTTTTGTTTTGGCCTGTGCTAATTGCGTATCCCCCAAGGGGCTACTACTTCAAGTCTTTGAGCCCATTTTACCCCTAGCTATGCATGCCTTCATTTGATTTTCTTATTTGTATTAATTAATTATGACTTTAAAGAGTCAGTTTCTTTATGTAAAACAGAGCCTTTGCAAATGAACGTTGAGTGGAAAACTGATAAAAGAAGTCTGCAAATATTGGAGCCCCCCTGTTCGATCTGACACCCTATTTTACATACAGAAGAGGAAAACTGAGACCCAAAGTGGTTAAGCAGTTTGCTTTAGGTTACACATTTGGACAACAGAATGAATACACAAACGTATTTCAAAGTGGGTTTTAAAGAAAAGAGGACCATACAGCGGCATGCAAAAATAAGCACTTCTTATTTCACGCATCTGCTGAGGTTCGGCTGATCTGGGGTGGGCATTGCTGGGCTAGGCTGTGAGCTGTGGGTTGGGCTGGTGTGTTGTTCTCATGGTCAAAGAAAGGATTGCAAGAGGGAAACCCAACTGTGTAAGCTCCTGTCAAGCCTTTGCTAGTATGATATGTGCTGCGTGGCTTAGCCAAAGCAAGTCACCGCGCCAAGTTTAAAGTCAAGTGGTGGAGAAATGCATTCCTTCCATGCAGGTTGGGGTTGGGGAGGGAGTGAACATTTGTTGAACAATGATCCCATCTACCACAGAGGCCGAATCTCATGAGTATTGGAGGCAGGGTGAGGCACACACTTTCCTGGCACAGATCTTTGCAGGGCTGGCGTGGTTTTCCAGGCAAAAGCTGAACCATGCCGTCCTAATTCAGCTGGGCTGCTATTGCTGATGAGAGGTCCACGGGTGTTTTTATGTTTATTCCTCTGAATTCAACGTTTTTTTGTTTTTTTTTTTCTCTGACTTTCAGCAATTTCATCATAATGTGCCTCAGTGTGGTTTTCTTTGTATTTATCCTGCCTGAGTTTTTACTGATCTTCTTGAATCAACAGGCTTATAGTTTTCATCACATTAAAAAAAAAAATGTTTTTTGACCATTGTTTCTTCGGTATTTTCCCACTCCTTTCTCTTTCTCTGTCCCCTCCTGTGTGACTTCAATTGCATACATATTAGACTGTGTGACATTGTCCCATGAAACTGTGTTTTGGTTTATATGGTTTACATTGCTGTGCTGAGACATTCACGGAACTTTTTTTTGCATGCATAAATCTTCTGTAAAGCCCACCCAGTGAGATTCTATTTTTAGATATAGTATTTTCAGCTCCAAACCTCCCATTTGGTTCTTTTTTCATGTCTTCCAATTCTTTCTGCATTATGTTCATGTTTTTCTTTAAATCCTTGAGCATTTTATAAAAGCCATCTAAAGCCCTTCCATGCTGATTTTTAACATTACTGTCACTTTTGGCTCTGTTTCTTCTTACTGATTTTTATCCTGGTTATAGGTCACATTTTACTGCTTTTTATATGTCTAGTATTTTTTTGATTGGGTGCCAAACATTACAAATGCTTGTTATTGAGTTGTTGGATTTGGTTGTCTTCAGCTAAACAGGGTTGAAATTTATTTTGGCAGGAGGTTAAGTTACTTGAAAATCTACTTGATCCTTTTGAGGCTTGTTTTTAATTTTTGTTAGGGAAGGTCTAGAGTAGCCTTTCCTCTGAGGCCTCTGTAGCTCTATTGCTAAGGCACGAATGACCCTTCTGGAGTTTTTACTGTGTATCCTGGTTTATCTGTAGCTCCAGAGAAGGCAGCCCAGAGTGGAGAGAGCTGAGTTCTGATTTGAGTCTGCCTTCAGGTCTGCTCTGTTATGTTACCCAAATGACTTAACAATGCTTAGCCTTATTTTCTCGTGTCCAGTGTAGAATTTGGTCTTAGTGGTTTTCACACTGTTTTATTAGATCCTCAGGGTTACATGAAGGTACATGAACAAACATCATTGGGGGAGGGGGATAGAGGTTTCCACAAAATCCCCTTACCTGATTTTGGTCAAAATAGCTTTATGTTGACTGGTTTCACATACTAAAATTCGACATGATACTTCCTAGGAAGAATTTCTGTTAAAGGAAACAAAACAAAACAAAACTGAGAAACCACTATACAGATATCTCTAGGTTACATGCCAGCCCTATGCGACATTCAGCAACATCAGTGTTGGTCTATAAGCAATGTCAGTGTTGGTCCATTCAGCATTATTAGCAAATTAGCAAAGGCATTATTAGCAAATGCCTTTGGGGAATGCAGGCATTCCTTTAGAACTTTTCTGATATCAAAGAGTATGGGATAATAATTTCCTGCACTCATAATAATAACTATGAGCTAAATTGATCCTCTGATTAGGAGGAATGTTGTATCTTTTGAAAAATGTAAAATAATCTGTAGATGGCTATAAAAACAAATAATGGCATCATGCCACTAGATAAATGAGTTTTTGTATTTACTCCTCTACCATTACTATCAACCATATATTTGTAATGTTTTTATTGATGACATTAGTGAATTCTATCTCTATTCCAAGTTAGGATTTTTATTCTTAGATAAGAAATTTGCATGATGTCATGACTATTCTACGAGATCAGGAGCTATTCCACATTTATCTACCCAAGTGAATGCTTGTTCAGTCCAATATTCATGTACAATAGTCATTTAATAAAATCTAGCCTTCACCTCTCTTGTACCTATTAGAGACTTATTTTATTAGAGGGTGAAATATATTTTGGCATAGACTTCTGTTGAACCTGGATATAACTTGAATAGTCCCAACAGAATTTGGTTATAGCCACTTTAAGGTAACGTTAGTTTTGGGGGTTGGAGTATTTGCAATGTGGCCCGTGAGAAATCTTTCCAAACAAAATACATGTCCCTTATGAGACACCAGAAGCTTTTCTGGACACTTATTTGAGTTGATAAGGCATGAACAGAAACTAAAGCAAGTTTGAAGAGGACTGCATGCCAAACAAACCAGGTTTCCTATCTGATAGGTGAGGCAGTGGGCTGATGGTTAAGAATACAAGACCACCTAGGTGTGGGTTCTATGTCCATGGTTTTCTAGTCAAGTGACCTTGGGCTCTCTGTGCCCACCCATACCCCTCACTCTTGTCATTGTAGCCAATGCCAGGCTGGACCGCCCCTCTGTTTCTTTGTCTGAGGGCTTAGTCCAACTAGCTCTGCCCACACATATTGTAAGCCAGCAGTGTCAGGGAAATAATGCCACCTAGCCAGTGTTCCCCAGCCAAGGAGGACGGGAGTTAGTGAGTTAGTAACTTTTCCAGCTCCCTGTCCTCCGAGAGTAGAAAACTCAGGGGTACATGATCTACTCTGTTCAGTGGAGCTTCCCAGAGGATGACACTCTGGTGGCCCTCAGTGTACCATGGTTGACAAGGCGTCCTGCATCGGCTTCCTCTCTTTCCTGTTCCACTGCTTCACTCTCTACTGGGGTGTCCCGGGATTGCCTCCTGGGGTCATCTACTTCAGTGAGGATCATTGTTTCAGGTTCTGCCTGGGAGCCCCCAGCCTGAGACAGGATAAAGTGACTTGACGTGAGCTGCTGGAATATATCCCAGTCTCCAAACACACGAATGATTTCTTCCATCTATCTCAGGGCAGGTCCAGGAACCTGGGACATGTCCAGTTCATGGGAAGTGGTGGGCAAAAAAGTGGCCCCAGCTCCAGAGTAAAGAGAGAGGTGAAGGTGGGGAGTTAGGAAGCTTCGCTGAGCTCCACATTGGTTTTATGCATCCATGTCCCCACCAGCCAGCTCATCCTTGATTCCCTGGAGGCAGTGATGTGCAGGGAGTTCAGGCCACCAGAGGTGTGAGCTGTGCTGGCAGAGGGCCTGGCAGGGGGAGGGTGGGTGCGACCGCTGGGAGACAGCTGGTATGTGATAAGACCTTTTGCGATGGCAGCAGGAAGGCTCAGGGCCAAATTCCAACATTTTCGCTCAGGTAGGCGGTGTGGGGATGAGGGAGTGCATGCTGTGAACGAACCATCGCCGACTCTATCTCTTTTATCTGTCGCCCGAAATGGTGTTATTTCCTCCCTTGAAAATGTCTTCAAGCAGCGTAGATAAAATGTGAGTGTTATTTATTATATTACATTCCTTCCCCGCAATCTAGCTCGCTAGGGCTACTGAGATTCCTTATCAATTAATGCGCTCTGCACGGGCCTCCCTCCTCCCAGCCCACGCCCAGGGACCCAAGCACCGAGATCCTGCCAAAGTGCAGGCGGCCAGCCCATGGGGAGCCATATTACATACATGTGGACACGGACACTTAAAAATAAAACCGCCGGCTGGCCCCGGAGCACCTCCTTGGCTCCCAGGAGCAGTTCTAGGTTGGGTGCTGGCATGGGCCCCTGGCTACCCAGTCCCCAGGCACTCGAGGCCTTCCCTGTCATGCTGGGAGTTTCAACTGGAGGCCCGAGGAACACTGGAGAGGTGGAGAAGCTTCTCAAAGGAGGCCCCATCCTGCCCGGGGCCTGGCGGATTAGAGGAATACGTAGAATTTCCAAATTTAGCATTCAGGAATCGCTTCGTATAAACAAGGGCTGCTTTCGCTGCCGAGATGCGAAGGAGATAATGCCAAAAAAGTCCCCCTTTGCGACTGAATTCTGTGATTCTGCAGCCAACCTCCAAGTTGACTGGGGGTGCAAGTGAAGGGCCGCTTCCTGCCTGTCCCTCTGCATGGGTGGTCGGGCTCGGAATGAAATATCCAGGCTGACAAATGCTTTTACAAAGGCCAGATTATAAACTGTAAACCTACTGTCAGCTGGGCAGAAGAGAAATCTAAATGCCTCTCTACCATTTACAGATTTCGCTTAGCAGTAAGACGAAAGTGCTGCTCCAGAGTGAGCCGAGTGGTCTGGCCTGGCATTTATAAATTGTTGTTGGAGCCGCAGGGGGCAGGGAGAAGGGGATCGATGGGCCAGGAAGCAAACAGCCTTCCCCACATCTCGGGAGATCTGGGTATTGTTACATGAATGCGGTGCTCTGCAGCAAAGGAAAGCAAAACAGATTTTCTACAAGGACATAGCAGTCTAGGATGCATCTATATGTTGGGAGCATCCAGGTTCAAGGAGAGTGTCAAGGGGTAAATTATTTCAAGGGGAAAACTAGACCCACCTATAGACCAGGAAACATATTTGATGTGGTTGGTTCAGCATGGGGAATGAGTTTTTGGTCCCCTTGTGCTGTGTGTGTTTCTGGGAATTCAAACCCACATCTTCCCGCTAAAGAGCCAACCTTCTGTCCTAGATGTGTGGAAGGGGGGGTGGGGAATGAAGAGCTGGAAGCTTCTACAATACAACGTGTTCACTGCTCCAGCTTCACTCAAGGCAGAAAGACAGCAGAGTATAGGAAGTGTAGGTGGGGGGAAAGCCTGGGGAGAGGGAGTTGGGGGGACCCATTCTCCGAAATGGGACTCTACTTCTCCAGCACACACTCCTCCCACTGGTTAGCCCATTTCCACCAAGTTGATCGTGAAATCACTCAAGTGAGTCATGTAAGCCACAGTGCTCGAGAACCAATGGCTTTCTCTTTCAGGGAAAAGGTTTCCATTTGGTTGGAATTCCCTGGGAGAGTCAGGGAATTAGGGTTCTGTGAACCAGGAGAGGTTGGACATGGCACATGAGTGATCAGACCATCTTTGTCGGCTAGCAAAACCAGAGCAGGAGTCATTGTTCAATATTTCTTATTCAACCAATATTTCCTGAGCACCTGCTTTGTGCCAAGCACTTTTCTAGAATCTTGGGAAACATGAATGTACAAAACAGGCAGAGGCCCCTGTTTTCATGGAGCTAACATTCCAGAGAGAGGAGACAGTGATGGGAAACATAATTAACAAGAAAATTGCACAGAGGGAACAGCTGACGCAAAGGCCCTGGGGTAGGACTATGCCTGCAGAGGGGGAGAGCAGCAAGGAGTCCAAAGTAGCTGGATCAGAAAGAATGGAGTGGGGGGCAGTGGGGGAGATGAAGTCAGAGGAATGGAAGAGTAGGGGGAAGGAAGATGGTCTAGGGCTGTGCTAGGCTATTCGTGAGCCACTGATCTCATGCGGCTCCTAACATTTGCATTTATTAAAGTAAAATACAGATAGAAATCAACTCAGCCACACTAGGCTCACTTCAAGTGCTCAGTCACCACACGTGAGTGGTGGATACCATATTGAATAGTTCAGATCTAAAATATTCCATTATGGCAGCAAGCACTACTCTAGGGCCTTGTATGGATTATACCCACTGGAGGGTATAAGAAGAGGACTGACATTTTCAAAGAGTCACTCCGGCTGCTGAGAAATGATTCCAGAGAACAAAGGGACAGGCTGACAGGGGTGATGCAGGGAGACAAAGTGGCCTGCTCAGGGTCACTCTGCCCATTCTTGGCAGAGCCAAGTCTAGAAGTCAGATCTCCTGCCTTTCAATTGGGGACCCTGCTCACTGCAAGAGGACTTCATTCTTGGTGCATTAAATTTTAGGTACACATATGTATGTGTTTATGATACATAGATATGCACCTATAAATGTGTAATACACACATATATACGTATGCATGTATATCCATATGGACATATATGTATGTAAAGTTTTTCCAATAACCATGTTTTACTTAACAGCTTTATTGAAGTACAATTTATATCATAAATTTCACCCAGTTTTGGGTGCACAATTCATTGATTTTTAGTAAATTAGCTGAGTTGTGTAACTGTCAGCCGAAACTAGGCCAGGTGTTCTTGGCAGCAGGCTGCAGAAGAAGGGGTCCAGTAGTGTTTTTTCAGGTCTGGAAGGGTACTGCAGCCTGGCTAAGTTTGGCCCGAGTGGTTGCCCCAGCTGGAAACTGTCCTTCCCTTGGGCTCACGGAGATGGCAAATGGCTTGCCATTGGGAACTGCTCACGTAGAGGACAGGCACATCCTCAGAGAGAGCCCTTCTAGAAGAGAAGTGTCACATCTGTTCTTGCCCTCCTGACACCCCCTCTTTCTTCCTCCGGCAGGTGGCTTCTCCCCCTTTCCTCAGAATCTCTAAGTATCTTGCTTTATTCCTGGTTTTTCTAGCCTTCTGGCCAAAAGTATACAGAGAGAAAAATATACAGAGAGGCTAGGCTCCTTCTCCCACTGAGCTAATATTTAGGGGAAAGAAGATTAAACAGTCCAGGGTTGGCTTGTATTACCATGTTATCCTTTAAAAAGTAAAGGGTTTTAGCAGAAAAAATCCAAATAAGAGGCGAAAAGTTCAAAGTTCTTTAAAAGAAATGATTATGGCTTGTGGCCAAGCCAAAGAGTAGAATGAACACCCACTATGTATAGGACATTGGGGATATAGATGAACAAGGTCAAGTCTCTGCCTTCTAAGTGTTTCTAGTTGGCAAGACAGTTATTTATTCATTCATCCATTCACATATCCATCCATTCATTCACTTATTCATCAAATGTTAATTGGCCTAGCTTGTGCCAGGTCTATTCTATAAAGATAAATCAGGATTGGTTTTTGTCGTCAAGATGCATGGCCCAGCTGAGGAGAGGGTATGTTTGGCCTAGAATTTTCACTGATATTCTGAGTCTTGAGGTCCAGGTTGCAACTTGGAGAACTAGGCTAGAAGCCATAGTCAAAGTCAAAGGTGAGATGGGAGCTGCCATGTCCAAAAACCTTGCAGGGAAGGGAGACTTGGGGTGGGAGTCCTAATGGGCTGGGGACCCCTGCACTCCGGCAGGTAGGGTGAGAATCTGGGGAAACAGTTGTGCAATCTTTACAGAAGCTGAGAAGTGCTGGGCAAATTCATCACTAAATCGCTACTTTCACTGTTACGGTTAAAAATGTGAGATTAAAACATTATCGGAAATTTTAATTTAATGAAATATCATATGGCAATAAAAAGGAAGTGGAGTACTTATTCAGGCCATGACATGGGGGACCCTTGAAAACATTGTGGTGAGCAAAAGAAGCCAGTCTCAAAAGGCCACGTGGTGTATGATTCCGTCAAGAGGCAGATCCATAGGGAGAGAAAGAAGATTGCCGTGGCCTAGGGCTATAGGGGACATTGGTAGTGACTGCTAAGAATGTTTCTTTCTGAAGTGGTGAAAATATTCTAAGATGGACCGTGTTGACAGCTGCACAGATCACTGAATATACCGAAAACTATTGAATCACACACTTTCAGTGGTTGGATTGTATGGCATGTGTGCTATATCTCAATAGAGCAGTGAAAAAAATCAATGTCCTTGTTTTTCGTACTACCTTTACTTGCTATCTGTTTACTTTGAAAAATTAAAATGAGAGGCAATCAAGAAAAATCAAAAAGGAAATAGAAGTCACCATCTCCTACTCAAAAATAAGCCACATGAGCACCTTGGCACGTATCATCCCAAATACCCCCGTTGTGGTGTTTTGTTTGTGTTGTTTTATGTTTTTTGTTGTTGATGTTATTTTTATCAAGTGTGGAACCACAGTGTAGAGAGTGTTTGTGCCCTGACAATTCTTTGAAATATGTTTTCTGGACAGAACAGACCAAATTAGACTGTGGAGACTCGGTAAACATTGCAATTACAACCATGTAGCAGTCAGCTCGCTGCTGGGAAAGACACTGGACCCGGGACCTGGTAGTTTCCGTTGGGCAGCTGCTGAATTCAGTTCCATAAACAGGAGAGTTGCCACGATCATTTCCAGAGCTAAGCATCTGTCCTGCCCAGGGGGCGTCTGGCTGAGGACAAGCTCTGGTGAGAGGCCAGGGGGAACCTCAGCAGGAATGGGGACTGCTGAAACTGAGGATTTGTTACCCCCATAAACCCTGAACCCCCACTTACCTATTCATTTATTTATCCAGCTTTTTTAAATTAAAGGGGCTCATTTATGCACAGGACTGCTAACATTATCATGTACAAAGGAGCATGCATTGTGGAAGAAATTCTTCCTCCTCTCTCAGATGCGGTATCTCTGCTCAGAGCCACCAACATGGCCAGTTCCTGATGTGATGTGACAGTAGGCTCTGTAGCTGCAAGCATGCATCCTTCATGCTTACCTCTTCCCTCCTGCTCCACAACGCACACGGAAATACACTATTCACACTCCCCTCTCTCTGGTCCTTTCATTGAAAAAAGATGGAAGGTTGTTCCATGTCAGTACACATAGATACAGTTTATTCTTTTGATGGCTGTACAGTGTACCACTGTATGGATATACCATAATTTATTAAACCAGCCTCCTATTGATGAACAAGAGCTATTTTTAGTATATTGCTCTTACAAGTGATGCTACAATGATCATTTTAAAAGCATGTCTTTGCTTCTTATGGGAACATAGCCATAGGATGAATTCTTAAGAAATGTAATTGCTAGGTTAAATAATTGATACATTAAAATGTTTGATAGATCTTTCCGAATTATCTAGCTTGTTGCGGAATATCGTCTTCCTCCTATAGTATACAAGATTACTTTTCCTGATCTAATTTTGACTATTTATTATTATTATTATTATTTTTGGTGTCTCCTAAAAGGGAAGAGGACGCAGCTATCCTCTTCCCCTTTCTCAGCTCCAGAGCGAAGTGAGCTTGCAATCACAGTGTGTATTTACAGCAACTCTCAGCACACACATCCTATACTGCCCAGAGCCCTGTCTCTGTAAGAACCGGCTGCTGGGAGTAGATCTGGCACAGGGTCTGCTGTGGGTGACGCTAGCTGCCCCTCAGTAGCCTTCTCCCTTTTCCTTTGCCAACAAAGCCCCCTGAGTTTTAATCAGGCCCATGACCTCAAATTATAGTCTCCCTTGAAGCTAGATGTGGCCATGTGGCCAAGTTTGTACCTTGAGGACATGCATATAAGTAATCACACTGCTTCTGCATTTCTTCTTCCAAGCCAATTGTGTTCCTGCCACTTGGTCTCTTTCTCCAGCAACCAGGGGGCAGGAGCCATATTCTGGTGATCCAACATAATGGGTAGGCCCTGGGTCCCAGGAGGATGTATGAGGTTAGGGAAAGAGGCCTCCCTGTTTCTGCATGGAGGACAACACAGTCAAAGCTCACCACCTGTCAAGGGTGGCTCAGCTTCAGGCGAGGCAGGAGACAGGGCTTACGCAACAATTGGCATCAGCCAGGAGGACGGTATAGAAGAGAGATGCCTGGCTGGTGATCCCATAGGAGGTATATCTCTGCACTGACCTTCAGGCCTTGGGATGTGGGCGAGCTGAGGTCCTCGGATTGAAGGTGGCTCCACAAGCCTGGGAACCCAGCCATTCACACTAAGGGGGCTGCCATTGCTCCTGGGGACATTTCAGCTTTGCAGGGATTACCCAATTTGCAGCCCATATAATTTCTTGGTAATTGTAAAGCAGGTTGCAAAGCAGGTTGTAATTCTGAGGCCTTGCTGCTCGGCCCCAGCTGCTCCAGGAACCAAAGAGCCAACCAACAGCTGGAACAAACACTCATAAAAAGTCACCCAGCTTTAGCCCTCCATCTGCTTCCTGGAAAATGTTCACAGCAGGCCCCTCCACCCACACAGAGCAGCACAGATCTGATCTTTCCCATCACGCTCCTCAGTGGCGGAGCCCCACAGTCCGGAGACTTACTAAATCATTCTGGCTGTTGGCTTTGAGAGTTTCTGGAACCCAGCTAAAGTAAAGGGAGCTGAATGCCATGAAAGCAACTTAGTTCTCTCTTTTCTCTTGTTTCCTGCATGCTCCTTTGGAGGGAAAAACTCATCAAGACATTTAAGTAAGTGGGCAGGCTATTGGGTAAAAAGAACTCACAATTAGAAGGGCTGAAAGGTGACTGTTACCTGAGACAGATATGCAATAATTGCAAATGGGAACTGCACTCAAAAGGTTGAAAGTGCCCCACCCCACCCCCAATTCGAGTCCATCCAGAACATCAAAATGTGTGACTTATTGGAAATAGGATTTTGTGTGTGTGTGCGTGCGCACGTGTGTGTGTGTGTACACACACATATACATATACACATTTAAGGTAAGGATCAAGGTAGGAGTATGCTGGATTAGGGAGGCCTTTTAAATTCCATCAGAGTGCCTTTATAAGCAGCAGGAAAGGACACACAGAGACACTCAAGGAAGAGAATGTAGAAGATGGTGGCAGAGATTGGAGTGATGGACATGCAAGCCAAGGAATGCCAAAGGGTGCCAACAAGTCTAGAAACTAAGAGAAAGACATGGACCAAATTATTAACCCCAGCCTTCAGGGAGAGCATGCCCTATTGACACCTTGATTTCAGGCTTCGGGCCTCTTAAACCAAGACAGATTAATTTTTCTTGCTTTAAGCCACCCAGTGTGGGACAATTTGTTAAGGAGGCCAATATAGGTGCATAAACACCAGGGGATGCACAGGGCAGGAGCAGCCTCTCTTCCCTGGAGGACCAGGGAAGTCTTTAAGGAGGGGCTCATAGTTGAACTGAGCTCTAAAGACGATGAAGAATCCATGGAGCAGAGTAGGGAGGTGAGATTGACTCCAGGCATAGGGAGCAGCACCAATGAGCACAGCTTGTTTGGAAAACTGTGTGAACATTTTGGTACCAAGGGAGTGTGGGTGATGAGGATGGCCAAGAGCAGGGTGGAGAGCTCTTGCGCCTTGCTAAAATACGGACAGTAGCCCTTCCACCGAAGGTGATGAAACAGAGAAGAAGCATTATTCTTTATCTGAAGAGTACAGCCCAGTGAATTTTGAAATATGCATACAGCCAGGTCAAGCTATAGAAGCGGCTCCTGCAGGCCCCTGCTCAAAGTTCAACTCGCCAGAGGAAACCGCTATGCTGACTTCCATCAAAATCATAATTAGTTTTGCCTATTCCTGAACTTTATGTGCAATCATACAGTATGTGTGGTTCTTGTGTGCCTGGCTTCTTTCATTCAACGTTCAGCCCTGTTATTGCCATATTAGCAATTTATTATTTTTCTTTCCAGTATAATATTCTATTGTATGAACATACTGCAATTTATATACTCATTTACCTGTTGATGGGGGTGTCCAGTTTGGGGTATTATGAACAAAGATGCGAAAAACACTCTTGTATATGTCTTCTGGTGAAAGGGTGTATTAATTTCTCTCAGTATGTACCTAGAATTGAAAGTGTTTGGTCCTACAATATTTAACTTTAGTACGTATCCTGGAGGCATTTTAAAGTAGTATTATCAGGGCTGGTAATTGCCAATATACCCCTGTCAGTGGCTTATGTCCTGATAGGTTGCTGCACCGTTTTGATGGCTCTGGCTCATGCCATATTGGTGGTTATACATTTTCATCATCACCTCCTGGACTGATCATGATGAGAGATGGGTTCAAGGAGGTGACCTAAGGAAGGAGACCAGTTAGGAAGAGAGCACTGTCGGGGGTGGGGGGACCTTGGAGATGCAATGAATTGGGTAGGTATTTAGGTGGGAGTGTTCCATTGACCAGTCAGCTGGGGGCCTGAGAGAGAGTTGAAGTCAGCTCCAAGCTTTCTGTCCTGATGGCAGATTAAATGAAATCTCAGGACACAGAGAAAGAACCCAGAAAGAATAGATTAGAGGGATAAAAAAGATTCAGTCACATGTCCTTCCATCCCTAGGAGGAGCTGTGGGAGATAGGTGCCTCTTTGGGTGGCTGATGGTTTATAATCCCCCTTCCTTCAGGAGAAGCCCTGAAAACATGTTTGGCCACAGCAACCTTGATGGGCCTGCCAGACACTTACTGATCATGACAATCATGACTGATTGTCTAGAGGAGGTCAGCTGACTCAGGTTGACCCAATCAAAATCTTTTCCAGGACCTTGAAATTTTGAATTGAACAGAGCCACAGTAATGGAACATTCCAGAGAATGAATCTATGAACGTGGTTCTTCAGACATGTCTTCATTCCCACCTTTCCTGATATTTGGTTGCTTCAACAACTGAATTGCTTCAAGTCAATGCCCTCTGCTCTGTGTATTGGAGCTGACCAAGTACTATAACCAATGACCCCAGAAGCTCAGGGTACTTTGCTCAGCCAACATTTAGGGGCCAGGATCTCTCTGTTTTATGGCTCTGGACCACTAGGGTCCTTGCAGAAAAGGACAGTACATGGAGGTATTGATAAGCCAGGTGTGCTCATCACTTCTACTCATATGCACTTGATGGCATCTAAGTCCTAGAGATTCTAGAAAATTCAATCCAGTCTTGTGTCCCAGTGGAAGCAGAAGACAGATAATAACAATCCTAGGGCCACATCACACCCATCCTAATGTAGCAAGGCTGCTTCTAATATTTGCCACTAAAACATTCTCAACAAGCACAGAACTCAGCTACCCAAGGCTTAGGCTCTGAGCTAAGTAGTGTTCATTGTTTCTGTTCATTTTAAGACCATTTGCCTTTGTATGTATCCAAGTCCCACATGTCCAGGCCTGTTAACCAGATTCCTGGAAATTCCTCAAACAATAAAATAAAGTGGGTTTGGGAAGGATCCAAGGGAAGAGAAACCCCTCTCCCTGCTGTAGGTGACTTCTGCTCCCTCCATGTCTTTGCCTCCTCTTCCCTTCCTGATAAAAAGAGACCACTTGGCTGGGCATGGTCGCCTGTCTGTTTTTCTGTCATTCCCATACCTACTGTGTTATTTGGTTTCTACTGGAAAGGGTGAACAGAAAGGGACATGCGGTGTGCTGCTCTGCAGCTGTACTCAGAATAAACGTATCTTATAGGAGATTGAGGCAGAAACTCTCCCTCTTGCATCAACATTTAGCCAGGGACTGCCTATTTGATACACCCATCAGAATCCAGGCTGGTCCAGATGGAAGGGCTTCTTTATAATGAAGCTTTATACAGCTTGTCTAATAAATTGCGAAGACCGAAGGCAGGAAAAAAAAAGTGATTGAAGGCAAAACAGGTGGAGCTTCCTTCTCAGCTTTGGAGTAATGACTTTCCATTGATCCAGGGAAAGGTCCAAGTAATACCTAGTTGCAGCCTCACACTCAAAGCAAGGAGACTTGCCCAGCAAGGCCAGGAACTGTCATGCCTCCATGAGGATGCATGGGGAATAGGCTTCTTTAATGCTCTGAGATGCTTTGAGATCAATTAGGCCCACCCACCTTCTGTTTTACAACAGAACAAATTGATGTGCAAAGTGGAAATGACTTGCCAAGGGCATGATTGAACATAAACACTGTTTCCTATTTCCTATAAGCTTATCATAATCACAACTAGAGATGGCCATTATCAATGCTACATGGTGGGCCTTCATGTCCAACTACCTCAGATTAAGGAAGTGGGTAAAACTTTGGCCAGGAGGACTCTCTTCTTGTATGGCTTAGAGGCTTCCTCCCCAGCTAGGTTCTGAAGATGGTTTTCTGGGCGGGATGGGTGCCAGGTCTCCTCTCAGACTTGGATAATTTACTTTCCTCTTAAGGCCTCAATTTCTTCATATGTAAAATGGTAATACATTTCTTCTCAGTCTGATTGTGAAAATTAAACGCAGAAAATACTGGTAAAATGTCTACTCCATGGTAAGTCCTTAGTCATCATAGCTATTAGATGATGATGATGATGGGGGTGATAATGATTGATCTCCTATTTTAAATTTTCATGTTTTGTTTATTATGGAATTGTTTGCATGAGTTTTCATTTTTAGCAAGTATGACATTAAAACAATCCTGGCTGGTGTGGCTCAGCGGATTGGCACTGGCTTGTGAACCCAAAGGTCACTGGTTCGATTCCCAGCTAGGGCACATACCCAGGTTGCAAGCCAGGTCTCCAGTGCCAGGTCCATAGCTGGAGGCAGGTGAAAGGCAACCATACATTGATGTTTCTCTCCCTTTCTTCCTCCCTCCCTGCCCATCTCTCTGAAAATAATGAATAAAATCTTTATAAAAAGTAAATAAAAATCATTTAAAAAATAAAATAAAATAAAATATTTTCTTTACATTACTGAGTTTTTTTAGTGGTGCCTTACACATTACCAGGTGCCTGAATAGCTTCATCCAGGTCTAGGCCTCATGATGCTGCCTCTTCCATGTCTTCGCGCTCTGCCTGCCACTGGACACTAATCCGGGCCCCTGGTGCTGCTCCCTCAGAGCTGTGTTCCACACCTTTGAGTTTTCTGACCTTGCACAGCAAAGGGCTTTTGAATCAGTCCAGGGCTAGAACTGGGACTTCCGGATTGGGGGTTTATTTCTGACAAAGGGGGTTTCTAGGCACTTCCTGTGTAACACGAATCAACTTCCCTTCACAGCGCCAGCCTCATAGTTCCGGGGGTCATTCCTGCTGAAACCTTTCCTGGGTCCCTGTCCCGCAGGCTGAAGCGCGTTCGCCTCTTTCCACCTAGGCTGCTGAGAGCACCAGGGAAGCCAGCAGCTGGCTGCGTTTCCCGACCGGAACCGAATTTGGCCCACGGTTCCACAACCAGACACGAAATAGGACGGAAACTAGGTTTCATCAAGCCAATAGATTTGTGAGGATATTTATGATCCAAATAATGCTCCAGATGTTGACTGTTTTCACATGACTTCAGAAGTTTGGTTCTTTAAATAATCGTGGAAATCGTCTAGTCTCCAGAGTTGTGTTCAGCAGAACACTAGGGTTCCAAGCCCTGGAAGGGCTTCGGAGCTGAAAAGGGGTCCCAGGGGCTGGTTTCAGGGTTGGAAGACCATGGTGTGGGGGGGGTGGGGGTGCGGGCTGAGGTTCCTCTCCGGCTTCACACAGAACTGCATGGGTATTTGCTCTACACCCAGGCTTCTAGTGTGTTTATTTTATTTATTTATTTATTTAATTTTTAAAAAATATTTTATTTATTGTTTTTAGAGAGGGAGGAAGAGAGAGAGGCAGAGAGGGAGAAAGACATCAATGTATGGTTGCCTTTCACCTGCCTCCAGCTATGCACATGACTGGAGACCTGGTTTGCAACCTGATTATGTGCCCTGGCTGGGGAATCGAACCTGCGACCTTTGGGTTCGCAGGCCAGCACCTTAACCACTGTGCCATCAACCAGGGCTGTGAGTTTAGTTTAAAGAAATGAATCTCTGATTAAATATAGTCTTAAGACCATGAACCCAGTTCAGGGTTTCTCAATTCTGACTGCACACCTGGAATCACTTCAGGAATTAATAATAATAATAAATAATAATAATCCAAATCCAGATGTTGCACCCAGGAATTCGGATTTAATGGGTACATGGTGGGTCTATGGTGGGTGTGGGAGTCAGCATTATAAAAAAATCTTCCCAGATGACTCTGATGTGCCACCAACGCCGAGAACCACTAATCTGGGCCAGCATTCCTCTTTCTAAGGGTGGAAAATTGGAGTCAGGCGAGGTGCAGGATGTTCATCTGTAGGCTGGATTAGAACCCTGCACTTCCAGTTATTAGCCACTGCCTCTTGAACTCTACAACATGTGCACGCAAGAAAAGATACTGCTGTGACCCTATACATGTGACTTTCTCTGGTTTCATTTTCACATTGGAACAAATATTTTTAGTCCACATTTGAGTTTCTTGGGGAAAGAAAGCCTCAAGTAGAAAGGGACACTGATATTTATATTTTGCTGGGAAACAGAGTCATTGAGGTCATAGATGAGTGGGCCCCAAAGACCACCCAGATCCACTGTAGAGAAGAGGCACCAGTGCTGGCTCCCAGGCTCATGGTTTAGCTTAACCCCTTCATCCACTCAACATCGCACTCCCTCGGGAACACCCGTCCAGTGCTAACTGGTTGATGGAGACAAATTGTCAATAGTGGTGAAGTGTTCTGTGTTTTTGAGGTCTAGCTGAGTGAGTTTTCTTCTTCCTCCTCCTCCTCCTCCTCCTCTTCTTCTTCTTCTTCCTCCTCCTCTTCCTCTCCCTCTTCCTCCTCCTCTTCCTCTTCCTCTTCTTCTTCTTCAAGAATCAATGAGAGAAAAAGAAGAGAAATAATGCATATGGGATCTGTAGCCAAATTGGCTATTAGATACAAAATCTACATAAGTAACAGCTTGAGGCATGGCAATGGTGATAGTGGAGGGGAGGGGTAAGAGCCAGACTGAGGACAAAACTGGAGCCATCTTGGGTACAATGCCTTCCCTCCTCACAGTGGCATGGGACCAGTCCAGGCAACACTGACTGAAATGTCCAGCCTAGGGCAGGGACATGCTGAGCGAGAGCAGGGGTGGTGGGATGTGGGAGGTAGAGGCTACATACACACTTTTCAAGTTAAAATATGCTTGAATGGGAGAGGTCTGATGGGGAAATAGTGGTTTTGTGACTTCTGTTGAATATGGCATATTAGTCTGCCTGGCAGATGATTGTATGTGTGTATGTGTTTGTGTTTATAATTTTGCTAACAGCTAAAGCAATTATCACTTGTCTGCGCTTTATGTGGTGTTGCAGAAACAACCCCAATATTCTGCACAGTCACCCATGAGAGCCCATTTGAGAGATATTTCTGGTGGGGGGAAGGGACAGATTAAGTGGAGAGCTACTTAAAATAGAACATAGCCATCAAATTGCTTTCTAGGTGGCCTCCTTAAATTATAACTTATCTCTCTAGCACAGGAAGTAGAGATTTGTCCCATGGTCCTCCACTCCATTGTGGGAATGATCTCTTCATGATTTTGTTTGAGGAACCATAGGCTTAGACCAGAGCACACAAATTAGTCTCATTTTAATTGTTGGGCTCCTGACATGGTGTGATGAGACCATATCTAGACCTGGTGGAAGTGTCAGGAGTGATCAGTAATGTCTGTCACAGAGAGTGTAGTTGCGTGATTAGAAAGTTATTTATTTATTTATTCCAAGATGTATACTTTCCCACTTTTTAACATCACTAAAATCAGGGTGCATTGTTCAATTGCTGGCACCTTGTAAATTACTTTGCCATGCACTTTTGTGGTTGACAAAACAGGGATGCACTATATGATTAATGAAAAATAACGTTAGGTATTTGCCATTTTTGGTTTGTTGATTAAAGGGCTGCTGTTAGGATTGAACAATGCTAACAGCATTGTTCATTGGGGTTAGTCTCTCTCTCTATATATCTCCTTTCATTTCCTTCTTCAAGGTTTGATTTTTCCACTTTCTGCATAGCCCATGACACTTGTTCTTTCTGCCCAGCCAAGCCTCCTCCCGGCATCTGTGCATAGTGTCTCCTAGATTGCCCCAAGGCAGCCCTTGGTACCCTCTACCTCACCCTCTCTCCATTCCAGCTCCACCCTCACTGGCAAATTCCTTCCATGTATTTAAGTTCAAATTCCTGGAGCCTGAGTGACTCAAATAACCTTTTTGAGCATTTTTGAGGTTAGAGATTGCTGCCAGTTTGTGAATTATTTTTCCCATGATTAAGTACTAAGCCTTGACTTAGTCAGCTGTGACCAAGGTAAGGAGGTGGATGGGTGAGTGGGGTATGGGGAATCCTGAGGTACAACATGTTCACCTAGGAAGCAGGGACACACTAGGGTTTATATATCTTTACCAACCTTATCTATCTATATCTATGTATATGTATATGTATATCTATATCTGTATCTATCTATATCTATCTACAGCTTTATTCTATCTAGATTTATCTATATCATCTATATCTATATCTATCCAGGTTCTTATCCTTATTTATAGCTCTTCCTTTATCTATATCTAAATCTGTACCTACGTACGTTTTCCTTCTTCGCTCCCACCCTTCCTTTCTTATTCCTTCTTTCCTCCCTTGCTTGGACCTAGGAGGAGAGGGTTAGGTTACCCTACTGTGTAAACCCCTATCTTGTTGGTTTGGTTACTCCTTTGTCCTCTATCCTCCTCCCATTCTCTGATGACCATCACTCTAATATAGTCAATGTAAACATTTTTATTGTGGCACAGAGTGGAAAAGCTGGGCTTCCTGCTGTCAAATTCCATGTCTCACATTGCTTAGCTGTGTGACCTGAACCCTTAGTTTATATACTAATAGTATTTTAATATGTTTATTAAAATTAACAACTGATATTTTAACTATAACATTCATACTAATGTACATACCTGCTAGGGTTGCTGTGATAATTGAGTGTGTAAATGCATGCACTTAGAATGCATTACTTTTATATCAGAATTCTTAGAACAGTACCCTGCATATAGTGCTATGGAAGTGTTCGTTATCAAGTGCATCTTTGTACAAGGATACTGAGATGATATAAGTAATATACAGTTACATATCTCATTCTTTTAAAAGTACATTTTATTGATTATGCTATTACAGTTGTCCCTATTTTTTCTGCTTTGACTCCCTTCTGCCTGGTACACCCCCTTCCCTCCAGCAATCCCTACCTTTGTTCATGTCCATGGGTCATGCATATAAGTTCTTTGGCTTCTCCATTTCTTATACTATTTTTAACATCCCCCTGTCTATTTTGTACCTACCGGTTATGCTTCATAATTCCCGTACCATTTCCCCATTTATCTCCCTTCCCCCTCCCTGCTGACAACTCTCCAAATGATCTCTGTATCTATGATTCTGTTCCTGTTCTGGTTGTTGGCTTGTTGGTTTATTTTATTTTATTTTTATTGTTGTTGTTGTTGTTTTAGATTCAGTTGTTTATAGTTGTGAGTTTTTTGTCATTTTAATGTTCATAGTTTTGATCTTCTTTTTCTTAAATAAGTTCCTTTAACATTTCATGTAATAATGGCTTGGTGATGATGAATTCCTTTTAGTTTTACCTTGTCTGAAAAGCACTTTATCTGCCCTTTCATTCTGAAATATAGCTTTGCTGGATAGGGTAATCTTGCTTTTCATCACTTTGAATACTTCTTGCCAGTACCTTCTTGCCTGCAAAGTTTCTTTTGAGAAATCTGCTGATAGTCTTCTGGGTATTTTTTGTAGGTAGCTCTCTGCTTTCTTTTTTGCTGCTTTTAAGATTATCTCTTTATCTTTAACCTTTGATGTTTCGATTATAATGTGTCTTGCTGTGGTCCTCTTTAGGTCCAACTTGTTTGGGACTCTCTGTGCTTCCTGGACTTGTATGGCTATTTCCTTTACCAAAGTAGGGAAGTTTTCTTTCATTATTTTTTCAAATAAGTTTTCGAGTTTCTTGCTTTTCCTCTTCTTCTGGTATCCCTATCACTTGGATGTTGGTGCTTGTGGATATGTCTTAGACATCTTATGCTTTCCTCATTATTTTTTTTTTCTTTTCTTTTTTGAATTCTTGTTTCTTCTTTCTGTTCTGGTCAAATGTTTATTTCTTGCTTATGTTCCAAATTGTTTATTTTAATCCCTGCTTTCTTCCCTTCACAATTGGTTCCCTGTGGATTAAAAAAAGAATTTCACCTTGTGTAGCCTTAATTTCTACCCTTGTGCATTTGCTGTACTCAGTGAGTTCTCTGAGCATCCTTATCACCAGTGTTTGAACTCTGCGTCTGATAGGTTGGCTATCTCTGTTTCACTTAGTTCTTTTTCTGGAGTTTTGTTCTGTTCTGTCATTTTGGCCATATTTCTTTGTCTCTTCAATTTGGCAGCCTCCCTGTTTGTTTCTGTGTGTTAGGTAGAGTTTTGACTCCCTATCTTAGCACACCTGTTAAGTTATATGGGGTGGAGTCTTAGGTATTCTCCAAGGCAGGGCAATCTGCTTCACCACTTTGTAGCTCTGTGTGGAGGGAGGGCTCTAAGAGGGGACAATGCTCCTGCTTGGCTTCTGGAGGTTGGCTTGGCAGTTGCCCCATTTCTAGTCACTTCACCCACTTCCTGAATGTGACTGGTGCCCTTCCAGCTGTTGCCCTGCTAGTGAATGTCAGAGCGGGTGGGTTTATTTACATTCTAAGCCTGTGTGGGACCTTTAAATGAACTCTTTTGATAAACCAGCAGTTTCTTCTGTCACCCCAACAACCCCTAGTTTTTATAGCTAGAGGTTTTGGGGCTTTATCTTCTTGGTGCTGGAAACCAGGCCTGGGGTTGGGATCATTCACTCCCAAGGTATCCCTCCCAATTTTTGCCCACCACACATGAACATGGGACCCCTGTCCTGTCACAGCTGCTGCCTCTCCATGCGCACCACATCTCCTTACCTCTGCCTGGACTCCATGTCTCCACCCTTCTTATCTATATGGATGAATGTGGCTTCTTTAAATCCTTGGTTGTCAGACTTCCATACAGTTTGATTTTATGGCAGTTCTGGGTGTTATTTGTTTTGAGGTTAGTTGTAATTCTTGTGGTTGTGTGAGGAGGCAAAGTGTGTCTACCTACATCTCCACCTTTACTGGGTGTGCGTATCTCATGCTATTTATTATTGGTTTCACTCAGCATGTTTCTTCAAGTATATGAATTATTATGAAATTTTCTTGATGTTAACTATTCTTCACAGAGATGCTTCTAAATGGCTGCACATTCTTTCTTTTTATCAATTTAACAATTTCATCTTGTTGAACAAATACATTGTTCCCAATGCTTTGCTATAAACGTAATGCTTCATTGTGTGCCCATCCGCATACATTTGCTTGTAATCGCCAACCTTTCCTCAGGCGACATAATTAGAGGGGGACTTGCTGGGTCAATGGGTGCACACATCATGAGGGACTTGGCTACATTTCACCACCTTGCCCCTCCAGGCTGGTTGCTTTAATTTATACTTCTTGAAGCCAAATAGAAGATTCTTGTTTCTTCTTTCCCCTGCACCATGCCCAATAGCATCTGCTTTTCTTATAAAGGATAAAACTTTTGGCCTGGAGAGCTTGACTCTCCATTGCAGTCCCAATGAAGGCAGAGTGAGGCTTATCAGAAAGGCAAAGATTAGCATCAGTAAGAGGAAAATACCCAGACAAAGAGAGGACTTCTCGGACATCAGGAGGCAGGAGAACAATACAGAAGGGGAAAGAGGTGCTAGGTGTCTGTCGTCATAGGGGACCTCTGCTGAGTACAGGACCCAGAGCTGGTGATGCAAGGGGGAGGGGAGGGCAGGCTGGGGGAGGGGCAGGCTCTGCCGTCTGGTCGTTCCTGGAAGTGAGCTGCCTCCTGGTTACATATTCCGTTCATTTTGATTGTAAGTACAGGTTTGCCTTCCCTAATGGCAGGGTTGGGTAATGATGTGGTGATGGGAGGCATGCGTTACCAGGAGAATCTGGGCTGCAGATTCCCAGTTCAGATGGAATGCTTGGCTGTTAGATTTTCATCTGCCATCATTTGATTGTATTTATTGAGTTGGGAATGTGGAAAGGCTAACTCTCTCTGATTTTTTTTTGTTTGTTTGTTTTTAATTTGGGAATGTGCCTAGAGAACAAACAGTGGCTATTATTCCAAACTGGATTAGAATCTCTTGACAATGTAGAAGTTGGAATTTGCTGTGGGATTTTGCAGGGGCAGAGTATATATACTGGGTGGCTTGCCTGAGGTGAACTGGGGTAAAAGTCAGAAGTTTGGGCAATGGGGACCATGTCAAGATCTCCCCAGACAGTCATGGAAGGCACTGGATGTGTTTAAGGTGTGGTTTGTGGCTTAAATTGTATACCAGTTAGGAATACTATCAGTAACTCATTCATAACTAATGGGAGGTAAGCCTGGGATGGTGATTTTTCTCACAGGTCAAGAAAAATGGAGGTGGCAGTTGGCTAATCAACATCAATGTTCTGAGGTGGCATCTTGGAGATTTTTGAGCATCCACCCCAAGATGTTGTAGCAGCTCTAAGCATCTCATTTTCACATTCTCTCTCCTCCCCAATTCTTTTCTACAAAACACCCCTTTCCATTTATTAACAACATGCCATCATCCCTATTTTAGAGAGATATATGAAGGTAATTTGGGTGGATGGTTGTGACCCTGCATGAAGTTCCTACTGCAGGTCTCATTTCTCACCCCTGCCTCATCGGCAGGGTATTAAGACAAGCAAGGAATGGCAGACAGCTTGCTTGGTCCTGATTTCTTATCTAGCCCCTGCCACGGATTGTTGTGGGATAGGTGACCTGGAAGAGAACCCAGAGGCAGCCCAGGAGGCTCAGATCTGGGTTCAAATCTCAGACCCCAGCTTTTAGTTAGCATGACCCTGGGCAAGCCTAAGCATGCCTCTGAGCCTCAGTTTCTCCATCCATCATCTTGGGATGAGAATGTACAAGCAGGAATTACTGTGAGGTTAGAGGGAAAGCACAAAAGGTCCATGCTCCTGACAGAGTGGGGCTGAATAAATGGTCACCTCTTATTGTGATTCCTGCCAGGGGAAGGGGAAGGGTGGAGGAGCTGGTGACTTTGACCTGCGGAAATGGGTGAAAAAATAAAGACAAAATAGAAGTGATGGAACTTGTCTTAGCCTCTGCTGCCATTCTGGGTTATGATAAAGGGATTTAAAACACAAGTGTGTATGCTGTGGGTTTCTGAGGATTCCCGTGTGCCGTCGGACGCTCAAGATAAGTCCCTGCAGCACCCACTAAATAGATGTAAAAGCCCATTATGGCCAGGAAACTGCATGGGTTGAGATCTTTAATCTGAAAAGAGGGTTCTTCTTATCTGCCATATGCCTGATGATGAACAGATGTGCTGGAATGCAGGCAAATATAGATACAACCCTTTCTGACAGTTACTTGCCCACTACCCCAAATTCCTGCCTTCCCACTGCAGGACAAGGGAACCAGGGACTTGACATTCTGGGGAAACCACCAGACACCACAGCCTCCTTGCATCTGGAAACCACTGCCCCTGGCATTCTGGGGCAGTCAAGGTGACTGGCTCCAGCTGTCATCCATGGGATGGTTGTATGGAATGAGCTTCTGGGACAATAACAGGGTCACCAGCAGTGGTGGAAAGTAAATGGATAGGTGGGGGAAGGGCCAATTTAAAATACAAAACCACATCCGAGCATCTGGATTCAATTTGATAAAGAGCTCTCAGTGGAAGGACTCTTAGATTCCACCCTAGTTCAAACTGCTTACATGACAGATGGGAAAACTACAGACTAGAAAGGGGAAGTGACTTGCCCAAGGTCATGTAGCAAGTTGGTGGTAGTACCATTCAATCAACATCCATTCTTTATTCAGTCAATCAAAGATATGCACTGACCATTTCCTATGTGCCAGGCACCATGATAAATGCTAAGAGCATAGGGCTCCCACAAACTGATCTGATCCCCAAACTTAGGGAGCTTGCATTTCAGTGGAAGAAATGGATTATAGCAAATCATACAACTTAATTTCAACTGGGATCGTTGCATCAAGAAAATGTTCAAGGGGCTAAGAGAGAGTCCAGGCAGTCTGGAAGGACCCCTAACAGAGTAATCTTTAAACTGAGAATTGATGGGTGAATAGAATCAGCCATATGAAGCAGAGAGTAGAGGTATTTCAGTCGTAAGGAAGGCACTGGCAAAGGAAGGTTCATGGAACACGGAGAAAAAGAAGGAAGCCTAGAGATGCTGGGTGGGCTGGCAGGATGAGAGCCCAGACTTGTAACTTCCAAGCTTGGTGGTCTTTCCACTATGTTCTGTAGGTCCCATCCCATTATTCTGCCTCTCCTCTGATTGTAATTTTTGAAGAGAATTGGTGATAAAAAAAAACACCTAGTTGATTTGCTCTAGAGCAGGTCCATTCTAGGCTGGACAGGTGTTGAAGGCTTGGAAGGCAAGCCTATATGATTTATAAACAAAATACATACTAATGTAGCATACATAGTAAAGAAATAAAGTATCTCCCATAATAAGAAGCCTGAGTTTCTGCATCCAATGATGAAATGAGTTTCCTAGTGATGTTCAATATCTCTGAAGTTCTCGATCTTCCCAGCATAGTCCCAAGCCATCAGATCTTCATATGACTGCCTCCAGATGGCAGATAAATAGAGAAGTGGAGAAGTGACCTCTCTCCTTTCATCAGGGAGAAAAACTCTTTTACAGCAGTTTTTACCATACTTTTTCTTATGGCTCATGGACCCAGACTGGGTCATTTGCTCACTGATCACTAAGAGAGACTGAAAAAACAGGGTGGTAAGTAAGAAAGATTTGCAAATGGCTGCTGAGTTTTTGTGGTAACATAAATGAATCAAATAAACTATTTATTGTGTATCTCTAGCTATTAAGGCAACAAATCCACCAAAAGGAATGACTCCTTTTTCCATTCCCAATTACATAGCCCTGGTGATTATTAAAAATCTATTTCTGCAGATCAGTTTGTTTCTATTTCAGTGATGTGGTGAATAAAAAGCATTTGATAAAATTAACACTAAGTCAATAAGAACTAAAAGGGAACTTCCTCAACATGATAGGAGCAACTAAATAGTCATACAGGATGAAAAAAATGAATCCTGATCCTTACCTCTCACCATATAAAAATTAATTTAAAATACACAAAGATATAAGTGTAAGAGTGAAAATGATAACATTTGTAGAAGGACTTGTAAGAAATATGGCTTCACAAACTTGGGGTAGTCAAAGATTTCTTAGATGTGGTAGAAGATGCACTAATAAAAAATTAATAAACTGAAAATCTATAATTTATAAATTTGTTATTTGAAAATACTGATAAAATGAAAAATCAAGCCTCAGACTACAAGAGAGATTGATATACACATATCCAGAAAAATGACTTGTATCCAGAATAAATAAAGAACTCTTAAAATTTGATATTAAGAAGAAAATCAACCCAGTTATACAAATGGTTGAAACCCTTAACAAAGAAGAGATATGAATGTCCAATGAGCACACTAGATGCTCAGTAACATTAGTTATCAGGAAAAGCAAATTATGACCACAGTATGGCAACTCGACATACTCACCAGAATGCCTAAATTAGAAAAATTGAAATTCCCAAGTGTTGACAAGGATGAGGTACAACTAGAACTCTTCTACATTTTTTGATGGGAGTGTAGAATGGCACAACCAATTTGAAAAGCAGTTTGGTAGTTTCTTACAAACATACACTTGCTGAATGACCTAGAAATTCTGCTCCTAAATATTCTCCCCAAGGGAAATTAAAGCACATTTACAAAAAGATAGCATGCAAATGATCAGAGCTGTTTTATTTATAAAACAAAAGTTGCATATAACCCAAATGTTCATCAACCAATTAATGGAAAAACAAATTGTGGCCAATCTATGTGACAGTATACCACTCAGCACTAAAAAGGGACACATTTCTGATATATGGAACAATATTGATGGGGCTTAAAATATTGTTTTGTGAGCAAGAAGCCAGACACTAAAGAGTGTGTCTTTAAAATACCATGTGATTTTATTTAAATGAAGTTCCAGAGTTAACTGAACTAATCTCTAGCTGTAGACATCAGATCAGTGGTTGCCTGGATTATTAGGAAGGGGCACTGACAGTTTTTGTGGTAATATAAGTGTACAAAATAAGCTGTATGTTCATTTGGGTATGGCTACCTGGGTGCATACATTTGTCAAAATTTAAAATGGATGCCTTTTATTGTGAATAAGTTTTATCTCAATGAGAATGATTTTTTAAAAAATTTGGCCAAAAGCAGGAAAATGTGTGTATGTGTTATCCTCAGGCTAATGGAAATGTCTAATTCTTTGGGGGCTCTTAAAATAATGGCTGTATTTTAATCTTTGTGGGAGGTGGAATAAGAATTGAGGTCTTTCCAGGGGAGACTGCAGACCATGGCTGGGTGTTAAGCAAGACCTTTGAATGTGGTTATTATTGGGAAAATGTGCTGCATAATGCAATCAGAGTTTGCTGATTATGCCTAAGTCTGTTTGACTTTAACATCCATGTCCCTTCCCTCTGACACTCTGCTTTTACTGTGGTTCTTTTATTTATTAGCGTTCCCAGCAAATCCTAGGATTTAACATTTTAGAGACTATAGGAGGTGATGTTGGGTCCAGGGTCTTCCCTTTGATTGTTGTTAGAGGGAGTGGGAGAAGAGTGGAAGTCAGATTTGGAAGGTTTGTGGAAGTCAGAATAGAATCCATGTCCTGTGGTTGAAGTCTGGCCATTTATTGCTCCCGATTTGCTTCTCATTTTGTTTGATCAAGACCCTTAACCAGCTATTTTCCTTCCTGGTCAACCACAGCTACATGCCTAGCAGAAGCCCTCTTTTATTTGCATCTGTCACCATAGGAAACAATGCCAACACTAACGCTAACACTAATACTTGCAACTAAAATGCACTGAGCACCTACCAGTCATTGTACTGTCCTACATGTTTCATCCGTTTAATCTTCCCAGCCAACCGAGGGGCCTTATTATAACCCATTCTACTCATGAGAAAACCAAGGACCAAAGTGTTCTCAGTACCGGTTTCTGGAAAACATCCACCCTGAGGAGGGATATTTCACAACCCAGAATCTGAGAATGTTATAGATACAACTGTCCAAAACACAGACGTTAATTACCTTTCAGGTATTCCAAAGCAATTCAATGTAATGATTATTCCTGAGGTCATGTCATGAAGTGTTCAATCTTTGACATGCAGGAATCATTCCTGATAGAGCAAGTAGGAGGAGAGTACAACCCACAATTACAGTTGGAGATGACAGTACTCCTCTCTCAACAGTTGATAGAATAAGCAGACAAAAACAATCACAACAGGTAGAGTAGACGTGAACTCAATAAACCACCAATGACCTAACCCGCATTACTAGAACATGCCACCCAATGACAGCAGAATACACCTTCTATTCCTGTGTATATGGCACACCAACCAAGGTAGACAATAGTCTAGACCACTATGGCTTGTGGCCTGCTTTTGTTTAGTCCATGATGTAAAAGTGTCCTTTTATATTTTTTAAAGGCTTCAAAAAACAAAAAACAAAACAAAACAAAGAAGAATATGCAACTGAGACAGTATGTGGCCTTCAAACCCTAAAATGTCTGCCATCTGGCCCTTTACAGAAAAAAAGTCTCTTCCTCTATTTTAGGTCATAAAACAAGTCTCATTACATTTAAAAAGATTAAAATCATACTAAGCATATTCTTTGACCACAGTGAAACTAAACCAGCAATTATTAACACCAAAGTATATGGAAAAAGTCCCCAAATGCCTGGAGGTAAAATGAGCAGGCCAATGGATGAGTACAATAGTCCTGCAATAATAGATGCATGTATAACTGGGGATACCATTCATGATAAAGAAGGTACTTCAGCAATTTGTGAAAGGACCAACCACTTGGCAAATAGCGTTGAGACAATTGGCAAAAGTGCAAAAGTCAAAAAACTTAACTAAAAAAATGTTAGGAATAAATTTAGAAGCCTATGTTTATAACTTTAAAGAGAGAGAACATTTTCTTTAAAATGTAAATGCAAAAGCAAAAAAATTACACATCTGACTATGTGAAAAATCTGTGTAATAATGAACATCATAAACAAAGGGGAAATTCAAGTGACCTACTGGGAGAAAATACTCGCAAGATGTAAAACATAGAAATGACTAATAGCCAAAATATTTCAAGCACTTTCAAATGTCAGGTTTAAAGAGATATAAATATACACACAAACAGAAAAATGTTCAAAGGGTGGGGAGAGGTGGCCCATTGAAGTAGAATTCAAATTCCTAATATGAAAACATTAGCAAATAGAAAAAATAACAGGATATGTTTTACCCCCATAGCATTGGTAATAATTAACGGAAAGTAGGTTGTATCACATTGGTAGTCCATACATTGACACATGGTTTTTGGAAACAATTTGACAGTGTTGATTCATATTGAAAACTCATAAACCCTACAACCCAGACGTGGTATTTTTAGAAATCAGTTTGGGGGAAGAAATAGCCACATGTGCACAGAAAGGTAGATCTAAGGATGTTCACTGCAAATGTTTTTATTACAGTTAAGACACAGGAAACAACCGAAATGACTATTGATATAGTAATGGTAAAGCACACTATTTCAACATCTCTGTGTTGAAAACTGAGTATTGGTTTAAAAAATAAGATTAATCAGTGCTGTGGACGTGGGAAGCTCTCTAAGACATTGTTGGGAGAACAACTGAATTTCTGAATGTCTTCAGTGTTATGTTATTTAATTTAAGAACAACACAAGAGAGCAACGATGATATGTATACAACTTTCTATGTATGTAAATATTGTAAAGGACCTTGAAAGATACCCAGCAGAGTGGTAAGTAGTTTTCTCTCCATTTAGAGAATACAGGTGATTTTCTTTCTTTCTTTCTTTTCTTTTCTTTTCTTTTCTTTTTTTTTTTTTTTTGGCTTTGGTCTGTTTTCCAAAATAGAAATTATTTTTGAAGTGTTAACAAGGGTGAAAACATAGGAGGTGGTATTTTTTATAGCATATTTTTGTGCTCTTCACCCTGGTGAGTTCACTACGCTTTCCACTTGCCAACACCACATGCATTTATAATTCCATTTTATCCTCTTAAACCCATCCTGAGCTGAGGGACATAATTGCCTTTCTTGCGAGGATGTCTGAAGATATTTGAGGCTTTTAAATTTTATTCCTGATTCTGATTCTAGGTGGGAAGAACCAGCCTTTCCCCACGATATCTGATACTGCTTCCTTTCAGTCAATACTGCCTTGACCACCAGTAGCCTTGTCCCAGCGACCACTGTCCTGACTCTGAGGGCACTGAGATGAGGTCACCAGGGAGAGGAAAGACCTTTATGAGGTTACCATGTGAGTCAATCAAATGGCCAGCATCAGGCCACTACTCATGCTGTCCCTCCTAATCTTTAGGGCTCTTTGCAAACACCACAGAGCATGTGGTGCTCCGAGCTTATGTAACCACATTGCATGGGAAACCTTTGCCTTTCTGAGCACACTGGAGACCTGGGTGGGGGCAATGGAGGATGGGTGGTGGACAAAAGCTTGGGACATTCTCTCCCTGGTCTGGAGTGTGGGGGAGTGTCTGGGGAAGGCATCTCCCGAGGGCAGAGTTGGAGGCAAACCTCAATTTCTTCTCACAACAGAGCCAATTGAAGCCCTGAACATCCTGGCTCCACACCCCATTGTGGGTTTGCCAAACCCTGGGTATGAAGGACAGATGAGTGATCAGTCCATTTAGAGAGTTGAAACCAAAATATAAAACAAACAAACAAACAAAAATGAAATAGACCAGACCAATGCTTCTCGAACTTTAATATGCATCATTGAACTGCCTGGGAAACTTGTTAAAATTCAGATTCTGACTGTTCAGACTGGGAGCAGGACCTGAGATTCTGCATTTCTTTTTTTAGAAATTTAAATTTTTTTTCATAATTATTTGCAGAGAGAAGGGCAGGGAGGGAGGCAGAGAGGGAGAGAAATATCACTATATGGTTGCCTTTCACCTGCCTCCAGCTACGGACCTGGCTGGAGACCTGGCTGGAGACCTGGTTATATGCTCTGACTAGGAATTGAACCAACGGCCCTTGGGTTTGCAGGCCAATGCCTTATCCACTGAGCCATCAGCCAGGGCTCAGATTCTGCATTTCTAACTCTCAGCAGATGCTGTGCTGCTGGTCCAGGGGCCACCTTTGAAAAGCAAAGGACAAGAGAGTCCAGCTAGACTGAAATAGACAAAACACATCAGAGCGTGATGCATATCTTAAAATTACATCTAGTTTGGGGAACGTTTATTTCAAATATGTATGTGTGTACATACATGTGCATGTGTGTGCATGCATACTATATTGGGACATGTGCTCATAATAGGAGGGATCCAAGAAAGTGGAAAACATTGGACTAGAACTAGAAGTAAGACTGACTGGAGTCAAAAGACCAACATTCAGGTGGATTTGGGCAATGGATCATTTTGACTATACTTTAAACATTAAAATGTTGCTGGAAGGGACAGGCTTCTTATCTAGTCCCACGTTGCTTCCATTACAAAAATTTGAACATGTGCCATTTCCTGTGGTGAGGGCTTACACAGAGGGGTGAGAAGGGCAGATCTATTTTGGATTCTCATTTCAAAACCTCCCAATATCGCCGAAATCAACTGGCACAAACACAGCGTTTGGGAGTCTCTTTCATAGAAATGGCCAAGTGTGTCTATCAATGAGGCCCATGCACCCGGGGCGGAAGAACCCGCCAATGGTCGCTCCATCAACTTTGGCAGATGTGTACATTATGCCTTTTGATCTCCAAGGATGCTGTATTTAGATGACATAATGCGCTTTTGGTTATCTTTCTCGAAAGGTAGAAGGGACGTAAGCAGATACCCACTTTTGCAAGATAAAATTAGCACCTCTTGGCTGGAAGATAAACATTTTCAGCAGGAAAGCCCCTGATTAAAGTACAAAGTGACCAAGGGGGTAATAGGCTGCACCCCTTTGAGTGAAATTCCTATTTATAATAAAAGGAAATAGCATTGGTATGACCAGGACGATGACGAGAAGTCACTGCTCCCGCCTTTCTAGTGAAGAAACAGCTTTGTGTACAGCCATTCTGGAGCGCGCCACCCAGGTTTGGTTCCACAAAAGCCAAAACCAGGGTTCAGGGGAGGAAAAGGGAGAAGGGGGCTCTGTATGGAACCCTAAGTCAGAGCTCCAGCTCCATGGGCCCTTTTGTTCCCACGTCGCAGGTGGCTGTGAGCAGCTGTGGGGAGCGTGGCAGCGGGGAGCGGTGGGGTTGTCATTCCACGCAAGGGCGACTCAGCAAGCTGCTCACCTGGTGCGGTGCTGGGACTTCCCAGAGCAGGGGGCTGTCTTGAGAATTCTCCCAAAGATGCTGTACGCACTAGCTATGGCAGCCCCATCTAGACTCTTAATTTTTATTTTATATTTTTGCCAATTCCCACCTATGCTCTTTGTGCTCTTTGTCCACAGAGATCCCTGTTCCCTGCAAACATCTTTTTCTCTGCACACTTGTCTCCTTAGGAGCTGCTCCTGTAACTAAACCGGAAGAGTCCTGGGCCTGCTGGTGGCTGGGAAAACCAGCCAGTGGTGCACATTGTTCTAGATTGTTCGTTTCTCTCCACTGGATGGCTAGCTTTTCAAAAGTCAGAAAAGTGTTTGTGTCAGGCAGCTTCATCAAACTGGATTTGTTTGCTGAAACTCTCTGAAGCTCCCAGTGGACTTGTAAGTTCTTTAGGACCATTTTCCTTTCCGTAGGAGACATCTGTAGAGTTCTACCGTTCATCCAACACATGTTTTTGATCACCTACTACGTGCCAGTCCCTGCCAAGCATGAGGATCCATGGTGTTGATGTAGTTGGTGCCCTGTCCTCACTGTCCAGTGGAAAGACAGACCAGAGTGTGAGGGGGGGTCACAGGAAGGAGACAGCAGAGCAGAGCAGTCCTAGCCTCTCCTGGGCTTAGGGATCAGAGGAGGAACCTGCCCCTGCAGGGACCCAGAAACCAGGCAAACTGAGGGAAGATTGGCTGGGCTGCGGAGAGGAGAGGAGTGCGGTGCTGGCCGAGACCCAGCACCCAGCACATGGAGCCCCATTAACCCTCGGATGGTTCTGGGCTGCATTCCGTGGGCGATGAGTGACTAGCCATACATCCTACTTTGCTTGTCCCTAGTTGTGGCTGTTGTTCCACTGTAATAAAGAACATCCTTTTACTCTCAAAATGTCCGTGTTTGAGCAATAAATGATCCAGCCATTCTATGAAAGGCTGGTAAGCACTAAGACATTTCGACACTTGTGGGTGAAAGACCACTCTGGCTACTGTGTGAGAATGACTCAGAGGCAACAAGGGTGGTGGGGGAAGAGCCATGGATTAGGATGACTGCATTGGGAAAATGAAAGTCTTTAAAACTGGAGAATTCTTGATCCCAGGAGACCCAAAATGCCACTGGGGTCCACCAGTATGCACAGGGGCTTGGAGACCAGTGCATCAATGGAGTTTTAGCTCAAGTATGTTCCCGAGTGGGTTTAATGGTCCCCAAACTGGTCCTGTGGTTATTTTCCAAAAGCAGAATTGGAAGAGACAGTCTCAGCAACCAACGGGATCCTCTCATTAGAGCGAGCCTGTGAGGGTGAGGGGGCTGGGGGGAGGGCATGTTGCTCCCACCACTTCCTGCAGCGATGCTGGTGCCTGTGACCTGGCTCATTGACGACCTGGTGACTCAGGAGTTAGCGTTGTCTGGAGGAGGGGCTGCTGCCCACTTTCAGGATTTGCCCCTCAGGTCTGAGCTCACAGCCCAACCCTTCAAGGGACCAGTGTTAACAGTTTGCCTCTATCTTTTGTTTGCAATGGACTGGAGGGCCTTACACTGTCTCCTGACACTCCCTTAGCACCCAGCTGAAAGGGACTCCAAAACTATAACGATGCATAAACTCACTGGCCTCTTCTATGATAATTGTGGGAGGAAACGCTGACCTAGAGCACATGTTCTGTTTGTTTGGAGGGCCCTCCTTCACCTCGCACGCCTCCCCCCCCCCCCCCCCTAGTTTCCCAAAGCTCTTCCCAAACCCTGGCTTTGCTTTGGGAAGGGGCCTGCAGGCAGCCATTTACACCTTGGTATGAATTTCTGTCCCTGTCTCTCCATCTCTTTTGCGGGGGGTGGGTGGCACATTTTATAAATCACATTTCGTTGTGAATGAAAGTAAAATGTGTTCCCTGGGAGAAACACTTCCGTGAGAACAGGCAGGGTCAGGAGAGGTTCTCCAGGGGTGCCTGTCATAACACGCGGGTCACGCTTGCTGTCCTTGCTTGAAGAACACCCACCCAGTTGTAAGCCTTCTGCTCCCCAGGCTGCCCTGGCCACTGTAGTGGGACCTGCTTTCCAGGGACAGTTCCCTGGGACGTGCCTTCATCACCCACCGATATCTCACTTTTACTCTAAATCTCTTTGTAATTACAGACATGCCCCCTGGAGGCTCTAGCCCTGCGCAGATAAACATGTCAGAGCTCCCCACTTCTCTGCAACAAGTTTCCCTCATAGGCCTGTCTATCATCACCCCACTTCCGGAAAAACAGGCTCAGCCCTGCGTCTTCTCCAAAAAAATATAAACAGTCTTTTCTTCTGTAAATTGGAAAAGTGGATTTGGTGCATCAAAGAAAAGAGAGCTTCAGTGGAACTTCAGCTTTCTAGTTTGGTATTGATTTTATTTTTTGGTTCCACCTTGGTGCACCACCTTGTTTAGGACTTGGAATAAATCTATCCCTGGCTATGTCATGGATTTGTCTTGCTTAAAGCCTCTGAGAGCTCATGTCCTTAGAAGAAACATTTCCTCTGAGTCTTTAAGTATCACTTGACCAATCTCAATATTTCATCTAGCCCAGAGCAGATTAAGACAAACCATAAAAAGACTGCACTGCGTCCCCACATGCATATAAAATTCAACATAAAAGCAATACTAAACCATGAAAAAGTGTAAGGAAATCCAGCAAAGATCTGAGGGTTATAATTTTATTTTGCAGGAAGCATATTTAATGTGATTTGCTTATTGGTTCATCTTCTATTAATTGCCTCATCATTTTTTCCATGCATATTTTTTGCAATCTATTTCTATGTTTTTCCTTCTATTGCGTTGCTTGATCCTTTCTTCCTAATCTGTGTCAATTCTTTCTGTTATGGGGTTTCTAATGTTTTTTGCAGCCATCTTACTTATATAGATTTATCTTTTGTATTTAACTTTTTCTTGAAGTTTAACTCATAGCCAGGAAAGTACACAGGGTGCGTAAATCTTAAATGTATAGCTTGATGAGTTTTACGTATATCTATACCCCACATAGAGATATACTATATTCCCAGCACCCCATTAGCCCTGCTCCATCTCAGTCTATACTGTCCCCAAATATGGCCCTCATTCTGACTTCTACCCTCGATGCATTTGGAAAACTATCAAACTTCTCGATCATGTTCTTGATTTGGATGGCATGCTGTGCTGGGATCTGTTAACTCTGTCCTTCGGGCAATCCCACCATGGTCTAAACTCTTCTTGTGAAATTCCAGGATCCCAAAGAGTGGGGCTCACCTGAATGCACCTGGTTTCCCAGTATTGCTCAATTTTCCAAGGCCTTCTCTTCACCCAGCCTTGGCCCCCACCATGGCTGAGCCAGAAGGTCAATGTCAGACCCTTGGCCAATGGTGCAATAGGAAGCTTGGAAGATTTGAACTGAGAAGTGGGTTTAAGATGGGAACCTCTACCTGTATGTGTCAACCTTGAATAAAAGATGGAGTCTGAAGAGAACAGTCTGAAGACCTAGGTCCTAATCCTCACTCTCCCACCATGCAGTGCTTAGGTAAGCCCCTCGACCTCTGCAAATGTTAGCTCAGGGGAAGGCAACTTCATGGCACGCTGACCACCAAGCTCCTCTCCTGGCAGGTATTACAGATCGATCTTTCTGCCTGTTGAAGGAAGCATCTAAACCAGCTGTTCTCCACACCAGCTGCACAAGGGAAGACCTGGCAGCTTGGAAAATATCTTGATGCCTGAGCCTCACCCTCAACAGTTCTGACTTAATTAGTCTGGTGTCAATCTAGGTGCTGGGTTTTTTTAAAATCTCCCCTGGTGATTCTAAAGTGTAGTCTCTGTTGAGAATGCTTGCTCCAAATCAAGGAGCTTGGGAAGCCACACCCACCAAGCTGGTGAAATCCAGGGCACTTCTGCTCGGAGCCCTCAGCCACTCTGACTGGTTCACCCACCAGAGACTCTAGGCTTCCCGCTGTGCTGGTTCATGATGGACAATCTCAGCTCCACCCAGTCCTGCTCAACAAGAACCTGCACTTTAGCCAGACCCCAGGAATTTGTTGCATGCTGCACAGGAAGGCCCCGTTCGAGCTGATTCCAAGGTGCCTTGCCATCCTGGTGGTCTGTGGTTCAGTTCCACCAACTACTGTGAGGGCAGGTTTTAAGAGCTGATGTAATCAGGGGGTATCTGTTCTTATATTGATATGGCCATTTATATATTGTCTTTTACTTTCTTTCTATAGATATGTCCTTAATTAGCCAGAATGTTTTCTCCATAACCTCTGTAAATAATTTCCTTAATACTGACCTCATGTATAAAACCACTCTCTTCCAAAGAACTTGCAATAATTTTAAAAAATGTCTTCTCCACAAAGTCTTTTGCCTGGTGAAAGCCCGAGTTCATACAGGATCTTTCAATGCAGAGGCAAAGATTTGGGGCCACTTCCACTGCACTTGGACAGATGGTGGGGCTGGGGTGTAGGTGCTTCAGGTCCCCATTGAAGGGGCCCCGTTAGTGCCATTAAAATGTATTAAGGGTCATTATTCAGCCTTTGACTCTGTTTTATTATTACTGTGACTAAGCCAAAGAAATAAACCAAAATATGCTAAAAAGCTTTATGGCTAAAATGTTCCTATTACAGAGATAAATGCACAATATAAACATGACATAATGGGCATGGGCAGCAATTGGGAGGAATGTGGTTCCCCACTAGGGTGTCACCCACACACTTCCAGGGTCCACACAGGGAGGAGTGAAGCTGTGTAGCACATACAGCCACATCTATGATTGCAACTGTGTGTATATAGAAAGGAATTCATAGAAAAAGTCTGGAAGAAAAGATACAAGACAAAAATTAAAGGTACATGACAGGAAAGACAAAAAATCTCCCCCAACACCACCATTATATTTCCCAAGGATTTTATATTTGCACAATGACCAGCATCATTTTAATTGTGTATGGAGTGGGGTGCTTTAAGAATATCCTAGGGCTGCTGAGAAAACCGTGTTTATGTTGAGGTGTTTTTTTCAGTGGTGGAAGATTTTATTTGGTAATTAAAGGATGAAGGTAGGAAGAAAACTTACAGATCATTATCTGCAGATGGGGAAACAGATCCAAAAATGCTGAGCAACATGGTCAGGGTCACAGAGCACGGAAGTGGCCACAAACCAAACCCCTTTTTCCTCACAGCAGAGTTTCCCCACGTAGCTGCCTCCATGCCACATGCTTTCCTCCCAGCCCTCTGATGGATGATACGGCTGCATCCCATTTTGAAAAATGAATTATTGCTCTCAACCTAATCAGTGCTTCCATTGTATGGTCTGAGTTACGCAGCGATAAAAGAATTGATATTTATTGCAAACCAGCACATTGTGCATCTTGGCTGCCTTGTTATGGACAGGGAGACTGGGACCCAGAGATGGCAAGCTATTTGCCTGTGTAAACACAGCTCCTGGGAGGCGCAAGCAGTATTGGAACTGGGTTTGTGGGACAACCAAGCCCCCAGCAGCCAGGCTCCCTGGCCTTGAGGTCAGGGCAGGTGGTGGTGGCCAGAAAGGTCCCGGCTCCCCGAGGTCTTGAGTGGAGCCAGCCCCCAGCACACTGGGCTGTTTATTGTTCCCAGTGCTCTGAATGCCGCCATAAACACAGGTTTGAAAGGCAAGCTCTGAGGACTTGGAAGAGAGTGGAGAAGGAGGGCTTCCCGAGGGGATTGCTGTCCAAACAAATGCAACAGAAACCAGGGGGCGGCCAGGGTGGCCTGACAGCCTGCTGGGTCTCCTATGCCAGCCTGTGATGACAAATGATGTCATTCCCACGGCGAGGCCTGGGGCCTCCAAACTTTCCCTCCCTGAGAGAATGGGGACACAGGGTGCTGTGCCCAGTCTCCCTGGGGGCATCCCAGGGCATCTGCTGCCAACCTGGGCTTCCTTGGGACAGACACTGACTGGTCTGACCGGCTGAGTCCTGGCTGCTAGGGGACCACATTGTATGCACCCAACAGCTTTATGATCATGGTGTTTGAGGGCTTAGCCAAAGTTCCCAGATAGTTTTCTGGAGCAAGACTTAGAGTCTGTGACTCGCTCAAGAGAGAGAAAGAGGGGCTGTAGAAAGTGCAGGCTGAGGGTTCAGACCTCACACTTTCTACATGACCCTTGGTTTTTACCCTCTGTCTTATGCAATCCTGAAACAACTCCACAAGGCGGGGAACATTACCATCCCCTCTTCACAGGTGGGCAAACTGAGGCTCAGGATGGAGAAGTATAGTGACTTGCTCAGGGGAGGGGTGCGGTTTAGCCCTGGGCAGCATGACTTGGGCTGTGACCACTGATATCAAACCCCTGATATCACAGCACAGAGGCTACAATTTGGACTCTGCCACCAGACGGCCTGCCTTTGGCTCCCGACATTGTCACTTTGTCACTTTTCATCAATCTGGTCTTTAGTGATTGATTGACGTCCCTGTGCCTCAGTTTCCTTACCTATAACATGGCTGCAATAAGCCTGCCTGTGAGGGTTGAGGTGGTCAGATTAGCTTTGCCTATCAGTGGATACAATAATACAAAGCTCTTGACACCTAGCAACGCCTGCAGGAAAGCTACCTGTCCAGTTATTTATTATTAGGTGTAGCCGAGCCTCACCCGCCAGCTTCCCTCTGTGAAATTGAACCCATTTTCCTTTCCCTCCATTTCCCGGTATTAAATGTGGACGAAGACAGTCAACGTCAAGGTCATTGAGAAGATGGGAGATGATGTAGATCAAGGCGCTGTGGCCAATATCCAGCATCGACAGAGACCTGCGGGCCAGCACTTGTTTATTCCAAATATCCCCTCTGTGTTCAGGTGCGCTTGCCAGTCCTTGCCCACAGCATGGTTCTTTCTGGCCATAATTATTGTCAGAAATTCAACATTCCAACGTGTTGATCAGGCAGGAGAGGGGTTGCCTCTGTGCGTACTGGTATTAGCTGGTAAAACTCAGAAAAGTATAAAAGCTTCGGGTCTCACTTGCTATAAAAGAAAGAGAAATTGCCTTCCGTTTAGGCTGGAGCAAGTTTCTGACAGAGAAAAGGGAGAGGCTTAATGAATTATTTTTTAAGATCCTCTTTGCCTAAGAGCTGTTACACTCAAGCTGTGACTTAAGAACAAAGGAAATTAGATTCCCGTTTAGCAGAGCTGAAGTTGGTGGCAGTTAGTTCCAACAGCACCTGAGGGGCAGTGGCTTTTGGGACTATCTCCTGTGTCCCATCCCAATGTGTGTGGGGGAGGTGAGGGCCAGGTGTCACAACCCAACTGGGTTTTTCTCATTAACCCGCAGTCACACCGTCTGAAAAGCCAAAGAAAAGTGGAGAGGGGGACTGAACCTACACATGCGGGTGTGGGAAGGATGGAAATCTCTTGGCTTTGCTAATTGGGGTTCTCATCTCATCTCGGTTAGGTTCTGCTCTTTGTCTGAGCAGACAAGATAAGAAGGAGGCTGGAGTTCTCTAACAAGCCCGCCTGGCAGGGCCGAATGGTTATTTCCAAGTATCCGCATCAATAAGAATCTCTGTCTGCCTGGCCGTGGACTCAGTCCCCTCAGAAACCATTCCTGTGCTGTCACTAGGAAGACTGGGGGTGATTCTAAGCCCCCCAGAAACCTAGCTGTGGACAAGGAGAGAGATGTCACTGCTCCTTCAAGGGAACACGTTTCTCTCTGAGCTGCTCACTCGTTCCGTTTGTCAGAATTACAACAGCTCTGGCCAGCCAGTTACTCTGTAAAACCACAACTGCTTTCAGAAAACAAAAGAAGCATCCATTTATAAAGGCCAACGAGTGCTTTTATTGCATGCTTGGAAATTATAAAAATCAAATCAAACAACATAAAACTGCCCCTCTCTCTGCCATTTCATCAGAGAGACTATAAAAAACAACAACAACAAATAATGACACATCAGCATTTGTGTTTTTTTTTAAACACAGAAAATGTTTTTAAAAAGCAGCTCAATGAATTTGTAAATTAAAACGAGGAGATGCTGGCTTCAAATGTTCAAAGCTCCCGTATAACTAACAGCCTAAACCCAAAGTAATATGGAGCCCTGATAATGGATGTCTTCTCCTGTTGGAATATAAAAAAGTATTATATGTTATATTGACATGCAGGCTAAATCTTGCCCTTATAAGGTGTTTGACATAAATAGCTTTTATTATGTAACTGTTAAATAGAAGGAATACACACATTTCTTAAAGGTCCCAGCTGCTATTGTTATCCTTCGAGACATAAAATTGGAATCCCAACTTTCAATATCAAATTTTAGCACAAACCCTATAAAATGTATCTTGTCAGAATGTGTCAGAACTGCTAAGCCCTTTTCAGCTGAACACACTGCAGCTGGTGCTTCCTGAGGAAGGGTCCGGCGCAACTCCGGGTGTCCTCCTGGGCGAGGCAGCGACGCAGTCCTGGTTTCCACCCTGCTGCAGGGCTGGCTGGGGAAGGTGCTCCTTCAGGATTGCCTTGTCCTCTGCCACTTGCCGGGGTGACACGGGTCTGCGGGGCCCGGCCCAAGGCCTGGAGATAGGAGCAGCCAGCAGGAATGCCCGGAATGTTTTCCTTCCTTCGGACTCTGTGGAGGCACACAGACCAGGGGGATTCTGTCCGTGGTGACAGCCCTAACATTTGCCAGAGCTCTGGACGCCGCTGTAGAAATGGCATTGCCCACCCTGAAAGTGAGAAGGTAACGTTTATTTTTGTATTTTTTTCTCTCTCTCCCATATACAGACTGTAGAAAGACCACCAAGCGTGGGCCATTTTTTTTTCCCACCATGATGTACAATTCACATTTGTTAATCAAAAAAAAGTGCCCGAGGTCATCCACCTAGACCTTTTTTTTTTTTTCTTCTTAAACAGGAAACGGGTTTCAGATGTTTATATGTTAAAAAGTAGGGCTACTAATCTGCTTAGCCATTTACCAGACCCTGGCTAACTCTCTCTTACATTTTAACATTTAGACCTCATAGCATAGAATGACATTCATTTTTGTCTCTCTTGTGATTTAGAATAATAATAAAAAAATCTTTCCATAGTCACCTGCTTGGGGGTGGGGGGAGCATTTCAGCAGAGGTTAAAATAAATGAATTCTGCGGTTTAATGAAACCGCGTCCTAAGGGCACTGGTGCTGGGCCGTGTGTTTGAGAATTCAACCCTCGCAGGCAGTTTTTTAAAATAGACCATGTTCCCAAGTATTTTCATGCGTCTGATTCACAAAACAGACAGACGCCTGTTCGGACATCTTATTTAGATTTATAAGAGAGACTCGAGAAACTCAAAGGCACACAGTTAAGAAGTCTATAACAAAGGCAAAAAAAAAAAGAGAAAGAGAGAGAGAGCTATCTTTTAAATATTAGCTGTGTTTTTTCTTCCGATCAGCATGGTATTTTCCATGGTTATTCTTGATACGAGGCTGTGAGCAGTAACAAGGAACACTCTTTTCCCAAGGAGCCCACCATCATCTGAGGTTTGGAAATAAAGGTTTTCGTCTTATTGCTGGAACTTTTCTCTCACCCCCCAAGGCTGGTAATTTGTTCAGTGAGGCAAATCAATATATTTTTCTACGTTGGGAAGGCTTACATATTCATAAGCTGGGAGAACGGAGCGCAAACAGAAGGAGTTGAACTCTTTCTAAGGAAATGTGTTAAGTCTTCAGATCGCTGGCTGAAAGGCTATTTTGCCTGTCAAAGTCCAAGCAGAAGGAATTCTATTATTTGCTAAACCTGGGTCTGGTGGCCCCTACTGTTTACCCGCCTGTGCCTGACCGAATGCTTTCTGTCTTGCAGATCGTGCAAGGAGCCAAAATGATGGGTTTGGGAGACATTTCATCAAGGAGAGAGAACAGCTAAATTGAAATGAGTTCTCAAAATCAGCCCAGTATGCTCTGGCTCCGTACAAAAGCTATTTGTAAAAATGAAAACATAAACAAAGAATCATTCTCAATTCCTCTCCAACCATCCTCACCCACCTCCCACCCCCAGTGTACGCACGTGTGTGCATGTGTATGTCTCTGAGGCAAAAATACATTTGGTTCCTTTTTCATCGGCGTTATTATCAGCACCGGTTGGAGAAAAGATTCGTCTAAGTGTTACAAAAAATGGATAATGTAATAAATGTCCAAACGCCTTTAAATAGGGTGGGATGGGTAAGAGAAAAACAATTGAAAATATGTTTTTCGACAAACAAAAACCCCGCTTTTATTTCTTGGAGCTTGTTTTAACTCCGTGTCCCGATGACACAAGGCTACCCCAGCATAGGTGTTAGGAACCTCCAGGGCAACCCCAGTGGCAAAGTAGTGACAATACCACCTGCATCAACATGTGAGCGAAAATAACAGAACGTGGTTCTGTTGCAAAAGGACCTCCTCCTGCAGAGCACACCCCTCCAACGGTGCGCGCTCAGCAGGGGCTGACCCGCATGGCACAAACACACCAACCCCACCTTCCTTCTCTAAACTGGGCCTGGGATACCCCAGCAAACCCCCAACAAGAAAAGAATCTGCTTGGCAGGGACCTTTGAAAGCACCGGGGTGCTGAAACAGCAGCAGGGAAGCTGGCCGAGTTATCTCCGCAGCCACCAAAAGGCCGAAGCACAAACTGGCAGGAGAAACTAGTTTGATGAGGGAGCGGTCGGAGGACAGCTGCAGTCTCGGTGACAGCGAAGTCCCCCTATCTGGGCAGGACTCGGGGCATTGGGTTAAGAGATTCCTCAGCCCTCCTATGTGAAAATCACAGGAGATGAACCACTTGGGGCCAATACATTTTTTTCTAATGTCTCTTTGAATAACAATCCAAAAAAAAAAGAGACTAAGTCTGAAAGTCCAGGGCTATCACCGTGTCAGCTCAGGGCTGAGATGTTTCCCAAATGCACACCTGGACGATGTAAATCACCCAGCGGTAAACACTTCAGGCCGACTGAAGGTTGCAGGCAGGTCGGGGTGGCTTCCTCCCCCAGCCAAGTCCATAAACCTGGACTGGCCTACACTCATAAGTGCTCCTTTCACCGGGAAAGACCCCCCCTTCCAGTCTGGAAGCAGAATCCCTTTATAGAGGTCGCTCAGATAATGGACAGAGGTACTCCCACCCTCGCCACAGGCTGACGGGGCCTGGGCTGGAATCAGGGATTGAAGTTGACAGAGCTTTATGTCGTTATGAATGGCTTTATGATACCTAGAGAGGGGGACCAGGGCTACGGGCTTCAAGGTGGCTATTTTTGAAAGTAGCAGGCAAAAAGAAAACCTAATAAAAAGGTTTGTTTGTTAATATTATGCTAGTAAAAAGTCATAACATAGTAATAATGGTAACCAAAAGATCTATATGAAATATCCCCAAAGTTAGTAGAAATCAAAGCAGCATTCCCCCTTTACGCATAGTGGATTAAAATATTAAAACAAGTTTTCCCCTGCTGTCTTTAAATCCTGACTCCTAATGAATGACCACCCATTTGGTGTATAAAAATCCCTGAATGAGAGAAAGCATATGGCAGAATACCTCTCAAAAGGATCACTTGCATAGGAATGTCTTTACATCCTGATGCCCCACTTTAAAAAAAAAGAAAGAAAGAAAGAAAGAAAGAAAGAAAGAAAGAAAGAAAGAAAAACAAAAAACAAAACAAAACAAAAAACCCAAAACAAAACCCAAAACTCTCTTTATAATTATCTGGCTAGGAGGAGTCTTTTAAATGATATCTTCTGTCTTTAGCCAGACAGACGTGAGGACACGCAATGTAAACATTATAAAAGCAGCCTGCAGTCCAGCTTTTTATGGCTCTATTTCTCTCCACCCGCAGCACGGCTTCGGGAAATGCAGAGAACTCGGGAGCAGTTACTCTGCCTCCAGGATCAACCTTTGCACCAAAGAAAAATAACCCAGAGAAATGGTCTGCCGCCCGAAACGAAGCCAGGATCAAATGGTTGCTGATCAGAGCAAATATTTAAATTGGATAAGTCAAATTGAGCATTATTAAATAAAGCTTATTTAATATGTCTCGAACAGAAAATGTCTTTTGAAGAGCATTTTAAACCTGGTAGGAGAAATCTGGCCGACTGCATGTCTTGGGGCTGGCTGAACCAGTGAGTGGAGGAAGTTGTGTTTTTATGACAAAAAGTGATCACACCCTCCGTTCACAAATTATTTCTTTCCATGTATGAAATAAATGAAAGCAGAAAGGCCTGTAGGTAGCTATTGAAAACTGTTCATGTCGTATAATCAATATGGGACAACTGACCCATGTTTTAATGTTTATTTAATCGGAGAAAGGGCAGCCTGGCCACTGCGGGGACATGGGTGACGTGCTAGGAGCCGGGAACACCCACGTGTGGGGTGATGTTTTCCCACCACGCTGCAGCGAGGTAGCAGCTGACCCGTGCTCTCACCAAACCTAAAACCACTCTCTAATGGGTTTTACAATATTTACATTTTCAATTTTATTTATAGGACACCAGATGTCTACATTCAAAAGAAAAAAAAAATCATTTGGAGAATAAAAACCCACCCCTCCCCCCACATTCGCCATAGCTTGCTACGGATGGGCTTTTCCCGCCACGTGCCTGCGTGGGTGAGTGCGGGTCAGGTCAGAGCTGGGGGCTGGGGGTCCCTTAGAGGTTGGGAGGTAGGAGATGGGGGCATTGCTCCCTTTTCTGCAAGACTGCGGGCACGTCTTTATTTCTGGGCCGCATTTTTTATTCTGGAAAAAGGAGATAATGGGCTGAGACTCATCGCAATGATGAGACTGTCCCCTCAGTGACCACCCCTTGCTCATTAAACTCCTCTCACGCACAGAGCCGAGCGTCTGAGAACCAGCTGTAAGCCAGACCTGGGAGGGCTGGGTAAGTCCTTCCCAGGCTGTTAGCCTGAGCATGAGCTTGGTGAGTGAATTGCTCCATGACCTTCTTCCTTCATCCTTAAAAGTGGCTCCTATCAGGGTGATGGAGAGGTGCTTCAAAAACACAAGTGGATATTTTTAGCCACTGCATTGTTTTCATTGTCAATTGACACACAGACCTAACAGGAACCCGCAACCAGCAGACCCTGCGCTGACTTTCCTTCAAGATTCGGTATATTCCCTTCATAAAACCTCATTTCCCCCAGGGCCCTTGCTTGGGAGATTTTCCCCCCTTCTCCCAACGTAGACAGAGGAACAGTTTGCTTTTTCATTCAGATCCCAATTTCTTCCTGTGAAGCCACACTGGACAACAGTATGGGCGGCAAACGATGGTGTCCTGTGGAAGTGTTGGTGACGCCCTGCCGAGAGGTGGGTACAGAGCAGTGGCCTCTGGACCAGAGGTCTCAAGGGCTGAGGGTGACCAGTGCTATTCCAGGCACGCTGCACGGGTCACCTCCTTACTCCTGGAGAGGTGTCACTGCCCCTCCTTAGCAGACACCTCTAATCACTGTGCATACTGCCTGGAGGCACAATGGCCCTGCAGACGGACATTGAGAAGCACAGCAGGATGACAGACAGCCTAACAATTCCTTTTCATGTCCTTGTCACCCAGGAGGTGCAAGTATAGCTAAAAATGCCTTAGGAGGGAGGATCTCCCAGCGCAACCTAAAATGCCAGGTGGGTCGGGCAGGATGCTTTTTACAGCTTCGTGTGCTGCTGTAGTTCTCCAGTAAGAGCCACCTAGGAGCCTGGTTTGCATTGCCGGCTCCGGCTGCGCAACCTGACACCTCTTGAGCATCAAGGCAGGAGAGAGCAAGTCCTGCAAAGAGGCCATATCTGTAGGACTGGATGCGTGGCCCACCTGGGACACAGGGAAGAGAAACTAGACAGGTCAGGAGCGGGATGACAGATGGAGCAACTGGGTGGAAGGCAGAGAAGAAAGCTTTAGGGTTAGAGAGCTGTGGCGAGGGAGAAGGGAGGGCTATTCGCAGCCAGGCGGGAGCTGAGAAGAGAGGATCAAGAGCGGGGCTGGTGGGAAGGATGGGAGATGAAACAAGCTGGGGGAGGGGCGGGCAGGGGAAGGGAAGGATGCTTCCCTTGACCATTTGGCCTCTTCTATCTGCTGGGCACCTTGTCTCCTGCTGCTCTCACCCCACGCCTGCCTTCCCCCTTCTGTCCCTAACTGTCCCTTATGGTCTCCTTGGAAACAGTGACAGTGCAGATACCCAGCATCACCCCCAGAGATTTGGAAAACAGTAGCCTGGGTGTGGGGCTCAGCATCAGCCATTTTTACTAGATCCTGATCAGGGACGGACACCCACTGCCCTGAGCCTAAACCTTTACATTCAAACTTCCTTCACGCGCCTCCCCTTGACTAACCAGAGATTTCAGCAATTTCCCTGAAGACTCTCTGTGTGGGTGGTGGGCTTGCCTCGGTCCAGAGGCCACAGCATCTGTAGGAAGCATCATCTCCATCACATCCGAAACTGGGGAGGGGGGCACTCTGGGAGAGGGCATTTGGGGTTGGGTCTTGGCAAAGCAGGGACATTCTTAGCATGGGAAATATTTCCAAGATGCCTATGTCTGCTCTCTCCCCTTTGTAGGTGGGATCTGAAGGAAAGCGAAGGAGCCCCTCTTTGTCTTGTGCATTCCCCCACAACCCGGAGACTTGCCCTCCAAACCCGGAGAATAGACAGACCAGCCCTAACTGATTCTGAGCTGAGAATGTGACTTCCACAGGCTCCCGCATGTCAACTTCCTCACGTGGCTTCCTCTTTATTAGTAGATATATCGAGACAAAACAAAGACCATTTTAAACCTTCCGGAAAAATTTCAAATCTGGACAAATGGGAATATACACCCCAGTTTTTTTCCCGAAGTAATGATGATGTTCCATGGGCACACTTACTGTCTTGTAAATTGCAAGGCTCGTCAAAATGAGTTAACAGAGAGAGTATCTAGAAACCTAGCCCTTTTTGGAGAGTCTTCCATGATTTCATTCATTTTACGGTGGCAATGACCCATTTCACAGATGCGGTAAGTGAGGCACAGATAACTTGCCCAAAGCACACAGAGAGTAGGAGCCAGAACTCTGATGTGAGTCTAGGTGGTCTGGCTCCACAGGTCAACAGTACCAAAAAGAAAGGATGACATCAAATGGGAAAATATAACTTGTTGAGGAGAATTTCTTAGAAGGTGCTAGAGCAGCAGGCCCAGCCAGCTCTGCTGCTCCCTGTGAGTCACTTTTCCATTCGGAGGCCTCAGTTTCCTCTCCGCTGAAGTGGGACTAGCAAGGCTTGCAGCAGGGTGGTCTCAAGGATGTGCCCTCCACTGCCTGGAGACCCCCACCCTCCATAGACAGGGACATTGATGTCCTCCTTTCTCCTGTCCAATGCCTGTGTCCTGAGCATGCAGAGTGTGACAAGCTGGTGTCTGTTTGTTCTCAGGAAAGAGAAGAGCCCTTTCTGGAAACACCAAACCAGTCTTTGCTATAATAAACCTCAGAGCTGGAGACAGAAAGCAATTGGAGCTGGCTTCGGGGAGAAGCAGGGCCTTGGGCTGGGGTGGCAGATCCTCGCCATTCTAACTCTGGATGGATAAGGGAAGAGTTTCAGTTCTAGTTTCTCTACAAGGTGGTGGCGGATACACCAGACCTACCTCTTGAAGAGATTTAGGATATCTCTAAACTCCACAGTGGTCAGAGGACATCTCAGTGCTTCCTCACAGGGGCCATGGTTTCTGCAGAGCCAGAACCCCCAAAGAAAAGCCCCCCTCAGCTGTGCAGTCCAGGAGTCAGGTTCTGCCTCCCCAAGGGTGGGCAGGGCTGGAGTCTGCAGCAACTCGGGTCCAGGATTCCTTCCCCATGCAGACCTGCCATTCAGTCTCAGCTGTCAGTTGGGTGGAGTCATATATCTAAAATGTGGCCCTACAAATTATGGGAGATAAGCACCCATGCTTGCATAAGACCAGCTCAGAGGCTGCTAGAACCTTCCATAGAGTCACAATAGTAAACAAATAGCACCATAGCACCAGTGGGGCACTCATCTATAAACATTGAATTCTTACACCAAGCAGGGGAGATAGGTGCCACTCTGAACCCATTTTCCAGATGTAAATACCAAGGCACAAAATGGTCATAAAAGTTAATCAGGTCAACACACGAAGCTGAGATTTGAGCCCAGGTCTGTCTAGTTTCTCAAGTTTCTCCAGGAGCTGTAGAGATGGAAATGACTACCTTTGGTGTTTGGTCAATGATGTTTTATTTTTATATTTTAAAGGACTTTGAAAAGAAGATTATTGGAGAGTCACACGCAAGTTGTAAGGACTGACTTTATGGAGAGATCCCTGTATCCTTAACCCATTTCCCTCCAGTGGTGACATCTTCCTCCCCAGGGGTGACATTTTGCATAGTACAATGTCAGTTCCAGGAAGTGATACCTGATACAACCCACCCACATAATTCATGCAAAATGGCGAGAGATGCGAAGGGCTCAGTGGAGCGTGGACAAAGCCTGCCCACCCCTATCCACTTTCCCCCTCAGCCACTTACCCTCCCATCCTTCCTTTTACTCAGTGCTACCTGGCATTAAATATCTCATGTCTGCACCTCCCCAGAGAATATTAAGTTCCATGAGGTCAATGATTCTTGACTATTAAATTCTCTAGTGTATCCTCAGTGCCTAGAAGAGTTCGTGATGCATATGGTTTTAGTATGTATATTTAAATGGGTGGATGGATGACTGATACTTTCTCATAGAATGATGGAACCTTCCCAAGCTCCCTTTGAAAATCTGAAAATGGGCCAAGCACACCCACCTGCAGCATGTTATGAGGACCAGGCAACGTAAGGTGTGTCAGGTATCCTGCGTGTGGTGTCCAATGGAGTCACAGCATAGTAGGTTGAGCTGTGTGCCCAGGGAAACGTCCCCTGCATCTGCAGCCTGTGCTGCTGGCCATTCTGGAAGCCCTGCTGCTGCTGTCCGAGGTCTCTGGGCTTTGTCTGGCCTCTTAATGGCCTGTGATCTTTCAACAGTTAAGAGCATCGCTAAAAAGAGATTTGAGAACGATTTGCATCACTTGAGGGAAGCTGGGTTTTTGGAAGGTGGCATGGCCTTTAAGTACCATGCATGAAGTCCCTGCTAATTCTGCTGACTTGAAATAATAAACAGCTTAACACCTTCCATTGTTTGGGGGCCTAATGGGAACCAAGTGGCCCTCAGTCCCTGAACCCTGCCAGAATTCATAGGACAGGTGGGGAGTGAACTCCTTCCCAGGGTCAGGCCCTTGGTCCCTGGGTTGTTCATTTCTACAAGGAATGGGGTAGAGGAGTACATATATTTCATTAAAAGCCAGAACATTATCTCTTCACACCTCTTTCCAGGTTTCTGAGCGTAGGAATGAGAAAGTGGCCCTTGGCTGCTTAGACCTTTCTAGCATGGCCCTGGGGAGCAAATGTCATCCGTTCCGGTGTCACCAGAACTGGGTAATGTCATTTTGTTTCCATTGGGTTCACATTGAGGGTGATCCCTTCCCATTTTTGAGAGTAATACAAAGTTGCCTCTAAAAATATTTAATCAAAAAAAAAAAAAAAAAAAGTGAGTCGATTTAAAGAGAAATAATAGGTGAATAGCACAGGGTGATGGCAAACAGCTATGGCCCAAACCTGAATGGGGAGGCTTTGGAAGTGCTGGCCGAGTGACCCCCTCCCTGGGCAGTGAGGACTTCAGGCTGGGCAGGGACTGGACACTGAACAGGTTCCTCCCGGAAGGGGGAGGCCATGTTCCGGGTGTCAGTGCCAATGCCTCCCCATCCCCAGTACTCTGGCTCCTTCCCGGAGCCTGGGGAAATCCCAGAGTGTTTACCCACCGCAGTGTCCCCACCAGGCAGTGTGGTTTGATCTCTGACTCCCAGGTGAGGCCCCGAGAAATTTGTGCAAATAGCAGGGCCACCTCGCACCAGGTCTAGAAACTATTCTCCTATCTCGAAAAACCAGGGAGTTTTCCACATCCCATACCTGCCTCCTGGGATGACAAGCCTTCATGTGGGACCTTTTAAAGCAAAAATGTGATGCGATCTAACCATAACATGTTTCTAAAGCATTCATTATAGAAAGTTTATTAGAACTAGAAATACTCAAGAGAGCATTTATTAACTAGAATATAATCCTGCCATCCTGGGATTAATTGATTTATGCATTTTGCTATATTTTATTTCTCTGTCTCCCAGCATCTCTCTCACTTCTCTGTCTTTATCTCTCTATAAATAATACACTTTGAATGATTAAATTTTAGATTTTTTTCTCAGTGCTAGTTTATCATGAAATGTTTTCATTTCTGTCCTGGCTGGTGGCTCAGTGCATAGGCACTGGCCTGTGAACCCAAGGGTTGCTGGTTCAATTCCCAGCCAGGACACATTACCCAGGTTGCAAGCCAGGTCTCCAGCCAGGTCTGTAGCTGGAGGCAGGTGAAAAGCAATCATACATTGATGATCACTCCCTTGCTTCCTCCTTCCCTTCCCCTCTCTTTAAAAATAATGAATAAAATCTTTTACAATGTTTCCATGTCTGTAAATGTTATGTGGGAACACGTTTTTAAATTGAAAAGTTGAATCCTGTGGTGGAAGATGAAGGGAGAGGGTGCAGAGAAAATAGACGAGTCTGCCAGTGAACAGGAGAGCCAGGACAAAGCTACAGGGAGGACATACTATTAACGTCCAACTAGTAGTTCCTGCTGTATTTCTTTAACCCTATTGATGATAGGCACTTAGGTTGTTCCCGAGTATTGACCGTTATAAACAATGTGAGTGTAAATCCTTCAGTATAAATCCGTGTGAAACTGCCTGCTGATTTCCTTCAGTAAGTTCCCAGTAGAAGAGTCACAGATCAGACAACGTGGGCACTTCTAAGCTCCTGGTATAGACAAACAAATCACCCCGTAGAAAGGTTGTAAATTCATTTACCCATTCTCAGTGCTATCGCAACCACCTGTCTTGTTATGTGTTAGCCAACCAAGTAGTAAGACCTGTAACTTTTCTTCCCTTCTTGGCCAGTTTAAGAAGCAAGGATTTTCAGTCACCAATTTGGTTCTGAAATAGTCATACCTGAATCCACTCCCTGACACCTTCGTCCTGAAGCTGTAACTCCATCGGCTAGAAGGCCCTGGGAGAGCCACGCCTGGGTGTTAGGACATGTGGAACCTGGTGTTTTTTCTGTAAAAGTGGGCAACCACCTTTGGAGAGAGAGCTGGAGCACGGGAGCTGGGAGCAGCTCTGCTGCCCGAGGGGAGTTTGCTCAGAGGTCTCAGGGGGGAACTAGGAGCTGGGGAAGGGGCCTCGAGATGTCTGATGAGAACTGTAGGTGGGAAAACGCCTTGCAAGCTCTCACCCCTTGATTGAAGGAAATTTGAGATAAGGAGCCTACCCCTTTTAAAGAGCAAATGGTCCCAGTCCAGAACTCTACCCGCTGTGGTGGGGGCTGTGGCTTTAGCGGGTTGGCAGGTTGTGAAACCGGTGGTGGCTTGTCCCAGGCAGAGCCCAGTCCCTGGCCACTCTGTCTATTACTCAGTATTCCTTGACTCAGATGGCATGGGGCACCAGGAAGAGAGGACATGGTCCTGCCGTAAACAAACAAAACATACTGAAAAACAACACAAGTGTGTCTGGTGGGTGGTGCTGAGCCCTCCTGCTCCAGCTCACATAGAAAACCTGCAGTTTCAGAGTCAATGACTTAATCCATGACCCTGGCTGTCTGGTTTCTGCTCACCTAGGATTATTTTGACTTTTTTTTTTTTAATGAGGAAATTAAACATACAATTAAATGAACTACTTAAAGTGTACCAATCAGGCCCGACCAGGTGGCTCAGTTAGTTGGAGCATTGGCCTGTGCGCTGAAAGGTTGCTGGTTCGATTCCCAGTCAGGGCACATACATAGGTTTCAGGTTCCCCAGTCAGGGCATGTACAGGATTTTATTTATTATTTTTAGAGAAAGGGGGATGGGGAGAGGCAGGGAAAGAGAGAGACATCAATGTATGGTTGCCTTTCGCCTGCCTCTAGCTACAGACCTGTCTGAAGACCTGGCTTGCAACCTGATTATGTGCCCTGGCTGGGGAATTGAACCAGCAAATTTTGGGTTCGCAGGTTGGTGCCTTATCCACTGTGCCACCGGCCAGGGCCAATTGACGTTTCTGTTTCACATCAATATTTCTCTCTTTCTCTCCTCCTCTTTCTCCTTTGGAGAGAATTTTAAAAAATAATAAAGTGTACGCATCAAGTGGTATTTAGTACATTCACAATGTGGTGCAATCACCATCTCTAAAAAAATTGAAAAACATCTTTATCCCCTCCCCAAAAGAAATCTCTAATCCATTAATTGTCATTTCCCCTTCCTGTTTCCCCCAGCCTCCGGCAACCACAAATTTACTTTCTGTTTCCACAGACTTATGGATTTGTCTGTTCTAGATATTTCATATCAATGAAATTATACAATAGGTAATCCTTTTGTGGTCAGCTTCTTTTACTTAGCATAATCTTTTCAAAGTTCATCCAAGTTGAAGCCTGTGTCAGTGCTTCCTTTTATAGCTCAATGACATTCCATTGTTACCATGTCTGCTTATCCATTCATCTGTTGATGGACACTTGGGTTGTTTCTAGCTTTTGGCAATTGTGGATAATGCTGCTGTGAACATTTGTGTACAAGATTCTGCTTAAATGCCTGTTTTCAGTCTTTTAGGGGTACACCCTGGAGTGGAACTGCCAGGTCCTATGGTGACTCTAAGTTTGACTTCTTGAGGGGCTGTCAGATGGGTCTCCTCTCTCTAGCTCAGGCTTATTTTAACAATATCTTTCCTAAGGTGGCTCCCTACCATCTCAGTGTGGGACAGTGGGGACAACAGTGTCCCTGCATTGTTCTGTAGTTGGCATTCACGATGGGCACCTTTTCCAAACAATCTCTTGTTTTTGTGTCTTCCTTTAGAAAACAAGGTCACTAAATTCTGGTTTAGGGCTATTTTGAGAGCAGTGCCGGGCATGGGGGGCACTATGTAAAGAATGGCTGGTCGATCCTACCTGAAAGTATGTTGGGGACTCGTAAGATGCACCCCTGTTTGGGAACCCCAAAGGCCGTGTTCTTTTCACTACACTATGTTGCTATAAATAATGTAAAATGTATTGTTACAATAGAACCATGTATAAGGCTGAAAAGATTAACATGTGCTCCTAATGTGTAAAGGAACACCAAAAGGTAAGGGATTAGAACCACTTGGTTTCTGCATGTCCAGGGGCAGCTCCTGCCCCGAACTGAAGGCTGTTTAGGAGGGACGGGATGTGGCCGTGTGTTCTTGGCCTGGCAGGCTCTGTATACAACCCTTCAAAGGCTAAATAAATGCAGTAATTTACCGAGAAAAGGCCTTTCAGGGCCACCTCCGGCACTGAGGTCTAAGGACTTATGGGACAAGAGCAGCATCCATCTTCTGGTGTGACACGTTCCTGTCAACAGTTACCTTAATGGAAACAGGACTCGGAGGACAACGTGGTCATGCTCCCCTCAGGCAACAAAGAGGAGGGAGGGCTGTAAGGCAGGGGGGGAGGCAGGAGCGGCCACTGGTTCTTTCCCGTCATCCCACAGCCCCCTCGAGTCCCTCCGTCTTACGGAATTAGAGCCCGACATTTGAGGGGGACAGGGACATGCCCTCACGAGGATCAGAGCCGGGTGTCCCCTGGAAGTCCAGTTTCCTGCAGAGACTCCAAGACTGGGTACTCTGCAAGGCTGTGGCAGGCCCAGGGTTGGGGGCATGAAACCCCCAAATCAGAGACCAGGCAGGTGGACCCCTGGAGGAGGACAGGGACACATCCTTGTCCACGACCTTAGCAGACCTCTGGTGCCAGGCTGTGCGCATCCCACCATGCTGTGATCTCCCAACTCTCCAAGGGGTACATTTTTGTCTCTAAAATGAAGGCAAGTCACTTCGTCCTTACAGAGCGGTGTGATCAAACGAAGCAAGAAAGGCAAATGAAGAAGAAGCATAAATAACTTTGCATATGTGAAAAAGGGAGGTGCTCAGGCCATTGTCATCCAATAGAAGTACAATTCAAGGTATGTATGTCATTTAAAGTTTTTTAACCACATGAAAAAAGAATTTTAAAAAATTAGATGGAACTAATTGAACTTAATATATCATCCTGTAATTAACATAAAAATGATGGAGATACTTGCATTTTTAATACTAATTCACCGAAATACAGTGGGCATTTCACATTTACAGCGTATGTCTTTCGGACCAGCCACGTTTCAAGCGCTCATGAGCCACATGTGACTGGGGGCCACTGTATTGGGCAATGCAGGTCAGGGCATTCAATTTGGGACTGTCATCACCAAGGATAGTCCCCACAGGGCTCACCATGTGGACCACGGCTGCCTTTCTCTGTATCACATTGCTGGTTCCTGGCAGGTTGGACTCCACCCGTACCTTTGACTTTTCTGTGCCTCCCATTGGTTCCAGCATGGTGGGCACCCATGAAAATCCCTCTGGGTGCCCAGTGTTGGAAGGCCCCTGCATTCCACCAGTTGGCACACTGCACAAAGGCCAGGTGTGTAGCTTTGGTATCATGCTTAGGGCTTTGAACAAAATTAGGCAAGTCTTAAGGTCAGGATTGGCGGAACCATAAAAAGGAGGTGTGAAGGGCAAAAAAAATAAACACATATGTGTGCTGGGGCCACGGGAGTGTGCGTATTTGCGTGGGGAGGAGGGTGGGAGACAGGCTGTTGAATTCAGGAAAGGTTCAAGTTAATCCATGCTGTGAGCAGAAAGCCCAAAGGAGGGCTCGGGAAAGAGCCCCGGGAGGCTGCATGCCTCAGACGTCTGCCTTCGTCCATTCATCCTTGCACTTGGGCCTCCTGATGTGCAGGTGCTGGGCATGCATTGCACCCTGGGGTGGAGGTGGGGAGCCTGGTGGGTTAAACATCAGGGTGAGGGTGGCTGAGGTTGGCAGGGTCTGCCAGGAGATGGGCAGCTCCTGAAGAATTTCGCCTAAATTTACTCCCCCAGCTCTCCTACCTGCCCGATCTGCTCCCAGCCTGTGTTCTCCCATTTCACAGGTGAGGCACAGAGGTGCACGATGAGCTCCCACTGCACATGCGGTCCCTGGTCATGCCATCAGCACACTGCGTGCTAAGGAGAAGCAGGCCTGCCTGGGTGGGAGTGAATGCCTTCCATTTAAAGGAGAACACGCAGGTGTCGGGCCCACCTGGATATTTGGACTCTATTGGTCCGGGAGGGGACCTGGGCTTCAGTCTCTGCTTGTTTGTTTGTTGTTTTTGTATCATCCCTGGCGATTCTCTTGAGCAGCCTGGGTTGAAAAATTCAGCCCTAACTCAAAGGGCTTCTTACCTGCAGCAGGGTGTCTCTTAGGAGCCTGTCGGAAAGGCCTGCCCTGGGTTTCATGCCCAGCTGTTGCTGTCCTGAAATCGGCAATTGTTGAACAAGGGGCCCCCGTTTCCATTTATCCCTGGGCCTCCTGATTATGCAGCCAGTCCCTCCTGGAAAAGTTCTCCCTTGCTGCTGACTCGGTCGGTTCTTCGAGGCTGCGAGCTCTCTGGATGTTGTAAAATACGGATTGCTGCCTGTAGCCACTCAGGTTATGTACAGTATCCCGAGGTACTCAATCCGAACCAGCCAATGCAGGGCAGAAAATGCAAGCCAGCAGCCGTGTGGAAGTGGGCGGCAGCAGCACTGCAGCCTGGACTGTGAGAGGCTGGGGCCAGGCCTGGGGGGCCCAAGCAGCTTCATCTCGGGCCTCAGGATAACCACGAGCATCACTGTGTCTGAGGACTAATGGCTGTGTAGCACCGGTGCCTTTGAGTTCTTCCTGATCTCCTTGCCTGCCCCCCGGCCCCCCCACCCAGATACTCCCACTCATCCCTCTGCTCTGGTAGACTCCCCATACCATCTCTGGGGGGCAGAAAAGTGGCCCCCAAGGATACATTCACAATCTAGCTCCCAGAACCTGTGAGCGTGACCTTATTTGGGGAGAGGGTCTTTTAGATGTCTTTGGGGTAAGAATCTTGAGGGGAGGTGATCCTGGTTTACCTGGGTGGACCCCACATCCAATGGCTGGTATCCTTAAAGGAGACAGAAGGGGAAATGAAAGGAGAGAAGGCCACGTGAAGATGAGGGCAGGGACCCGAGTGAGGTGGCCACAAGCCCAGAAACAGCTGGGGCCACCGGGGGGTAGGAGAGGTTGGAAGATCCTTCCGTAAAGCCTGCTGACACCCCAATTTCAGACTGCCGACCTCCAGAATGGTGAGAGAAGACATGTCTGTTTCTAGTCTGTGGTCATGGCTTGAGGCAGCCCCAGGAAACTGATGCACCATCCAACTTTCTGTTTTACTTTTTGAGAGCTGGTCCATGGGCTGCCCCCACTTCAACCATTAGGAGGGCAAGGATTTCTGTGTGCTGTTCACAGGTGTAGCCCCAGGGCATCAGATGGAGAAAACTCTGGCCCCGGCACCAGGGAGAGAGGGGTGCCGGCACGTTGGCTCTCTGAGCCCCAGTCTCCAAGTGAGGCCCCAGAAGCAGCAGCCTGTGTCATCCCAGGCCCAACCCCACTGGGAGGCAGCCCCTGGGCTCTGCTGAATTTGCAAATTGAATCTGCTGCCCCTACCCCGTGGGGTGCAAGAGCAAGAGCAACCTTTTTAAGCCTGTGGTGTGGTTTACAAAGCTCCTGGAAATGAGGACAGTCTCCAGTCCCTCTCTGCATCCTGTCACCTGCCCCTGATGTTACCTGTCCCAGATGCAAGCTTCCAAGTCCTTGCCTTCCCTGCCCCCAATGTCCCGGTCCACCGGCATACTCAGTGGCACCTAAGATGGGATAGGGTGAGGGTTGCCCTTATCTTTGTCCTATCTTAGCTCCTTTGGCATCGTGGTTTACTCTGTTAACTGTCATCTGCTCCCCTTTTTGGACTCACTCCTGCCTTCTCCGCCCTCTCTGGCCCTGCGGGCTGACCTGCATGGACCCTCTCATCTCACCCAGCCTGCTTCTGGTTGGAGCTGCCAGGGAGAGCTCAGTGAATCAGAAGAAGGCAGAGAGGCCGTAGGTTCTCTGCTCCCACCCCACTGGGCGGCCTTGTTCATTGTGATCCCCTAGCTAAGGCCACAGCTCAGGCTGGAGCACTCTCCATGCCATGCAGACACCCTGCCTCGGTTCCTGTCATCTCTCCCTCCCTCATCCCTGCAGGTCCCCATGGCTGCCTGCCCATGGTTGCACCCCCCTTATCCAGTCCATGGACTTTGCCCACACCGTGCCAATGTCGCCATTATGAAGCCTCTTCAATGTAAAACCAGTTTGAGCGGCTGTTTATTTCCAGCCTGAGAGGCCCCCGATTGTCCTACGTTCCCATCATGGCTATTATTGTGACCCTGTGCCCAAGAACCTGATGCCTGGCAGGAGCTGGGGGCTCCCAGACATCCTCTTTCTTGTCAGACCCCTGCATAGCAGGCCCTGACCTGGGCATGAGCTCCAGGGGGCCGGGGTTTGGCTTGGTTTTGATTAAAATGTGTATCAAGACCACAGTACATTAAATGTTGTAAGACATAATCCAGAGAGATCAGTGCCCCCTCCATCCAGTTTCCGCATGTGGTTCTGTATGTGTGTGTGTGTGTTCATGCCACTCTATCACACGTGTAGGTTCATGCATTCACCACCAAAGTCCTGGTGCATCCCCACAAGGATGTTTTTCATCTTATTTCTTTGGAATTAAAAAAAAAAAATTCCATCTGATTTCTTCAAGAGTCTTCTAAAATCTGTTTTCCCTCCCATTTTATTTCCAGTACCCAAAACCATGCCCAGCACATGGCGGAAGCTCAAAGCAGATTTACAGGCACGATGTTGGGTGCATTTCATCCACACGACACCCCCTTTCTGGTACTGAGGGCGCTGGAGCTCAGAGACAACCTGTGTTCCCAGGCTAAGCCCAGGTGCGGATTCCCCCCAACTCCGCTGGTTTGCAGGGCTGGGCTCTTTGTGCATTGTCTGCTGCTTTCTTTCGGTGGGCTGGCACTGTTGGACTCTAAACGCAGGAGGTTCTGTTCCATTTCAGCTTCTTGCCCCATCTGTCTGCTGTAGTCTGGACACGCCCTTTCTCTCCTGACGGCCCGGGGACCCAGCTAGTCGGCCCTCCTCACAGCTGTGCTGGCGAGGCGTCCTCTGTGCTCATCCAAGGCTGATAAAAGCGCTGGGCAGGACGCAGTGGAGCCTGGAGCCTGGAGCCTGGAACGCCTGATATCTGGCTCTGCTTTGATGTTTCTCAAGTTCAGAACGGACCCAGGCCCCCTGGGCCAGCCTTGCACGCTTGTTTATTTTTGTCCCTGTGTAGGCTTTTTCGATTTCCCCTTCCCAAGTGGGGCAGCCATCATTACTGCTGTCATTACCCTATTGGAAATGTTGCTAAATGAGCTCCCCTGCTCCACCCCACCTATCCCTCCAAGCGATGGAGGAAGACCACCCACGACGTCAGAACTTCCCTCCATTTAATTTTCGTCTCAGGATGTAAGTTTGAATTTCATCACAATTAAAAAAAGAACCCAATAACAAGAGACCAGCCTTTCCTATCCCAGACCTATGGCCCATCCCTCCCTCAGGAACTGCTGGAGTGTCCCCCAGAGCTGAAGGTTTTGGGGGGTTGGGGGGAGGCCCGAAGAGGGAGGACTCCAGGACTACAGAGCAGTTTCGCAAGAAAACACACAGCAGTGTCCTAAGTTACATTCCAAATGAGTTAGATCAGAAAAAGACAGCTAAGCCATGTCTTTCTCATGAATACCAGTAAATGACTCAGAGGGCACTGGCAAACCCTCCATTTCCTCTTTGAAAACACAGATGAACCTTGCATCAGAATGTTCTAGATATTAAGGACCTACCTGCAAAGACCCTGACAATTATTATAAAATCCTTTCCCAGTATTTCCTTGCATGTTGCCTTTCTGTGCCTAATGTTCGTGGGGGTTTTCTCTTTCTTTTCTTTTTTAGTTGTCCGCCCCGCACCGGATGTTACAAGTTCAAGTCTAACTAACATGCACATGGAGTGTGTGTGCACACAGCACACATGCTCAAGCACACACTCTCTATGTGTACCCACTACCTCTCTCCTCCCGGCATTTTCTCGGTCTTTGGAAAATGTTGCAACAGAGCTTGAGTGTAACAAGATTCAAGTGGGCGATTTGGCTCGGGAATCTTTGTCGGCTTCCACAACCCAACTTGGGTGTCTTCTTTCTTCATTATGTTCTCCCTGTTTCCTTTTATAGTTTTTTCTTCCTTCAGGGCAGTAATAAATGTTTTCTCAGTGATCCCCCCCACCCCCCCGCCCAATCTATCCTCAAGGAGAACATTGGGAGAGAGGTAAAAGCCTGTGTACCAGTCCCTTAAGTTTATAATTTGGAGGGCGAAAAAGATCTAGTCAACAGAAATGAATTTAAACCTATAAAACAATGCCGTAGCCAATCTATCTGGAAGGACATATAAATAGTCCCACCACAAGTAGCCTTTTAGTATCTCAAGGCTGCTACATGTGACCACACACGCTGGGTGCCGCACAACCCCAGGGGGCGCCATTCACTTGGAAAGCAGCATTGTGCTACGGGTCAGGTTAGCCGAGATTGAAACGTGTGCTGGACTGGGTGTGGCATCAGGTGATTTCCCACATTCTTCCCTGGAGGGGATTCAGTTCAACCCTTGGGAAAGACGTTGAGGCCTTCTGTCAAAATGGAAAACATTTCCTTTTGGACCCTGTAATTCCCCTTTTGGCAATTTGTCCCACGTTAGAGTACATAGGTGCTCTCAGAACCATGCATAGGTCTACTTATATATCGAAGCACTGTTTGTAGAGGCAAGAGTTTGGAGACAAACTCTTTATGCTTGTTCATAAAAGATGAGTAAAACAAAAGATGGTATGTATATCCATGAAATGGAAAGCGATGCAGCCATTGAAGGCAGACCCAAAGTACACCAGTGGAACCATCTCTGTGACACGTCAGTAAGAACTTTAAGTTGTAAGACAGTATGCAGGCCCTCTATTCCTCTGATGAGTTGGACGATGTTGGGTGAGTAATTTAACTTCACTTTCCTCATCTCTAAAATGGGAATAATAATAGCACCTACCCTGTAGGGCTGTTAAGGAGATTTCATGAATCCATATATGTTAAACATTAAAAACAGCGCCTGGCATATAGCACATGCTGTATACTCATTAGTTTTAATTATCACCATAATTAACACCATAATATCATCATCATCATCCTCATCATCAAAAAAAAAAAAAAAAAGCTACATATGTGCTAATATGGATATAGGAGAACCTTGGATGAATACCCTAGAACAGGTGACAAGATGCGCTGTTGATAGGGAAACCAGAAGACTAAAGATCAGGATGAAGCACGGGAAGACTCACTTTTAACTTGTGCCCTTTGAATTTTGATCAAGTACCTATGTTTTCACTTTTTCCAATATTTTAACGAACATTTGCAAACCTTTAGAAAAGTTGAAGGGCCAAACAGTTAACATCCTTGTACCTATAATGTCAGCTCTGTAACTGCCATGTGGTTTACCATCATTCATTCATTCACCCATCCACCCACCCAACCGCCACCCATCCTTCTGCCTATGAATCTCTCTTATTTTTGATGCATTTTAAAGTAAATTGCAAATATCTGTGCACTTTCCCCTGAACTTTTTTGCCCATGTATCACTAGTGAGAGTTCAGTATTTGTTTATGAGTTTTCTGCTTTAGGTAAAACCCGCAGAGTCAGATGCACAGGTCTGAAGTGTCTGTGTGATAATTTTGGTAATGCATTAGGCTATTTGAAAAAGAAATGATCTACTAATAAAATGTGACTGAGAGGGAGAGAGAGAAGAAAAGAGAAGAGCGAGAGGAGAAAGGAAGAAAAGAGACACACTGAGACAAATCAAAATAATATTTTGGACCCACATGGAGGCAAAAAGCCACCATAAAGTCAACACAATAACTTATCTAGTGGAGAGGGATTTACAACCGATAAAGGTTTTCACAGATGGGTCTCAGGGAGGGACTCTTCTATTCCCAGAAAGCATGTCTCCTTTTGGAACCTTCGTGAAGCTCCTCAGGCAGGAAGCATCATAAAGAAGGCTGGAGTTGAAATCTCAGTCCCTGGGTGGAATAGCTCTAACATCTTGGAGAAGTGACCCATCTGTCCTGGTCCTCAGCTTCCTCATTGGGGCAGAGGCTGCTTCCTGCTTCCTGGGGCGATTGGGAGAATTCTGAGAGCTGGAACAGGCAGTGGGGCTTAGAAGCACGTCTGGAGGCGAAGAGGTGCTCCTTAGCTGTTGTCTCACTATAAATCACATTGCCCTATCTGTGCTTCTTACTTACTTATTTTTTACTTTTAAATGGAATGGGAAAGAACCACACAATGCAAAGCTCAGTTTTTCACCCTTTGGGGAAAACGTCATCTCCCCCTATGGTGTTGCTGCCCTCCCCATCCTCTGCCAAAAAATCCAGGGAAATGAATCAGCCTGCAGCCTTTTGCTCTTTCTAATTCTTTGATTACTACATGATTGCAGCATCCACTCAGTCCGGGGCTAAAAATCGAAAGAAAACAAAAATTCTTGAGTCATTTCCAGATACTGAATTTGACACCACTATTTCTCTCTCAGTTTTGGCAAAACCTACAAAATGAGTGACCAAGAAGGGTAAACAAGTTTAGGTAAACACTCCATATACTGATTCATGATTTAAGTACATCAGTTAACATTTAGCTTCATTTACCACAGTGTTTTAATGTCATTAAGAAAGTAACTTCTTAGGAAAACTAAGAAAGTCTGTTTTTAGCCCAGACATGCAATTAAGGGAATTAGTAACGTGATCCACCATCCTCAGGAACTTCGATATAGCAAGAAATCTCGTGCAACCCTTTATAAAGACGTTCTTACAACCCACGCCAGAGTTCACTGAGCTTCAATCTGAGGGCAGCAGATTGGGAGAGAGGGAAGAAAAGGAAATCACTGCTGCCCCAGCACTGAACAGCAGTAAGAAAGGATTTGCAACCGTGGGCAGATATTAAATTGTCATAAAATCAGGGTCCATTCTGGGAAATTAAGTCGCTTTCCTGTCTGGATCACAGTCACTCTCAAGCTGTCACTCCAGTGTTTCGAGGATTCATGTGTGTGAGACTAGGAGCTGTGTTTTCCTAGGGCTGGAGCTAGGAGAATGGAGAATTTGTTTTTTTTTAGGGGTGCTGATAGAGAATTCCATTTCTGACCACTTTGAGGGTTCAGTTAGTTTCTGGGTGCTTGAGACCCACCGGGATCAGAGCTTCTCTACCTTGGCACTGTTGACATTTGGGGCTGGATGGTTCTTTGGGGTGGGGCTATCCTGTGCATTGTAGGGTGTTAGGCTGCATCGCCTCCCTTGATTCTGTCCCCTAGTCACTGCAGCATACCCTCCGCCCCGTTGTGAGAATACAAAATGCCTACCGACACTTCTGAATGCCCCTGGAGACAAAATCACCCCTGAGTGAGAACCACTGCTATCAGTTAATACCCTGGTTTTACAGATGGAGAAACTGAGGCCCATAAAGGTAAATTAGAAGAGTCAGGCCTAGGAGCATGGGCCACCAGGGCAGGAGGTGGCATGTGGCAATGGTGCATCCGGCTGCAATGATCAGAGCTCAGACCAACCAATCACTGAATTGCTACATTCTTAGGAGCAAGAGTCTCCACCTCCCAGAAGATCCTTCCTTTATGGACCCAACGGGGATCATCACAGTACCTGCCCTGGGGTGATGCACATAAGCCACTCCTAGAGATGGCTGTGGACATGGAGCCATGAGGGTGAACCATCAAGGATATTGATTTGAGTCCAAAATCTGGGTTCACATGCTGACTCAGATCTAGCCTGGTAAGCCTGGTCAAACTTTGAACTGATCTGCACCTCAGCTTCTCATTTATAAAATGGGGGTGTGACCTCGTGTCTCCCTCGTAGTTCTCCTTGAGGTGAATGGAACAAAATGCAGTCATACCTCGGTACTCATCAGCTTCAGAACTCATCACACCTTGTACCCATCACATTTTTACGAGAAAAAATGCTTCAGCGCTTGGCGCTTGCTTGGAATTTGTTGCACTTGCTAGAACTTGTGCGAGTCGCAATGCCACCCCACAAGAGAAAATGCTTCAGTGTTCAGTACTTGCCAGTTTTGGCACTCATCAGGAGTTCTGGAATGAATTCATGATGAGTACCGAGGTACCAGTGTGATGTACGAGAACTCTCAGCTCAGTGCTCTGCACAAGTTCAGGGTCAGATGTATTTGGCTATGATTTCTGTTGTTGAGATTATTGGTGATGAGGGGTATTTGGTGGAGGTGAGGAGGGAGGAATGGAGACTTGATCCAAGTGACCAGTTGTATCTGAGAGTGGCTCAGCCGCTGGCCTAGCTGAGAGTTGCCTCCTCTCACCTCCCTATTCTTCAGAACCGATGGTGCCTTGGCCTTCCTCTAATGGTCCACTTGGCTCTGTTCCCCTTAAGTCCTTCCTTGGTTTTCCTAGCCCTCACATCTCTTCTCCCTCCAAATCACAAGTGGGTAGAACTGGTCACATAATTACAGCACCTGCTCCTACCCCATTTGTATTGACACTGGCATCTCAGAGTCCCAGCCAGAGCAGACCCTGGCCTTTCAGGGCAGCTGCAAGAGTGACCTTGACCGAATCCTTTAAACTTCTCTGATTGCAGTTTCTTCATCTGGGCAGGTGCATAATAAGGAGACATTCTCTATAGTGTTGGGAACAAAGGATCCTTACCCTCTGAGCAAGGCCCATCCTCCACCTTATTTCTTTGTAACCCTGGCTCTGGGGACCCAGCCGGATGCTGAGTATGTGGTAGGTGCCCAGTAAATGTTGAACGTAAGAAAATGTAAGAATGAGAGACTGGGTCTGTACCTCTGAGGGAAGGGAAGTGGTGGTCTGTTTATTTCTTTCTAGAAATAAAAAGTAAGAGAGAAAGATAGGGATTACTGTTTGGATTTTATGTGGATACAGCAAAAATTACCTTCCTGGAGAGTGCAGGTCATATACTCATTCACCCAACCATCCTTCTATCCACCCATTTATCCACCTGTCTGTCCATCAATCTATCCATCCACCCACCCACTCATCCACTCATCCACCTACCCATCCATCCATCAATCCACCTGTCCATCCATCCATTCATCCAGCCATCTACCCACCCATCCATTCATTCACCTGTTCATCTATCCATTCATCCACCCATCCATCCATTCTTCCCTCCCTCCCTCCAAAATGTATTCCTACCAGGTGCCAGGCATCATTTGGTCTAGGCTTTGAGGATGAAGAAGTATTTCAGTGCCCACTCTCTCAGAACCAACCCTGACCCAAAAGAGATACCATGGCATGTTGGTTGAATGAATGAGTGAATAGCTAGGTGAAGAAATGAATGGCATCAGGGTAGACTATTTCAGGGGAACCAACCAATAGTTGTTTCAGGCCTCTGATGTCTTAGGCCTTTGGTTCTGTCTGTGGGTCCCAGGATCCTGCAAGCAGAGGATCAGCAGTGAAGTGAGGGTGGAGGGATAGAGAGGTATCTTCCCAGACAAATGGAACCTTCTCAGCACATGTGCTGTTGTTCAGTGACTGGAGAACATGCTCTTCATAGTTGTGCACCCTTCCCAAGGAGATCTCGTATTTATGTTGAGTTGCTTAATCCTCTCCACCTGAGCAAGTGGCAGAACTGGCACACCATCTGGAAACTTCCATTCCTTTCTCTATGGAGCTCAAAATCTCCATCTTTTTTCCCGGGGGTGTTGGGGCGGGGGATAAACTAGTAAGAAAAGCCAACCACATTGTAATGCTTGTTGGCACAAAGACACTAAGCTGCGCCTGACTTTCAGGGAATAGTCCAGGAAGGATAAGGAAGAATTGCGTTGTTCTATTCGTCTCTGGCCTATGAACTTCAGAGCACATTGAAAGGGAAAGCTGCACTTATTTAAATGGATAGTTATCAATGTTACGGCCCCTGTCGTTTCAGTGGCCAGGTTGAAGTGGAACCGGAAGGGCCTGAGCAGGACCAGCAGTGTGTGGTTCCTCCGAGTTCCGCACCTGCTCTGAGGTGCGGGAAGGATGGGGTAGCGCGAGAGATAGCCATGGCATTTCCAAGTCGGGCCAGGAGGCCCATCAGCAAGTGGGTCAACCTCCAGCCACACCTTGCTCATCACTCCTTGAGAAAGATGGGGAGGCCGAACTCCCTGATTTCCAACCCCAGCTCTTTCACCTTGCAGTTGCAGGCAAGCGAGGCCCGGGATCTGGAGGAAGAGGTTAGGCTCCTTCAGAACCGTGTCTTCCTAATAAGTATGGGATATTTGTTGAGCAACCACTTCGGACTTGGCCTCCACAAATTCCAGGGGTACATTTTGTACATGATTAGCAAGATTCGAGCAACTAGACAGGTCACCCAGGAGGGCCAGGACTGGACCCCAGTCTGAGTACCTCCAGAGGGTTCACATTGGGTCAGGGCAAAGCTGGGTGCTGTGGGACAGGGGCTGATCAGCTCCTAAAGGGCTTCAGTTGTCTGAGCAGAGATGGTGCGGCCACCAGCCTACTCTGCAGAGAGCCTGGGGTGCGTGTGTGGGAGGGGGCTCGGCCAGATCCCAATTCTCTGCTTCCAGCAAGCAGGCTGCCATGATGTGCATCCACAGGATTTTCCAGAAACTGGCCAGAAACCTGAGGAAACAGCTTTTCTTAAAAAGGAGACAGGAGGGTTGGGAAGACAGGTCTTGAGAGACCTGAAATCCAATCCTACCCCCTTACTGGGATGCCACGGTGTGTTCATGGCCTTCTGAACAGGGGCGCCCATTTGGGTGTTCCCTAACTCTTAGCCCTTTGAGAACGGTCCTACTACCCACAGTAGGGGAGACAGAGACCTTCCAAGGTATGTCAGGAAGATCAGCCTTGCTCCAGGAAATTGAAGTCCAATGCCTAACATGGAAATTCCAGGAACACCCTTGAAAACGTGAGGTGAAAGGACTAATTCAATCTAATAACATTTTCCCCCTTTTGCTTGTTTTTTCTTTCTTTCTTTCGTTCTTTTTTAAATTTTTTTCTGTTCATTTCCCCAAATAGCAAGCCCAGGATGAAAGATCACTTCAAATTTCATTTATAGGATGGAATTTTTTTTCTTGTTGTTTCCTAGCAGAGACCAATTTTGGAGGAATAACTTGTGACCACAGAAAATCAACACCAAAGGCAACAGCGCTGGGTGGCAAATTTCTCTGTTACCACAAATATCCTTTCTCCTCGAGGACCAGATTGGAAGCATTTGGGGTTGTTTGTGTCTCTCATCTTCAAGTAGGCAGAGACGGGCCGCCCCAGTAGCAACAACATGCCGTTCCTATGTTTCTAGCCCCCAGTGCCATCCGCCTGTCACCAGATTCGCATTTCTCATTTTGTTACACTTTTCCAAAGTGTTGACAGATTCTTTAGCCCTGGGTGTGAATGGCCTCCTTGTGTGGAGGAGGTGGTGCCTCGACCCATCTCGCAAATATCCCAGGATTCCATCTGATTGGCTGGCTCTGTGGGTTGTAGGGACAAAGGGGTGATTAACCAGGGCTCCTTGTCTGCGTTCTCTGGTTCCTCACTTTGCCCTGGCACTGGTAGCCTTTGATGCCCACCCTGTCAAAATTTGGATCTGCTGTTGTTGTAGAAGGGAACCATGCCATACGACCCCTGGGGGACGGTGAGCTGGCGGTTGTGCACTGATGAAGTTTTCAAGGACATTCAACTGGTTCTCCTCCACAGGAAGGTGTGGCCGTCCCTAGCCTTCATCACCAGCAGAGAAGTGCAAAGTGCAAAAAAGAAAAAAGGAAAACAGGAACTTGTTTTTGGTGATATCCATTGGGCTCTGATCCTTTTTATTCTCCCAACATTGTAGTAGAAAAAAATTCAAGTCCTGGGCTGGTGGCATAGTGGATAAGGTGCTGGCCTGTGAACTCAAAGGTTGCTGGTTCGATTCCCAGCCAGGGCATATAACCAGGTTGCAAGCCAGGTCTCCAGCCAGGTTCATAGTTGGAGGCAGGTGAAAGGCAACCACACATTGATGTCTCTCTCCCTCTCTGCCTCCCTCCCTTCCCCTCTCTCTAAAAATAATAAATAAAATCTTAAAAAAAGAAAAAAGAAAAAAATTCAAACATACAGAGAAGTTACCCATAGTGAATACCCATACAGTTGTCACTGAGATTCTGCAATTGTTAAAACTCTGTGACTCTTGTTTTATCACTTTTCCTCCCCTTCCTTTCTACCTTCTTTCCCTCCTTTCTTCCATCCTCCTATCCATCCATCTATCCATCCATCCATCCATCCAGTCATCTTACTCTTTTTAATAGACTATGTTTTCAGAACAGGTTTAGATTTTCAGAAAATTGGGAAGATAGTAGAGTTCTCATAAACTCCACACCCAGTTTCCCCTATTGTTAACATCTCACATTAATATAGTACATTAGTGCAATTAGTGAACCAGTATTGATATGTTGTTATTACATTATTATTAATTAAAGTCCACACTTTTTTCAGATTTCTCTAGCTTTCACATAACGTCCTCTTTCTGCCCTAGGACCCCACCTGACATTTAGTTATCATGTCTCCTTTGTGTCTCCTTGGCTGGGACAGTTTTTGACTTTGCTTGTCTCCGATGACATTGATAATTTTAGGAAATGTTGGTCAGGCGTTTTGTAAAATGTCATCTATTGGTATTTGTTTGGTGTTTGCTTACGATTAGACTGAGGTCCATGTTCATTTCAACGAATGTCCTAGTCAGTGTATGAGCCTCCTGTGTCGAGTGGGAAATGAGGAAAACGGTCCCATATCTGTATTGTGGGAACGTGAAGCAACCGTTCACAGGTATTCCTGGGTTTAAATCCCAGCTTCAGCACACACTCATGGGGACTGTGGTCAAGACACTTACTTCCTGAAGCCTCAGTTTTCACTCTGACAGGCATGAACAAAGCCTCACTCAGAAGGTTCTGCAAGCCTTCCATGCAGCTCTGAGCAAAGGGAGTGCTTACTGAGAATGCCTGTAATTGTTGGTGTCCCGTTTAGATATCTTTCAACAGTGAACAGTTGGCATAGATGCAACCCCAGGATCTCACCCAGCCCATCCCCGAATAGTGGGGTGAAGGGCTGGAGAGCTGAGCCATGCTGATGCTTTGAAGGAGGGAGTCATGCCAGGTGGGATCTGAGGGGCAGAGCCACGTTCCCCAGAGGTGGCCCGCTAAGAGTCCAGCCTCTCCCGGGGCTTCCTTCCCTTGTCCAGCCTGTGTCTTTGGCCAGGACCTTCCTAATCCTGCGTCAATCTCCCGTCAGGCAAACATTTTCCTAATATTGAAGGGAGGAACACAGTTAATCCGTGGGCCTATTTTATTATTGCTGCAAATACTTCTTCTTCTTCTTCTTTTTTTTTTTTTATTGGCACGAAAGGAGATAAACCCGGCAGGAGAAGAGCCAGGGCCGCCCAGGGGAACGCAGCCTTCGCGGCCCCACGGGAATCCCAGGCATGCGGCCCGTTTCCCGGCTGCAGCCGGCGGCCTCTCCCCGGGAGGCTCCGCGCAGTCGGCTGGCCGAGAGCTGATTGCTGTCCAGGCTGACGGCCGAGGGCACCTGGGCTATCCAGCGGTCTCCGGGCTGGCGGGGATGTCCTTCTGGAAACTTCTCCGCACGCAGGAGGTCCGTGACGTTGTTACCAGACACATGCGACAGCTCCTCGTTGGCAAAGCTGACTTTGGTTTCCGGAGAGTGCAAGTGCCAAAACCACGTCTGTCCAGAGGAAGCCTGACCTTGGCTGAGAAGGCGCGCGCCAATGCGGGCTCCGCAGCTCTGCGTTCAGGATGGGAGTCTCGGCAGTTGATAGATCCCGGGCTTGCAGAGCGGCAAGAGGCTTCCAGACCACCTCACAACCGCTGCTGACACGTACTGCGTTCTTACCGTGGGACCCGCTGCGACCTCAGTGCTGGAGTCCCCGAGCTTCGTGCATCTTCCCATTCTCGCCAGGACAGTGATAGTCCCAACTGCACAGCTGAGGAAACGGAGACCTCAGCATGAAGCCCCCTTGCCCAATACCCACCTAGAAAGTGGCGGGGCCTGCATTCAGGCTGTCAGATTCTGGAACCTTCTTCCTAATCCCCACACCCCACTGTGGCTGGGTACAGAGCTCCTTGGCCAGGAGTCTCTGAGCCGCGTAGGGTGTCCCTGGGTGGGTTTCAGGGGGATCCATAAGTCCCCAGAATTGGCATGCAAAACACCATGCATTTTTCTGGGCAAGGATCCATAGTGTTTGAGAGGGATCCAGGCTCTCAAGAAGGCAAAGACCTTGTGTACCCCATGTTTTTCAGAGGAAGAAGAGAAGAGGCATACCTGTTGCCATGGCTACCCACCAGCTTAGATGTGCCTCTGGCCTCAGTCCCCTATAGCCAGTCCACCACTTTACCTATTACCATCTGGTGAGTGAATATTTTTTAAGATCATTTCTACTGAATTTTTAAATTCTGTATGAGCCATACAGAAAAGCATCAGGTAATACACGTAAGGTTCAATGCATTATTGCACACTGAACACGTACCCAGATTGAGAAGTAACATGGTACTAGCATCTCAGAAACCTTTTGGGACCCTTCCTATCATGCACCCTGTTTCTCCTATGGCAGCTGCTTTCCTGGCTCCTGACATCTCGAGCACTTTTGCCTGTTTGGAACATTCCGTGAATGGAACCGTGCAATGCACTCCCTGCGATGAGGCCTCTTCACACCATGGAAGAGTCATCTGTTGCAGTCACTGGTCTATCTTCATTGTTGTGTAGTATTCCACTGCGTCACTTGACCAGTGCTCATTCTGCTGAGGGTCCACTGGGTGGTTTCCAGTTTGGGGCTGTAGAAACAGGGCATGTGTGCACATTCTTGGGTACACATATGTCCTACTATCCTGCAATTCTGTTGGGCATGCACCCAGGAGCATAGCTGCAGGCATGATACCACCGGGCCCTTTTCCACAGGGGAAGTTTGCACGCCCAGGAACATCTGCGTACAGCCCAGGAACATCTGCGTACAGCCTTGGCGATGCTTAATTTTAGCCATACTCATGAGTGAGGGCATAACCCGTATTTTAAATTATTAAGCAACAACTTGCTTTTTCGTTTTCTTCTTCATTGAAGGCATTTTTCTTAGTCACTCTCATGCCCTGACCCCATGCTATCCTCAGCAAGCCAGAGGCTGGATGTCGGCTGTGGGCCAGGACCAAGGCAAAGAAGAATTGTGAGTCATGGTCCCCATGGGGGTGTCTGAGGAGGAGGGGGGTGTCCACTTGAGAAGGAGCCCAGGAGCTCTGCCTCCCTCTCCTCTCTTCTGAGGCTCTGTGCAGGCATCTTGGGATGATTTTAATAATGAAATCTTGGGTGGAAAGAGCTGTTAAATTAAGCTTACCTGCCTGGACAGTTCGTTTTTCTGAGGCCCTGAGTGGCTGTCCCATATAGTTCTTAGGCATCTTAATGGCTTTATCTTTTACACTGTGTGCTTTCGTCTGTAATGACTGAGTCACCAGGACTGGTAGCATCCCTGGGTAGGAGTCCTATACCCCTGCTCATGGCTGCCTTGAGCCAAGGTTCCCAAGAGTGAGTGGGGTGTCACAGTGTCCGTGGTGACCAATACCTTTCGCGTGCCAGGAATCTGATCAGGCCTTGAACTTACATGTGATGCCTACCAGCCTTGCGTCCATTAAGAACAGAAAGATGGCTTACTTTCTGCTTAACCCTCTCCTTGGGTGGCCTGGGAATCCTGGTGGGCAGACACGTCCCCCCAGGCCACCCACATCTTGGGGGAGGTGGGGCTGAGTTGCCTGAGAATTGGTACCTGGCCGCAGTCACTCAGAAACAGCCAGCCAGACCCCACCGTGCAGTCCCCAGCCCCTGCTGCTCACTGCACACCAGCCCCTAGACACAGGGACTGTCTCTACACCCCCACCCCTCCCTGGCCACATGGCAGGAAGAAAAAATGTCCTTGGGCCAAAGCAGAGGTTGCCTGCCATCCATTCCTGCAGACCCTCATTTCATACTTTCAGATTTAGTAACTCATTCCTCAAGATTGCGCCTACATGGGACTGAACTCCAAGAATTCACTGCCCCTACTTAGTCAAGATGCTTCTTGCCTTCCCTGTTCACCCTGCCTTTGGGAGGTGTGGTCAGACTTAAGCTGCCCTTGTCAGAAGCCTCGCCCAGGAGTCTGATGAAGAGGTAAACTTTTGTCTTTCTTGCAGCAAATGAAGTGCTCGATGTTTTATATCTTGAAAGAGTTTGGACTTCTCTGTCATTGCTTCTCCTTCTCTCCTTTTTTTCCTCTGCTTCCCTATTTTGTCCTACCCCACCTTGCCACCTCATTTCTCCCAAGGCTCCCCCATCTCACACACACACACACACACACACACACACACACACACACACACACTCTCCATTCGCAGGAAGTTCCAATCAGCACCAGAATTCGGCTGAGCAATTCCTTACAAGAACACAGGCATTCTGCGGACACATTTCAACTGGCACTAACGAGGGGGTGGTGGGGAAGAAGGGGAGAGGGGGTTGCTGTGGGGGAGGGGCCCCAGAGTTTCTTTCATTTGTCTAAGGTTATGAAAAAATATACACATGGATGTAGCCACCCACACATCCTGCTTACTATATGTAAATAAAGGAATGTATATTTATACATTTGTTTATATTTAGGGTGACCATTTAATTTATCATCTAAGTCGAGACACTTTTGAGAGTGAAAGGGTGCCATTCGTAATGAAAGGTATAACCTAAGCTGTCCCATCCTATTTTCATATGACAGGCAGCGACATGTGGGGGACACAGCCCATCCTAGGAGTCAGCAGGCCTGGGGCACGTCCCAGCTCGGGGTGGCCTGTTCTGGGCAGGAGCAAGGCCAGGCCTTGTCTGTCAGCTCACTCGTTCCATGAGGCCACAGTCAGAGCTGCCCCCACCTCTCATCAGCGTGTGGGAGGCAGGATGGTGAGATAATGGGTAGCAGAGGGGGGCGCTCATGTAACTATAAAACCATAAGCATTTCTTGACATCATGCAGAAATACTTCTGATTGCATCTGTGACACCAGAAACCCAAATTACGGGCATAATAATAAAGTCATTCACAAGACACAATTTCTGCCTGATGTGGATATCTTAAACCCTGATGTTGGGACATTCAACCAAATAATCCACTGAATTTCTCCTTTTTCATCGACTGTCCGGCCATCACCCCATGCAGAGGGGACATAGTATTTGCACAGTGTAACCAGCCGGTGGTTTAGCGCAGCAGGAACCCGGTGTGCCAGCGGTTCCCATTCTTGTCTTAAGGGACCAGCTGCTGAGCAGTCACCTCCTTTCCAGCGGCTGCTCTGGGCGAGTGCACAGGGCTGGGGACAGTTCATCGGCCCTGTCACAAGGGCAGTGTCCTCACTGGAAGAAAGCCTTCTGTGATTTCTTCTGGGGGCGTTTGAAATTCCTGCTGTTTGTGGGGGAGTGAACGTGCTCCTTGTGATCGGTTAGTGCACCCCATGTTTGGACGTCAGTTTCATGAGGTGCCTGTTGTGTATGTTTTTTTACTTAATGAATCAATTCTCCCACTGCCAAAATAAAGGGTATTTTATTCATAAGATCCCAGGGAGGATGCAGTCACTGATCTTTTAAAATTAGGCATTAAGTTCGAGCTATTAGAAAAACTCCTTTCACTCATTTTGATAGGACCTGTGTCGATATTTAGGGTGACCCTTAGAAGGTGTATGTCAGTGAGTGTGGTCAACTGGAAAACCTTGGCACCCACTTAAGATGACTTTGTGCCTTTAATATACATAAATGCATAAATAGGTGAAACATTTCTTGAGTGACATTTACAATAAAATAAAATTTTAAGAATGACTTTGCCTGTCAAAAGTGTGCTTGTAGAATGCCAGTTTTTTTTTTTCCGAATTGCATTTCTTCTTTAATAGTTTCCATTGAAAGCAAACATCATGCAGAGGTAATGAAAGCGGTTCGAAAGAGGCAGGCTGGGTTTATTCGCAGCACAGCGCTGTTACTCAGGAATTTGCAGCAGAGAGGTAGAGAGGAAACTGGGTCGTGCAACTTAAAACGCTTGATTCTGTCTGATACACAAGTGCACACACGCACACACGCGCAATGAGTGTTAAGAGAGAAACTGGGGGAAAAGCACCTCTGATTTCTTTCCAAAATTTTTAAGAGAAACCGGGCATGGAGGCAAACGTAATTCCATTAGCTGTAAAATGTGCATCTTTTATGGAAGAAATAGGACATATTAAGACATGCCTTTATAAAAGATACATGGCATTCTGTCAAAATACAAACACATACATCTTACCTTGGCACACAAGATTTCATTGTGTTTAAGCATGAGAGATACGAAGTCTTTGGAAACTTTATGGAGATAACTCTTTTTTCCTGAAGATTTCCCCTTCTTCTCATTATTAACTGTTTCATCAGGGTATGTGTGTATGTGTGTGTGTGTGTGTGAGAGAGAGAGAGAGAGAGAGAGTTAAGAACCTTAGAACTGAAGGTTGAAAACCCACAGATGATTTGTCCCAAATCTTTGCAGCTTCTATTTCCTTAAAAATGCCCCATAAAATCTTTTCTTCCTTTTTGCAGGATGCAGGGTTCTCTTCAGCTTCCCCACAAATCCCAAAATTCCTTTGTTTAAAACAAAACAAAACTTGTGGCTTTCCTCAAAATGACAATCTAAACAGGCAGAATCTGAGATCCCTGGAACACAACCTGGACCGTAAACCTCTGACTCAACAAGGAGATTTTATGGAGACCCTAGTAAACCCCAAAGGATGACAATAAATAAATAACAGACTGCCTCTCTTGCATAGCTGTGTCTTCAAGACCCCAAACGTCTGAAGGCAAGGGAGAGACCCAGTGTGTCACGAAGATTCAGTGACACATGGGCAAAACATTGCAATGGCCGAGCTGCCCAGATTTTTTCCAAACTGTCCAGATGGAATGAAACCAAGAGGTGTAGGTAGTGAACATTCATCCCAAAGCATTTTTTCCAAATAACCAACCTCGAACAGGTATGAACATTTTGGGAATTAACAATGAGAGAAATAATACAATTAAGCAGGAGCAAAGAATTGTAACTAGTAACATTGAAAGGCTCTTAATAGTAGGATATTAGAAGGCAAAGAGGGAGATGTTTCAGAGCTGCAAGATGCACCCATGAGCACCTAAGGCAATACTGTTGTTAAAAAGGCAGCTTTATTCCCACTGTTGTGTCTCCAAGGAGTTTCTTTGTGGAACAGCAAATTCCAAAGGTCTTATCCAAAGGTCATTGGTGAGGTTGAACAAGTCCCTTTACCTCTCAACCTTTATATTTTGCATCAAAATGAGGGCCATTTAACCTCTTTCTGCCCACTCGCTGGGACAGCATTAAGTTGAGATGGGAATAATAAAGGGAAACTGCTTTCTGTGTGACAGTGAAACAAAGGACTTTAATGAGCTCTCAGAATCTAAAAGGAAAAGCAATTCCACAGTCTTTGCAGGCCACTCCCAGCATGATCCCAAGCTTCTCCCAAGGACCATTGTCTCTACCATCTGCAACCCCAAATGCTAAGTGAGGCACCTGCTCAGGGAGCGGTTTTCTTCTCTCTGTCAGGAGGCTGATTCTTCTGGAAAGGCCTTGACATTGCTCTTCGTGCTCCAGAGATTCCCCGGGCTAATGGACCAAGTGTCCAGAGTGAGCCGTGCTCTGTCATAGGAGTCCCTTGCGTGGCCTGCACTTACAACCTTCTCTGAGCTGTCCTGGCCTGTCACCTCCCACCCATATACTCACACCCTGTGTGCACTCTTGCATGTGCCTCACACACTTGCACACATACCTTCTTGCCCACTCACTACATGATACATGTTGAGACACTTGCCCACAGTCAACATTCACATACATGCACACATTGAGATACACTCACACACTAGCTAGAACACACTTTTTGATACACATTTCTGTACACACACTCAGATATCCACTCACATGCTCCAAACATACGCACATTCAGGCACACTCTTTCCCACACAGACACTTCTATGCTCTTGTACGCATGCATGCACACACACTTAGACAAGTGGCAAACCACCCTTGGCTCCTACCTGACTCGGAGCCATCTTTGACCATCCTTGTCAGCAGCCTCCAAGGAGAACGAGGCCAGTGTGTTGGTGAGCCTTAGCTTGCTGTGTGTTCAGCAGCTGCTAACACATGTGTGCACAGGAGACCAGAGGGTGCCAGCAGCACCGTCACTGGAACGGGCCCCGGCACCCTCTCCCTGGAGGGTCTGTGTAAATTGCCGTCTTCTGGTCAACCTGCCTCCAACACGGCCCAGAACTTGGCCCTTCAAAGCAATGGGCCCAACGCGGGTTGTGAATAGGACTTCCTTTCAGCAGTTTCCTGGACACCTTTTCCCCTTATAACTAAGTGTCCAGGTCCACGTGGCGCGGAACCTGCCAACCTCTGTGGGGCACTGGCAGCCATCCAGGAATGCTGCCGGGGGCACGGGCGCCCACAGTTGGAGTCCATTGGGAGAAAGTAAATTCTGAAAATCCATGTGGGTTTTAAATCCGAATGACAGTTTGGGTCTCAGTATCCAATTGTCCTTTCAACCACCCTATACTGACCCCTGGGGTGGGCTTGGGGGGCTCCAGCAGGGAAACCTGGATTCAGGGGCCAATACCTCCCTTTCCTCAGGTGTCTTGCTGCCCAGACTCTCTTATCTGGGTCTCCAACATCCCACTGGCCCAATGCTATTTAGGATACAGTCGCATGGGCAGAACTTCTCCATCCTAACACTTGCCGTATTTTGGGACCTCATGTTTGGGGGCTCTCAGGTTGACACCTGTCTCTCCCTCTAGAAGCCAAGCTCCCTGAGATGAGGGATGGGGCCGGCTGCTCCCCTGTCCCCCAGCAGGCACAGAGTAAGCAAAACTCTGTGGAATGAATTTGATCTGAGCAACAGCCCCGAGGATACTGTCTTGGCCTGTTGATTGTGGGGCATCTGTATGTGTCTGAATGGGTAGATGCTGTGGGAGTTCAAGAAAGAGGCGAAATATACAAACGTCAGCGGGTGGTGCTATTATTATTATTATTACTTGTTGAGGTTCCTGTTTCTAGAAGGGAAGAGACAGATTCATAGGAAAAATACTATCCTGTGATCCAACGGGTGTCCGGCATACATCAGAGTGGGGAGGGCCCTGACCGAAGACTTTCCCACTACGTGAGGTTGTTCACTGTGAGAGTCACACCTACGCCTTGTTACTCAGGTTCCAGCCAACCCTCTTTGAACAATATGCTTTAATAAGTGGGCTTTTTGACCTTCCCTGGTCCTGGGAAGCCCAGGTCCCCGGGGAGGCACTCGCCAGCATCCGTGCCTGTCCTCAGGGCACTTTGCAAGAGGGACCATGTCGCAGGGTATATGTGTCATGACCCATGGCTCCTCCTGAACCGCTCCTCTGCGAGCCGTGGCCAGTGGGGCCCATGTCTGGTGTTTCCATGCTGTGTGGGTTTCTCATCTTTCTTGACGAAACCATAAAAGTGCTATTCCCCCACAAGGGGACGCCCAGTGCTGAATAACCAGCTGGGCTGTGCCCTCCAAATGCTTTTTATAGACTTTCTGATTCCACTCCCGGGCAGGCAGCCTTCTGTCAAGTCGCTGGCACCAGCCCTGCCAGATATGGGTATCTCCGTCTGCCGGGACAGCCCGGCTGGACCCGGGGTCTCTCTATCACCCCGTGGCTCCAGGCATCCATGCAGGAAGAGCACCGGAGGAGCCAGCGTCAGGAGCTCAGGAACAATTATCTTGTCACTGCCGGAGCCACAGACTTATGAATGGCCCCTTTCCCAAAGAGGAGCTGGCTGCTGGAGCAGCTCCGGAGCCACCCTCTGCAGAGAGGTTTGCAGCCCAGCCGCAAAATAAATCACTTCCCCAGCCAGCTCTGGGAGCACGGGAACCCCCACATCGGCGGTTGTTTCATGCGCTGGTTTGCTGAAGCACAAATACCCCAAACAGCCATCCACGGGGGATGCCTTAGCTGTGAGCCCCGTCGGTGCCGATGGAACATTCTTTCAGCGGCCTGAAGGGCCCAGCCCACAGGGAAGGGGTGAGGACGGGGCTCCGAGGGTCAGGGAGGGGGACAGGGAGCACAGCAAGGACCTGGAGACTTGGGGGAGTCCATTCCAGAAGGAAGGAATGGTTAATACAAAGTGGAAGTGAGTTCGGGGAGTAGACAGGAGGTCTGTGTGGCTGGAGTTGTGTGTGTGTGTGTGTGTGTGTGTGAGAGAGAGAGAGAGAGAGAGAGAGAGAGAGAAGTAGGAAGCAAGGTCAGAAGGGAGGTGAGGGGCCCAGGGAAAGACCTGAATTTCCTGGGGTCACCTCATAAAACTATAACTCCTCAGCAATCGGTTTTACATTTTTATGAACATTTCTTCACTGTATGGAAAGCCTTCCAAAGTTAATAAATGTCCTAGAAAATCACCACGTGTCACAGCAGACGCAAGGCTCTGTGGCTGTGAATGGAGGAAGCAGGGAGTGACCTGCCCCCCCTCAACACACACACACACAGCACCACGAAGATGCCTGCCTCCTGACCCACAGGCCCACGCTAAACCGTGGCAGCTCCAACACAGTGCCCTGATTTTAAGACATTTCGAAGAACAAATCTCACTAACATTGACCATATGCTGACACGGGCCAAACACTGTTCTTGAAGTTGGAGACATAGGGCCAAATGCTCTCCCTCCAGGAAGCTCAGGTTCAAGAACCCAAACCTTCTAGAACTTTCTGAAAACCAGTGAGTGACCTGGGTGTTTGCACTTTGGAGTTAATACCTTAAGAAACTTGACCCCATTTTTTTTCACTTTTCATCTGGTTATTCGCACTATTTGTCTGACCATCCCTATGATCTATTTCTAAAACTTTTAACCCACCCCCAAATCAAATAGATATAGGGGTGGTCGCACAATATTGTGAAAATGATTCATGCTGCTGAACTATACACTTAAAATCAGTTAAAATGGCAAGTTTTATATTATATGTATGTTACCACATTTTAAAAGAATGGCCAATAATGTTATATATGAAAACTCACTCAAATGTACATTTTAAATGGGTGAATTGCATGATAGCTGAATTTATATCACTGTAAAGCTGCCTCCAAAATAAATTAAAATAAATAAACTTTTTAAAAAGGTACCTTTATGAAAGATTGTAGCCCATATGGTACCACAAAACTCTATCCATCATAATGGACATTTCAGGAATGAGTATTTCACTCTTAAGTCATTTTTGTTTCTTATTAGCTAAGCCTTTGCTCGAAAGAAAATCAAAGCTACACCAGAGAATGGGCCAAACTCAGAACCTTGCCAGACAAACCTCTGGCCCATTGATTCACAATCAATTTCACCACCACCGACATGCAAAAAGGTTGGATAGATTCAAGAAATCAGCTGGTCTCAGAAGTAACTCAATATCCCAAGGCCTCAGTCACTCATTTCCCTTCTCTCTTTATACCAGCTATTATGATTTAATTTTTTATAATCTTGGAGCTTACAAGCGACTCCGTAAAGTTGAAAATCCGCAGCACACAGACTTTTAGTGCCACGGAGAAATGATCCAGTTTGCCCATTAAATGCTAATATCCACACGGGCTGTTGGTTCAACCAGCTACTCAAAGAAACCAGACCTGGATCCAACAAAGGTGAATTGTACAAAAATCGAAGCGTGTATTGGGTGGGATCAGCTCTGACACCACTGGGAGGAAATGGAGATGGGAAAGGGGCAGGGGTCAATTCCCCCAAAAAGGAGCCATGTGGTCTCGGTTTGGTTTCAATTAACTTGAGGAACAATCTTTTTTTCTTCTGTTGGCCTGCACGAAGGTAGGATTGCCCTGGCAACTGGCATTTTGTGTAATTGGCACTGATGGTCACCAAACCCACAGGGCTGCGATCGACACCCCGCGTGCTGCTGATTTAGGTGAAATTGAACAGCTCGGATGTGACCGCAAACCCAGCTGAAATGCGAATGCCCTGGAATGGGTTGGTTTGCCGCCCCAGCAGAATATAGGCTTCGCTGTGCTTCAAATCAGGACCCCAGCCAAACCCAGGCTGGGTGTCTCACTGCCAGCAAGGGCTCTGGGATAGAACTTCTCAGGCTGAGGACCCTTATGTCTCACACCCGCCTGCCAGCCTCCACCTTGCGTTGGCATGTCCCTCAATCCAAGGTCACCCTGCAGCCAGTCACCCAGGACACTCTGTGCTCCCGGATTAAAGGCTCCGGGATTATGCTAAGAGGGGCAAATGATGGAAGGACAACGCATTTACTGAATCCAGAAAACTTCGTAGCAAGCAGAGCTGAGCCTGGCAGATATCCTTTGCAAGTGCCCACCTGACACCAAACCCAGGCAATGCTTAAATGCCGGATTTCTCGTTAGCACATGACATGTGTTGATTATCAGTTATAAAAGCTTCAGTATTGGAGGACCTCATATGCAGCAGATGCTGTTTGTTTGATCATGTCTCATTTCTCCCGGATATTTGGGGAATAGGAACCTCCCTGGTGTCCCTACCTGGGATATACATGTTTACCTGCATACGTACACATGGCCACTGCATGAACTTCATTTATGTGAGGTCATGGGTTATGAGGGATTGAGGCTGTGTGGGAGCTCAGAAGGAGGAGGCTTGATGCAGCGTTGGGGAGGCTTCCTGGAGGAGGTGATACTAGGACCCTTCAAGACCAAGAGAAAGGATTTCAACTAGAAGAAGCAGGTGTGCAAAGGCACAAAGGTGGGAAGTTGCCCAGAGCTTCAACAGTGGTATCTACACACGTGGATAAGGGTCTGGGAAGGTGAGAGTTAGACGCTGGAGGAGGCTGTGGGGGCTGAGCATGGGGACACAACCATCCTGCAAACAATGGGACCCTGGAGGGGAGCTGATACACCAGTGGCATGATTGGATGTGAACATTAGAAATCTGGGTCTCCGGGCCTCTGGAAGGTGGATTGGAAGGGAGAAGGTAGAGGGAGAGGAACCAGTTCAGAAGATAGGACAATAAACCAGTTACAAATCCATGAAGGTTTGAGGCAGGTGGTGATGGGCAGCAGGGTATAAACTCCAAGTGGGTTCAGGAAGAAGGTAGGAAAATTTAGAACTGTTTCCTTCTGCAGACTCTGTCTCTACCCCATGAGCCTATGATGAACAGCCCCAGGGCCCTCCTGCCATCTCCTTCCCACAGAGCTCAGCCACGGGGACACCAGAGGAGACCAGCGTCAGAAAGGGACTTACCATCTCCCTCTGGGGGATCCTGCCCTGGGGTGTCATGGCCCTCAATCCAAGGTCACTGTTCCTCTCACATGGTCACACCTACATGGCTATTTCTCCTGAGTCCTGTTACTGCTCTTTCCATTTGTCTCCTAAAACTGGGGGTGTGACAACATTTGTATTAAAAAAAAATCCCTTTGTAAACAAATCCTTCTGGGTTTCTCCAATTTGAGTGGTGCATCCGATTCCCATCGGGACCCTAGCTGAGTCACAAACTGTACATTCACTTCTCGGAAGTCTTGAGGGTCACGTCACGATATTTGCTGTGTTTCTAGCCATGCAGAGTATAGAGAACCATGGGGTCTCCGTTCCCAAAGGATGTTCTAGACCAGGTCGGCACTGGGGGTCTTGGGATGCATGCAGGCTCCTGGGCCCGCCCCCAACTCAGGCAACCCGCACTTCAGGGGGAGGGGCCTGCACCTGAAACACAATAGGACCCAGGACATCTGTAGCACTGGTTAAGGGTTTGGAAAATCACCCATGAATCCTGAAGCAAGGAACTAGCTGCTGTGTTCATTTCTTTTCCTCTTTGTAGTTTTCCACTGTTTTCAATGTTCCTCCGATCCCAGAAAATTCTCACAACCACCTAACAATAATAATTATTGAAAACCCAGGCATTTGTTATGCAAACAACAACTTTATAACGTACATTGCTCACACACCCCTTCTCCCTCTAATATACTTGTACCAGCAAGTTTTACTTCGCGAAAGTCCATATTCATTTCTCAAAAGGAGATGTTGGTGGCAACCCATCGTTCAATTTGACAGTTGCGTATCTTATCCTTAACAAGCACCCTGGCACCCCTACAGCATGTTCAGAGAATGAGAGAAGCACAAAGCCTGAAAGGGAGTCACCAGGTTTTGAAGCAAGATGGAGCAGTACACGTCTTCAGTGGACCCACTCACCCGGGCACCCTACTCTGACCACCAGGGTGGCCCCTGCCACTGTCTCTGGAGAGCTCCATCCGTCCAAGATTCACTAGGCATCCACACGCCCAGAGCCTTGTGTGTTGAGTCTCACACCTCTTTACTCTTCACAAAGCTGTGCATTTTTCTTTCTCCCTAGGTTTCGAGATGTTTTCAAAATGCGATGAAACAAAACAAAAACGGGTCTTTTCTTCACCTGGCTTACTGAGCGCAGCATTCAATGCCTGCAGTAGGTAAAGTGTCGCCGTTGTGGGCCGCGCATTCCATCCCACAAAATAAAAGCCTTCATTTGCTTTCCCTTTGGATTGGATTTCCAAAAGGGTCAAACATTTACAGAAATGGCCCAAACTGTACAAATAAACCGTGGGTCTCGTGGAGAAGACAGTTTACATTACTCCGGGTGAGATGAATATGGAAGCCGCAGCCCCGGCCCTTTGAAAACCACTTTGCGTCGTGTACCTAAGCTCCATGCCTGTCTGGGATCCCTCAGCCCCATCAAAAAACTTCTGGAAAGGCATCTCAATCCTATAAATCCATGGGCCCATTCACACTCCAGCTGGGGGGTCCTCCTCTCCCCAGGAAACCAAATGAGGGTTATAGCCCTGGAAGTTAGCTACCCACGAACCCCGAACCCCGGCCTCTAAGCGGTCCCTTCCTTACCTGTGGCCACCTGTTCACCTTACCCACCTGATGAGCAGGACTCAGGTCTTGTTATTTCCTGTCCCACTCATGTGACCTCAAGCCCCACCCATAGTTCTTTACCTGTTTGCTAAACCAGCTGCCCTCCCTGCCTTTAAAGATGAGTAAATTGAGGCTCTGAAAGGTCCTTATGACTTACATGGGCCTATATTCCTGATTATCAGATCAATACCTGTGCCGGTTATTAGACTACTGTCCCTCAGCTCAAAAGCCACCTGTTAAGGGTTGAGTTGTGGCATGTGTGTGTGTCTGTGGTGTGTGTGTGTGTGTGTGTGTGTGTGTGTGAGAGAGAGAGAGAGAGAGAGAGAGAGAGAGAGAGAGAGAGAGAGAGAAAGAGAGAGAGAGGGAGAGAGAGAGAATTAAGGTGGATCCTAATTCAATACAATTGGTGGACTTCTCAGAAGAGGGTAATCTGGACTCAGACACAGACACAGGGAGAAAGTCATGTAAAGATGGAGGCAGAGGTTAGAGTGACATGGCCACAAGCCATAAAATAACTGGGGCCATCAGAAGCTGGGCAAGGCAGATAGGACCACAGAGTCTTCAGATGGAGGGGGCTCTGCTGACACCTCGATTTTCGATTTTCACCCTCAGAGCTCAGCCTTTTTCTCTCAGGGGCCTGGGGCCCAGCTCCACAGAACCCTTCCTCTGAGCCCCTCAATTCTCATCAGCCCCACCCCTTCCCTTTGTCCCAGCAGCCTTAGCAGTGGTGGTTCCCACCTCAGCAATGTCTCAGGTTGTACTTTTGCTTATTCAGTCTTCCAACGCCTGCTTTTAAAATCTTTGCATTAAATGATCTCTGTTAAAAATAACAAAACAAAACTGATGTGTTTGATGGGTGCTGAGTTTTAACTTGGGATGATGGCAAAATTCTGGAGATGGATGATGGTGATGGTTGCACACCAATGTGGATGTACTTAATGCATCTGAATCATGCACTTAAAATGGTAAATTCTATGTTATGTATATATTTTATCACACATACATACAATTGCATGGTTCCTGTTTTCCTGGCTAATGCACTTTATTTAAATGATGATAAGGTGCTACACATTATTTAAGATGAAGGGTGAGCTATTATTTATTGAACCTTGACTATGTGCTAATCTACACTCAGCATTTAATCTTCATAGTAATTTATAAATTTTTTTGTTTCCACTTTAGAGATGAAAAAACTGAGGTTCAAAGAGGCTCCAACCACCCCAGTCACCTGGCCAGGGCTCTGTTTGCTTTTCTTTACCAAGAGAATCTCTATTTCCCATTCAGTCCTGAAGGACAGTCTCACTGGGTATACAATTCACGGTTGGCTGTTCTTTTCCCTCATCACTTGAAAAATACTATGCTCCTTCCTTCTGTCCCGTATGATGATTTCAGATAAGGAATCCAGCGTTAGTTGCCTTGGTGTTCCCCTACAGATAGTTTGTCATTTCTCTTTAGGTTTTTTCAAGAGTTTTCACTTGTCTTTAGTTTTTCACAAGTTTGAGTATGCTGCATCTTCGTGTAGGTTTTTCAGGTTTTACTGGGCTTTTTGATTCTGTTAGGTTGACAGCTTGTAGAAACTACTGAAAATTTCTCAGCTATTATTTCCTCAAACATTATTTTTTAGCCCCACACTCTTTTTCTTCTTCTGGCACTCTGATTATCATGAATCTCTAAGGCTTTCTTTCTTTCTTTTATTATTATTTTCTCTCATTCATATTGAATATCTTCACATTGTTCTTTCATCTGTCATATTCATTCTGCTATTGAGCCCATACAGTGTTCTTATTTTGGTGACTGTATTTTTCAGTTGTATAATTTCCCTTTTGTTCTTTTTTTTTTTTTTCTGTTTTCTAGTCCTTTGCTGAGACTTTATATTTCGTTCTGTGTTTCAAGTATATGCATGATTCTTGTTCATAATTCTTTTCAAATCTTTCTACCTCATCTCATTTTTTTTTTGTGTTGGCTGGTTGTCATTTTTCATTCAGGTTGTGGTTCTCCTAATGTTTGTGATGATGAATGAACTTTGTGTGCATCTGGATGTCTGGGGGATTATGACATGAGAGTCTGGACCCTGTTTGATCTTGATTAGTAGGCAGTCTTGGTGTAGCACGTGGATCTAGGGTGGGAATGAATGTTCAGCTTGTTGCTACACAACAGTGATCCCAGGGAAGGAATCGGAGCACCAGCTAGTCCTGCCTCACTTGTCCTCACTCAGCCTCGCTGAGTGGAGGCTCAGCACTGCACCTTGCTGCCATTGGCTGGGGGAGTGACGGGGGTGAAGGACTGGAGTGCCGACTAACCCTGCCCCACACTGCCTCATGCCATCTCCTGGCTGCCAGATAGTGGGGAGGTTCAGCTCCCTACCTGGGGCAATGACATCAGGGGTATTGGAGTGCCACCTGCTTCTATTGAGTAAGAAATGGAAGAGTAGGTACCTGGGTGAGAAAGTAGATAGATTGGCTGGGATACAAGTTGGGAAGATGACAAAATTCCATGGCATTAGGGTATGAGGCAAGGAGATCAGCTCCCCACTCAGCCCCTCTGAAACTGTATAGGGAAAGGGGTCTTTCCACTCTTGTTCGTTTGCCAGAGCAGGGTGGGCATGGTCAGAAAGCTTTTCTGCTCTCTTAGTCCACCCTGTCCCTGATATGTTGTTCTAGGGAAAACAAGCTGTTCTTGGAGCATATTTTTTTGTCTGTTAATGGTTCCAAATTCCAGGCTTCTCCAGGGTCCTCACTGGGATGTTTGGGAGACAATAAGGAAACTTGGGGGGCCTCACTGCTGAGTCATTCCTTCAGTCCCGAGGTCCCTAAGCAGTGGGTTTTCACCCCACCTTTCATAGTCTGTGTGTGTTTGTTTTCTGTGTCCATTCAGGGCTTTTTGTTGTAAGAGGGAGAACCTGGAGGATGGAGCTCCTCCATCTCGGCAGATATCAGACATCTGCCCAGAGGGAACCCGAGTCTGTTTCCTTTCAGAGCTGCTGCTTTTCCCCTTGTTGACCCTCCACGCAGCCTCCCACCCCCTTGCTGCAGGGACATCTATTTTAGGGCACTTGGGACTCTCGGATTAAGGCACGCTAACCCTTTCCCCAGCCGCTCGCAGTTCCTCAGGGCTGAGCATATGCTCTGGGTTACCAGGGCGTTGTGAGATGTTGTTCTGGGACATCCCCTCCACGCCTGTTCTCAGCTGGTGGTGGACTCCAAGCGTGGGCTCTGCCCACTTCCTTGGGAGGCCTCAGCAACCGTCTGACCTCAGTTTCTTCACCTGGCACGCCACACTCATTTCTCATCGTTGAGTCCCCTCCTGAAGACACACTCAGGAGTGAGGCATTTTAATCTCTTTGGTCTATGACTTCTTGGGTGGCCCAAGGAAAATCCGTCAGCACTTCCAAAAAACCCTTCAATTTCCGCATCCAAGAGGAGGAGAGCAAACGCGTGGGAGAGCAGAGATCTAGCCCGGCGACCCCCTCAGGTCTCCAGAGGCCAGGACAAAGCAGGAAAGGTGCAAAGAACCAAATGCCAAGGTCACTGCCTTGCTGCCTTGCTATTTGAGGTAAGTTACAGAAAGAGACAACACATCTCTTTCTGCCTGGTTTTTCAATGTGTAAGCTATGCATTAGCCACAGAAGTTGAGTATTACCGCAATCAATCAATCAATGAGGACAACTGAAAATAAACAAGAGTCTCCCATGTCCCATCCATAATGTGGACATAATAATAGCATCTACCTCACCGCACTGTTGGGACTCAATGGGCTCACTTGTAGGAATTAATAAGCACCGTGCCTGGCCCATTAGTAAAGTTTGCTTAATAACAATTACTTCATAATTATTCATTGTTCCTCTGGCCTTTTATTGCACCCATTTTCCTTTTGGTCTTTCATCAATGCTATGATAGAATGACATTTTTCAAATAACTGAGACGCCTTAGCCACTTTCTTCTAGTTCTGAATTTCTATTGTTCCAAATTCATTCTTCTGCCCTACATTTGGGAAAAGGGGCAGAATGTGGAAAGTCCCATAGAAGAGCCTAGAAACTGGAAGTTATAAAATCCCAGGCCGTGACATGAGGACGTGGTGGCGTTGTTTACACAGAGAGTCTTTTCCAGTAACCAAGGCCTCTGGGTCATCAGCAGCGGAGACTGAAGGAGGTAAAGTTGTAGAAATCTGGAAACCAGCCCTTCTTTGGCTCCTAGTTAGGGTTGGCCATTGGGCTTAAGAGGTTGGTGCAGCCAGGAAAATATCCTGAGCATCTTTTAGCTCACCCCAAAGGCAGTTCTGGGCTTTGTCTGAGAACAGGTTGGCATGAGAAGGGAGGGTAATGCCTGAGTTCAATCCAAAAGGTTGGGGATTTTTAAGGATGAAACTATGCCTTTCCTGAGGCTGTGGTTTCCCTGAGGATCCCTCCCCATGGGCAATGCTGGTTTCATCCTTTTCATTAACTGCACATGAAGAGAAATATTTGCCTATTTCAGCTTCCTATTCACCTCTGCCATTTCCTAGTCACTGCCAGCATCTTGACCGTCCCTCGGTGCTATGGGAGATCATTGCCAGGGATGGATTCCACTGTCTTTCCTCTGTCAACTAGAAGCATTTTAACCTTGGTCCCATTGTCTTTCTCTTCATTCCATCTCTAACACCTACCAACGAACCTTCAACCTCCTGGCCTCCCAGTGACCTGACCTCCCCAATTCTGATACCCTCTATCTAGCGATCCAGTAACGGGTTGCCTGTGTCTACAATGAGAGAGAAATAAACCTTTGATCTCTGGGTCTCTAGTCACGTAAACTGAACCTTTCCCCCAAATTACGCAAATGACAGTGTTACAGGCAGTGAGACCCAGAGTGGAAAAATGGCTGTGACTTGGCCTTGGCGTGCAGGTCAATGTCAGGATTTCAATGCCCCCCAAGGTTGGTGTAAAAATGGCCACTATGCCTAAAGGAACAGATGGATAGGAACGGGGTCAATCTCTATGGCAACTGACGGGGATGTTACCATTCAGAGCTGATGTGTCTGCCTCGATAACTCTACCACTGTGTGAGCCCCATAGTTCTTAGGCATTGCCCTGGCCAAAGTGAATGGGAGACCCCAGAATTGACTGAGGCTCAGTGGAACAGTAGTTCAAACTTGGGGGTAGGTGGAATTATAACAAATTGAAGATATTTTTCTCATGCAGCTAAGGTTTGGACGTAGTAGGCAGAGCTTGGGGGTGACATTCTCTTCCCCCTCACTCTTTACTGTCCCTCTGTGACCAGAGCTGCTGTCTCCATTCAGGAGAGTCCCCCATGCCCCTCTTTCCAGACCCTTCTTCTGCAGCTCATCCTGTACCCTCAGATTCTGCAGTCATAAGACTTTTCATCTCATATGGGACCTTCATTTTACAAATGAAGAACCTGAGGACCAGGAGGGCTGGGAACTTGAAAAAGGGATGGAGTCCTGGGCTCCTAGCTTTCCACCTGAAGCTGTCACTGCCTCTGTGTCCATGGGGACCAAGGGACATTCCCACCTGGGGCAAACCTGACCAGCACCACCAGATGAACCTGCTGGGGACTGGGCATCCCCTGAGGTGTAGATAAATTACTTCCAGAGGATTGCGAAGTTATCTGTGTGCTGGGAAGGTGCCACATTTACTCAAAGCACACTATTGCCTCAGACAACCGAAGCATCTCACTCCCCTCTGATACACATCACACCCTTGGGGAAATGATATCAGTGGATTGCTGTCCAGTCGTTAGGTCTCAATATTCCTTCAGCGAACTGCTGTGATGCGTGTTTCAATAAGGAGGAGTCCTCTGTTTCTGTCTGGGCTGCCTGTGTGTTCGAAAACGCTGTCCTGAATGTCACTTCCCTGCCTCATCCTTTCTGAGCGGTCTAACATCTACCGCTGCAGTGTTCCTGCGACTCTATGTATATTCAGCTCCTTTCCAACAGGAACACCTGCTCGGCTCTAGAAATGCGCTCGGAGGACCAAAGCCAGGGGGATTATTCACCTGCTATGGGATCATGAGAAAGTGTCTTGGTCAAAACCAAGGGGCTACTGGAGTGGCAGGGGCCCGGCGGAGTCTGGTGGCCCCAGCACGCAGCCTTTCCAGGGCCCTCCTGGAGCCACACTCAACCGAAACTCCTTGGTATTCATAGACTCTGGTTTATTTTGAGCAACAGCATTTTAATGCCAGGAAATTCCCATGTTTCAGTTTGCTGGATGAAAACTATGATTTGATTTTAGTTGGTGTCATTTTCCCCTCTGTACAGCACTGAAGAATAGTAAGAAGCCAGGGTTCTGTGTCATTGTTTAAAAGGGGAACTCTATCTGGGGTTTAAATTGAGATATGCCTCAACTTGACCCTAAGGGCCATGTAAGCTACAAAGCTACTGTATCACTTACAATCACTTATATTTGCAAAGAGGCACTCCAGTTCCTCAACCACTGAATATGCGCTGAAGACAAAGAAAGAAACACCAGCAAACCCTCGCTGCTTACTGTGTGCCAGGTGCCGTGTGAAGCTCGTGTGCGTTAACCAATAGAGTCTCCCCAGTGGTCCCAGGAAGCAAGTGTTATGATCTGTCTCATTTTAAGGTGAGGAAATGAGGCCCAGAGGGGTTGGGTTACTTGCCCAAGGTCACACAGTATTAAGTGGCAGACCCAGGATTCACAGCCAAGCTGGGGTTAATTTCAGAAGGAAAAGAAATCCATCTAAGCATGAAATACAACAAAACCTGTGAGACATTAGCAAGGGGATCAGCCACAGCAGTGGCCCCGCATCCCTTTTAGAAGCATCACAAGTGACTTTTCTTGCCCTCGGGAGATGAATCCCACGGTCTCAAAAAAATCCCTTCTGAGGAGCTGGTGATAGGGAACATCGGCACAAATATCCAGGTGCAAAGGTGCCGGGAAAAGAGAAGGTGGCCCGGGTGCTGCAGAGTGGGGACATCCAACCACTATGGCTACTGACAGAGGAACAAAGAGAGCTAGAGAAAGCCCTGAGATCCTGGTGCCAGAAAGGAAGGGGTGAGGGATGGAGGAGCATGGTGCACTGCCAAGGCATGCAAGCACCCTAAGCTTGCCAGTGCTGAAAGGCAGGTGGCAGTGGACTCTGGGGACCCGCCAAGGAAGTATGGGGAGTACAGGCCTGTCCCCACTTAATAATGAAGAAGGTGCAGGTGCCACTCTGACAGGGAAGAACTCTGGATGGAACCCCTCCCCTGTGTCCAACAGACAACAGGAGCCCTGGGACTGGGTCTGACTCCACTGCCGACCACCCACGTGCCCACGTGACCCTGGTGAACTGCGGGTTTCCTGCCGGACCTCAGCTTCCTCATCGCTACGGTGGGAGTAGAGCAGCCCCAACCCGGTCAGGTATGATGGCAATTCACCAGATCCACTTGGCACGGGTCTTGGCACATGGCAACATATTCTTAAACCAAATTACCACAGCGTTCTTAGAATTTTCCAGAAGAAAATTATGTTTACATACACACAACACACACACACACACACACACACACACACAAGACCTTCAGTGGGGAAATTGTTAATATTTCATGAGGTTGTGGTTAAGCCAAGGACTGAATTCTCAGCCAAGGAAATCAAATTTAAAAAGCCCACAGGGAGTCGATTCTGAGGCACTGACTAGCTCCTCTCACACCCTCCCTGAGCCGCCCTGCTCAGCGGCACTGGAGGCCTTCCACTTAAGTGCTTTTCATCAGCTATTTGAGCCTTCGCTTGTAGCGTGGCACGTGCACCCTTAGTGTCATCAGCTGTTCCTTTTTTGTTGACAGGGTTCAATTAGGAGCCATCGACTGCTGCGGCTCCTGCCTCGAAGGAGCCGTGGAGGTGCGGGGAAGAGGTTCAAAACTGGGATTAAAACATGCCCTGGCTGGTAGCACAGTGGATAAGGCGCTGGCCTGTGAACCCAAAGGTCGCAGGTTCGATACCCCAGCCAGGGCACATAACCAGGTTGCAAGCCAGGTCTCCAGTCAGGTCTGTGGCTGGAGGCAGGTGAAAGGCAACCATACATTGATGCCTTTCTCCCTCTGCCTCTCTCCCTTCCCCTCTTTCTAAAAATAATGAAATAAAATCTTAAAAACATAATACACGCACGGGTCGTGCGAAGAGCTTTACGGGGAGAAGAACGCTGTTTGCTCCCCATGATGTCAGCTTCTCTCTTCTGCACTTTGGTTTTGTGCAGCTTCATCACTAAGAAAAAATCCAACGGCTAGAAACACCTCTCAGTTACTAACTGCGATTATCGCCACTTTACAGATGGGAAACTAAGGTCTGTGACAGTGGGGTGGGAACTGTAACCTGGCCTACCATTCTTCCCACATTGTTTCTGTAAGTGCTGACTCTGACTTATGGCTCAGAGATGAACAGCCTGTTTGTAAGAGTCCTAGGAACTAACTCCTAAAGATACAGACCCCAACCTTCAAGCATCCCAGCTCCAGGAGATTTGCTGACCTTAATCCATGAATTGAGGATGACGAGAAGCCAGGATGATGTGAAAACAGGATGACACACATGGGACCATCACTTGTCTTATCAGAATAGACTGTGCTTGTCCGCACAGAGAGAACGTTTCACCCTCTTCCTTTTATCTTTGTGCTGTCCCCCTCTCTCCTTGTAAAAACCTCTGCCTCTACTGAGAAGAGGAGATGGGCCTTGAGACATGAGTCCCCCATTTTCCAGATGGCCGGCATCAGCAAATAAACTACATCAGCACCTGCCTTTCGAGTATTGGCTTTCATAGTGGCAAGCAGCCAGACCTGCTTAGGGTTACAGGTCCAGGAGGGTCAACCACCGAGGCTGGGATGACTCTGCTAATCAGAGGCACTGTCAAGACTCAAAATTCACTTAGGACTGTTGTCCATGGATTAGGGCTGGCAAAGCCCTCACCTCCAGGCGCAGGGGCCCAAAGTAAACAGCGAGATTGAAGCCTCTTCAGAAATTGGTGCCAAATAGCCCCAGCACCCACCTATCCCCAAGTTCCTGAAAGTCCCAGAGACACTGAGAGGTGAAGTTGTCCTGATGGGAACAAAAACAAACACCAGATTACCTACTTGGAATGATTTGGTGCTTAAATTGGGGGCTTGATGGTGTGCTGTGTTCTGCATTCATGAAACAGGGCATGGGGCCTCAGGTGGCAGTCAGGACTTCTCAGGGCCGGAGGAGGTAACTGCTGGGTCTCCTGGGGTGTAAAAGTAAACAGGGGTGTGCCTTCTCTGCACAGTGCCCCACTTACTTACACCAATAAGAACTTGAAAGCAAGGCTTGCCACAGAGAATGGCTACTGTCCATTGAATCTAAATACAGAAAATAGGTCTCCAGCAGCTCACTCTACTTAATACCTCCCAGCATCCCGGTAACTGCTCACTATGTCTGCCTATTGAGAGCTGTTGTCATACCTGATTACCTGTGTAGGCAGATTTTCTCATAATTTCACTTGGTTCTTGCTACCTGGTCCCAGAAAAGTAGAAGAGGTTGATGCAAGGGTTTCTATTTATTTTTATCATATTTCTTTTTGACCTACTTGTTATTGTGGTTGAGATGTCAGCAAAGGGCATTATATAAAACTTCCAAGAAAACATTTTAGAGTGCTGACTCAGTTGAAAGGTTTGCCTTGTGTCTTCCTCCTCCCACCACCACCGCTTTTTTTCCACCTGGCATATGGTTGTAATTGATGGAGCTCCAGCAGCCTTCTTGGGCCATGAGACCTCAAAGAAAGAAGCTTGCAAAATGGATAGAAAGACTTCTGAAAATCTTTATGGAGCTAATAGCCAGATCCCTCATTTTAATGGAGAAAGCAATAATATTTCAAAAATCAAACTATCTGAGCTTAAATCCTAACCCAGCTGGTTCTTCCTTTGGTTGCTGCTAACCACAGGCAAGCCATTTTGAATTCCCCAGTGCCTTAATTTCCTTGTCTACATACAGAGGTAACCATGTTGTTTGTAGGACTGTTACGAGGATTAAACACATACATGCATATATAATTAACAGTAAGAATGATACATATTCATTTAAAATTTTTTCAATAACTCTTTGGCAGTGGTGACCTGTGAGGACCATCAAATAGTTCTTGTTTCTTAGACTCTAGCACATCCTGTTTTTTGGTTTACTTTTTTCCCTCTGAGCCTGGTTTGGCACCTTTATGGCAGGTTATTGGGCTCTGCATTACAGTAAGTTCCCTTCCTAAGCTGATCAGGAGCATAGACTCCTACCCAACATAGCCCTCAACCCGCTGCTTGTTCTTCTATGCTATAGCAGATAAGCAGGGCTGCCAAGACCAAGGGTGTGAGTTCTGCCTCTGCCATTCTGATGATGGGAGATCCATTACCCATATGTTCTTCCAGTGCCCAAAGTTGGAGGTGGCAAGCAGCCAGACCTGCTTAGGGTTACAGGTCCAGAAGGGTCAACCACCTAGGCTGAGATGACTCAGCCTAGGTGATCATGAAGTTCCAGAAGATTCAGACTTGTTCACCATGACAGCGAGTCTAGCTGAAAAACATTGCTTCCTGGGAGTGCGTGAGCACCGCCTGAAACCAGCGGCGGATTCTCATGCAAGGTCTCCCCATCCAGACCCCTCTTCAACCTCCAGCCAAAGCTCCTTCTCACATATCCCCACCTTTGCTTTAACAGTTGTACATGTGCGTCCTTTGTTTTGCTGCAAACCAAATCCTCCTGATGACTCGAGTCATCAGGACCTGTAGTTGGGTGACGTCCAGGACGGCGGTTTTGAGGATGTTCCCTGAGTCTCGCATGGGGCAGTCCTAATTGTGCAAGTCGCCATGAGTCTGCAGTCCTTTACTTCTGTTTACTTCTTAGGAGCATCTTGCATGAAGTGCTGGACTGGGGAAGACTTCGTACTTGAGAGAGGCAGCCGGATTCCTTGGGGACTGTTTTAATTTGGGTGTCCTTCCAAGAGAGCCAGAGACGAAGATTCAAGTGAAGACGTTTGTTTAGCTGATGATCTCAGGAGTGGAGGAAGGGGGAAGGGAAATGGGGACAGAGGTTAGCCAAGAGAGGGTGAATCATTGGGCCACTTAGCACCACTGGGCCACTGAGCTCAACCCTGGTGGGAAAATTCTGAAAGCTAGTTAGACAAATGCTCAAAGTTACCCCAGCAGAGGGAATTGGGGCATTGAACTCCTGATAGGGACTGCTAAGCCACCAAGGAGTGCCTAGCTAGCACATCACCCTTACCTGATACAAATTAGTAGCATAAACAAGCATACTGCTCTGATTAGCAATAAAGATGCACCTACCGAGGTTGACCAGCTGTCCGCTAGGTGACCTGCTCACAGGAAAGGGGTTGTTGAGAATGTACCTGATGTTTCTGAACACATTTCGCTGGTGGCTAATCAGAATCTTGACCAAAAGCTACTTGAGCCACTGGGCTGTGGAGTTTCTGGCTGGCCACCAAGCTGACCCAGCCCCTTGCTATGGAGATCGAAGCTCTTCGAAGATCCAAGTTCTAGGCTCCATCCTCCACTATAGGGTAAAGTTAGAAAAAAAAGGAGAGCCAGAAAGATAAATGACCTTCATGTCAACCTTGGCTAGCTTCCCCCCTCAATAGCCTTCACCCTTATTTACCAATGTAACCCCAATATACTCAACAGGTTGCAATAGCACCCTCAGATTCTTCTACAGTTATGGGTGGCTCTGTGATACATTTCTAGCCAATGAGGGAAAAATTGAGGGTCTCTGAAAAACCCTCTTTTCACTCTTTTTTTTTTTGTGCCTAAAATACTGGTGGGCAGGGGTGGCAGGTGTGGTGGTTAAGTTCAATTATCTGGAGCCAGACCCCTGAGTTCCATACTCAGCCCTGCCATTCGCCAATTCTGTGACTTTGGCTCTGTAGTGACTTAGCCTCTCTGGGCTTCAGTGCTTTTATTATACAATAGTTCCCTCCTCAGAGCTCATTTGGGGGTGGGGGGAATTAAATGAGTTAATATTAGATATATACAGAGCCCTTGGAATAGCATCTGACAAGTAGGAAGGCTGTTGGCCATTGTTATGTTTCTGGAGGTGAAGCAACCCTTTTGCAACCACGAGGCCACCTCCCCCCCCCCCCCCCCCCCCCCCCCCCCCCCCCCCCCCCCCCCCCCCCCCCCCACGACTGGAAATCGCAGAAAGGTAGGGCCCTGACAATATGGCTGAGTAGCTGCACCCTCTATGAGCCTCCCTCCTACATCCACACTCTTGCCGTGGAGCACAAAATGCTTTAGTTCGTTGGAACTTGTATGAAGAGCATTAATTTGTTTTAGATAAATACGCAGAAGACAGAGGCGCCCTTGTCAAGCAAAAGGTGGTCCAAAGAGTACTGGTTACTATTAGAAGCCTGCTAAGGATTCCACGGAGAAGCCAGCCTGGAAAGGTGGCTGCCGAATCTGCTGTTTGTGTGCCATGTCACATAGCTCACTTCTCACTTTCCTCGTTAGTAAGCTCCGATGTTTTGTTCAGTTAGCAATCACAGTCCTAATGCTGCAGCAACATTTAGTAAAGCGGATAGGACCAGAGCTTCTGTAGCACAAGTATTTGGGGTCCAAACCTGCCTCCACCCCTTGCTGACTGCATGGCCTTGGTTAAGCTATTAAACCTCTTTGTGCTTAAGTTTCTCATCAGGGGAATAGGAATGATAATAATTACACCTTATCCAATGTTGTTAGGATAATGAGTTAACCCATGAAAACACTTAGAATGTGGGTGCATGGTGGGTCCTCAATCAATCTTTGCTTCAATTAGTATTAGTGCATGTTGCCAGGGATCTATCTGTTCAATGATGTGCCCAGAACTGGATAAAACCAGCCTGAGTCCCCCCACCCCCCACCTCTCTAGCCATTGACTCCGGAGGTCCTGCTTCACCCACTCAAGCCCCTGAGGTCTCACCTTGGACTCAGGGTTGTGCTCCCCTCTCCACCTCTTTCTACTTTTGTGACTTTAATCAAACATCTACTCTACCCGAACCTTAATGGACTTTCTGTGAATGGATCAAGTAATTCCCAAAGTTGTTCCAAACTCCAAATTTATGTGGTTTCTAATTCTATGGATGCTTAGAAAGATGTCTTAGAATGAGTCTGCTGTTTCCCAACAGAAGGTGCAGTGGGTTTCATCTTCCCATGGTAGCCACACCAGCATCTCCCATGCCCATGCTCTTCCACCAGGGAGAGGTCAGGTCTACGTGCCCTCATCCTTGAAACCAGTGGCTTTGTAGCCATTTAGTTCAATGGGGAGCAGTGCAAGTGCTTCTGTGTGACTTCTGAGGCTGGACCATGACCCACCAGGCAGCTACCACATCCTCTTGGGATGCTGGCTTGGGGGGAAGCTGGCTGCCACGGATAACACCCAACAACACTGAGGCCATATGCTGGAGGGACCATGCTGGGGCTCCAACCCACAACCCAGCTGAGCTCCAGGATGTCCGTAGGCAGTGACTGGCAGCCATAAAATTATGCCATCCTGCCCTGGCTAGTAGCGCAAGTGGATAGATAAGGTGTCAGCCCGTGAACCCAAAGGTCGCTGGTTCGATTCCCCAGCCAGGGCACAGAACCAGGTTGCAAACCAGGTTTCCAGCCAGGTCCCTGGCTAGAGGCAGGTGAAAGGCAATCATACATTGATGTTTCTCTCCATCTCTGCCTTTCTCCCGTCCTCTCTCTCCATAAATAAAATCTTTAAAAAAATTATGTTATCTTGACCACTCCCAGTGAGGTCCTCCTATCGAGCCCTTCCTGCATTCCTAATGCAAAGATTTGTGAGCAGAGCAATATGGTTGTTTTAGCCAGCAAGTTTTGGGTGATTTGCTACATAGCAAGAATAAGCAGAACAGAAGGAATACCCTATATCATTAGTATGTTATTGAAAAAAGTGTTTTGCCCTTGCTGAGTTTATTCCATTACTCCAGGCAGACGGATAAGGACATTGCATCTTTAAGAAACATTCAGTACTGAATTCTCACATTGTTTCCCAAGCTAAGACATGGTGTATTTCATCTGACGTTCAAGGGAAATATCCATGACTGCATTTGTTTCTTCTGAATGTTCTTGGGAACTTCTGGGAAGCTGGTGAAATGTTACAGTCCAAACCTCAGCCCTGATTCCAACCAAGGTAAGGGAAGTCCCAAGGAGCCATCTGGTATGCCAGATTCCCTTCCTGATAGGTTGGGCTGCTGCCATAGCCATGAATCTCACAGAGCCCAAAGTGCCACACCCATTCAGACAGGCCAGTGGGAACTCAGACTCTGTGTCCCATTTAAGCATAGTGGTGATGTCATCACCTTGAAATATTCTTGTGTTGGGTTCTTCCCAAGGTGCCTCGACTTGGCCAAGAGCTAATTAACACACAACAGCTAACTTGGCGTCCTAGGGTCTCCAGATATTATTTAAAAACTGCTATTCCACCCACCAATGAGGGGAACAGGAGAAAGCAGAACTCTCTTCATCAAACCCATTTTTAAAGGGCTGGACTTACTGCTTCGCATGTTAAGGGGCAAGGGCAGGATGCCCCTGGTGCAGAAACTTGCGGTAGGGGTGGAGCTGGCCCTGTTACCTGGGCTCTGTTTCATTCACTGAAGCTGTGCAAATAGAACTCAGCAAGATTAGAAAAAGGGAACCCCAGGTTCTGCAAGAAGTACCTGCCTAGATGCTCAAAGAATCAGCACAGAAATGTCCTCCAGGTGGAGCCTCAGTTTCCCCTTCAATAAAATGGGGAGACTAACAGCACTTCCTAGGGCTGTTTTGAAAAATCTGATAGGATAAAAATGGAAGGGCTGAGCACAGTCTTGGCATGTAGGGAACACCTAACTGCAAGTGCTCTGTTATTTTGGTGTGAGCCTGGCACCCCTTGATGAAAGCCTCCCCTGACTCCTGGCTCATTCCTTCCAAATCACAAACTTGAAGGAGTCAAGTCCTGGCCCTTAGGCACCCTGCTCAATGGCCTTGAGCCCCCGTTTCCCACTTGGGAAATGGAGATCCTCTGTCACTGCTTTATGGGGACTGATGGAGGTAATGTGGAAAAGTGGTCCAGGATCGGAACTTGGTGCAGGATCCTGCTCCTGAGTTAGGCTGTTAAGCTCCCAGCAGCCTGAAGGATACACACACTTCCCCTCGCATCACCTCACTGAATTCTCCCTATCTGGGTTTCAGGGACTCAGGAGTTGTCACTGGGCTGAATATGTCCTTTCTCCCTCCGCCACACCAGCCAGGGCCCCACAAGGCCTGCAGGGTCTGCTTCCAGCTGGATTGCTCTGCAATCCATCACCTACCTCCTCTCCTCTCCTCCAGACTCAGTGTACGAATATCCCTCTTCTGTTCCCTTCTCTCTCCTGCTCCCTTCTCCCCTTCGCCACCCACTCAGCCTCACACATTCTTAGTCCTTTGCAGCTTCTGGGCATCTTCCTGAAGCCCCAGACCCCTGGGCTCCTTGCCCACAGCTCCTGCCTCGACTACAGTGATCACCATGCCCCCACCTGTCCCCGTGGAAACCCCAGGCGGACACTTAGGCTCCTGTGGCCCTTTCTGGGGTGCATTGGTCTCCCTCCTGGGCTGGCTCAGCCTGCTGCCTTGTGCAGGGATGCAGTTGCTAAGGGGCAGGCCAGAGCCCTGCTCACCGGTGTGTGACCTGGAACAAGTGATGACCTCATGGGGCCAGGTGGTGTTGTGAGGACTGGGACACAGAATAGACACAAAGACCCTTGTAGCTTCATTAGAAGTAGCTGCTATTATTATCATGACAACTGGTTTACCCAGGTGCCCTTGGTGCAGGACCGCTGGGAACAACACAGCCCCTTGGCTGTAACAGGACAGTGAAGCGCTAACTGGACTCACCACCACCCCAAGTCTCTCCAAGGCTCCTAAATTTCCCTCTCAGGCTGTGTGCACAGGGATTCATTCCATGTCTGCTAACTCATGCCAAGTCCCCCTGCATGCACTTCTACCCATTTCTGGATGTGGGACCTGGGAACTCACATGACTGAGGGTCACCTGAATGCACTTGCTGGAAATCCAGATTCATGGGCCGCTTCCCTGGCGGTTCCCATCTAACACAGGTCTGGGCTTGAAGCCCTGGACTCTGTATCTATTAAGCATCAGGGTGGCTTGTATGATCACGCTGGATGGATGGTTTGGATGCCAGAGCTGGCCCAAGGCGTAAAGGCTGGCTCACCTGTTGCAGATGAGCTCCCTGGTGGACCCAGCAGGGCGGGGGTGGAGGCGGGGGTAGGGAGGATGGGGGGATGGGGCCTGGTGGTCACTGACTGGGAGCTCAGGCCTTAGCTCTTCTCCCAGCTTCAGCTTCAGCCCCTGCCTGTCGGAAGAGCCCAGGACTCTGCCAGCCCCTGGTGTGTTTGGGGTGGGGAGGTCGGCTGAGAGGCGGGTTCCGCTGGCAGAGCGCTGGGCCCTGAGCGATCCCATGCAGTGGCCATCGTTTGTCCTTCTTGTCATCAGCTTCGCAGGCCCGAGGTTGGGGGTGCAGGGGCTCTGGGAGTTTAGGAGGTCCCTACCACACAGAACTGGGGCGAGTTGGGGGTCATAGTCCCCTGGCAGCGTGCGGTGGGGAGGGAGCGTCATCTTCCGAAGGATTTGGGAGCAAGGATCTGGAATGGGGAAGTGAGGGGGAGTCTTGGGGGGACAGGCCCCAGCGGGCTGGAAGTACCTTTGTCCGGGAGCGGCTCCCCTACTCCAGCCTCCCCTCCCCTCTCATTTAGAGGGTCCTGGCTCTCTTGTTCTCTCCTCTCTCCCCCTGGGCATTTCTGCCTTCCTCCCCATTCTCTGCTCCCCTGCCCCAGGCGCTTGTCCCTCCTCAGCTCTGGAACTCCCCACGCAGCGGTCCCTCCGCCCCCACAGGAGATGCCTTCCTTGGGTGTTACCGCAATTCTCCTTGCCCCTCTCCAACGTCCCTCCGGTCTTCTCCCTCCTCGGGCTCCCCTCCAGGCACCCTTGCACTTCTCGGTTTCGGGATCCCTGGATCACTCGGTTCCGCGAGCCCCTCTCCCTTCCCGGGTCCTTGCTTCAAAGCCTGGCTAAACCGCTGGGACCCAAGGTGCTCGGAAGACCCTCCTCACATGGAAACTGGCTCAGGTGGCGACCAGAGTCCGGCCAGGCAGGTAGAGGGGAAGGTCTGGGTGCCGGTCGGCACAGCTGGGCTCCAGGCTCACCTAGAGACTTGCCTCCAGCGCCCTCCACCTTCTTGGGACTAGGGAGCCCTGGGGCCACCACGCTCGCAACGGCCCCCAGCAGACCCACCTCTTCTCCAGCAAATTCTTCCCTCATTTCCTTTTCTAACAAAAAGAAGAACTTGGGTAAGGAAGGTGGTCAGCTTGAACTTTGATCCTATTCACAATCTGCGGATGTGCTGTTAAAATTTCATTTTGAAAGCAGAGAGGGCAACCACTGATGTCTCTTTCCTTCTCTGCCTCTCTCCCTCCCTACCCGTCTCTCTAAAAATAATAAATAAAATATTTTTAATTAAAAAAAAATAAAAGCAGAGAGGGGAAATTCCCAAGAAGAAAAATAGTTTAAATTGTAGTTAATCCTATTTCAGCTAATGTCATTGGAAAGGAAGGGAGATAGAGAAAGAACATTGTTCCTAGGACTTTGTGTTTCAGGTCAGAAAGAAAAAAGGCAGCAGATATCATTAAGCAGAGGACCACAGACCGGGGGTTGTTCACCCTGAATATCAACTTGCAATCAGAGACATTTTTTATCTTGGGTTCTGGAAAGCTTCAGTGAGGAAAGAAGCTGTAGAGGGCAGTACCAATCAATATTAGCACTGACCATCAACAAGGGGACTTGTTCCATTTCAGGTGCGGGTCCCTGGTGTCCCAAGAGCCCCCAACCTCAGATCCCAGGGGGGTTCAGAGCCTAGCTAGGATGACAAAGCCAGGGGCAGTCAAATTGAACATTAAATGTCCCCAGATTGCCCGGGGACAGCCCCTGCCCCATCCACAGTTGGAGAGGACCACAGCCAGGGAGAACAGAGCATGCAAAAGGCCAGTTCCAGGGCAGACAGTGTAGAAGTGCCCCGCTTCCTACAGAAATCACAATTCTGACTTGCTATCCCCTTAGAAAGAAGTCCCTTCGGCTCACCAACAGGGATTTTTTTCTGGGTCCACGCAGGACCTTCAGTCTGTCATTTCTCTCTGTGGTGCCCGAAGCTGGAGCAATAGCACTCACTGTTTCGATTATGATGGACAAAAGAGTGATATTGCAAACATGATTTTTCAAATAAGATAAACAAGGATGGATCACTGAGGGTGAGGAGGAACTATGAGCCGCTTGGGGCAAAACAGACCTATCAGGGCGTCTCCAGCCCGGTCAGTCTCTGTGTCTGCAAAGAGCTGGTGCTGTCCCCACCTCAAGGACAGTTGTAAAATTGAATGAGTTCATGCGAGAGCCTGGAGGACACTGCCTGGCTCCTAGTGAGTGTTAAGTGTTGGTGTTGTAAAAATATTCGCCACCTGAGTCAGGATGCATACGGAAACTGAAATTCGATCTCCGTGCCTCCATACCTTCCTGGTCATTGGTCCTTAAGCCTCTGCCAGCTCTAGAATGGCTGGTAAAGCCCTGGGGGGAAGTGCCGCCGGCTCCCCTGGAATTCAGCACCCCTGGCTCGGGTCTGCGACAATGCCACAGTCTGATTTGAAAGGGGTAGGCAGTGCACCCTAAATGTCTTTGCTGTTCCGTTGGTTTGAGCTGCAAACCAGACAGCTCCATGTCCTAGCTGCTTTGCTAAGTTCCCTTTCTTCCCTTGGGCAGCATCTGTGCAGGAGACAGGAGCTTCGAATAGAGAAGTGCATTCACGAAAGTGCAGGTTTTTGTTGACTTAGCCAGACTATCGCACTGGCTGCCCCCTCAAAGCCTGCGTGTGGAGCCCTGAAGGGGAGGGAAGCCCACACCTCCACTCTGATTTTTCCGGGAAGGCTGAGCTGCACAGAGGCGCGACCGCGGAGGGAAGGAAAAGCTGGAGGACAGCGGAGAGTTTTAAAGCAGTTTTCTACTCCACGGCCACGAAAAATATTGTAGAAACATATCAAAGGGCTGAGGAGAGGTTCGAGCAATTAAAGAAAGAAAAGAGTTTGCAAAGACCACATATGCACAATTCGAACCTGTTTTAGACGGACAGAGAAAATAAATTACAATAACAATAGCCAGTGCTAAAGGGGCGCGATCTTGGTACCAGACGCCGCCACCCGCCCCACAGTGGTGCGCCAGTAACTTGCCCACAACAACACTTAAAACGGGAGACGCGGATATCTTGTGATGGCAGTGTTTGCGTGTTTTTCTCCCTTTGTGCTGTTGTGCATTTCGGATATGTATTCTACAATAAATATCTGTTGCACTTTTGTCAACTGTTTCTACAAATTTTCCTTCAGAAACGTGGAAAGTCAGGTTTAGCACCTTCTCCAGGGGAGACACTGGTGACCGAAGTGGCTGCCCCTCCTCCCGCAGGACCAGCTGGAGTCCCCTTCGTCACCTCCTAGGACTGGATCGGGTTGGTTTCAGAATTTCCTGTAGTAGCTTCGCAAAGGCCTTTGTACGTCTGAGATCGATGATCAATATGTGCCATTCAATAACACTATTTCAAAAGGATGTTTCCCAAACTCCCCAGCCACATCAGGGTCCAGTAAAAACTTTTCTGTTTTCCCCCGACCCCTGAGATGATTTTGCCTCTCAGCATGGTATCTGTTCTAATCAGGGGGAGTGGCGGGGTTGGGGGTGTTAAGGAAGAGAAGGGAGCAGAAAACACTGATTCTCTGATACTAGGCCCTGAGCCAAATGTACTGTGCGTCCCATTTCATCTGATCAGAACCCTCTGGAAAGAGGGTCTGGAGTCCCCACATTCCAGATGAGGAGGCCAAGGCTCTGAGAAGCCCAAGTCAGACCCAAAGCCATTTGGTTGGGGTGGGATACAGCAGCCTGCCCTCCTTGTCAGTATCACTGCTTCTTTTCCCAATTCAGCTTAAAAAACTGCTCAGTGCCGCTAAGAAATTACACTGTTGTTGTTGCTGTTGTTTTAACTGAATGGGCCAGTCAGTTGAATTCAAGCCGGGGGCTGATGGCTGCCTGTGCCGATACCGCCAGCCAGCCGATCTTAGCAAAACACAGCTCAGCCTTGGAGGTGGAGGGGCGTGGGGGTGGGGTGAGTCCTGGCTTAAGAATGTTATTGTTTCATTAAAAATAATAATAATAATAAAAGCCTGGCAAAACTATTTGCTCAACAGTGAAATCAGTGTATAAATGACCCTTCCCATGTAACCTATAAACTTTTCCTTCTCCAGGTTCTGAGGATCTGGGTTTGGGGAAACATTTTGTTTGAGGAAAATCAGACATTACGTGAAAAGAGGAAAATGTTTGGTCATCAACGTTTGTGATAAATGTATGACGAGGTGTCTATTTCAGGTCAAATATGTGACTCCTCTCCATAAAACTCTGCTCAGGGGTGTTAATCTGTGAGTTATAACTGCAATCATTGCTACGGTCAGGCTAATAATCCACTGCATTGATAGAAATTTGATGCCCGTACAATTTAAGTGCATCACTAACCTCAGTTAATGACCTCTTGCGGCAAGCACTGGAGCTTGGGCAGGGTGGGGGGTGGGGGCTGAACAGATAGAATTATTAAGCAACGTCTATGGTCCAGCACCTTGGGTGCTTGTATGTATTAGGCACAGTTTATTCCCTCTGTCCATTTGCTCACCAGAGAAACCCAAGGTGCCCAGGTGGGCCAACACTGATGTGAAAAGAGATTCAGTTACAATTTGAGGCCAACAATTTAACAGTGAAGCTCTGGCAGCTGGAGCCCTGGGTTTGCATCCCAGCTCTGCTACTGATGACCTTGGACAAGATATGGCAGCGGGACTAGGGTGAGGAGCAAGGCACTTACCTTGTGCACAACCTAGAAGGGGGCACCGCATAACTCGGTTATCAAGATGCAGAGTGTGTTAATGCAGTATTTTTTTAAAGGCAAAAAGAATGCAAAATGTTCACGATAAGCAAAACATCAGAATTTTAAATAAAGACAGGATGCGACCCTATGCATGCCTCACCCGATCCTGACCCTGTATCCTGGCTTATTTAAACACTTGATATTTTGCTTCTCATGGATTTACTTTTGTGTTGTTTTAGATCTTTCTTCTTGATGACTGAGATTTTCGGAGCCCCCTTCAATTTTGTGCCTAAAACGAGTGTCTCCTCCCCCCTTCCTCCCTGCCCCAGAAGTAATCTCAGCCCTCTGAACTTTCGTGTCCTTAGAAACCCCAATGGGAGAGGTCTTCCCAAAGCCAGAGGGGGCAGGGATTCTGTGGGTTCCCGGCCTCAGAGCGAATCCTCCACTGTCCACACACGGTATTATGCTCGCTCCTTTGTAAAGCACCGGGGCCGAGTCCCAAGAAATCCCTGAACTGCAGAACTTACAGTGCAGCTGGGGAGACCCGAATAGGCAGGAAAGGTGAAATCACAGGGTGGGAAGGCGCAGGGCTGTGTCAGCGAGGGACTTGAGTGGGCAATGGGAGCACAGGTGAGGATGCACCCTGGACCAGCTGGGGTGGCCCAAGAGCCTTGTAGGTGCAGAGACTTCACTTGGGCTTCAGAGAATTTGTTGAGTTGGGGGAGAGAGAGAGCACAGACGTGTGATAACTCTGACAAAAGCATTGGCTTGAAGGAAATCTCCATGTGCAGCCACTTAACATCGCTAAGGCAAAATGTCAAGTTGAGTTACAAAGTTTTAAAGAGAGTTTTGGAAAACTGACACATCCCTCCCTTCGAGGGGAATTCCTCTTGTCCTTCTGGCTGATACACACACAAATACACACAAGCACACACACTCACACATCAGCCAGCACCCCAGCCTTCCTGCTTCCTCCCTCGCCTGCAGCCCCGCTCACCTCAGAAGCAACCACAAGGCCCCACACTAGGACCTGCTCCCGCTGAGCACAGGGGCCCACACCGCTGGACAAGACTCATGTCCTTGGGCAGCTCTCTCTAGAGGTTGGTCACGTCTGCTCCGTACCCACATCTGCAAAGGTGCACTGAGCAGGTGTGTCTGCACGTCACTCAGGTCTCATTTGTGGTGTCAGTAAACCCTGAATTCCTCCATAGAATTCTTAAATCCTTCCTCAATCCCTCCCGCTGGTGAGCACGCCCCCTAAATCCAATCAATTAACACAGCCCAGAAAGTCAATCCGTTTGAATGAAAGCTAGATGCTTATACCTAATCACTTATCCCCAGGGGCTGGTTAAACCAACTTGTATGTCTGTAGGAAGGAGCCCTGGGCAGACATAAAAGATCAGGGAGAACTGTGCGTGTTGACATGGAAATATGTCCCTGACATATATTGTTAGGTTAAAAAAATCAGGTTCCAAATCAGCCGCCTAATAGGATTCCACCAGCTTTTCAAAGGGTGTGTTGTTCGAGTGTTTATACAAAGAAATGTGTGGGTTGGGGGTGGGGGGCGGGGGCCAGCAAATGTCGCCTGCAGTTACTTAGGGTGAGAAATGGGGACGGGGCATTTTAAAAAATGTCTGCTTCATATATATAATTTTTGGTCATGATTAAATTTTCTACCTGAGAACATGTTATCTTTGTAAAAGACCAACTAAGCTATTTTCATGTAGCCCTTTTGGTGACTGAGACATGCCCAATTTTCTAGGTAAATTCGGACACAGAGACTGCTTTGTGGGAATGGGTGAGGTTTCCTTTGGGGTGATGAAAATGTTTTTGAAACTAGATTGTGTTGGAACTAGCTGGAGGTGGTGAAGGCGCTCAAGGCTGGTGAATTGTTCACTTTAAAGTGTTAATTTTCTGCTTTGTGAATTTGACCTCAATTTAAAAGAAAGTGCCCCATTCCCTCTCATAAAGCCAGCCGTCTCTCTGCATTACCTGTTTACCTTCAAGTTATGTATTGAATACTTTCCCTGGTTTAGCGAACAGTGATGTTGGGCAGGGGACTCCTTGGTGTGCAGCCTGAGGGCCCCATTTCTGACTCTGCATTTGTGTAACCCGGCGGAAAAGACTCTAAGGAAATGGGACTTAGCTAAGTAATCAGCACCGTTCCTTTTGGTTCAAAAAATAGAATGTTCTGAAGGCTGAAACATTTCCATAAATGACATCTGATCATTCTCTTATATCCCACACATATCGTATCCTCTCAACACAAGGTTTCCAATCTGACGTCCACTGAAACCAGACCTTCCAGCACCTCACTTCAGTGACAACCACCACAACAAAAATGGAAAAGTATCCTTTCTCTCTGTCTCTCTCCTTTCTTTCCCTCCCTCTGCATTACATCCAACACTGAGGTGATTTAGAGAACGTAACTATTTAAAAGGAGTAAATCACCAACGAAAAAGGTAAAACTGGGAGAAATAGAAACTAGGGCTGAATAAGAAGATTTCACTCGGTGGATCATTAGGACACACTGGTTAATGCCATGAACTTCGCCCAGCCCGTCATCGGTTCAATGCCGCAGCACATTTTTGTCGAGTGTTTGCCTCCAAAGGGTACTCGATTTACCCTCATGAGAACCCCACCACCACCAGGAGGCCAATAGAGGCTGGAACCCTTTGCCTGGTGCTGACAGACACTGAGGGCCCGCAGGCCGCTGCCAAGGCTCGCCCACACCTCCAGCCCAACCTGCCTCTCCTTCACCCCATGTGTGCAGGACAAACGCACACACCACAGCAACTGGCCCATTGCACGCACATCCAGACCAGACGCGCATGTAGTTGTACGTCAGTGTGGAACATGAATAACGCTTCGGCCACGCTCAGCGTCAGTGACTCTTGACCCTGGTCAAGACTGGGTAAGATGAGGGCTCGAGACTCCCAGGAAGGGGTTGGAAGGTGCTGGAGAAAGGAGGGAGGTGAGCTGGCCCATAAATGGTGCCTCCATGGATCTGGAACCCCATTTAGGGCCGATTTGTTGGAGAGCTTTGCACGTATATCATGTTCGTTTTCTTTCCTTTTCTTCCAGAGCCTCTTCTCTCTCCCTCCCTCCCTCTCCCATCTCTCTCCTTCAATCCCCCCTTCCTCTCTCATCTCCCTCCCTCTCTCCCTCTCCCCCTGAGGAGGTCCAGCTGGAAGGAGACAGCGCTCTGAGTTCAGTTGGTGCAGACAGGGCTAAAGTAAACAGACTGGTCATCGGGCAGGCAGTTAGCAGCCTTTGGACAGATGATCAGCGTTGGGCTGGTGGCGGACCACACACACGAAGCCCCCTCGGACCACACAGGCATCTGCCTGCCCGGCTTGCGATGCCACACGCACACACAAGCCGCCCTGGCCTCCCTGCACCTTTCCTTTGCGCCACAGGCGTTTGGAGAAGTGTCTAGAAGGACCGGCATGTCATGGACCCCGCAGCTGGTCCTGCTTCTTCCAGGGGCCCAGCTAGAGTCCCTCAAACCAATCATGCATGTCTCCCCTGGAGACAGGGCTGGAAGAAGCAGAGGGACAAGACCTTGGGGTCACAGGTTTTGTGGGCACCAGAGGCTGTCATGTCACCTCTCGAGGCCTCAGTTTCTCCATCTGGGAGCTGAGGTGCTAACAGCAGTTGCTGGTGCCTGGGGTGATGGACACCTGTTCCAGAGCCCATTGCTCGTTCACCTTTCAGACTCTCCTGTTGTTACTATTCCCCCTTCAGCAAATGGTCTGCACCCTCCTGCGGCCTGGGCTGAGCCCCGAGAGGCTGCTCTGCACCCAGGCTGGCACTCCCAGTGTCTTAGTAGGCAGCCACCTTCCTGAACTCCTCCCTCCACAGGACCCAGTAGGACGCTTGATGCTGCATCCTGAGCCTCAGCAAGTGGGAGGCTCTGAGCAATGCTTGCTTGTAGCTGCCCCCCCCCAGCATATGCAGAGAGAAGTGCCCCCCACCCCCCACCAGGGAAGCCCTTCCTGCCCCTCCTTTCTGCTGGCACAAGGTGGGTGGGAAGCCAGGAGGGGTGGGTATCCAAGTTTCTACTGCTTCTCACTCACTGTTCAATCCCTCCCTTCAAACATTCTCAGGATGAAGTCTTGACCATTCCTCAGTCTCCGAGGGGGCCCCCAGGTCCTAGACACCTCCCTAATGAGGAGTTAGCTGAATAAAGACCCTGCCGCCTGGCTGCGGTGGACTAGCTGTGTGTTTGACTCAGGACACTTGCCTAGGAAGGGTCCCACTTCTCAGACTCACCAGGCTTATCCAATAGAGACATGGTCCCCAGGGTGATGGATGGGACGAAGGCTGAGCAGACAAGTCTCCATCCCAGCGACACCCCTGGACCACAGCTCCAAGTGGGGTGTGTGGCCTCAGGGTGCCCGTGGCCCCATCTGCAGGCTTTGCTCTGCTCCCAGCACAGCCGGCGGCGGACGGGGGCCATCTGTCTTCATTACGCAGGTTTATTTGGGGAGGTGAGCGATGGGAGGCTGTCATGGCTGAGAGAAGGTTTGATCTATTGGCAGATGTGCTTTGAAGGCCTCCTCAAGGTTGCACTTCTGCAGATCACAGCAAGGCGAATGGCGGTCCCGGGCCATCCCCATATCAGGGGGGACTCTCAGTCCTGGCTCCAGGACCAGTGCCCCTGGGAGGACTGGGTGTGAGCTGAGCCTTTGAACTTTGCAGTGGTGCACATTCGGTTCTCTTCCACTGTCCAGGCCATTTTTATTGAGCACCTACTATAAGGGTTACCGGCCTCGGCTCTGAAGACATAATGGTCACCAAGGACAGTGGCCTGGTTGTCTGGAGGGAGAAGCAGACAAGGGGCAGGGAAGTAAATCAGATTCTCAAGAGGGTGAGGAGAAAACAAGGACGAGTAGACAAGAAGAGCCTGATGCTGGAGCCTGGACATATGACATCCAGGCCAGGGTCAGAGCAGCCCTCCTCAGGGCCTTCACTTGAATTGCAATATTAGAAATCCTTCGAAAATATGATCAAGTGAGAATTGTTTCAGCTGAACCATCCTTCAAGGTCCAGCTCCGTGGCCCCTGAGGCCTCCAGCCCTCAGTTTCTTCATCTGGAAACTGGGCACAGCGAATATACCCAACTCTGAGTTCCTCCACTGATGGAGTGAAGCCATACACGCAGAGCCCTGGTGAGAGCAGGAGAAATGGTGGCTGTGGTGACTGTCACTGCAAGAGAACCTCTACATTTATCTGTGGGTGGAGATAAACCCAGGGTGGGGATCTGCCAACTTAAACAGGCAGGAAAGACAGGGCCCCACCCCTCAAGGTGCCATCTGCCACTTCACCCCATTCCTTAGGATGGTGTTAACTTAGTGACTAATTATAAGTGCACGAGAGGCTTTCCGCAGAGGAGGTGGCCTGAAATAATTTTCTTCTTGCTGCAACGGGCATTGACTCTGTTTGAGAAATCATAAGGAGAGGAGCAAACCAATATGAACAGGCTGGAGGGATGACCCAGTGAGAAGAGGGAGGAATTCATCGGGATACCTTTAAGAAATGGGAGATAAGCCCTGGCTGGTAGCACAGTGGATAAGGCGCCGGCCTGCGAACCCAAAGGTCGCAGGTTCGATTCCCAGCCAGGGCACATAACCAGGTTGCAAACCAGGTCTCCAGTCAGGTCTGTGGCTGGAGGCAGGTGAGAGGCAACCATACATTGATGTCTCTCTCCCTCTCTGCCTCTCTCCCTTCCCCTCTTTCTAAAAATAATGAAATAAAATCTTTTTTAAAAAGTAAAAAAAAAAAAAAAAAAGAAAAAGAAATGGGAGATAAAGAAAAAAGAAAGAAAGAAATGTGAGATGGTTACTGTTTCTATTCCAGTGCCTTTACCCACTAGAGCTTCTGGGTGGGGGTCCTGGCTCCATCCCACATGAGGATGTGATCAAAGTAAATTACCTAATCTCCCTGAACCTCAATGTACTCATCCACGAAATGGGTCTACTGACCACATCACCAAGAGGATGGTGAAGATTGAATTCTAAAAAGGGGAAGTCCGGGCCCCACCCATCGTAGGTGAGGAGTGAATCTGCCTTCTTTTCCCCCTTCCCTTGTCCCTCCCTTCCTTCTCCTGCATCTCACTGACTCTCCACCATCCTTTTTTTTTTTTCAACCACTAAAGAAAGAAAGAGTGACTTAAAAATTGAAAAACCCATGAGCACACTGAAAGCAACTGCTCTAAGCAGAGCGTCAGAGCTTGTCCCATCTGCCAGGGGGGAAGCGGATGAGGGTCAGGACCGGAAAAGCCTGAGCTGCAAGCTCTGAACACTGCATTCCTCTGTACAGCATTTTGCGTCTCTCTCCTGCACGGCGGCCCAAAGAGGAGCTGGTGCTGGAAGCAGACTTGCCAGCTCCCAGAGAGTCCCTGTGTCTTTGCGATCGAGACAGCAGTGCCACTTGACTTACTCTGTGCCAGGCGCCTTGAAGTTCACGGAACCCTCTCCTGGCCCTCCGTCACTGCCCCAGCCCACGGGTGGGCTGCCCAAACCCGGGAGTGGCCCAAGCCTGGGAGATTCGGCATGAGACTTCCAATCTCCACCAGATGTTGGCCGCTGAACAGACAGAGTAAAACGCACCAGGCTATAAAACAAATCCCAGCGCCTCTCCAGCGCTCACAGGAATTACATTTGCCTGTCAGGGCCCAGCGCAAGCATAACACAGACTCTCCTCTCCCATCCCCAGCATGGGAGGCGTTTTGACTCCTGCTGAGAAACACGAAGGTCATGCCCCCGTCGGCTTCCCCATCTGCCCTTTCCTCACCAGGGGGAAATCTGACAACAGACTTGTTATTTATGCAGCTTAATGCAATCCAGAGGCTATTGGCACATTGCAGGGAGAGGGAGAAAGGAGTCTGGCCCCACAGAAACCAGTTTCACTAGCTACCTTCGGAGCAGGACATCCATGGGGGGCGGTGAGGACAAGGCTTTCTGCAGTGGGGAGATTCCCAAGCGGTACTCCGGGGACATTCGAAACTCTGAGGTCTGTTGGGTCCAAGGCACATGTTCACAGTGTAGCCTAACAGACATTCAGTAAACACTTTTGATTAATTTACTCCTGGGACTTGTGCAAACAAGGGGAGAAGCTCCCTGGAGCTGATGTTTCTGAGGGGTGAAGATGCTCAGTGACTTCCAACACACCTCAGGGGTTTAATGCGCCGTCTTGAAAACCGGTTCTTTCTGGGAGAAATGTTAAGTTGGTTTATTTTAAGGTAGTTTTTATTTTCTCCCCAAAGGTGGATCCTCTCCAAGGACTCAGGAACTCATACACAAGACAATTATTTAACACTGTGATGCTGTTTTGTTTTTCTGTTTTATTGAATGGAGGAGATGAGTGGTCGTGGAAAGATACATTGTGTCACACAGACCTGAAGTGACCTGGGTCCCATCACTTACTTCGCATGTGATTTGGGGTGGGTTGCTTGATGTCCCCTCTATTGGTAAAATGGGATAGGGCTGGAACTTAGTCTCCCAAAAGCATGGGCTAATTAGAAGAACGCAGATGAGTCAGCAGAGCCCGAAAGGGAGTAGGCTTCTAGTCCTAGTGACTCTTGTCATCATTTTCCCCCCTCATTGCCAGTTATAGGCCATGTGGTAAAGGGATTGCACAAACAAATGTCAGAGCCTGGAGGTCAGGGTTCAAATCCTAGCTTTGCCCCTTACCAGCTGTGTGACCTTGGGCAGGTTACTTAACTTCTCTGTGTGCTTTGGTTGGTTTCCTCTATTGTAAAATGGCGATAATCATGGTTGAGAAGATCAATCGAGTTAATAAATGCAAAGCACTAAGAAGAGTCTCTGACTCATAGTTCACTGGTTTTTATGATTGTCATTCTAGGGCAAATTGCTGTCCACAGGCCTTTGATTTAAAAATCACTTAAAAATATTTATTATATAAACAATAGCAAAAACAATAATCATGAAAAGGCAACCCACTCCCCACCTCCCCTGGCTGGTGTGGCTCGGTGAATTGAGCACTGGCCTGCAAACCCAAGTGTCACTAGTTGGATTCCCCAGTCAGGGCACATACCCAGGCTGCAAGCCAGGTCTCCAGCCAGGTAGCCAGCTGGAGGCAGGTGAAAGGCAACCATACATTGATGTCGCTCCCTTTTTTCCTACCTCCCTTCCCTTCTCTCTGAAAGTAATGAATAAAATCTTCTAAAAAAGAAACAGAAAAGGCAAGCCCTACAAAATTTCTATTCTGATAAATTCTACTTGAAGGTATATTTTTCCTAACATGTAGATGTGTTCATGTCTTTTGTCCCAAAACAGCCTCTGCGGCCGCTCGTCTTGAACCACAGAGGCTCACAGAAGATGTTGCTTGGCAGAGGCTGTTCCTTCCCAGTCAGCAGCTCCTGTGGGTGTTGGCCCTGCATGACCGGGGCTGCGTGTGTGTGCACGTGTTGTGTGAACTCGGAAGTCTGATCTTATGAAGTCACTTCATGTTTGGCTTCATGTTTTCGCAAGCATTCGTTCTATCTTCTCTCTTAGAAAAATGACAACCTGTAATAGCCATTTGCTCGGTATCGATCCATCACGCAATCATGGGTTGCCATGGTTGCACGGGGCTCCATCTTTTTACAGACTTCCCATTAATAGTGGTTGTTTCCTGTGGGAAATAAAGCGTGTAGAGGCAGGATCTTGTTCTTTGTTTACTGCACTATCCTCTGGGACAGAGTAGGGTCTGGAACATAGGGAGAGCTTAGCAATGAATGCAAGTAAAAGAAATTAATGAATGAATGGAGAAATGAAATAAACCACACAAATATGATACTTTCTGTGGGATGTTTTTAGGGCATTTTTTGACGGATAAGCTCTGTGAGTTTTGTTGTTGTTTTTTTTAAGTTAAGACAACATAGCACAGTGAATAAGGCGTGGGCCTGCGAACCCAAAGGTCACTGGTTCTATTCCCAGCCAGGGCAACGTAACTAGGTTGCAAGCCAGGTCACCAGCCAGGCCTGTGGCTGGAGGCAGGTGAAAGGCAACCATACATTGATGTTTCTCTCCCTCTCTGCCTCTCTCCCTTCCCCTCTCTCTAAAATAATAAATAAAATCTTTAAAAAAAAAAAGATAACATAGGATTCAGTTTAATTTACTCAAAGTAAATCTGGAATATAAATGTGATGCTGTGTATTGGTGCAGCATTTTACATTTAAAAATGACTTTACCCCATGCTGTCCTTCAGTTGCCTTTGAAACTCCAGGTGGCCCCTGGTCAGGTGGCTCAGTTGGTTGGAGTCTCATCCCGCACACCAAAGGTTGTGGGTTCATCCCGGGTAAGGGACATTCGAGAGGCAACTGATTTCTATTTTTCCCTCATATTAATGTTTCTGTCTCCCCTTTTCTCTGTCTCTCTGTCTCTCTCTCTTTCTCTTTCCCTCTTCTTCTCTCTCTAAAATCAATAAAAGCAAGTCCTCAGATGAGGATAAAGTTTCTAAAAAATAACCCAAATCAAAACAAACAAACAAATTTTAAAACCCATGCGATAAATAAAACAAATGAGACTTTGTTTTCCCAGTGTGCCGTCCAAGCCCAGCCAAGCGGACCTGGGAGGGGGAGCCCAGGCCCCTCCTAAGTCTACAGTTGGTGAGTGTCATCAATTATTTGGTGTGGCAATGAATGCTCATGACCAACATCCCCACAGGCCAGTGCATCAGCAGTTTCAGGGTTTTCACCTTTTTATGTCCCCATCCCTCTCATTATTTCCCAAGAAAGGTCCCTGCAATAAAGTGGTTCTGTCATCTGTTTCTCCCTTGGTCAGTCTCTGTCCTTCTCTGTCCTTCTGTCTGACTGTCTCATCACAGCCCCCTTGGTCCCTCTAGGAGGGGGGAGCTCAGGAGCCCCATTCATAACTCACACCCCTGCCATGTCCAGTGTCCATGCCCACTGCCCACTTCCTGGGAATATCAGTCCGTGCAGAGCACGAGGGCCAGGCCCTCTCTGCTCCCAGCCGGGAAGGCCGGTCCTCCAGAAGCTCTCAGCGCTGGCTCTGCTTCCTGTTTACTTCTGAGGGAGGCTGGGGACTGCAGGGTCTGTGGTCCCAAATGAGCCAGGCCGTGTTAGGGGTTATCACCCCATCAGCACAGATAGGCCATGGGCTCTGCCATCTGTCAACTGTCTTCCGTCGCCACTGAAAGTTCCCTGTCCTGGAATGTCATCTTATTAGGTGGCTTGGGCCTTGATGTGATAGTTCAGAGACTTTCCTCAGAACTCAGCCAGTTATTTCATTTTTACTTTCAAATCTAGGAGATGCACTCTTTTAAAGCTCTCATAAAGATTGGTACTCAAAATTGCAAAACGCTAGCAAAATAGAAAGGAAGAAGAAATAATCACTCAAACCTCATCACCAAAAAACAATAGTTTGGTAAAATCTCATTAAACATCTGTCTGTGCAAATTATACCCTTAACGATTTTATAAAAATGGAATCATGTCCTACTTGTTACCACTGACCTGATGTATTTTCATGTCAATAAAGACAGGTCTACACCACCTATACAGTTGTATAGTATTCCACAACCTCCAGTTGTGGTGTTTAGACTTTTTTCCAAGTTTGCTGTTATACGTTATAAACAATACCACAATGAACACCCATTGCACATGTGCCCAAGTATTTCCTCAGTATAGATTTCTAGAGGCAGGATAGCCAGAATATAAGGCAGCCACATGTACAATATTGAAGTATGCGCAAACCAGCAGCTAGTGACCAAATTACCAACTGTCCTTTCACCAAACCAGCCACAGCTGGGTCCCAGTTCTCTTTCTCACATGTCACACTGGGCATTATACAATCCTTTCAATCTCCCACTGCTATAGGTAGAATGTGGCGTTTCCTTACTGCTCTTTATTCTGTGAGAAAATTACTTTGCACATACGTATCAGTCATCTACACACCAAGAAACTGGTGCAGTGATTTAGAATTTGATCTCAGTGCCACAAAGGTCTTTAAGGTTCCATAGGTCCAACTCCCACACCTCCCTTCATCCATCGAATGATGGATCAGCTCAACTATTTCTTTCCAAAGAGATCATCCTGTGTCGAACACTCCTATAGACAGGGCACTCCCTGTGGCCTGAGATGGCCCCCTGCCTTCCCATTTTTGCTTGTTAACCCATCAAGGACAGTACATGTGCAATAGCCTTGCTGCACCAGGAATAGTGCTAAGCCTTCCATGAACCATTTCAAAGCCTTCAACAATGGTGAAGGCACCTATCACTATGTCCATCTTTGTTCCAGCCAGTCAAGGTCACTGAAACACAAAAGGTTAAGTAACTTGCCAATGTCACACAGTCATAAGGCAGTGGAGCAAGGAGTTAAATTGCTTCTTGAACATGTGGAACCAACACTATTTAAAAGACTCACAATGGAAGTGCTAAGCTGGCTAGAGATCTAACTTAGAAAAAGATTGTCTCAAACTCTACACAACTTCAAAGATTCCTTCTCCCACATACACACTTTAGCTGTGGCAGAAAACAAGAGCCACCATCAGGCACCCACTGAGTTCGGGTTTTGTGCCCAGACCCCTGATGGTTCCTTGTGCTACTGAGAAGAAGGAGGCCAGCCCAGACTCAAACATGTCGCCGCTGAATGAGGGTGTCACTGGCCCATTAGCTTTGGGCTCATGGGCTACATAGGGTGAAAATATCTATAATTTAATTGATATAAACCCCAAATTAGTCCAAATCTCTCACCCTTAATTTTCCCCCATTAGGAGCTGTTTTTAGAGATTACATTTTTCTACCTGCAGAAATGTCTTTAAGCAAACCGTGGGCATAGTTTGCAATAATCTCATTTGTCCTCTCTCTGGGCCTGCCTTTCTGATCACCTGACACCTGTTTCCTAGCTACCCACTTAGGCTTTAAGTTTTTCTTCAAAACTTTATTTTCTGTGTGTCCAGTCCCAGGTTTCTGGGGGGAAGAAAAAAAAGAAGAAGAAGTCCCTAGCATCAGTCATACTCTAGTATAAATTAGTCTAACAACTTAAATAGTTGGGCTCTTCCAGAAGAATAGGCATTTTTTTTTTTTTTTTTTTTTTTAAGGTGGCATGTTCACCCACAAGATGGCTGTCTGTGATTTGGGCAGTAGGGAAGACACAATTGGTTGAACAGGACACTTTTCAGTTTCACTGAAGTGAATTTTTACCTTTTCTATCAACTACTTTAAAATTTTTTTGAGTACATCCCTGTCCTCAGCACCTATAAAGCACCAGGTTAATCTATGGGTTGCTCTAATCTGAGGAAGTTCAGGCTATAGAAATAAAAGTTTTCATTGTGTTTCACACCAGGGCAAACAAAAGTCACCCATAAATAAATAAATAAAAACACACACTGTGATCTCTTTTAACGTAAAGATTCTGTTCCTGGGCCCTAGATCTTTCCATCCAGCATATAAAGAGATGTCAAGGGTGTTGCAAAAGGTTTCCTTTGGGACTAGGGCCTGCTAGCTGGGAACCACCACAGCTTGCAAACTAAATTTAAAAGCCTGCATCCCAAGACCCCTAAGCAAAGGTTACTCGAGGTCTATTCTGGGTTCAGGCGGAAAAAAAAAAAAGAAGCTTTATTTGGCAAGGAAATGCCTTGCGAGAAGGCGCTTCGCTGACCAGGGGCATGGAGGAAAGCTGTGACTCAGTGCATTTTTCTTTTGGCATTTACAGCCCTGAAAAATGATTGCAGCTTCCTCTGGCTGCTGGAGCCAGAGCCTGAAGAAGTGACCTTTAAGGAGAGTCTGTTTACTCCATCCTCAGGCAGAGGGCCCTTGCGTGAGCTCTGCAGAGCTGCGCCCCGCCTTGGCGCTGACCCCGGGGCCTGCATCCAGACTCACCAATTTGGGAAAATTGTGGATGAGAGGGATCTGGGGAGGGCGAGGGGCTCCTTTGGGGTTCAAGTGAGGACCCTCTCGCAGGAGAGGTGGGTCAGGGTCACCTTCCAGAGAGACACCCTATGGGCTTGCCTCTGTCCTGGAATATCCTGCAAAGCAGGTCTACGCTGATCAGCCATTTCATGCTTCATACCTTCTGGAAACTCTGTCCCGCAGCCAACATCAACCTGTCTTATTTTTTAGATGGCACAGGAATCGATGAGCCTGGATGGGGAGACTCCTCTCTTTTTGTGTGCCACACCACAAACTGGATTTGAATCGCAGTCCTCTGGACTTTTACACCAAGGTACACAGAGGGGAAAGTGGAAAAAAGATGAAATGGGAAAGCCTTCAGCGTTCTCCATAGAACTCTCTGAAATGAAACCATCCACATATTTTATAGCAGACGTGGAAACTAGAACCTGATTCCTCCCCTTCGTTGCTTAAATGCGAAATAAATAAGCATATGTAATGGGATCTGCTCTTTTTCAAAAGTAGGAATAAAACTTGGAGTCTTGAATTGAAGTTTTGAAAGATGTTTCTGAAACCTTCCTACTTACCACATGATCACTACCAATTTTCCCTTTGTACCCTGACTCAACAATCTTCTTTAAGAGAGACAATGTTTTGTTAATAGTCCTCTGGTTTCTGTTATAAATATAATACTTTCTTTGGAGAAAATTTAGCAGAGTTGAAAAATGCAAATTAAACTGACATGAAATTTCACCCCTTAGAAGTAAACTCTAATAGCGTGGTAGGAAATTTCAATCTGTTCTGTTTGTAAGTGTGAGTGTGTGCGAATAGCTACACACCCTTGTGTAGTGCTCCCTGGTCAATATTTCATTAGCATTTTTCCAAGTCATTAAAACCCCTTATAAACATCATTTTAATAGTCGCCTAATATGCCATCTTTTGAATGTGCCATAATTTATTTTACTATTTCTCTATGGTAAAAAAAAAAAAGTTTTCAAGTGTGCAAACTTCCTTTCCCTGTGGAAAAAAATAGAATAGCTGCTCTGGAATGGCTATGTGTGATTTCCTGAAATTAGGTCAAAAATATTAGGCATTTTTTGTTAACCCAAGTACCTCCTTCCTGGTGGATTCCAAATACTGACCCGATGATGACCAGAGGAAGGAGAGTGGCCTGCCTCTTTCCTGGTGAGATGTGAGGTGGGGTCTCACACTGACTCTAATGAGCTTGCTCCGTGGTGGTGTGAGTGGTGTCCCTCCCCGAGATGGGGGGACAGGGGTGGCCTGCTCTCTGTGTCCATGAGTCATGACCTGCATTGAGAGCAGGAGGAAAGAACGCCTGAGAACAGGCATTCCTGGCACCCACACAAAATCTCAGGCATAACCAACCTCTGAGCCCTTACCAAACCCCTTGGGGATCCCCCAGGCCCCAGGGCTTGATTAAGGGGGACCCCCTGTGACCTAACTCCAAAATGATTCCTAAACCCTTTCCATCTGTAATTCTGAAAAGACCACACGGCATTTTAGCTTTGTTTTTTGTTTGTATACTTTTGTTTTTGTTTGTATTGATCACTCACCCTTACCCTTGACACCGAACAGGGAAAACTGGTTTTTTGAAAAAAACCGGCAAACTATAAAATTCTCTCTGAAGGGTAAGACATCACAAAAGGAAATTACCCAAGGAGTGAAAGTTTTAGATAATTCTACCAGTTGTGTAAATCTGAAACAAACATAATCCACGCACTTAAAAGAGATACAAAATGAGCTCTTGCGGCAGCCGGTAGAGAATGGAACAGCCACTCTTGTTGGTTCGACGTGGTTTTCAGTATTATGAGATAGTTGATGGAATTGGGAATGACACAGTTCCATTTCCTCCAGGAAACATTAGTGCAACATGTTACGCACTACCTTTGGTTTTTCATTTCATCCTTTTATAGCACCATGCCGCACTTCAGCATTCAGGCGCCTAGGGCACTCCTGGGGAGTTTACCACATGCCGGAAAGCCTCAGTTTCTTCATCTATAAAATGGGACAACTGCCTCAAAGGACTCTTATGAACACCCGAGGAAATACAGCCTGGAAACTGCACAGTCCCATACACGGGGCTCATCTAACACATCACCTACGAAATTCCAAAGAGGCAGCTCCTTGCCTGCAATATAAGAAACCGGAAGATGCTGGTGGAGGCAATGATGAGGAAGAGCTGGATAAATGGTATAAATGGTGATGGCTTCACACCATTCATGCTGGTTTTGGGGAAAGATGTCAGTCAAGCAAGCAGTCCCCGAGTAGAGATAAAACAAGTGCTGATGCGTACCTTCTCCCTGTCTCCAGGACTCCTCACAAAACAGACAGGATGCTCTGCCTCAGCTTCGCAAGGCGGCATTATAAGCTGCTGGAGCCCTTAGATCACGAGGTCAAACTCTGTGGGTTAAGCCCTGTCCTAACCCTTCAGGACCGTGTGACAACAGCAAGTCCCCAAGCCCGTTCCTCCCCCGCAGGCCAGGCAGAGCAGTGGTACCATTGGCAGGGCATGGTGACACATCATTTAAGACAGAGGGGCACAGAGGGAGGGTTTGGCTCTTGGTGTCAGATTCCCATGTGGACCATTTCCTACCAAGAGAGTGACCTTGGTCAAGTCACTCACCCCGACCATGGGTATGCCCATCTTCAAAGTGGAGACCGACCGAATGGCTGCTACGGCCACCCCAGAGGCTCCCATCCACCTTAGGTGCCCGTCATCATTCCACTCCCTCCTGTGTCCGGGGCATGACACCTGTCCAGATGGGCTCCGTGTTTAAAAAGGCAGCTTCGGGAGACCGACAGACGTAGAGTGGGCTCCTTCTGTTGCTCACAAACTGTATGAGCAGGCCCCACCCACCCTCCTCTGTAAATGGCGCAACATGGCACCTGCTCGCTAAGATGTTGGGTCAATGGTGGAAGCTGACTCAGCTAGAACTTCTAGTGTCTGGCGCACCGCAAGCGTTCAGTCAGTGCTAGCCAACACCGTGATTATCACGTCTTCGAAATCCTGGTCTAAATCAAAGAGTGCCATCCACCGAAATAGACCCCGAACACCCCTCTCCTTTGTGCTCAGTGGGGACAGGAGGACGTGGTAGTGACAACAAACCTAAGCAAGGGCATTGCCCCTGCAGGAGCAGGAGACAAAAGTGTGGGCCTTGACTGGCGTAATCAAAGAGAGAATGCATTTGCAAACTAGCAGGTTAACGTTAACGTAAACTTTGCAAACCACGAGGAAATTAAGGATATCACTTTAAATTAAATATCTTAAGTAGACACGTACTTTCAATGTGATAAGACAGCTATGGCACATTAAGTGAATGCCGCCTGGTAATTAAAAGCGGATTTCTCCAGGCTTCACTGCCAGGGAGGAGAGATCAATGTCTCCCTACAGGAGCTGAGAGCCCTCGGAAGCATGGTTTTAATAATGCTCAGGCCCCATTTGCCCTCCACTTGACAATAATAATGATTTGTTCTCTTAATGAAATCATATTCATTTACTGCGGGTGCAGGGCCCTCATGGGGCACGATCCGATCAGTGTGGCTGTCCCTGAATGTGACCCATCATGGTGATGAGTTCATGGAATTCTAGATGATCCGAGCTGGAAGGGATGGAAGGCAGACCAAGTCTCACCCTTTTATTGCATGGGTTGAACGAAGGGTTTGTGAAGTTGCTCACACACGTAGGAGCACCTCGCTATAAGCTTCCAAGGCGATGCCAGGGAAAATTGAGCAGAGGTGTTTCACAGGGTTCTGTGTTGGGTTCGGTTCTTCCTCCTTCCTTATTTCCTCCTTCTTTCTCTTTCCTTTCCTCCTCCTCCTCTTCTTCCTCTATCTTCAAGGTCCTTCCTTTTCTCACAGTCCCTCCAGCACTCCTCCTTTCCTTTCTTCTGCTTCTTTCTCTTCTTTCTCTTTCCCTTCCTCTCCCCCAAACACGCCACCCCGTTCATGCTGAATGTCCTCTGTTTGCACCCGATCTCTGTTTTCTGGCTGAACCGGCTTCCTAAGCCTCTCAGGGTATCCAGTGCCTATTCTAGCCTGGCATTCCTCTGGCCAAATGTTGGAAGTTCCTGGGGAAAGGTGGCAGCATGGGTGTGACTTGGGGCAGCTGCCCATGACTACGTCCTTGGTTTTCAAATAGGAGCTGGGTTTTCATTCAACTGGTCAACTATCACGTACCTTCAGCTCCATTTTTACCCATTTGCAAAAAAGGACCAAGTGTCAAAGGTGTCTTGTTAGTTGTCTCTTCCAAGAAAAGACCACTAGTAAATCCTAATATGCAAATAACACCCTGAGGCCCCACTAGAGTATCCCTCAGTATGATCCCTCTAGTGCAGACACCAAAACCTGTGACTTCCAGGGCCCACTGCTCAGCTCCTGGGCAGAGCTTCCGACCTGAGGCCAGGACCCTGTCCTGCTAATGTGTGCCTTGTGATTCTGCATGCTCCCGGCAGTTGAAGGAAGCTGACTTGATTTTAAGAAAGGGCCAGATTCTCATCCCTTAATGGAAGGACAGATAAAGTGCTTCCCAGACAAGGTAAAGCTAAAGGAGTTCATCATCACCAAGCCAAGACTACATGAAATGTAAAAGGGACTTATTTAAGAAAAAGTAGATCAAAACTATGAACATTAAAATGACAATAAACTTACAACGATCAACAATTGAATTAAAAAAAAAAAACAAAGACAAGCTAACTAAACGATTAGATCAGGAACCGAACCATAGGTATGGAGAAGGATATGGAGGATTATCAGTGGGGAGCAGGGATTAAGAAGCATAATTGGTGGGTACAAAATAAAAAAGGGGACATTACGAATAATCAGGGAAATGGTGAAGCCAAAGAACTTATATGCATGACCCATGGACATGAACTAAGGGGAGGTGTTGCTGGAATGAAGGGTGGGGTACTGGGTGGAGGGGGGCAAAGGGGGAAAAACTGGGACAACTATAATAGAATAATCAATATAACATATTTTAAAGGGTAGGTAGTTTTCCCCTGAGCTGAGCTGCCTTCTTTCTCAAGAAAAACTACTCAAAGCAAATTATTTGAAAGTGGCTATGCTCCTCCAACTTCCTGAAGGAAACTGCTTTCATTGTATAATTTGAGTTCTATGAAGCCCATAACACCACTGTGCCTTCGTTTCTCCATGTGAGAACAATTAAGTACTTGTTAAGATTTTGTCCACAAAATCTTCTGACAAGGTCCCCTGTCTCTGCACAGGCTCCGCCCTAATTCGTATCTGTGTTCCCTTCCCCACATCCATTCTACCAAGTCACCAAACCTTCTATTTGTCTCTAATCTCCAGTCTGAGCCCAGTATCTGACACATGGATGAAGTTTCACAGATGTTCGGGGCCCAAACAAGATGAGTTGATTACTAGATAGCCAACAAGTGTTTATTAAGCACCTACTATGTGCACAGCACTGTTGACCAGCTAAGGGAGCTTAGACAGGTGCTGGTCCTGCTAACCAGGGGGTGGTGGAAACGTGAAGAAGGGGATGAGTGAATGAAAGAATAAACCAATGAGTAAGCGACTCTAATACATGTGCTGTGTAATTCAAGTTGTGGGGTTGGTTTGGTGGTGAGAAGTACCTATAAGACCAGGCTTATAAGTCTCAACTTGGCAGGCATTGATTTTGGACCAGTGTGAGAAGGAATTGATTTCTAGGGGTGGAGAGGAGCAGGGAAGAAGGGACAGGTCAGCACACCTAGGCCTTGCTGCTCTGTAGGGGATGCCGATGACCTTTTGTTGCTCCTCAGAAAGGCCTGCTCACCACCAATACTCTGAGTGACCAAGTGACAAGTGTCTGTGCTTGGAAGGTCTTAGCCTTTCGTCTCATCTCTAAGGGCTACGAGGAAGGAGGGGAAAGTGACAACAGGCCGGGCCACCCCACCTGAAGCAGCCTGAGTCCTACTGCCTTAGCTGGTGGGCTTCAGCTATGTCCATGGCAGTCCCTTGCCCCAGTGACTCCAGGATGTGTCCCACCCCTTCCTGCAGGGCTGTTGTTTAAGTCTGACCTAGGAATTTTTTTTTTAAAATCCAAGATTCCAAGAAGTGCTTATTTGAGTTGGTTTTGCAGACAGCAGAAAATTTCTCTCCCCAGCATAGTGCATGCTTATTAGCTTGTTCCCTAATTTCCAGGTAAAAAATTGTACACTCTGTGAGCACAGGGACTTTTTCTGCTGGACCTCCAAGACCCAGAGTAGAGTCTAGCTCATAGTAGCTGCTCAGTAAACACTTGACAATCGCACAAAGGAAGGCATGAGCAAGCAACTCACCCTTGGGGAGGTTTGCAGGCCTAGCTGCCTGCTATAGTCACCTGAGGAGTTATTTTAAAAATCTTGGCCCTGGCTGGTGGCACAGTGGATAAGGCGCCAGCCTGTGAACCCAAAAGTCACTGGTTTGATTCCCCAGTCAGAGCACATACCCAGGTTGCAAGCCAGGTCTCCAGCTAGGTCCATAGCTGGAGGCAGGTGAAAGGCAACCATACATTGAAGTCTTTCCCTCTCTGCTTCTCTCCTTACCCCTCTCTCTAAAAATAATAAAATCATTTAAAAAAATCAGTGACCTTTTTTAAAAAAAAAGTCCTCACCCCCCAAAAAAACACCAAGTTGAGCAAGACACTACTAATAGTATAATGTGATTTCTAAAATGACACATGGGCCCTGGCTGGTGGCACAGTGGATAGGGTGCCGGCCTGCGAACCCAAAGGTCGCAGGTTTGATTCCCCAGCCAGGGCACATACCCAGGTTGCAAGCCAGGTCTCCAGCCAGGTCAATGGCTGGAGGCAGGTGAAAGGCAACCATACATTGATGTCTCTCTCCCTCTCTGCCTCTCTCCCTTCCCCTCTTTCTAAAAATGGTGAAGTGAAATCTTTAAAAAATAAAATAAAATAAAATAAAATGACACATGCATGGGGAATGCCCCCTGGAAAAAGAAAAGTTTATCCAGGAGCCTTTGAGATGCTATTTACCTTGTTACATGTTACCTTGGCATTATTTGTTGTATCTATGTAATGACAGGGGCCACTGTCAGTAGCCTCCCAGTCAGAATGGAAATATGGGGAGAGAGATGCAATGACTGGGCACAGGCAGCCACTCTGGGGTCCGTGTGCCTGCCTGCCCTGCGCTGAATGGAGGCACTGGGCCAGTACTGGTTGTGTCCCAGGGCTGGCATTATAGCTGTTTCCCCTCCTTTCTCTTTCTGTATACATTTACTCTCTGTGTTCTTATAATGAACACATTTCAACTGACTAATAACTAAGGACTCGATAAAAGTATCTGAACATAGAGGACAAATGACATCTCCCTGGCATCTGCACTGGTAAAAATGAATTGGGTATGATAGTTGGCCTTCTCCCCTTTGGCCTAATTGGTATGGACCCTGCTGAGGAACCCCCTTGGTCTAGGGAGGCGTGCTGCCCCCTCAGTCCCTCCTTATCTGCGGCTGTTCAAACTGCACCTGGATTCTGTGTACAGCCCTTGGCTGCACATCCTGGAGATGTCAACAAATTGGAGGTTGTTTAAGGAATTGCAACAGGGATGATTGAGGAAGGAACTGAACGGATTTGGCGGCAAGGCTTTGTAACAGCTAAACATGATAGCTTGGAGTGATGGCGACAGTCCATCGGTGGGAATGGGGTCCAAGCAGGGGAGCAGGGAAGGGAAGACTGCGGTGCTCACGGAGAAGATGCAAGAGAAATGAGATGGGACAGGACCGGGAGCCTTCTTGGCTCTGTGTCAGGGCGAGTATGCTCAGAGTGGGTTGGCTTGGGGGCTGTGGAAGGGCCCTTCCCCTGGGCATCACTGGACCTCACTGGGCATTCCTTCTAGGCAACACCAGACACCACCAGGCATCGATCATCAAGCATCACTGAGCATCATCGGGCGTCACTGAACGTCCTGGAGGGCACTGGATGCAGGGAGGCAGTGTAAAGTTGAAATATGCACGTCTCCTGCTTACAAAAAGTGTATAATCTAGTGCAGGTAGGAAACACATGCACAGAACAACTCTGGTGTTACAACCTGGAAGGTGCTGAGTAGTAGTGTCACTTACTTATATTAGGAGAGAACAGGGAAAGGACTTGGGCTGATAATGGAATTTAGCTTGAGCTTCCTGGCAGTTGAAAGGAGAAATAGATTGGTGATTGGAATTTCATTGTTCAAAGAAAAGTGTTTTCAGAAACTGCATTGGCTGGGTGGTTCACTGAATTCCTTGAATTGATGCAATACTTTAATTGGAAAAGAATAACCTTTTCATACTGACTTTGAGCATTTTCCATGGTATATTGGTAAGTAAAAACGCAAGTTGAAGAGCAATAAGTATATAGCAGTCCCTTTTTTGTAAAGAAAACATAGAATAAAAAGCTTTGAACAAATACAGTAGTGCCTCCTTTATTTGCAATTTTGACTTCCATGATTTCAGTTACCTGCAGTCATCCTCAATCTGAAAACATTAGTTTTTCCCAACCATGGATATTGTGTGCTCCTGACATCCAGCCATCAGCATCCCCATGGCTCAATGATCCAGGATCACTGACAGAAAATGACCCTCCTTTTGGTGTATCATCGGAAGGTCGGTAGTAGCCTAACACTATGGCTCAATGTCTGTGTCTTTCATCTCTCTCCATCTCATCATGAAGGACTCATGTCATGTCACATCATCACAAGGGGAAGTGTTAGGACTGTACAATAAGATATTTGTTATTAGCCCTGGCTGGTAGCAAAGTGGATAAGGTTCCGTCCTGCAAACCCAAAGGTCGCAGGTTCATTTCCCAGCCAGGGCACATAACCAGGTTGCAAACCAGGTCTCCAGCCAGAGCCATAGCTGGAGACAGGTGAAAGGCAACCATATATTAATGTCTCTCTCCCACTCTCCCTCTTTCCCTTCCCGTCTCTCTAAAAATAATAAATAAAATCTTTTTAAAAAAGATATTTGTTATTAGCAATTGTTGGTAATCTCTTATTGTGCCTAATTTATAAATTAAACTTACCACAGGTATGTATTTATAGGAAAAAACATAGCCTATGTAATGTTTTCAGACATCCCCTGGGGTCTTGGAACGTATCCCCTACAGAGAACAGAGGGGCTACTGGACAGGAAAATTCTGAAGGACAGTCCATCATCTGGCCACAGTGGATTTTTTCTACAGAATATGGAATCAGAAGAGGAAACGGTGTACTTTTTATTTGTGTTCATTTACCTTGGTTGAATTTGTTAAAGCAAGCATTTGTGTCTCTCCTAATTTAAAACATTAAGGGGAATGTATTTGAATATATATGAAAGGAAGAAAGCTTCTTCTGTAACATTTCTCCAGGTGGAGACTGGGTTAGGCATTGGGGAACCATTGTGAGAAAAGCTTCAGGCTACCCATGGTCAAGTGCGCATCACGCCTGCCAACTGCAGGCTCCTCCTGCCCCTGGGGCACCTCAAAATGCTGCAGAGCTAGCAGACCTGGGAAGGCCTCTCCACCTTCCTCCACACCAGCCCTGCCCATCAGAAATGTGCTCCAGTGAGTCAAACGGCATTTTAATACTTAAAGAAAAACTTGATGAGCGGAAGAGCCACCAAGTAGCCACTGTCTGTCTCTTTAAGGCCCTTAGTGGAGCTGGTCCCTTTCTCTGTCCCTGACTCTTGAAGCACAAATCAAAATCTCCATCTGCGGTCATGCAGGGTAGCAGAGGTTTAAGTGAACAGCAATTAGAAAGGGTTTCCTGTGATAAATGCCCCAATCTGCCTTGAAATCTGCAGGTTCCCAGCTTTATGGCCCACTCTTGCTGGATGGAGCGCTGCAAACCAGACTGTCAGAGGTCACACTGTCACTTTTTAAAGATCCGGCCAGAGATGAGGGTCCTTCACTATCAGATGTACCCGGCGGGCCCACCCTGACAGACATGGTGGGACGATCGGCTGACCTCTTGCTCAGAGATGGCGGCTGCCGGGCACTGGTGGGGCCATCGACAAATTCCTTCCTGGCGTTCTATCTTCTGACCCATAAAAGGGACAACCATTTCTGCAGGGAGGGCGCTATAATATGAGTGTGCAAGTGAAAGGATTTAGAAAAGACATAACCGCACTGAGTAATGAGTAGCCAAGAGCTTGGGCTCTGTCTTCAAACAAATCCAGATGTAAATCTTAATCCTGCCCCTAGATGACCTTAGGGTACCCATTCAACCAACTGCTGAGATCTCACCTGTAAAAGGGGCATCTCAAGGCACGTGGAAGGCACCTTGGCAATGATCTCTGGGCCCCCTACTTGCAACCGCCAAGACCCACCCCTGCCTCTGCCCACTTCTCTCCAAAACACATATCACCATCTGGCATCCTGGTTATTGATTTTATTGTCTTTTGCCATCCCTTCCACCCATGAAAGCTCCATGGGCTCAGGGATTTTTGTTTGTTTTATTGTTTACCCCCTAGTTCCTTAGTACAGTAACGAGCTCATCCTAGGTGCTCCATAAATGTTGGCCCAATAAAATATTAGTCATTGTTGTTGCATTTGATAACGCTCATACTGGATCCTTATGAAGTTGATTTACAATAAGATTAATTCATCTATTTAAGGTGCTTTATTGTTTATTGAAATGTCTTTATTTTAAAGTCCCCATTTTTCTCCTTTCCTGAAAGTTTTCAACTTTTGGTGTAACAACAGTCTGATAGATGTAGGGAAGGAGGGGAGGAGCAAGGGGAGGCCTTGGGAATTTGGTTGACATTTCTACATTTGGGTCCAATTTAAATCCATCTCCCACAGATCGCATCCTTCACATACCCTCCCCTACCATGGACTTTGAGTGACTTAGGCTTACTTCCTGGCTGCAGACGCCTTTCATTGCAATCATAGCCATCAGGTCAAGTTTTTCTCGGTGTGTTCAAAGAGGACTAACTAAGCTCCTCGGGTGAGCACTGTTGGTAGTGGGAGGGAGAGCCCCTTGGGTCCCAGGACATGTCCTCCCTTGAGAACCCCATCATTGGCAAGCTGGGGATCTGAGCAGGACACCGGACATACAAAGCAACTGGCCTGCACTTTCTGCTGGCAAGGACCTGTGTTCCAGCCTTTGGGGACAATTTCTGTGTGCACCAGGGTGGAAACCAGAAAACAAGGTAGCATGAGGAGGGTGGGGATAAAAACCTCTAAGGACAAAGCCAGCATGTTTTAGGCTGGAAGACAGCAATGTAGTTTTGGCTGGATGCTGGACAAGCTTCTGATTAGTGTGCACTCTCCTGCCCTCCCATTTTTAATGTTCCTTTCAAATAGAGTAAAAAAATAAAATTTGAGCCAGTCGTTTCAATAGGGAAGTTTGGGACAGGCTCAGTCATCAGAACATCTGCTAAATCTGATTTCGGGCGGGCTCCCTTCTTCCCCACCCCAGGCGTGCAAGCATCTGGTACGACTTTCTTGCTTATCTGAATGATCCCAGTTGCAACACCATCTCGTCTGTGGTTTCACTCTTCATTATAAAATCATGTTTTACTTTTAAAATGCAATAATGGTAGAATCAACCTAATTAGGCACCAAAACCGAAACCTCACAGAAAAGACGGTTTTCTTTTTTACTCACTACAAGAGAGCTGAAATCAGATTATTAGCAAATCTAATTTGCCATAGGTTAAGAGTGAGGTACCAGCGTTTTAATTGATTTCAGTGGCTTTGTGCCGGAAACACAAAGCTCTTGAGGAAATAATCATCGCAGAGAAGAAAAACCGGCTACAAGTCGTTGGAATGAGAGATCAGGAACTTTAAGGCGCAGCTTCTTGGCTTAATGCTCAGCAAACATCTCTCCCCTCTCTTGATTGCCTCATCTTTAAAATGGGGACATGGCCTGGTGGGTGGCTTAGTTGGTTGGAGCATAATCTTATACACCAAAAGGGTTCCATCCCTGATCAGGGCACATACTTTGGTTTTGGGTTTGATCTTGGTCAGGCACATATGGGAGGCAACTGATGGATAGTTCTCTCTCACAACCATGTCTCTCTGTCTCTGTGTCTGTCCCTGTCTCTCTCTTCTTCCATCTCACTCTAAAAAGTAATAAATATATCCTCTGGTAAAGATGAAAAATACATACATACATACATAAATGGACAGAAGTATCCAATTATTTCTTCAAGATTCTAAAGGCTTGGGTGAGAATACAACACTTGCGTAACAGGCAAGGAACCAAACTCAGTGTGTGTAGCTTGGCTGAGTAGTGTTACTATTTCGTAACTCGCCCTGAGAAGTCTGACTTCCTAATGCCAGAACGTAGGGCCTCCAAAACCCAAGATGAGAGAGATGGTCCTTCACATCTTTAACTTAAAAACTGGCTCCGTCCCCTAGCCCCAGCTGATTTTTCTTTTTCTCTGCAAGTGATGCTTCTTTCCCAGGGTCAGCATGTCCTTCTGAAGCCTCCACAGTCATTCATTTCTTCTTACTGCCCACGCCCTCACGCTGTGCTCGGGGCCACCAGCTGGCCAGGTGTGGCGGTGCACTCCTATTGCTGGATACTTTCTGCCAGGCTGGACTGCACCAAGTTGCCATTTTTGTAGGTCACAAGCCAGTTGGATGGTGGCATATGATATGGTTCCAACAAGCATGTACCAGGCACAGAAAGAAGAGCATCTGTGTTCCCTCCGCAGGATGGTTAGTACTCAGGTTATGAGGTTTGGTGCCTGCCTTCCCAACCTACCCTGTGGCTTTCAGCCACTACTGTTCTGTGCCTCAGTTTCCTCATCTGCAGAACGGCAGTAACGGTAGCACTGATGTCACCTTGAGGGTGTGATGCGTAACTGAAGTCACAGAGACACTTAACGGCACAGGTGCATTACACGGGCGGCTTCGCTCTATCTCCTCTCTTGAGCCCCAGACAAGGGGACACTACAAAGCACCTGCCCAGTGTCTCCCAGCTTCCGGTAGCCTAGCCAGGCATCTGGTCTGAGGATTCCTCACACCGAGTTGCCTCCTATCTCGGGCTCCAAATAAGCCCAAGCCCAAGGATCCCCGGGTACTTGCAGAAGTGGTTTTACACAGGACTAAAGGTGCGTCTCTGGAAACAAAAAACTAATTTGGTTGCCAGTTAGCATGACAGAACTATTCACTCAAGTGACTGTCACATTCTGTGAGCCACCAAACCCTCACTGATGTGAGAAGGGTCTCTGGCACCTTCCGAGTTGAATTTCATGGTGTTTTTGTTCAAGGTGTCTTTTTCCCCTTAACCTAACTCATCTTCAGAGTTTTCATTTCAAAGACTATATATTTGGTAGCTTCACCACTTGGGCTCTGACTTGCACAATAAGACAAAAATAACCCCTCCCACTCCTGAGGGACTGGCTTGCGCCTTGGCGTCCAGGGGGCTTCTGAGAGCTCCACAGGCAAACAAACAAACAGATCCGGCCTCCTGCCACTCTCCTTCCAACAAAGGTGCATAAACCGTGCCAGGCCTCCTGGTCAGGGGCCGGTCATCTGCTCCGTCAACCCCTCCATGGGGAGTTTGTCTGGACTATGGAAGGCAGGCAGCCAAATGAGCTTGGACAAGTGTCTCATGTGTCCCTCATTTCTTTTTCCAGCACCTCTGGGTCACCCACAAGCCAAGACAGGATGTCCTGTGTGCTTTCCCTCCCCTTGGCACTCCCACCTCAGGGAGTTTCTTATCCCTGTACTTCGATTCTCAAAAAGTGATAAAAGTAATGTGACAGACAGGAAAGAGATTGGAATATATATATATATATATATATATATATATATAATTCTTCTGTTCCATGAACCAGGAAGTTGTGTTTGCCTAAAGCTAATTGACTAACCCTTCCTCCAACTCCAACCTCCACCAAAGGCTTCAATGAGTTTAGCTGCAGAATCTGCCAGATTTGGGTGGAGACCGGCTCTGGCCTGATGCCTTTGGCCTCCTGGCTGCTGCCAGGTCAAAAGGGACAGAACGTTGGGATGGTCATTTTTCCCTAGTGACCAAGCCAGAGGAAGCCTCTCTCTCAAGGACAGAACTCCCCACCTCTGCCCCCACCTCAGCCAAATCCATTTTTGAAGCAAAAACAACCAGGTAGGAAAGAGGGGAGAATGGTAGCGGGTTTTACAAGGTGTTTCCTAAAGCCAAAGGGTGACTTTTCATCCTGTGAGGGCTTTGAGTGATCGTTTAAAAAAGAAGAGTCCTGGCCAGTTGTGGCTCAGTTGGTCAGTTGGTTGGAGCATCATTCTGTAACCAAAAGTTTACCAGGTTTGATTCATAGATGGGGCAACTGAGTCCCAGGGAGCTAAAGACCTCCCACAGACACCCGCTAATTCCTGTCTGACCCTTGAGTCCTGAGCCCTTGACCCTACTCGCCATGAGTCCACCAGCGCTTTTGGGAGGTGAAACCAACCAGAACCCACCTCACCCCCCTCCTCAAGTAAGTGGAGGCCATGGGAGAGGAGAGGCCTGGGAAGGGCAGGGCAGCCCTCAGCTTCGTGCCTCTGGGCTGCGATGCCCAGGACAGGTTGCAAAGGAACCGTATTTTCAGGTGTTTGTGGAGGATCTATACTTCTCTGAAACCTGCTGCAGGTACAGGGGGAAGCGGCAGGAGGCAAAGGCTCAAGGGCTAGTGCTAGTTCTGTCATCCGAAAGGATGCCTGTCCCCGCTATCTTTACCAGGATGAAGAAGAAAGGGATGGGATGGGAGGATGGGAAGGAGAGGGGAGGGAATGAAGAGGAAGATGTGCAGACAGCACCCACATGCCTGTTACTCCCTTGATCCGTGGCCACGCACCTGTCCCCACGTTGCGGCCCCAGGAGGAAGCCCCAGGCCCCCGCCTCAGCTGTGCCCAGAGGCCCTGCCCTTCTCACCCCTCCAGCCCGAGGGACTCTCAGAAAATCCTCCCAGGCAGGGAGCAGGGAAAAGGCTGTGAAACTGCTGAATCATCTGCTTTAGGTTAAACTAAAACAAAATCAGATTTGGGGGTAAAAAAAGAAAAGAAGAAAGATAAGCTGGGGACTCCGAGTGCGGGGAAGAAGGAGGGTCTGACCTATTGTCTGGTGGATTCCTGGAGTCCACGCTCCCTGACCCCACTGTTGACACGGCCCCCGCTGTCCCATTAGCTGAAATCCACGGCCAAGGTGGGCGTCTCAGCCTCTAGGCCCTTGTCAGGAATCCGGTCCTCTAAAGAGGGGCTGGACCCCTGCCAGCCTGGTGCCGGCCTCCTGGAAACCAAGCTCTTGGTGTGTAAACCCAGTCTCAGAAAGCCCCAGGGCAGCATCGGGCGGCAGGGTCCAGCAGGGTGGCAGTGGCCAGCGGTGGCTTATCGTGCAAACATCACCCGACTTGGTCACCGGGCCAGTAATAGGAGATGGTTGGCCTCCAAGTTTGACCTTTCACCCCTCTTTACTAAATAGGCCTAATTATTGCATTTGTCTGTCATTTGAGCCACAAATGATCCATTCAGGTCATGCGGGGGAGGCCGCGCTTTTCAGCCCCTGCCTGGAGAGCGCCACTAATTGTATCCTTCGGAGGAAGTTCGGTGGGAGGCTGGCTTGGTCCCTGTGTTTCCCAGGAGGGGACTCTTCCTGTTACAGTGAAAGGGGTATCACTGAGCCATGAGCATCTTCCCAACGAAGCTCTGGGCCTCTGGCTTTCTGCTGCTGAGGAAAGCTGACTCTTCCTTCTGGGACCCCTGGGTTTTAATTCTAGTTCTGCTTGGGTGAGTGACCTCCCTCTCTGCAGCCTGGCCAACTGCGCGTTATCAACCCAATGATGACTGTGCTTCCTGATGCCAATGAGCCCCTCTTTCCTTCCCAGCCTCCTGTGGGTAGGTGGCCCTCTAATCAAGTTCTGGCCAATGTCATGTGGGCAGAAGAAGTGTGTGTCCCCTCCAGGTCTGGGCCATAAAAACCTGTGTCCCATCCTCATGGTCTTTCTACACCTGCTACTTCCAAGCTCCTAGAGGAGTGAAAGTCACAAAACAAAAGGAGTTTGGGTCTCTGAGTGACTCAGTGGAACAGGCTCCAATAGCAACCATCCTACCCCTCAACCTGTTTTATACTGTAATGGGAGCACAAAATAACATTTATTTTATTACACTGCTGAGATTTGGAGATTGTTTATTTCAGCACTAGGCCTACACTGCCTAATACACTTCGTATCAGAACCTCACGTTTACCCTAAGAGGTAATGTGCTTAATGAAGAGACTCTAGTTTTCCAGCTTCCCTTGCAGCTAGAGTTGGCTAATGAAATGTAAGTGATTATTATTGGGTAGGACATCTAGGAAATCCCTCTGAGACATAAACAGAGAGCAATACATTTACTTTTATCCTCATGCTGCCTGGAAGGCAAACATGATGGCTGGAACTCCAGCAACCATCTTGAACCATGAGGTGTTAAGGATAGTGGAGCAAAATACAAAAGTAATCTGAGTCCTTGGTGACTGTGGAGCCACTATTGACCTTGGACTCTCTTTTTCTAAGCTTGTTTCACAAAAGAGAAAACTAGGACCTTACATGTTACAGCCACTGTTATTTTGGGTTTTCTGTTAAATTTATCTGCACCTAATACCCTACATTCCTTATCTATAAAAACATAGGAATCCTGAAAAAGTTAAGTGAGATAATATTATATGTGTAAAGAATGAATTTCATGGCAGGACCAAAATACAACATATGCAATCTGGGCAGACCTTTGTCACATGATTACATTGGGATAGTTGTTCACAACAGGAAATTACTTCTGCAAGTTGAAAATAAAAATGCCAACATGAGACATGCATGAGAGAGAGGGGCCACCTTCTTGCCTGGACTCCCAGGTCCATCTTTGCTCTCCTCACAGCCAGTCTCCGCCCTCTGAGATGTCCTCCCACATTCTCAGACGTTCATGAAACGTGATTGGAACAGCTCCAATTTCCATGTTACAGCTGATCAAGGCTCTGGACCCTGAATAATCATGGCTGCTCCAGAAATGCTACCTTCCATAGAAGAACTTCCCCAGGCAGGCTTCTTTACTCTTGCCTCTGCCTCAGAGGTTACAAACAGAGCAGAGGTGCCAACAAGAGTCCTCTTCACCTAATTTCTCCTTAGCAAGGGTTGAGCCTGCCCAAGCGACAGCCATTTACAAAGGCAGGGATTTCAAGGGGTCGATGTGTGCATACAACCACTTGGTAATATTTAACCATGCAACTGCCCCTTTTTATTCTTGGTGGCAGCAGCAGAACTCCTTGTGGAAGGCTGTACCCAGAACTCTCGTGGACCCTGGGCTGCTCTGAGTGGAGTTGTTGTGCAAGCTGTTCACTGCACAAGGTACCTAGCCAAGGGGCAGGTGGCCAACTAGCCCACACTGCACGCACAACCTTGCACACGGCTTGGGTATCTTTATTTCAGTTTGCACAAAGGTACTCGTGGGAGGCAGTTTAGATCATTGAGTGGTAAACCCTCTGCCTTTGTGAAATTTCTACCTTTTTGGCCATCAAGACTTCCCAATGCAAAACAAAGATTGAAAGCACATCTTGGGGATTTGGGGGCACTCCCTAGAGGTTAAGCATTCTTATCCTAGTGCATTATCCTGACTTAGAGAGAGGGAATTGCTTTATCTTTGAACAGTGTTGTTTTAATCCTCTATTCTTCGAGTTAAATGACTATCTTACAACAAGAAGCATGTGTGTCTGCAAGAAGAACAAGAAGGTGTGTGTCTGCAGTGAGAGGAAGGCAGCAACAAGAAACGTGTGTACTAAGTTAGCCAGGTGAGGCCTTCAGAACCAGTTTTGCTGGGGGAGATCCTAGCCCTTTGCTAGCGAGTGGGCTCTGAGCAAGTTCATGAACACAAACTTCCCCATTTCTTTGCGTGTGTGTATGGTGTTACTGATGCCCATTCGCAAGGTTCATGTGAGGATTGCACAAGATACTCGATGAAAAGCACTTTGCCCAGTGTTTCTGGTGAAGTACAGCAGCTCTCGTGGTTAGGGTCAGTACAACTCCAGTGAAACAAAAAACTTAAAGCTCCCCTTCAAACCAAAATAGAAGAGGCGGTGGGTGGAAGGGATAGGGAGTCCACAGAAACGTGTCTGGTTGGACCAGCTTCCTCCAGTTAGATTCACAATGTTTATACCAATTCTTTCTCCCAATAACCAGCCAGGGTCACTGACAACAAAAGCCAACAAAGTTGTTCTAATGATTCATAGCCCAAGAATTGTCAACGTAATGGCCATAGGGCCATGCTAGATGGTTTTGGTACTGCAATTCTCTTCATAACCATGGACAAAGTAAGGACTTGAAACTCCCCTCCACCAACCAGGGGTCAATTAACACATTCAAGCAGTTCATAATTCCCCAGAGCTACAATCTGTGACAAGTGATTTGAACAGTCAACTGGGATCTCGTCCAAAGCCGCTGATGATCTCAGGTAGTTGGATTTGGAGAATGACTGGCCAACCTCGGCTTTGAGGACAGAGACCCAGAGGTTTCCATGGGGACCAGATTCCTTGGGTAGCAGGGGGCTATGTCAACAGTGTAGACCTCTTCCCTACATCACCCTGCAAAGAAGATGCTGTAATAGTTTTTGGGGGAAAGAACAGATCATACAGCATTTGGCTCCCTTCCTAGCATCTGTTTTCTTTTCGGCTAAGTTGGAAAGACGAACAGGAATACATGAATTGCTGGATCACATGTTGCTGAAACAAAGAGAGGAGGGATTTTCACATACAACAGCTATCTCCAATTGATATGACAATTCTGTCCGAGGGCAAAAACCCACAGGCATTTCCAGTCCCGGCACTTCCTGAATGCTGACCCGGCACCTGGCACTTCAGAAATGCCACCTCTTTGAAGGTTCGCACCAGCGCTGCAGGTGAGCGTGCTAACACTGGCCTCTGTTTCAATTAATTAACTTGTCAGGGCTCCACATTCTATGGGGATCAAGGTCTCTCTGAAGCCAGTCTGCAGTTCCCCTACTTTTTGAGAAACCTCCATCTTCTGAGGTTCAACCTGCCCCCTTCCCGTCCCCCACACCCACCTGGAGTGCTCTCAGAGTCATGAAATAGAACTCCAAAATAAGGGCCAAGGCCAGGTGGACCATCCCCTGTGAACTCTGTCCCCTGCGTGAGTCACGGTCCACATCTCAGTGACTCAGCTGGGCCTGGAACAAGGATACATCAGAGAAAGCTGTGTCGCCATGGGAACTGTTTCCTCCCTCGGAACTGACCTTCCAAAGCTTTTCACGGACACTGAATCAGCAACAGAAATTTTCCAGGCAGATGACACTCATTTCAAATCAAGTCAGAAAAGGTCTTTGAAGTAGTGAGTGGTGCTTTCTTTACTTCAAGGAGGCTTGTCAGAAAAGTAAAGTGGCAGCCTACGTTTCTTCCCTAGTTGTAGGTATGTACGTATATGGAGCGGGGGACCGTGTGCAGGGTGGGCTGCAGGACTGGGCGGGCCGCAGTCCGGGGTTGGCCGGCCCAACTTCTGCCCTCAGGACGCGTAGAGCCTCTTTCTGCCGACCAGGGTCTCTTTGTAGAAGTCACCTGGAGGAGCTAGAGAACCCTTTTAGCTGAAGTGATGCGTTTTACGTATGTGATGTTTGCCTGATAAAGCGCATGCTTATATTTTATCTACTCCTTAAAACCAAGATCTAAGCTATAACATAGAACCTTACTTTCTTGTAATTTTCCCTGGGAGATAAGGATTTGATTGATCAGGTTTGACTGTCAGTCTGTGAGATCTTAAATCAGCCATGGGAAGGCAGGTTAACCTACCCCACCTAACCGACCCTAAGACTGTCCCGCTGTGCCTCCCTCACATGCAGTATTTGCTAACAGACCCTCAACTTTGTTCATAGATGGGGGTGGCACGTTCTTCCAGTGGCCTGGCCCTTCTCTATTCTAACCTAATCAGGATGGCCGGCTGTGTCCCAGCCCGTGCTGGGCGGGCTTGCCTCTCTCCCTGCTCCAGTAACTTCCTCCTCTCTCATTCTTTCATGTCCTGTGGTCGTAATGGCTTCTCCTATCGCCACACCACTCCCAGGTCCCACACTATCCCGTACAATCCCCACGCCTTGCCCTCAACTTGTAAACAGTCCTTTTGTCCAGCTCTCCTTGAATTTCCCATTTTGATTCTGTCACTAGCCTATCTGGTCCCAGAAGCCTGGGACCCCCTCACTTGTTAAATGGAGAATGGTTCAAAACCCACTTCTCTAACTCCAGGAACGTGAGATTTGCAGCACAGCTGACAAACCCTGGAATCTAGCTGACGTGGCATCATTTCAGAGCACATCTGCCCTGGGTCAGGCGACCTGGACAAGGGCCGAACCTGGTGGGAGGCTTTCAATGTGTATTGTTCTTCAAGTTTTAAAGGAGAGGACATCAAATTACCTGGAACCCGAAAGACTGGGGAAGTGTCTATTGTACTTGGTGACCTGGGGCAAATCTCCTGCGTTTTCATTTCCTTTGAAAAATCTGAGGTGGTTTGGAGCATCCTCGCTAACGAACATCAATGGCGAGCCCGTTGCCAAAGCAAGTTCCGTACCCATTCGTGGTGCTTTCTTCGGAGGTTATTTTTGTGTGCTGGTGCATGGATGTGAGCATATTTGATAAGGCGTTTCCTGGAGGTGTTTGCGAAAGCCTGCCCAAGCCCGGGGTCGCCGGGCCTTCACCGCTGACTCTCCCTCCTCCAGCAGTGCGCACAGGGAAAGAGAATTCCATGTGGACCCTATTTTTGTACTGTTTTCCCCGAAATAGCACGGCACGACTCTGTCCAGTGTGCATCCCGGTGGCTTTGCCTCCTGGAGCGCTCCCTCTGAAGGAAGGACTTCCCTTGCCTCCTGTTTCCTTAGCAGGTTTCCTCAGACCCCTGCTCAGGGGAATGCCCGCTCAGCAGGAAGACACGCACGGCCAAGGTCTTACAGAGCCTTCACTGCCCGGCCAAGGGTCCCGCTTCAGGCCTCTCATTCCTCCTGAAGGCACCATAGGGTCCCCAGAGACTGCGTGGTCCCTGGCGGTGCTCAGCAGAGATGCCCCTTAAACCTGCTTCCTCAGAGCACTGGGGGACCTGCTGGGAGACATTGCAGCAGGCATGGGGATGGAAGGAGTAGGGACCCTGGGAATCACACAGGTCTGCCTTAAAGCGTCGGATTTGCCCCTGACTAGCTGTGAATTTGGGGCACACTTTGCTGTCTGGGAAATGACTACATCCAGGGTTGCTTGATTAAACACAAGACACCCAGATGAACTTGAATTTCAACTAAACAATGAATCCTTTTTTTTCCCCCCTTTTTTTTAGTACAGCACAGGACACACTTTTATTAAAAAAAAAAAAAAAGTGGTTTGATGTTTATCTGAAATTCACACTTACCTGATCACCCTGTATCTTTATTGGCCCTATCTGACAATCCTAACTGGGTATTGGGGTGCTGCCTCACTGAAGGCTCTTAGCAAAGAGTTCCCATCACTATACGTATTCATTCAGCGAGTGAATCTACTGTGAACCAGGCTCTGCAGATATAGCAGAGAACCAGACAGTATCCATTCCTTGTTGCTGCTGTAACAAATACCATGCATTTGGTGACTTGAATGACATATCTCTGTTCTCCTGCAGTTCTGAAGGTCAGAAGTTGAACATGGGCTAACGTCAAGGTGCTGGCAGGGCTGGTTCCTTTGGGATGCTCTAGGAGAGAATCCAGTTCGTTGCTTTTGTCAGCTTTTAGAGGTGCCTGTGTTCTTTGGCTCAGGGCCCCTGGGTCCATCTTCTAAGCCAGTGATGACAGCTTAAATCCTTCTGATGCTCTTCTGTTCTCTCTCTTTCTCCCTCTTCTGCTTTCAAGAGCTCTGTGATAACATGGGCCCACCTAGATAACCCAGGATGATCTCCCATCGAATGGTTAGCTGGTCAGCAACCTCGATTCTGTGTGCAGCCTTGATTTCCTGTTGTCATGTAAGGTAACATATTCACAGGATCTGTGGATCAGGAAACTGGACCTCTTGTGGGGTGTATCGTTCTGCTAGCATAGTCTCTGATCTCATGGAGCTCACAGTCTTGGGTGGGAGGTGGGCATGAGAGAAAGAAGGGCAGGCAATAGACAAGTAAACCAAAAACTACATGAGTTCACATGTAACCCAGGGTCTCTCATTCCTCCTCCTGTATGTGTTCGGCCCCGCCTCTCGATCCAGGGGCATCTGGCACAAGCCTGGATTCAAGACGCAAACCAAATAAGGACAAGAAACACTAAAAATAAGAAAGTGGTGCAACCACTTTGAGAAATTGACTGTCTACTGAAGCTGAGTATGAGCCCTCTTGCCAGGCTCACCGACCAACAGCTGCCCCTAGCCCACCACCTCAGAGGCAGCTTTCCACAGGCTTCCATTAGCTCCCTTGCCAGGTTCCAACCTGGCAACCCCCACGCAAGCCTGCGTTCCAGATCTTCCTGCAAGCCACACTCATCCACAGCGAAGTGCTTCTGGAAGGCGGGGCAGGCCCCGTCCCTGACCCTCCCCGACTCCTCCCACAATCGTGTAGGGTCTAATCCCTGTCATAAATCTGTTATCCCACATCACTTGGGCAGTTCTGCCTCCCTGACTGAACCCGGCCTGATAAGCCTTATCAGGAGCCGAAAGGCAGGAGACACAGCTGGAAGTGGGGATCCTGGGGGCTGCAAGGGTTGGTTCCAGAGCTGTGTTTATTTCGAAGAAGTCTATCAAACGATATGCCTACGATTTGCCCACTTTTCTGGATATTTCCATATGCAGCTTTTTCAAGGGTGATTTTAAGTTTTGCTACCATGGTTATTTTCTATCACAATGCTTATCAAGTTCCCAAAGCAGGTCTGCCAGGCTCCTGGGTCAGAAGAATGGGCAGGGAGGGCCTTATCTTCTCTGCAAGTTCCCATGGCCTGGCTAGGCCATGCTGGTAATGGGCTCAGGGCCACCGGGAACAGAACCAGGGAGGATCTGGGGACGGGGGAGGTTCTCTTTTCTCCAGGAGCCGCATCTCCAGAGGAGATTCCAGGGAGCCTCTTATCTGGAGGCATTGCCTGGAGGAGGAACTAACTGCCTCATAAACCTCCCGAGGGGCATTTTATGTGCTTTTCCCACCAGCTCTAGCAGGGACCCTGAGACAGATCCTTGCACTGTGACTAGATGGGCCCAGTGAGGAGACATTTCTGACTCAACTATCAGGTCAACCAGGGATCCAGGATGCATGCTTGGACTTGGACAGAATTTAGTCACTGGGATCTCAGGTGTCCCCACTGAGAGATGGTGTCTATCCATTGAACACTTTAAGGTCGAGATCACTGGCAGAGTATTAGGCGCTGACCAAAATGACAGACTCATCCCTACCCCTGTGGGGCTGAATCTCTAAGTACATAATGCAGAATGCTCTCCTTTGAAAGTTACGTAGATTTATCTGTGTATTTTATATATATTTAGGTATGCATATTTATTTTTGTACAATGTATTATAAAAATAATGATATTCTACAATTATTTATAGTTCCTAAACATACTTTGTCTATTATATATTTATTTAATATGTCATATAGTTGTATAAATTATGTTATATAAATACCATATTTATATAATTACAATTTTAAACAAAAATATATAATTATATGCATTTATATTATATATAATATAAATATATAATTTACAAATACAGTTGACTTATAATTTATGTATAATTTACATATTATATGTGATATGATATGCAATTTAGGTATCATAAAATAAGTGTATTTGTATAGAAATACATTTAAAGATAATATATATATGTTTCAATGTTCATCTGGACCTATTCATAGCCATTTGCAAAGGTAAATTTTATCATCTTGAAGCCACAGATAAATAGATGGGGGGCTCTGCACCTTTATATAATATTACAGGAAGAAATGCAAAGTCCTTTTGGTCACAGTACTGGAGCTGAGAATGGGAGGTCCAGGAAGCAGGGAGCCAGGTGTGGGGGCCCAGAAGGCTCAAGCCCCAGGTTTTCTCCCTCCCTCCCTTGCAATCCAAGATCCTTAAAAATGGCCCAGGACCCCCTGAACTGGCCCCTGCAGCTCCCTGGCCCCTCCTCACTGCCCCTCAGCCCCTTGCCCACTCCAGCTACAAGCCAAGTCTGGGAGGAGTGCAGAGCCCCAAGAATTCATGTCATGGGCACCCCTCCCTCCTCACACAAATGTCACCTACTCAGAGGGACTGCAGCACAGTCCTACTTAAATAGCACTATCCACTTCCTAGCCTGCTTGTGCTGCTTGATTTTTCTTCCTAGAACTTGACACTTGCGGGCATACTACTCATTTTCTCCTGCACATCTTCCTTGTCTGTCCTCCTGGGCTGGAGAACAAGCTTCCTGAGGACAGTCACTGTCAGTGTCGCCAGCAGAAAGAGCAGGGAGGGTTCTGGGACACCGCCGGTGCTCCAAAATACTTATTGAATGAGTGAACGAACAAATCCTCTTCTTCCTACCTCTCCCTCCCTCCACTCCGGGCCTATCACTGCCATTTCCAACGAACTTGAATAGATGTTCTCCTGGGATATGTATTTTCCTGTCAGATTTCCAAACGCTGAGTTTCGGAAACAAAAGATCCCTGCGCCCACTCACAGTCACTTCCAACAATTAGCTTCCTACACGCAGGACTAGGAGATGATCCTGACATCAGAGTCTCCAAGGGGTTCAGAGCACCTGCCTCACTACAGAGCCTGGGCCCAGCGGGGCTGCTCCACAGGCCTCCCCAAGTGTCAGAAAAGAGCTACAAATGTGAGTCTGACTAGCCGGCTATTCTGTGGATTCCTTCCTTAGTTTGCCATGCTGGGATTATATTTAATTTTAATGTATTTATTGACTGATTGATAGTTGATCTCCTCCACTATTATGAGCAGGATGAAAACACAGAGTTTATAACAAAACAAAAAAATCCAAAATGGATACTTCGGGGAATAGAACTGGGGATAGGGTTGGAGTAAAAGCAGGAAGCAGAATGCCAGTGTTTTTCATTAAAAGGTCCTCATGATTATTTGATCTTTTGTAACTACATGCACTATTACAGCAGGGAAAACAAAAATACAAATTGGAGAAAGTCAATCCCCTGCTGAAACTCCTCCCATGACACTGGACTCACAGAATGTGTCCTTAGCTCTTCCCATGGACACTGAGCTGTGCTGGTCTGGCCCTGCCTCCCTCTCTGACCTCTGCTTTAGCCACAACACAGAGGGCCTTACCTACCCACGAGCCTTTGCACATGCTGCTCCCTCCTTCTGAGTGCTTTTTCCCCAGCTGTTACTGTAGACTTAATCAGAGCTTCTAAATCTAATGATCTCTTTTCAAGGCCATTGGAGTATCTTCTCTTCCCTGATAGATTCTAGGTTCCCAGAGGGCAAGGGTCATGTGCATTCCTGCACCAACACACACCTGCCCCCGGCACAGTCCTGCTCACACTTTCTCCATAGTTACTGGACGTGACAAAATGGGAGCAGTTCACCCCTCAAGATGAAACATGTAGACATTTCTCTCTCTCTCTCATAACCTGCTGCCCAGCGCCAGTGCTTTCCCCACTTGCTAAAATATAAGTAAGAATAATGTCTTGTTGATCAGGTATCATGAGAGAGGCCTCTGAACAGGGGAGTCAGGGAACTTGACTTAAGTATAGACCGGAACAGATGTGGGTGAACAGAAGAAAAGGACTCTGGAAAACCACCTCCCTGACGTCAGGCCACAGCAGTTAAAATTCCACCATAAAAGCCATTCTCCTGGACTCTGGAAAGGCACATCTGAAAACACGAGTGAGATCAGATTAGATAATGCTTATGGTGGTAAACTGTGGGACAGAGTGAAAGGCAAGGGATGCAATGTTCCTGCATGGGGCGGACGGTGATTTCACCTGCATCCATCATACTCCACCCACAGACTGGGCTTCTGTTGGTGTCCACCTGCCCCCGAACGCTCAACCCAGGGAGCGCTGCGTGCATTTCATCCTCGCCACCAGGGGGCGAAGGAGAGTCCTCTCTTGGCAACTGGAGATTCAGGTTGGGGTTACCCTTCTTGTTCCTTAACTTGGGTTTCGTTCCAAACACCTGAACAACGTGTATAATTTTTCTTTTAAAAACAATCTTCAGATTCTTTAACCCCAGTGAAAGCTTGGTATGCAATAGGCCCTGGGAATCTTTTTTGTTTTTTTTTTTTTCAAATCAGGTTTGTTGGTTGATTATGGTATTGACAGGTCTGTGAACCACTGGTCTGTCACCCACAGATGGACTTAGCCCACAGACTCCACAAAGAAAGCTAGTCCCACCCATTATCGATCATGAGGGGGATGAGGAGAACAAAGAAGAAGGAAGCCCTGATGATTCGTTTCACTTCTCCCTCTCTGTCTGTCTTTGGCTCATGTCCGCAGGGGATCAGGCAAAGACATCCCGAGCTGGTGAGAAGAGGCACCTAGGAAGTTAGAGAAGGTGCATAGACTGCTGGGGAAAGGAGCCACTTTTCCTGCCTGTGGAGGCCCAGGGCCAAGATTTTCATGCCCACCTCCACTTTTAATGTATTTATTTACTATGGAGTCTTTTGTTGGACTCAGATGCAGAGGGCACCATTTTCCTCCCTGGTCCCTCTTTGTTTTATTTCTCTAATTCCCTGTCTCCCAGTTCCCACTTCTGCCCCTTTTGGCTCACAGATAATGGCTCTGATGTGTCCTTGTGTCCCTGTGTGTCCTTGTACAAGGTTTTGTGTGCAATTTACAGAAGTGGCCTGATGTTAAATATCTCATTCTCCTTTTCTTTTCCTCTCTCAGCACAGCACTAAGATTCATCCATGGTGTAGGATGGACCCAATGCACTATCCCTAACTGGTATCTTGCACTCTGTGGCAGGCACCCCCAAAATACTGTCCACTGTCCCAATGACTGACCCCTAAGATCTCACTACCATAAATAGCACTTTAATGGTCATCTCTGCGCATGTCCAATGGGGGTGGGTATGAGAATTCTGCAGGAAAACTGCCCCATGATGGAATGTGGCTGGGTCTTAGGCTATGTGGACACAATTTGACTGGTCAGAGTTTTATGCCTCAACCATAAAGGGGGAAATCCCTAATTTAACAACTGCAAGTATTCCCTGATGCAAATGCTATCAGGTCCTGAATTGCAGAAAAGGTAACTTGGACACATGGATATTGTTGATGGTTGCTCCGATGCACGTAAAAAATAGCGGGAGAAAAAAGGGGTTGGATGTAATACAACAATAAAATTAAAAAACGAAAAAAGAAAAGTAGATAGTGCTGTTTTTGTTCTTCGCATGCTTAGCTTTCTCCAAAAGCTTCTGAAATCAAACATGAAAAGACCCTCTGGTTAGAAGATGCAGAAGAAGATTTAGGAACACTCAAAGTGTGATCAGGACCAGCAGTATCAGCATTATCTGAAACTGGTTCGAAAAACACAGCTCAGCACCCCTTCCCCGCTTCCCCCCTTTGCTCTGACCCTCCCCTTGGAATCAGAGACTTTGGGTGAGGAAATCTGTGCTTGAGAAAGATCTTTAGGGGATTCTCAGACAAGTTAAAGTTTGGGAACGAATGAAGACAGACTGATAATAAATGCAGAGAGGGAGTGAGAGATGGAGAAAGCTGATTGGTTAGAAAGACAAGCTGATGCTGGTTTGGGGAAACCCTAGAACACAGAATCACAGACTTGAACCTTCTTGAGAGCATTTGATAGTGTATTAACGACGCTGTGAGAAGACCCCTAGAGCCCTCTTAAGGAGGGTGGCAGGATCCCTCAGCAGATGAGACCAAGTCACCAACCGTCTTCCTCAAACAGGTATCAATGTTTAGCCATTTTACAAATGTCACCTCCTGGGAAGTTTTTCATAGACAAGAAGATCCCAGGATAAGACCAAGTTGAAAATGCCTGACTAGTCTAATTTCCTCTTATTTCAGAGACATGGAAACTGAAGCTCAGAGAGGTGCTGTGCCTCCCTCAAGGTCACACAGCTATTCAGTGACAGAGCCAGGCTTAGTTCTCCTGCTGTGTCACATGCTTAGCCCTGCTCGTGGAAAAGAAGGTTCTGGAAGCGCTCACGGAGTTGTTGGGGCGATTCCAACAGGGTCACAGGCTTATTTTACGGATGAGGAAGGAGGTGAGGTAGGGCTTGGAGGGCGCCTGCTGGAGCTCACCCACCGCTCTGCTGCCCGCCTTCCCCCAGAAACTCAGAGAGCCAAACCTGCACACAGCTGACGGCTTCAGTTTCCCAGCCAAGTTCGTTTTGACATTACGAGACAAAAAGCACAAACGTGTTCCAATGGGACAGACCGTTACTGTGGTGCCATTCAATAGGGTTTACGATTTTCCTGGAGCCTCTCAGCCGGGTGATGCCAGAGAGTGAGCCAGAAAAAGAAAATTCTTAGGTGACGTAAATGCAGTCGGGATGCTTGCGAGTGGCATGCACTTTTCCTGCCCCGGGAAGTGGTGGGGCGCGGGGACTGGAGTCATCTTAGAGCCAAATAGAGAAAGAGAAGAGGAACAAATCCCCACGCCTGTGCACTCATTTCATCGCACGAGGTCCTTGTACCTCCGTCCTGTTGCTTTCGAGCCAAATGCCTTGGCTTAATAAATGCTCCAGGTAATTAGCAGATGGAGAACACCCATTAAATCATTAGCACTGAGATCACCCGAGAGGGCATTAGAGAGTCAGGACATTAATTGCATTATTTTATTTCCAGATAAAAGTTATTTTGGTGGAGCCAGCCTTGCCAGAGAAGAAGGTGATAAGATCAGATGCCGTCTTTAACTGCCAGGGATCCTAGTAGGGGGCCAGCAACCCAGGGCTCTGATGACAGCCCAGACTGCAGCGGGCTGTAGGGAGTTGTTTCAAGCCAGAGGAAATGCTTGAGGTGCCCGAAGACTGGCCTGCGAATGAGAGTGACCAGCTCCACGCAATTTTAGTCCTGCATCCCATGAGCCTCCTTCAACTTTGCAGAACCAAGTGGGCCTTTGCAGCGCTCTGGGGGTGCAAGGTAAAGTGATTACATTTCTGATGGCCCCGCCACAGCGATGGCTTTCACATGAAGTTGAAAAGAAAAACCTTTCCCCTCCAAGAGAGGAATCTTGGCTCCTCAGTAAACACAGAAGTTGGACTGGATGCCCAGCCTTGGGTCTCTGTCCTGGCAGCCACCCAAAACTGAGAGGGAGATGGAAGGGGAAGGGTGGGGGAGGGGGGAGAAAAGGGACGGAAAGGGGTGGGGGACGGGGGAGGGAGAGGGAGGAGGTGATTGTGTAAGGAGCAGCTGTGTCCCTGGAGAAGTGTGTCTAGTTCTAGGGGGAATGAATCTCCTAAGAGAAGATGACTGTAGGAATTTTGCTCATCAGCCATGAAACCCACCGACCCTGCCCTCAGAGGAATGGACATCGAATGGACAAAGTCATCCTTTCTCTCTTCTTCCTGTGCTTGGGCAATACCGGCCAGACGCAGCAGCCCTTTATTAAAAACACCTGGCCATTGAGAGCCTGTGCCCCACATGCGAGGTTTCTATGTCGGATGGGGACAGCCCTGGTGAAGGGAGGACCTAGCTGCCTGTCAGCTTGTCCATAAATGGTTCCTTGTTCCACAGACATCGTGGAGAGGGTGGGACATGAAGCAAAGTTCAAGAGCGTTGGTTCGAAATGTAAGAGGTGACACAGAAGGAGGTCCTGTGTCCTGGATTTGAGTGGGCAACATATGGTCTGGTGCATCACCACTGTAGGCTGTAGAGAATGTTGCAGATACTCCAAAAATGCTTAAGGAGTTGTGATTACTGGGATGCGATTGAGCTGAGACTACTTGATAATCTCATGTTGAAGACCTGGTTCATCAATTTAATACTGTAAATGGAATCATGTAAACCATCTTTTCACTTGAAACAACTCTAGATGCATCCCGCTATAGATGAACAGGAGTCAGTTCCTTCTTTCTTTCCCCCTCGCTCCCTCCCTCCTCCCTCCCTCCCTCATAAAGCATTTCACAAGCATTTATGGGTTGCCAGTAATAATAATAATGATGAGTATTTACATATATGAGCGCCTACTATTTTCCGACCAAACCTAAATTGTTTGGATGCATCATTTCACCTCAACTTTATACTTATTTTGTACTGTTGCTCTTTTATTATGGTAAAGTACACACAACATGAAATTCGTTATTTTAGTCATTTTTAAACGCACAGTTTCATTGCATTGCGCGCGTTCACATTGTTGTGCAAACATTACCACCATCCACCTCCAGAGCTTTTTCATCATCCCAAACTAGAACTCTGTCCCCATAGACATTAGCTCCCTACCCCCTCCAGCTTCTGGAAACCACCGTCTATGAATTTGTCTACTCTGGAGACTTCGTATGAGCGGAATCATATGGTATTTCCCCTTCTATGGCTGGCTTATTTCACTCGGCGTAACGTCCTCAAGATTCATCCCCATTGTAACATGTGTCAGAGAATTTCTTTCCTTTTTAAGGCTGGATAATATTCTATCGTATGTACATGCCACACTTTGTGTATCTCTTCACCTACTGATGGACAGTTGGGTTGCGTCTCCTTACGTCCCATTCTATGAGGCTTACGTAAACATTTTTGATTTTTGCAGGGTTTGTGTTGTTGTTGTCATTTTTACCACAGACAGAGGAGAAGTCATGGCTCCTGAAATGCCAGGCTTATTCCTGACACCTGTGTGTCTTGTTTTCACAGGAGAACCCAACATCTCCAGGATTTGAGGACAAGGGATTGTTGGGTTTTCCTGAGGCCAACTCGGAGCGGAGGTCCTGGTCCAGATCCCACCTTGCTCAGCCTACCGGGAAGCTCAGAACTCCACAGCCAGCAGTCATGGAAAATGCTGGAATACAGCTCTCATGGCTCCCAGCTAGGTTCTGCTTGTAGGAATTCAACAGACCCCAAATCCTGATCCTTCGGATAGGGGGTGATCTTTGTTTCACAGCCGCTCGCTTGTTCACGCGGCAGGAGGCGCTTCTCAACTCCCTGTTCCTGCCGGGAATGCTTTGGTGGGCTCTACACTGCTTGACCGTTCCCAGGTTGTCAGTGGTTTCCCTAAAGATTTTCATTCATAAACCATCAGCAGGAGCCCATCCAAAGCCAGGAAAAAACCTCTCCCTCTGCCCTGCTCCTGTGTGCTGCCGTTCCCACCTCCTCCTCAGCATAAACAGAGCTGATCACTTTATACCCTTTGTATATTGTTTCTTAATATGAATGAAGCGAAACAGCTAAACCGGTAGTCATTCAAATTATCGCCTAACGTAAACTGACAACACTGGTTGAAGTGTTTAGCTTCAGAAACTGTGAAAATGGCCACAGCTTAGTAATTAACTCACATTTACTTAACCCCAACATCCACTTTGTTATTATTAGTATTTTTAATCAAGGAAACGGGGTTCATTTGGCTGGTTGGGAATAGGATCTGACCTGTGCCCGTTTATTTTCAGCTGACCCGGCCCATGCCCTCGGCCGATGTCCCCGCCATCAGCCTCCCAGGGACAAACCTGAAATCAATGCCACAGGCTCCAACACAAACAGCTTCCCAGCCACTGGGCTCTGAGGCCGTGACGGGCAGGACTCGGTCGACCCAGGGGCAGGCGTTCAAAAGAAACAGCGAGTTTTAACCATTTTTGCCAACAATTCTGTAGGCAACATTTGTTTTCTATCGTCCTTTTTTTTTTTTTTTTCTTCTTCGTTAAATCACTTTTATAAACTCCTCAAAAGTTTCAGTTTATTCAGTGACAATTAGTTTATGGCATTTCTGAAGTGGATTTAGATTCAAGTGATAAAATTACAAGCCAAAATTGCAACCATAATGGAAAATCCTGGTTCATGCTTGGCTCTCGAGACCACAACTGAAAGATTACGGGCTGACGCCAACAGCGGGAGAAGTAGCAATCACAGGACACGCTGGTCCGCAGGCAGTAGGAGTCCAGCTCCGCCGCGAGGGTGCCCAGGGCCCCGGGCTGGAGGACCCCGTGGCTTCCTGCTGCTAAAGGAGGGCAGGGGAAGCGGATTTGGCCTTGCCCAACAGGTGGAAGGAAAAAAGGTTCAGTCGGCAGATTCGCCTCCTCTCGCCCTGAAATGTGTCCTTTCTTTCTTAACCTCCAGAGCCAGCACTTTCCTGAATTCCAGCCCGGCTGATTGCATCTCAGTTTCTTGGTGTTTAACGGAGACCTTCCTGAGCTATTTCCTGATAGCAGCTGGGAGCCTTTTGAACAGTCAGCAGCGGGATTCTGGAACAATCTAAACTCCTAACAGCAGTTCCAGGGGCAGGGCTGACTTTGAACTCGAGCAGGAAGTGCAACACGAGGCCAGCTAGTCCCTTGAAAGTCTTTTTCCTTTGCATGGTTTCAACCCCAACAATCCCCCCAAAACCCTGTTCTCCAGGGGAAGGAGAGACCTGCGGTGGGAACTAAGCTTTACTGAGCATCTACTACACCCCAGCACTGGGGATACAGCTGTGAACTAGAGAGCCCCTGGTCCTTGCCATCCCTGGTGGGGGACCGAGGGAACAAAGGAGACACCAGGGATTCAGACGGCAGCCACAGCCTCCCTCTTCTCATTTCACAAGCCCTCCAACAACCCCTACTCTTTAGCCTGAGTACCAGCTGGAACGTGCCCTCATCCTGGATGAGCGGCCGAGGAGCCCTCCCCACGTGGGGCCCCAGGGGGCAAGTGGTCCTCGTGGCCTTCCCCTTCCTCAGGGAGGATCACCTCACCACTTCTGCTCCCAGGGCTCGGCCTGCCAAGGTGCCTCTCAGTCGCTGCACGCACCCAGATGCAGCAGATAGAGGGCTTAATAACTGAAGAAAAATCCCAAGAAACCGTAGTTCATATTTTGGTATGTGTCCTACCAAATACTAGTCTTGTTCTCTCTTTTCCCTAGATAGACAGATGGATAGATAAAGAGATAGATACACAGACATATATGCATGTAGATAAATATACATATGCATGCATGTAGATATATATATACATGCATACAGATGCCTGCATATATATACACATGCATACATATGTACACAGATACATATATGCAGGTATCTGTATGTATGTATACATTTATCTACATGTATATGTGTGTATACATACATATATATATACACACACACGTATTAATACATATGTACAAGGAGGGAACCCAAACAACTTAGAATTTATTTATAAAAGTTGTAGGCTTATTCTTACATGTATAAACTTTAGTCACCCTCAAGGTACTATCCATTTGACACAACACACCTAGTGAGACTTTTTTTTTCCACTCTTCGAAACAGTTTTTGAACTCATCAATTTTGATGCCTCTTGGTGCTTTTGCTGTTTTTTTGTTTCACCTTTTCTACATCAGTAAAACGTTTCCCTTTGAGGACTTTGTTAATCTGGGGAAACAAAAAATTGCTTGGGATGAGATTGGGTGAATAGGCGGTGGGAACAGGGTTAAGCTGTTTTGGGTCAAACACTGTTCAATACTCAGCAGGGTGTGGGCCGATGCACCTGAAAATCACCCACCATGAAATGAGGAAATGGGTTGAAGGAGTCTTCAAAAAAATTCACCGAAGCCAACCACAGCCTCTCACAACACCACCAGCTAATGCACTGACACAGATGGGTTCCTAGAACCCTTGCCTAGCAGGGGAGCCGGTACAACAAGGGGTCCACCCAGCAGAAGGTAATTCTGGGTTATTTGAAGTCTCCCCTCCTACATACACATGCAGAATGATAAAAAACATGGAACTACTCTCAGCCTGTTTTACATTAACTTTATTAACTTAATACTAATTTGATAACCACAAACCCTATCATCAGTTTTTTTCCCTATGGCATCACTGGTATATGTTTATTGACTTCTACATTACCAGGACAATGTGTTCTCTCTCTCACAACTCAGACAATGCAGGAGTGAGTCAGGTACAGAGAGCGCAGCTCTGAATTTCCCGTCCCAAGGTAGTTTGTGACTGGCGGAACGGTGTGCTGGTTTCCTGCCTGGCATGCTTGTTCCACCCAGGTAGAAATGGGCCCCTGTGTTGTTGATTGGAACAGAAATGGTGTCACACCACATATGATTTTCTTGCAACATCCCTTTTCTCTTGCCTGACCATCTTTTCTGTTGGTCTGTGTTCACTGCCCCACACCTAAGGGCTGCCGGCTGGGACCCCTGCATCTGTCTGCCTGAGCCTGCCTTTTCTGGGGACGCTTGACCTAGTAATGACCTCTTGCTTCTCCCTCCCCCAAATAGCTCTCAACAATGAGGAAGAGAAATTTCGGGGATGAAACCCCACTCAGTGGTGGGAGAGCACCAGGGCATGGCCAGCACTCTCTCAGAGTCCCGGTGCATTGGGCCCCAGGGGCCCTTGGTGGTAACCTTCTAGATAGATAATGGTCCTTATATTGACCACCTCCCCTTCCTGTCCCACTGCCCTGTCTCCCATTGGTGTTTCTTGGCATCACGTCCCAGCCACACTTGTACCAGATCCGCATGTCATAGGGTGCTTCTAGGGGATCCCAGACCCAGAGAGCCTCAGAGCATATAGTGGGTGACTTCCCACGGATGACATTGTCCTATGACATCACTGGTATATTTTTACTGACTTTCACATTACCAGGTCAATGTGTTCTCTCTCTAAGAACTCAGGCAATGCAGGAGTCAAGACCCTTATTTTCAGTGGTTTGCTAATATTCTGCCTATCACTGGAGCCATCATCCCAGTGCCTTTGGGCCAAATGTGGCCCACCACCTGTTTTTGTAAATAAAGTTTCACTGGCATGCAGCCAGCCCATTTGCTTATGTGTGGTCTATGGCTTGTTTCCCACAACTACAGGGGAGTCGAACAGTTAGATAGACACTGGATGACTCAAAAAGCCTAAAATAGTTACTATCTGGTCCTTTGCAGAAAACACAATCAAGATATGAGGCCTGTCCAGAAAAAATCCAGCCACTGTTAATCTAACAAGAACAGTTTGCGCATCATTGATGTAACCTGGCAACCAAGGGGAGTGGACCAGAGTGTGCATATGTGAACAATGGCAACTTCACTGCACTTCAGTGGGGGTGGCAGATGCCCTTGAGTGAGCATGTGTACTGTGTGGCCATCGCACTAAAACATGACTAAGCAGATAGAGCCATGAATCCGCATCAAATTTTGCATTAAGCTTCAACGTTCCTCCTTGGAAACTATTTGGATGATTCAGAAGGCCGCAGTTACGGGCAACTGGTGATCAGCAGGTTCATCATGATGACACACCCACTTGTGCATCAAGGCCTGTGCAGAGATTTTTTGTGAAACATCAAATCACCTGCATGACTCAGCCCCGCTACAGCCCAGATTTGGTGCCCTGTGACTTCTGGCTTTTTCCAAAGCTAAAATCACCTTTGAAAGGGAAAGGATTTCAAACCATTGATGAGATTCAGGAAAATATGATGGAGCAGATAATGGCAATTGGGAGAACCGTGTGAGGTCCCAAGGTGCCTACTTTGAAGGGGATTGAGGCGTGATTGTCCTGTGTGCAATGTTTCTTGTATTTTCTTTAATAATGTCTATTTTTCATATTCCATGGCTGGGTACCTTCTGGACATACCTCATATGTATAAATCACACTGCATTCAGCATCCTTGTAATTAAATCTTTGTACACGTATGCAAGTATTTCCTTTTTGTTTTACTTTTGAGATTACATTTATTAAAGCCAGGGACAGTGAAACAAGGAAAGGTCTTGCAATTATTTTATGTAGATGAATGTCTCAGAAAGAATTATTGATTCAGAAGCTGGTTGCATTGTTAGGCTTTTGATGCCTATAATTATATTCCTTTCTGGAAAGGCTACTGTAGCTATTGCTGGTTTTGAAATGGCTCATTTCAGGGTCAGAAAAATTGTTTATTCCCTCAGGTTCGTTCATCTGAAGGACTAAACCAAGCCCATCTCCTCCATAGCACGCAAGTAGTGACAAGGATGAGATGGATTTTTCTGACACCTACCATGAAGTATAAATAGTGTTTAATCCATTACCACTCTCATCACAACCTTATTGAGGCTGGTACTGAACCCACCAACAGGTGAGGAAGCCTTAAGTAACTGGCCGAACACACAGCTTGGCATCTGCATGGTTCCTGGGTCTGCTGACACGTGACCACACACCGGGCAGCTTGAAACAGCGGAAACCTCTTGTCTTACAATCCTGGAGGCCAGAGTGTGAAATACGATATCGGCGGGGCTATGGTCCCAAAGATTCAGAGATGCTGGAATCAGCGAAACCTCTCAACACGGCAGAGTCAGAAACTCAGTGACTTAAGGGGTTGACAGTTAAAGACCAAAGTGGGTGGGACCAAAGCAAGTTAGGTCTATGCCTCCTTAAAGCCAGACACGTGATGCTGGACCACCCAGAGGCCCAGAAAAGAGTATTTTGGAGCAGAACCAGACCTCCAGCGACATCATGGTCAGGACCCTGCGTACATAGGAGGACCTCTAGCACAGGTGTGTTTAGCAGAGGTCATGAGCAGTGACCTTTTCTGAGGCTCCTCGCTCTGAAAAGAGAGGAAGAGGCCTGGTCTCTGTTCTCAAGAAGCACGCAGTTCTGAGGGACAACAGAGCAGGGGCCAGTGCTCAAAGGGAGCCGAGGGGGGTCCTACTCATCTCTCCTCTTCTCAGTTGCCACCTTGACTGTGACTCCATTCCTACCTTCTGTCCCAGTGATCAGCCTGGCTACACACTATGCCCAGGAACTGAGGAGCCGCTGAAGTTTATTGAGCAGGGGAAAGGCTGTGATGAGCGTGGTGCTCTGGGTTGCCAGAGTTGGTGGCTAGGGTGGCTGGGAGTGGGGAGTGACAGGGTGACGGGGTGTAGCCATAGAACTATCTATCTGGGGAAGAGTCCTGACATCTTATATAAGTACTGCTCAAGCCCGCGCTCAAGAAAACAGGCCACTCCATCTTCCTCTAGGCCATGTAAAATGCCAAGTATCTCCTGTTGCCTAGGACAACTTTCCATTGAAAAAGCAAGCTGGCCTTCAATGATGTAGGGAAATCTGCCTACGGTGTCATGCTGTGTCAACATCAGGTTACCTTACCATATTACAACTTCATTTCACAAATGTTAATTGTGTGTCGGCTGCAGCCCTGGGGACACTGGACAAGAGAGACATAGTCCTGCTGGCATAAAGCCCACCATCCGGGGGGAGGGCCAGATTGTACCCAGGCACACACCAGGCAGACGGTTAAGGAAAAGCATGAGGACAGGGAGCTCTGTGTGAGTGCCCCAAGAGGTGATACCCAACCAGGTCTGGAGGATCAGTGAGGTGATACCCACATGGAATAGGATCTAAGAGATAGGTGGGCAGGAGTTAGCTCAAGGAAACCTGAGGGGTACTTCAGGCAGAAGGGATAGCACATGCAAAGGTCCTGAGAATACAGTGAGGACAAGAAGTGCTTTCTGGAATGAGCAGGGACAGAAATGCTTGGGGAGGGAGGTGGCAGTCTTAAGAGGTAACCAACCTACAGGAGATTGCATGCAGTATCATTTTGTGAACTCAAAGACACGTTCCTATACACCCAGGGCAAAGCAGCACCAAGATGATCGCAGGCTATGCTTGGGTGTCGAAGCTCTGCTGACCTACTTTGTCTTCTACAGCCTTCCGGGTATTTGTCAAATTTTCTACAATGAACAGGTTAGCATTTACCTATGGCTCGCAAAAAGGCTGCTGAACAACCAACCATGTGTCTCAGCAGTATGCAACAAGAAGCGTTTGTCTGTCAACATTTAGCTTGCAAGCGCAAGTTGGTTGGGAGCAGGCTGGCCCAGGCTGAGCTCAGCTGGGATGGCTCTGCTCCGATGTCTCTCGCCTCCTTCCCGGATCAGGGGGCTGGCCTGGGCGTGCTGTGCTTGTGGCAAAGACAGGGGAGTGAGAGGCCGTGCAGCGTCCCTTAAGGCTTGAGCTCTGGCCCAGCATGCTGTCACTTCCACCTCACTCTTGATGACCAAAACAAGGCACATGGATGAACTTAAGTCAAGAGGAGAGGCAATATATTCCGCCCCTTTGGTGCAGAGGAAACTGCAATGATGGAAGTCATGGACATAGGGGGCAAGGAGGATTGGAGCCATAGCAGGGATGTTATCTGAAGGACAGGGGGAAGGAGGCGTGTGAAAGGAAGAGGCAAAGGGGAAGGATGAGGATGAACGGGTGAGAGACGGTGCGTTGACATCAACGTTTTCATGGGCCAGGATGAAGAAGGCGATCCAGCCCCCAACCTGGAGAGCTCAGTGGTGATGGGAGCAGAAGGCAGAGGGCAAGCTGAAACCCAGCTCTTTACTAGGGAGAAATGGGTGCCCCTGGTGCCTCAGTTTACCCGTCTCTGAAAAGCAGATGGAAGCATTGCTGAATAAAATGTGTACAGCTCTCAGAATAAGGCCTGGCATGGAAAAAGAGCTCTGGAAGTAGTTTTTAAACATGACCATGAAAGGCACTGGACATCACGCCCTCTTAGTCCCTCAGTGCTGCATCCACCCTGTCCGGAGAGGAACTGTCACCTCCACCCAGCTCCCAGCTCCGCACCCAGCTCTTTACCTAGCATCTTGCACACGGCTTTTCTTCTTCCGCAAAATAAATATATCACTTCCCTCCGGCAAGAGAGAAATAAAAGCAGTTCCTTAATGCATAAGAAGAAAGTATGGAAGAAATTCCAGTTTGATGGTCTACAGGTATGTTTGTTTGGACTGGCGCATATAAATCAGTGCCTGGCTTACATCAGATTATCACAGCGGAGTGGGCTCTCGGCTGATTGCGTCTTTACAATCTGTTTACGAGGAGGGCTGAAATGAAGCGTTCTGGAAGGGGTTGCTGCCTAAGCCTTTAAAAGTTTTCGTAATTGCTCAGCCCAGACCGTTTCGTTCTGCACTGGGAAATGCATCCTCATAAGAGTGACGGGGTTAGGGAACCAGGTCTCTCCTGCCTGCTTCTCAGCAACCCCTGAGCTCCGAGCGCTGGCCCACGCCACCCAGGGACAACTCTGGGAACATGCAGGGATCTTTTCTTCTGCTGGTTTTGGCCCTGGGTATATATGAATGGGCCTGTGAGTTTAAAAAAAGGTCACACTGTGTGCATATTTAATGTACCCTGGTAAGCTCTTCAGTCTCAGCTCATCCCCTTCTCTAAGCATTTTGAGCTCCACTCATTCCAGAAAGCACTTCTTGCCTTCTCTGCATCCTCAGGACCTTTGCATGTGCTGATCTTTTTTTTTTCCCCCCTAAGTTTTGACCTTAAAAACATTTTTTTAAATTTCATTCATTATTTTTAGAGAGAAGGGAAGAGAGGGAGAAAAGAAGGGGAGAGAAGCATCAATGTTTGATTGCTTTTCACCTGCCTCCAGCTGGGGGCATCTCTGGAGATCTGGCTTGCAACCTGGCTATATACCCTGACTGGGAATTGACCCAGCAATCCTTGGGTTTGCAGACTGATGCTCAATCCACTGAGCCACACCAACCAGGGTACTGACCTTTCTCTTGTCGCCTCATACCTTCTTTGGCTGAGCTAACTTCTGCCCATCTTGCAGGCTGGTTTGCCTTTAATGACCCCTCAGTCTGGCAGGGGTGCTGGTATGAGCAGAAGTCTGTCTGTACCCCTGCAAAAGTTATACATATATGTAAGTCCTAATCCTAGTACCTCAGCATGTGACCTTATTTGGATAAAGGGTTGTTAGAGATGTGATTAGTTTAAGAGGTAGTCATGCCGGAGTAAGTGGGTCCCTAATCCAAAATGATCAGTGTTCTTATAAAAAAGGAAAATCTGGACACAGAGATGCACACAGGGAGGACACTGTGTGGAGATGGAGACAGAGGGGAGGTGACACTCTGCAAGCCGAGGAACGTCACTGACAGCTGGCAGACCAGCAGGACCGGGAGAGAGGCCTGGACAGATGCTTCTCACAGAGCCGGAGAACCAGCCCTGCCCGCACCTCCCTCTCAGGCGCCTGGTCTCCAGGACTGTGAGACTCAATCTTTATTGTTCAAGTCACCCAGTGTGTGGTACCTTGTTAAAGCAGTGAGCAAACCAGCACAGGGTCGTCCTTGTCACCCCCCCTCCAGCTCCCCAGGGTCAATTTGAGAGGCCTCCCTCTGTAGATGGTCACCGGCCTCAGCTCTCAAGTAGGAATTGGAGAAGGTGACAGAGGAGGACAGATGGAAAACAAAACCAGGCAAGCGTGGTGTCGGGCCATGGGAGGGGAGCCAGAGACGTTCTCTGAAGAAATGACCATGGGCCCGGGGGTCATACTGTGGTGACGTGTGAATAGGTGACATGTGGAGTGTTTTTCAAAGACTGTTCATGCTGTAGATTACGGGTCTCAAACTCAGACCTCTATACTGGCTGGGTAGGTAACTTAATCGGGTCAGAATATTTGCTCTTATGGAACAGGCATTCAATTTCGGGAGGAATCATGAGACCGTTGCTACGTGAAGGTGCATAAACAGCATTTTTAAAGGCTTTTCTTATGTAGAACAGGGTCTCAGGTCCAGGGACAGAGGCCAACGATTACTGTAGGGATCAGGAGGGAACAGCTTGCAGCTCCAGGGGAAGCCGGGAGTGAAGTGCAATTGTTTGGATAAATAATTTGTTCAAAGAAAGATGGTTTTCCTACCCTGGGGAGTGGGTGTTATGATCCGCAGGTGAGGGGGTGTTAAATCGCATTGGCTAACAGAGCACCTACCCCTTTTCCTTGCACAGCCTCTCCTCCCGGCTAGAGAAAGCCTCAGGTGGGAGCAGATAGGTCTTCAGCACCTAAAATTTGCCAACATTCCATTGTGCCAAGGAGAAAGCAGGCCTGGAGCTGTACCTCAAGCAGCATGATGTCCTGACATACACAGTCACTTTCTGAGTCACCCATCCACCCACAGCAGGTGTTTCTGGGGTGCTGCATGCAAATGTATTTAAAAGTTCTTTTAAAATAAATCTGTTGTGGTGAAAGTTGAATGGACTTACACAACAATATTAGTAGAGATATTACGACAAGAATCATGAGCATAGTGTGCAGAGGGCTAGATCTGAAAGTATGGGTATGGCGGACCAGCCCTAGACTAGGTGCCAGGTAGAGGGGCTCTGGAGTGCATTTTCCAGACAAGGGTGCATAAGCACAGGGAGTCAAAGTAGCTGGCCCTAGAGGGAGAGGTGGAGGGAAGAGCTGACTCCAGTTCTGAGAGCTCGCCTCGCTACGTAACCCCCCTGAGCTCCAAGCTACCTACCAGGTGCATCTGTTGACAACATCACAACACTTAGCACCCATAACTGAAATCAAGCCGGACCCTCTGAAAAAGTTATTCTTCTTGTTTTGTTTTGGTTTGGTTTGGTTTGTTCAGACACCATTTATTTGCTGGCCACCCAAAGGATGTCACAAGCATGCACAAAGGAGAACTGAGGGGTTTCCTGAAGACACATAAGTTTAGAAATACCTCCTGTGCAGACTGGTGTGATCAGGTGACACGATTTGTGCCAGGGAGTTGCAAGCAGAGTCCCAGGAGCTTCAGGTAGTCTCTGTCTATGTGACCTTCAGTTCCCCCTTCCTTCTGCCTGGAACATAAATGCAATGGTGGAGATGGGGCAGCTGTCTTGATGCCATGAGGCAACAATAAAGGAAAGTCCAAGACAGCTGACAAGATCTTAACTGAACAAATGCTATCTGCTGCCACCTTGGGACTTCTCAATATTTGAGAACAATAATATACCAAATGGATACAAGCCACCAGCTGGGGATTTCTGTTAGCATCATTCAAATACAATCGCTGAATGAAACACTCTATCAGATGTAGGCGCTGGTGGCCTGCTGTCCAGAACAAACCCTGCTTGGGGCTTTTGCTATACCCACAGAAACTCGCTTTCAGAAACACTGTTCCTCCTCTAATCAGACAAAGAATGTTCCAGCTTCCTAAGGCCCCACCGGTTGTTGGACCAATTCCCGTCCCTCTCTGTCATTGGCGCACTCCAAATCCTGCCTGGACAGCTCGGAAATGACAGCCTTCAATTTACCACTTGGTGAGGGAACATTCCTGGTCGACCACATCTAATCTCAGCAGCAGGACAAAAACTGGCATCAGATGTGGCTCATGTGCTCTGTGTAGAGAGGAAAAAGAATTTATTTGGAAAAGAATCTGCCTCTTGCTCAACCCCAAGAATGAAACGTTAGTCTTGAATCAGGTCATGGTGCCAAATATGCAACAATAGGGGGATGGCCAAGAGAAGGACAGTGTACCCGAGGAACAGAACCCTATGCATTTAAAATGATGCTATACAATATGTGATGCTTACAAAACTTCGCAATAGAAGGGATGGCAAAAGCAGGTGTACAGTTGTTCACATGGAAAAAGCCATGCAGGTTATGATGATAATAATTATAGAAGAATAAACTCTGTGTTTGGGGTCCTCATAACTGTACACCTACTTTTGCTTGTCCCTGTACATTAAGTGGGTACAAAAACGGTTTAAACTGCTGTATTGGAGGCATAAAACCTAAAGGAGAGTTATACCCGGAGTGTAATGGGATTTTCCTTAAGCAGTGGGATTACAAGCGATGCCTTCTTTTTATGGACTGTCTCCACATTTTCTTGCCTTCGTAAAAGAACACACAAGGATGGTGCGGATGTGCGTCTGCATTTGCACTCTGCCGAGTGGATCTGATTTCAGTTGTAAAGGGGTCAGCTGAGTCCCTGGCAAAATTTTATTTTCCGCTATTATCCAAATAGAATTGGCTAAATATACTTTTAACAACAGCACTCTAAGGGTGGCACATGTGCTGCTCCCCATCCCCACCCACCCCCCTGTTTTTTCTGAAAATCCCCTTTTACAGAGACTTTCATTCTGACACAGTAAAAACGTGATTCTAGATAGTTGTTTCCTCTTCAGGCTAACGGGGTCCTCTTAGTCACCGCCAAGGGGTAGTGGGTGATGACCTCTTCAGCTCAAACCATCAGGGAAGCATTTATTGAGTGCCAGATGTTTGCCTTCCATGAAAGGTACAACCCAGAAGTCCTCAAGGACCTCACCTTCTCTGTTCTGGGAAGAAAATGAACAGCCAAGTAGGAATAAAAGAACTGAGGGTGAAACCTAGCACCATTACAACCAGTGGGGGTCTTTCCAGCAAGTTCCGGAACCATCTACAGAAGATGACTGCGCGCCTCAATAAATCAGAGTCTCCTTTAATGACACTGGCAGCCCTGCACCTATTTTTAAAAGTTTACGACCCTGGATTTGCGAGTCAAACCAGCAAGGCACTGCCCAGAGCTGTGTGCAGCGAGGGCATTTTTAAGTTTCCATCTCACTCCCAAGTGCAATCCATCATGATAAGAAGGGGCAGGGAGGGAAGGAGCCAGGCTCCCCTAGGCCTCCCGGCTGGTAAAGTTGTTTAAGAGGCAGGCACTGAAAGCCCAATCCATTAACCAAAAAAGGGCCCTCTGGCCAGAGCTATTTCTAGGTCCCAGCAGGCAGGGCGCAGAGGCACGCCTTGTGGATTTCGGTGTAGGAAGTTTCTCCCAGCCTCTCCTACACAGATCAAACTTTCTCCTCTCAACTGGCCCAGAGAAACACGAGCAGGTACAAGCAGTGCCTTAGTGGATCTCCTTCCATGTGCCTGTTCTGGGACTTCCCTCACAAAGGACCTATGCAACAATAGGGGGCTGGAGATGTGGCTTCCAACCTGGTTATGTGGCCTGACTAGGGAATCGAACCAGTGACTTTTGGGTTCACAGGCTGGCTCCAATCCACTGAGCTACACCAGCCAGGGCTAAATATCTTTTTAAGAACATGATTTAAAACATTTCTTTGTGGGCATGGCCTATCCTTTATTTACCCAACTTCCAGTTACTGCTTATTTATGTAACTGCCATTTTTTCCAGTATATATAAACAATGCTGTGATAAATATATACAATCTACATAATACATATTATATGATAATTATATGTTATAATGTTGCTATGTATTATGTACGATAATGTTATGTTATCATTCATACTATATATTGGATATTACATTATAATTTTATAATATATAACATATGTAATATATCATGTTATATATTATATAAATATTGCATATTTATCTTTATATATAAACAGGGGTTGGCAAAAGTGATTTACATTTTTAAGCACGTGAAACACAGAGATTATTCTTATGTTATTATTGTCCATTATTGTATTTTTATTTGTATTACAACTGTAAACCTATTTTTTCCCACCCCTGTATTTGCAGCAGCATCTCTGGGCATTTTTTTGTACCAACTCCTACAAATATGATCGCCTGAGGTGTGCATTCAATAGCCTTTGTCAGATTGCCCTCCATAAAGGTTTTATCAAGTTACAATCTCACCAGCAATACATGATAAGATTACTTTTCTCAAAAATCTCATACTGAGTATTAAAAAAAAACACAAAACTCTTAGTTAATGTGACTGGCCGAAAAGAAGGGACATCTGTGCTTCAGCTTGCTTTCCTGGATTGCTACTATGGGTGGACATTTTTCTATGTGAGTAGCCAATTGGAATTCCTTCTTTTATGAATTGCTTGAAAATATTGGTTGCCTTTTTCTGTTGAGACATAACTGCCTTGCTCTTTTGGACTTGTGTCATTTGCATATTAAACATTTCAATTTGTCTTAGCCCTTTATTAGAACTAATTTCTTCTTAGTCTTCTACAGGCCAATTAGAAAATCAGACCACCTTTCCCAGACGTTGCCAACATTTTTTCTAATCTGTCATTGACTTTTTAATTTTGTAACGAATTAATAACAAGATTTAACACGGTCAAATGCCTTCATCTTGTTCTTGAAGACTTCTTTCTCTACCTATAAACTTAAAAGATAGGAAACTTTTCCCAGCTGGTATGGAAGCAATTAGTAAATATTAAATTGGGTAAAATCTTCTTAACCCAGAAATGAGAGAAATGAATTCGATGACATCGTAACTTCGTGTCTAGAAAAAGACAGTTTGACTGGGCGTTAGTGTCCACTGGGCTCGGTGTGTTTTATTCACTGCTCATCTTCTTCTTTGCCTGGATAATGAATCTATGTTTAAAAAATGCTTTCCCAGATTTCCTTGACGCACAGCTGAAGTTGTTATTTTAATAAAATAAGAAGTTTTTGCCCCCCGCCGGTCCATCCTATAATCGCCATCTTTTAAAGCTCGTTCCCATGGAGGAATTCAGAGCTCAGGCCCAGAGGCAGATAAAGAAAGGAACACTTATCTGCTGAAATACTTAAACTGCTTTCCCTTAACTGTGGACCAGTGATGACGCCAGCAGGACACTCCTGGCAGACCCCCTTACAGCAGGACCCTGGACAACCTGACTCCCCGGCCAGCCCCTGGGGTTTCTGAGGCAGAGGGCCCGGGTGGAGCCCACATGCTGCATCTTCTGCAATATCCCCAGGTGCTTCTCACCCATGGTTCCTGACCTATATTTTAAGAAACCTCCTTCCTAGGCCAAACCCTTTCTTTTACAGCTGAGCAAACGCAAGCTGATGGCCGGAGCGGGGGCCAGAGCCAGGCTGGTTGCCTGGTGTCTGATTTCAAACACAGGCCCCCCAGACCCTTTAGTTAGTGCAAGGACCAAAAGCCTGGGTGGGATCTCCTGCCCCACGTTGCTACACAGCTTCTCAGGTTTCCCAGACTCCTCCTCTTCATCCAGTCAGAATCATCACTGCACTATCAGGTGTTGCGCGAGTTTCCTATGCTGCTGCAGCAAATGACCATAAACCCGGGGGCTGAAAACGATAGAAATGTACTCTTCCACAGTTCCGGAGGCCAAACTCAGCAGGGCCACGCTATCCCTGGGGGTGCTAGGAGAGACGTCCCCTTGCCTCTTCCAGCTTCGGGCTGTTGCTGGCGATCCTAGGCTTGCAGCTGTGTCTGCCTTCATTGTCACAGGTCTTCTTGCTGGGGGCCCTCAGGGACTTCTCTGTGTCTCTGTGTCTTCTCTTCTCCCATCCAAGTATCAACCGGGACCAATTCTGCTTAGCTTCTGAGATCAGATGAGGTCGGGGTGCGTTCGGGGTGGTATGGCCATCGGCTGTGTCTTCTCTTCTTATACGGACCTCAGTATTATTGGATTAAGGGCCCACGCAGCTCCAGTGGGTGACCTCATCTTAACTTGACTAATGACATCTGCAAAGACTCTCTAGCCAAATAAGTTCACATTCTGAGGTTTTAAGAAGGACGTGAATTCTGGGGGATGGGAGGGACACTATTCAACTCAGTGCGTGTGGTGGTCAGAGGAAAGTCTGCTGGTGGAGAGGGACACACGGGGAGGGTAATCCACCGCGGTTGCCCATCAGCATCCGCAAAAGTTGTTACAAATTCAAGTGCTCACGCCCACCCACACCCACTGAGCCAGGATCCCTGGGCCCACCACTTAGGGTTTCAAAGTATTTCCCTGGGAATTCTGGTATATAGCTGCGAGCCCTCTTCCTTAGAAAGAAGTTGTCAGGGGAGACAGCTGCCAAACCAGGAACTACATTTCTCAGCCTCTTGCATCTAAGGTGGCTCTGGGACAAGTTTTCATAGGGACGTGTGAATGAATGTCACTGCCCAATCAAAGGAACACTGAAGTGGGTGTGCCTGCTTCTTTCTCCTTTCTCCAACCACCAGCGAGAAGGAGAGCCATGGAGGGGAGAAGGTGGCAGGGCCACATGGTGAAGCATCTGGGTCCCTGAATGATATCACCTGCACACGATTCACGCACGAGTGAAAAGCGACCTTTTACTGCCCTGAAACGTGTGTGGGGGGATAGTTGTCATAGCAGCTAGCAAGCCTTAGAACTAAGACACAGTCCCAGTTAGGGGCCACTGCTCTGAAGACGTGAGTCCCCTGTGCTTCTGTCCTTCTCACATACCTTTGGGTGACCTCTAATTTGAATATGTGACCGTTCTGTATCTTCAACAAAATAGAAGTCAAAACCATTTCCCACCAACCTTAAATAGGAACCTACCCCTTAACGTTCTCCTTAAATTGAATAACAGGAAGACGCTGATGATTCTGAATCATTTCCATTTTGTCTTGGCTGCCAGGAAGTTCAGAGTAAAATTTTGTGTTTAATTAGAACACCTAACGCATTCCAGATTCCTGGTCTTTCTGCTGCTAAAGGATTTTGGATTAGCCTTTAACTGTGTACTCCTAGGGTTCTTGTGTGTTTTAAGGTTGGAAGTGAGCATCAATCCCCTTTTACGTTTGGCAGCTGGTAAATAAAGGTAGACCCACATCCATCAGTGCAGACATGCATTCACAGCTGTGGCATGCTGGTTGCATATGAAATCATGCCAATAAGGAGATCATCTTTTTAAAGTCACTAATTAAGTAACTAATTAATTAAGGTAACAGGTATTCATCTCCTGCCAAGGACCTGGCTGAGTGCTGAGCACCCAGGAAGATATGCCAACCTGAAGCTTTTCGCCCTCTGGGAACTTGTGATTTGGTAGTGGAGACAGGTGTGCTCCTGAATAATTGTAACATCAGGCCAAAATACTAATGCTAAGCACTGTGTAGGACAGAACACTAAGTATCAGTCTGTAGAGAAGAGAATCTCTGGTTCAGACTGGAGGCTTCAGGGAAAGTGTCACAAGAGACCAGGCATCAAACTTGCCTTGAATAAGATGAAATAAGATATTAGCAGGTGGGGGCCGGGGAGCTGTGGTGAGCAGAACTGAGAGAACAAGGGCAAGAGTGGGGCATTTTGAGGGATCTTTTTTGTATTTTGTTTTTCGTTCCTCTTATCCTTTCACCCTGTGGGGGATTTCAACCAGTGATCTCCTTTTATTTACTTACTTATTTATTTATTTTTTGTTTTCTATTCAATGAGTCAGGTTACTTAAAATAATGGCCATGTCCTGGTCTTCAATTCTGAGTCTTTTTCTAAGATGAAATCGAAATTCATCTTAGTCTGGAAGGTTCCAACCTTCAGGAATTTGATGGAAGTCTGACATGTTTCACTTGGCCGGGACCAGGACTTCTTGCTGTGCCAAAAATAAGAGAGTAAGATAATGTTGGTTTCAGATCCTGATTCTTCAGAAAAGGCCCCCGGGCGTTGCACTTTCTGTAACAGAATGGAGCGGACAACGGGACAGTTCCAAGAATTATGCGCCGCAGTCCTCGGGGAGGCAGGACCAAGTTACCATTATTACAGACTTGGGTTCAAAGACCCTGCTACTCAACACCTAGCCCTCCCCCTATGCCCTTCCGGAAAACAAAACAGCACATAACAAAACTGGCTGGGAAAATCCCCCTTTGAAAGAGTTGTTCATGCCAGAAGAATACAAAAAGTTAAAAAGAATTCTTTCCCATGGGCACTCGCCCGGCTCATGCAGGACTGGATGTGCAAAACTGCTCACTTCCTGTGCTGCTGTTTCCAGAAATGGGGTGGGGGCCAGGACTTAAGTCTGGCACCCATGGGCCTCCTGATGCTTTTTTTGTAAGTCTCCGTATGAAGGTTGATCCATACAGGAGCAGGAAACAGAGCTGAGAGGGCAGGACCCAGATTCTCCAGCTTCCTCCTTGCTCTTCGTTCCATAGCGGAGCAGCTCTCTCTGACCTCAGCCCTCAGCTGCTCCCAGGCTGGACAGCAATTCTTTTCCAGTTGGCCCTACTGCCATCTAACTCTGTGTGGCCCCTGTGGCACTCACAGGACTGTGGATCTGACTCTGTTTCTGTTTCTATGCGTCTGTGGAGAGTGGTATGCACAGGAGGCATAACTGGTGTTTGTTGAATGGGTGAATGAATGAATGACCAAAGAGGAAAGGGGAAGGGTGGGAGACATTGCATGTCACCCCCCACCCCCAAGACATCCTGATAACTTCTCTTTGTGATTCTTCAGCCTGAAAACATGTGCCTGGAATGAATGAATGAATGAATGCCACCAGTTATTGGTGGTCCTTTCTCCCCTGTGTATAGACCAGTTTCCAGGCAGGGAAAGATGTGCTGTTTAAGTATGAGTCACAGTCCATCTCATGATGTGGAGAAAGCAGGACACCCTGATTGTACAGAACTTTATCAGAAGGAAGAATTCCTCCTAAAGGAGGAAAAAGAAAAAAAAAAAAAGAAGCCAGAGGACCAGGCTTTTCTGGGCTTTCTCATTAACAAGGAATGTCCAAAACATAGACCAAGTTAGAGTGCTCTGATCAAAGGAAGGTGCAGTGGTGCAGGGCAGCCCTCCAAGACGAGGATGTGCACCACCGCAAGGTCATGTAGCTAGTTCATTCATTCGTGCACTGCATTTATTTAACTCTTATTTATTGATCATCTACTATGGGCTGCACACTGTGCTAGGACTTGAACTCAAGTGTCTGCCTCTGTGGTTTCTCTATATCGCTTTGGGGTTGGGTTCTCTGGAGTAAGCTGGGCCCTGTGCAGTTTAGTAAGAGCTATGGGGCATACCTGTTATCCAGAAGGCACTCACTTGGTCACTGAGGCAAAATGACCCCATGACTTGACCAGCAATGTCCACTCTCCTCCCTCACCCACCTCTTGACAAATCTCACAAATTCTTCAGGCAGAGCCCCATCACACGGGGTCTGTCTAGCAGAAGAATCCCTGACAGACTGAACATCATCTTATCTAACCTTTGGCGACCTTCCCAGGGCCATGACCCCAGCAATACCTGGCCCGAGGAGCCGGGTCTTGAGGAGACCGATGGGACCCCAGCAAAGGGCCCGTATATCATCCCAGAAAGAGCTGTCTTCTTTGTATATTCCACGCCAGCTTGGGAGGGGCCGGGGCAGATCACCCATGGGAAAGTGGATTCTTTAAAAATGGAGCAAAGATAATGAAGCCAGAGTAGGAGGCTTTTCTGGGCTTTCTTATTAACAAGATTGTCCAGAGCATAGGCCAACTTGCAGATGCGGTGGGCTGGTCTGCAGGCACCTCCCTGTGGACTTAACTGCTTCTTCTGGCAAGGAGGGCTATGTGGGCAGCGGGAGCCACACATGCGGATGTCCACAACCAAAGGTGCCACCATGACAACCTGGATCTTGGGAGGCCTGACAGATGCCTAATGCCTCTGCTGTGAACCCAGAGCTCTAGGTCACTTGAGGGGAGCTCTTTGGGTTAGTTGTGTTGGAAGAATGAACGAATGAGTGACCAAAAGGGGGACAGCAAGGGTGGAGGACACTGCTCGGGGGGACGAGTGATGTTAGAAATTTGGAGTCCCTCATCTGCGCAGAGCCCGGGACTCCACGGCCCACAGAGCTGAGGAGCTGCTCAGCTGGGTTCCATGCCGGGTGGATGGAACGGTAGGGAAAGCTGACTCCATCCCTCCACAGAGTGCAGTGGGAAAAGTCTGCCCTTCGGTGTCATGCGTACCTGGGTTTCCATGCTGGCCCCTCTTCCCTCTAACTATGGGGCCTTGGCTGACTTCCTCAGCCTCTCGGTGCCCCAGCTTTGTTCAAGAGTCTTCCATTGCCCTGGTCACTGGTCTCGACATGGATCTGTCAAATTGCCGCTGGCAGGAGGCAGTAAGGGAAGAGAGTCTAAGCTAGGATTCAGAGGTACAGAGTCAGGGTCAATTCCTTTGACATTGAGCTCATTTGTGCAAGAGTCATGAAAACCAAAGTAATAGTGCTTCCCAGACTGCAGTTAGAGGGGCACAGGCAAAGCACGCAGCATGCACAGCACCCTGCATAAAATAACCACCATCTGGACTTCACCTACCGTTCGTTGCCTCATCTGTAAAATGGGATGATAATGCCCCACTTTTCAGGATGCTGTGCAACCTCATGAGAGGCCCATGCCTCGCACATGGGAAGTACTTGAGAAACGGCAGTTTCCTTTTCCCCTTCTTCTTAATTGTCTGTAATTGCCTTGATTCTTAATGACCCTGAGTAGTCAAACAGTCCTGGCAGAACTGATAAATACTCAGGCAGGCAGCCAAGGCCTGCTGAGCCCTCAAAGATCCCTGTCTTCAAACCAGAAGGCATCTTCTTTCCTCATTTTCTGATTACCCCCTGAAAATGGGCTCACTAGATGGCTTTTGTTCTGTATGGGTGTAGAGGAGATATTCCACTATGAACTCAAGTTCCTTTCTGTGTTTCTCCCCTACCACCAGAAGTCATTGAAAGGTTACTATTCTCAGGCTCTCTTGCAGCTAGGAGTGATACTGTTCCGGCCAATAAAGTGTGGGAAGAGGGTTGTTGCTAGGAAACTAGTGCTTCCTAGGTCCCCCTTCCTGTCTCTTCCTGCTTCACGGGAGATGTGAGGGCTGCAGCTCCAGCTACGCTGTTATCACTCAACATTGCACCGTAAACCCTCTTTTATTAGCTCCTGGAACTTCCATTTTCTTGAAATGAAACGAATTTGTTTTTGACTGGGAATCATTCATTGGTAAACCATTCTTGCTGGGTTTCTCAAATCTATCACATGTAAAAATGTGCTATGTTTGAATTATAGATGTAGACACATTCTGTCATGACCAGAAGTACCCCATTTTAAACCAAATGGAAAAACAACTCACCGGCCCACGCATCTCCCTCCTCTGTAATTCTCCCCTAAGGGGCAGTCACTATCCTGACTCCCCGCAGCATAGATTAGCTCTGCCCGGTTTCATGCTTTTATATAAATAGAATCCTCCGGTGTATGTTCTTTTGCTTCCAGTTGCTTTTGCTCAGCATCATGTAGGGGAGATTTGTCCATGTTGGCATCTGCTGGTGTCTTCCATTCTTGTTACTGTGTAATATTCCATGGCATTGACATACCGCGGCGGTTTCATTTCCAAGAGCTGCCCAGGGCTCTAACACGTGGCTGCACCATGCTTTACTTACCCAGTGCTCTCCTGATGGGTCAGGGAGTTTCTGTTCATCGCGCCACCGGCAATGTGGTAGTGATATTCCCAAGCACACCCTGGCGCACTTGCACAAATTCCCAGACTGTCCTTTTATCTACCTCTGAGGCATTGGGCTTATTAAAGAATCATGTAGTCTTTTTATAGTGAAAAATAATGATAAAATAGATTCAAATTGCCAAAGTACCCCAAGGGCAGAGTGGGGCCACTCAAGCATTGTCTTCCGCCCCCTCGGCTGAGGCAGCCTCACAGGGACCAGCTCTTCCATTGTCACCCCTCCCGTGCCTGGGAATGAGTTGACAGCGGCAGGAATGTTACAGGCTCTAAGACGCCATTAGCTGACCTAATCAATTCAGAGACCTGAAAAAGATATCCACGGTTCCACCCCACCTTCACCCATCGGAAGTTGGCATGGGGGAAATGGCTGCCCTGGGGTCCGTATCTCCACAGAGGACAGAGGGAAAGGTGTGGTCAGACCCACTTTCGTTAGAGAAAGTGGGTACCAGGGAGTCCCAGAAAACTGATAAAAAGGTTATCAAAAACATTGTTAAATTAAATATAAAATATTTGTTTAAGGCAGAGTGTGTTACATAGTCTATTGTGGTGAATGAGGGGAATCATTTGCATGTACATGAAAATAGCCCCCTCTTCTTACCACTGAGGCCCCTGTGTACATGAAAGTTGTTCTTAAAGGGGACATTGGACACCACAGAGGAGTAGTGGGGGTGGAAAGTGAAAGGGGCTACCTGGATTTAGTGTGTTACCCCCTTCTGCCTTGTTTCAACTTTCTAGCCATGGGCACAGTATTATTTTTCTATTACTATGTAACAATTTACCACACACTTAGTGGCTTAAAACAACACCCACCAAATTCTCTCCCAGTTTCTATGGGTCAGGAGTTTGGGCACCGCTTCTCTGGTTTCTGCTTGGGATCTCACAACGCTGCAATCAATGTGGCAGTCAGGCTGCGGTCTCATCAGACGCTCGAGTGGGGAAAGGTTGACTTCTGAGCACCCTCAGGTTCTTGGCAGAATTCTTTTCCTTAAAGCTGTGAAACCCACGATGGCTTGCATCTTGAAGGCCGACAGGAGAGAGAATCTTCAACACTGACAAGGACCTCAGTCTCTCTTTTATAGGCTTTCACCTGATTAAGCCAGGCCCACCCAAGATCATCACCCTTTTGGTGAACTTGAACTCAAGTAATAGGCTCCCCTTACATCCACAAAATCCCTTCCTTTGTGCTGTACTCTATTGGCTAGAAGCAGATCACAGGTCATGCTCAAGAGGAGGGATCCCCAAAAGTGTGCCTGTGGGAGGGGGAGACAAATCCGGGCGCCATCTTGATTTTGCCTACCACACGCCTATAACCACGTTTAATTAAGGAATGTTAATGAATTGTGTGAGAAGCTATGTCATGGCCACATTTGATGTTCGCTCTCTATTTTTCTGTGTGTTTAAAAACTGGTCCTGCACTTGTCCAAGGGGTATTTTGCAGGGCTCGCCCCACCTCATCTCTGTGGGTGCACAGTGTGGCCTGCTTCCTTCTGTGCCTGTTGTATCCTTACATGATCAAATATAACGCCGTATACCCAAACTAGAGGTGTTGTCTCTATTTTTTTTACCCAAATGAGATGAAACCATAAACATAATTCTGCGCACCAGTTCATTCTTCGTCTCACAGGGTCAGCCTCCCTGATGCTTCTCCAAGTCCTCCTTTATGGGCAGCTAATGCCCCAGAGCTCGGATGTGCCATGACCTACCCTGCCCCCCGAGAGGGATGTTCTGTTTATGTCCAGGCTATTTGGTTTACTTGTCTGTTTTTCGTTTTTGTTTTTGTTTTTGTTTTGTTTTGTTTTTTTGCTTCCACACCGTATGATGCTATAATAGATACCCCTGTAAATACATCCTTATACATTGGAGCTCTTCCTTCCATGGGATGGATTTTCTGAGGAAAGATTTCTGGGCCACATCTGTGTATATGTTGCACATGGCTGTCTTCAAGTTCATAGTGATTTGTACTCCTGTTGACTCTGAGGAGCATATCCATTCCCCCCTTACTTTCCAGATTGAACCATTTGCCAAACCTGAATTGAAATCCTCATTTCACCAGTTCCTCCTGTGCCATCAGAGTTAAATCACTTAACTCCCGGGGGGCTTCAGTTTCTCTATCCATCAAAGGAGAATAAGGATAGCACCTACTTCACGGGATGGATTTGAAGGTTGATTATGTTAACGCAAGTGCCCAGCCCAGAGCCTTGCATGTGCTGCAGTTCAGCCTATGACGACGGTGCTGAGGAGCAGAAGAGCAGAAGCTGGCGTTCCAGGATCAACCCAAGTGGTGCTCCTCACCATCCTTTGCCTTTTCTGAGGTCATTTTGTTCAAGCCTGAATGGAAACAAACTGGAAATACGAACCCTGCATTCTCTAAAAGTCAGGTCTCCCAAACTGCTAGGGAAAAACCATGAGCAGCACTATCACCACTACTATCATCATCATCATCATAACCCTCATTTACCGAAAACTTAATATTTGTTAAGAAGCTCCCCTGCTAGAGTATTACTGGAAAGGTATTTTCCTTCTTAGTCCGAGAATCAGATGGGAGGAGTTTGGCTCTGAGAAGCAGAAACCCAATTCAAGGCAGTTTATACAATAAGGAAAATGTATGATCTCGTAGAAGAAAAAGTTTGGAGGATCAGTGGCTCCAGGACTGGTTAATTCAGTGCCATCATCAAGAACCCGTATTTGTCCCCTCTTGTTTATCTTCCATTCTCAGCACGTTTGCTTCTTCCTCAATACCCCAAAATGGTTGCCAGGGTTCCAGCTATCACTTGCAGATGTTGCAATGCATGGTGGAAGAAAACATACTCTTTCTTCTTTGTGTCTCTTTCTAAGAGCAAGAAAGCCTAGAGGTCAAGAACCGTGCACTTTTCACCCAAGTGTCCCTCACCAGTCTAGAGCCAGACAAATGCGCTCATAAGTTAATGAGTCCTGTCTCAGACACTTACTACAGGAATTGCTTCACCTCTCTGTAACCCAGGCTTCTCATCTATAAAAGCTGATAGAAGAGTATCTATTTCAAAAAGTTGTTGGGAAGACTAAATGAATTACAAATGCCAGTCACAAAGGAGTTTTAAAGATCCTTACTATTATTGTTGTCCTATTGTTGTTATTATTGCTAGCCTGGGGCAGCGTCTGGCTCAATAAATACTGGAGTTGCGGAGTGATTGACGGGGAGGGAACTGTCACATCAGCAGGACCCAAGGAAGGAGAAAGAGGTGTGGGAGAAGGGGGAGCTGACAAGCAGCCAGCACAGGACCACCCAGCATGCAGCTGCAGGCCCGGACTTAGCATTCAGGAGTGGCAGATCCTGTGTCCTGCATGAAGACCCTGAGCCCAAGGGGCCCAGCCAGCTGCCCCAGACCTTCTCAGCCTTTTGTTTTTATCTAGCCAGCCCTCCGGCTAACACTCGATGTCATTACTCTGCTTGAGACACTCAGGTACCAGTTCATTTGTCAATCAGCACCGGGCATTTCAGTTGTCAAAGATGCGGAGATCTTTGTGCAGGCGCAGCTCCAGCTGAGAAGGCCCCCAGCTGCTCTGCATGGCGCTGGCTCACCGAGGGGATGACCCTGGAAGAGAGGTGATACTGGGAGTCCACTCAGCACAAGGGGGGCACAGCATTCCTTGAGCCAGGTTCGAGATCCACCACAAAGTGAGTGAAAGATGTGCCAAGGCCTAAAGAGCCATGGCCCAAGGCCCCGATGCACAACTGAATCCTCTCATCCTGCTGCTGTAGCTGAGTGACCTGGGACAGGTTATCAACCTCTCTGAGCTTTGGTCTCCTCTTCCAAAAAGTGAAACTTGGACCGACTCTGGCTGAGTCCTTCTGACCTTCAATTCCACACCCTGTTCCTGGAATGAACAATGGCATGCCAGGACGGGGAAGGATGCTCAGGACGGGTGGAAGACATGACCCCAGTAGCAGCTCCAGCTGTGGGACCTTAAGAAATCACTTTGTGACCCTGGGCCCCCTTTTCTCACATGAAATTAGAAAGAGGGGAGGAGAGGTTGAAACAAGGACACAGGGATGCGAGCGAGATTGCTGGAGGCAGGGGGAGCCATGCACACAGCACCTAGTGATGGGCTTAGGGTGCCAGTGAGCCTCCAGTGGGGAAAAGGCCGGTCCCCAGCCCCCCATTTAGTCCCTATGTCACGGTCCGCACTGTCCTCTAACCTTCAGAAAGTAGCCCAAGACTCATTTGGCCAGTTCTGCTGCCATGCCAACTTCCTGTCATTGCCCCTTAAGAAAGAGAAAAAATTCCCGTTGTTTTAGGATTAAGTAATCAACATGTCATTTATTTCTTCAACCGCAACTGCAGGCTCTGCTGAAGAGCTGGCATCCGCACCATGAAAGCACCAGGCCTGCGGCTGAGCCCGACTTGGGCCCCAACAAGGCACAGTGGGTCCACAGCTGGGCTGGCAGCCGGCATCTCTAAGAAGGGACAGGAACAGCCAGGCTCAGAGTCCCTGCAAGGATCACCTCACCAGACTTAATATTTATCTCCTTAAAAAGCACAAGCAACCACAGTGTGACAAGCACCATTCTTGAGAGCTCACTGTTGGCCAGACGCGGGCTCAGAGCACTGCCCTGGGCTAGAGTATGTAATTTTCATAACAGTCCTATGAGCTAAGTGCTATTACGTTTCCATTTTACTCAGATGCAGCTGCCAAGGTTCAGAAAGGTTGAGGAGCTTGCCTAGGTCACACAGCACCATGGAGCAGCTCCGGGGCTTGACCCCAAAACCTCAGCTCTCTTGATTTCCATCTTATTCAGAGGATCAAAGAGAGGATAGAAGGAAGGTTGTGGTAACATCTTGCTTTTTATAGATATCCATCCTTTCTTTCAATCAATTATCAAAGGTAGTTTCACTTGCACAGTGCTGCTATTTTGGAGCATTCAAAGGCTATTGGAGCCCACAATTCACCAGCTTTTCATGCAGTCAGAGGCGTATGCAACCACCACCATAGTCAATTTTAGAACCTTTTCATCATCTGGAAAAGAAGCCCCCTATCCTTAGCAATCACATACAGATCTGCTTTCTGACTCCATGGACTTGTCTATTCTGGACACTTCATATAAACGTGAATCCTTGAACATGTGACCCTGAGTTACGCTTCTCTCACTTGGCATATGGTTTTCAAGATTTGCCCTTAGGGTAGCTTCATCCCTTTTCATCACCACCTGGGCCCTGAAAAGAGAAGGCCTATTGGAGCAGCCCCGGATGCCGGCCAGGGCATGGAGCAGCATGGGAGCTTCTGTCGCTATAGTCCCCACAACACCAAGGCTGTTCGTGGCACAGAACAAGCTCACCCAAGTTCTCGGGCACCAGCTTGCGGTCAGGGGCTGTACAGAGGAGCTGGTAAAATACTTGGCACTTGGACACTCTTCCCTCTGAGAGTGGGACCGGTGGCCCTCCTCTCGAGCCTGGGTGGGCTTCTGACTGCCTTGACCAATTGAGTACAGCAGAAGTGATGCTGGGCCGGCTGCAGGCCTGGCCTTTAAGAGGACCCAAGTCCTGCTTCCATCCGCCCGAAGGCCTGCAACAGTAAGATGCCCCGCTTCCTGAAGCGGCTGTGCTCACAGCAGCCTAGCAGCCAAGTGAGCCAGGCGGAGAGCAAGAGGGAGAGTGCTGGTCCCCCCCAGCTCTTAGCCCCAGACCCTGTGGGGCAAAAGCAAACCAATCTTACTGTGTCTTTTCCAGAATCCTCCCCCACAACAAGAGAGACACCATAATAGGTGATTATTTTAAACTGTTGAGCATGGGGCCGTTTGTTTCCCAGTAACAGCAAAATGTAATGGTGAGTGGGATCATCTCTACGACAGTCTGTCCTGGTCACCAAATGCGCTGCTGTTCCCTTCCTCCCATGCAAACCACATGTTCAGCCTTGCCCCAAGCAAGAGGCCTGGCAAGTCCCACCTGGAGTCTATTCCAGCTGACAGCTCAGGGTCTTTCAGGGCATGCACAGTGGAGGTTCTTGGTGAAGCATCTGAATGAAAAAGTGATCTGTCCTCCATCCATCTCTGACGTACTGACACGGAGCATGGGGAGGAGGGACCAGAAAACCTGGGGTAACATTCCCATTCAGGGTGCACACCAACATGGGTCAGTCTCAGGCACTGCTCAAGTCCACCTGGTTAGCCCCGGAGGGTAACTGCCCTGGGGTGAAAAAGTTGCCCTGACCAGAGCTCCCTGTCACACCCTTCTGCAAAGCCCCTGGAAGGCTCTTCATCCTCCTGGGCCGCCTATGGGTGCATTCTGGGATATGCACCACTTTCTCGCCACCTGTAAAGGTTGGGGGACCATGTCTTCCCCTTGTGGTACAACTCTCATAAAAACCCAGTGGGCTGCTTACCTATTTGACTGCAGCTGATCTCAGGAGCCTGTAAACATGCCGATGGGGCATTTCAAGACACAGTGCTCAGTCAGATGTTTCTGCTTTCCCTCCTCCATGCTCCTCTTTATGGGCCGAAGCCGCTGGACTTCCTTGGGAAGGTCCTACCATCCTTCTCCACCATGAGTCATTTTGCACAACTGGAAGGATTTACCATACCGTTTCTCTGCACTTGGACCAGAGAAGACCAAATTAGTTAAAATCCTTGTTCTTTCAACTTTGCCTCTTTGTTGCTGGGGTTGAGAAACATCTGGCTTTTCAGTATTGCAAGACCGTTGATTCCCTTTTGTTGTTGCTGCAAGGGAGTCTTTCTCTTGAACTTGTGTCTTTTTTTATTGTACTGTGCCAAACGGGGCCGATCCTGTTCCAGCTTCTTTCCCTCAGGCTACAAGGTTCTCATGTTTATAAGCTGCACCCAGAGTTCCTGCAGGTTTTCCCACCACACATTCTAGAATCCAGGATGTTTCCTCGTACTGAGTGCTGGGCCGACGGTTAATGTTGTAGGTTTTTGTTAGAGCAACATCCCCCACTGGCACCAATTTCTGTTAGTCTGGGTCGGCTAAACGATGTTTGGGGAGCAAATTAAACTCCCAATCCCCACAACTTAACTTTGCAAAGGTGTATTTCTTACTCATGCTCATGTCTAGGGAGGGTCGGCAGGGTGCCGTGCTCTAGGGGTCATTCAGGAGCCCAAGGTCTTGGCAACTCCACCCTCTCGTAGCCGCACAGTGTATAAACCACGGCTGCCTTAGTCTTCAAGCAGGAAACAGGCCAACCGGAGAACTGCCTCCACCTGGAAGGACATATGTTACATGAGCTCCCAGTTCGTTGGCCAGAACAATTCACATGACCCTCCTAGCAACCGGGAGGGGTCTGCTGGCTGGGGAGTGTAGGAATCAAAGGCTGGTGGGCCCTGGCTGCTGGCACAGTGCGTAGGGCACCGGCCTATGAACCCAAAGGTTGCTGGTTCCATTCCTAGCCAGGGCACGTGACCAGGTTGCAAGCCAGGTCTCCAGCCAGATCCGTAGCTGGAGGTAGGTGAAAGGCAACCATACATGGATGCTCCTCTCTTTTTCTTCCTCTCTCCCTGCCCTTCTCTCTAAAATAATGAATAAAATCTTCTTAAAAAAGGTTTAAGATTCTGCAACTTGAGTTGCACCCTTAGCCACAACCTTCTGCGATTTAGGTGTTCAGAGCCCTGTCAAAATAATCTGCTGGAGACCCCTGGACCCACCAATGTGGCTCACCAGGGCACATAAAACCTAGCTCCTGTCTACCTGCGCCTCCAGTCATGAGTACACACACCCTCCCATCCCAAATACTCTTCTGCTCCCAACCTTCCATCCCCTGCCAGCCCTCCCAGCCTTTGCACATGCTGTTCCCTCTTCTGGAAACATTCTTCCCTACATGAACGCCACCTCCTTTTTCAAGATCAAATTCAAGCTCCACCTCTTGGTAACTTCATGCCCAATTCCCCCTGTTCTTGCCCCACCCGTTCTCCATACCATCCTCCTATGGGTCCAGAATTTTCTTCATCTCCTTGTTTTGAAAATGTTGGTTGCTACATGCAGCTTTTCACCTGATTCCCAGGACCAGGAAGAATCCCATGAAAGCAGGATATTAATACATTCAGCCTGTATTCCCAGGGGCTAACACAGGCCTGGCATGAAGTGTCCACCCTATAGACTGGTTGAACAGATGGTAGAGAGATGAGTGAGTTAGGGTATGTAGGTCCAACTGAAGGCTTGGTTGAAGGAATGATGATTGATTGCAGGAAACAAAGAGGGAGCAGGGGAAGAGAAAATGGAAGAAAGGGAGGGAGAGAGGGAGGAAGGAAGACAGGCTGTCTCTTCATCATTCGAAGTAGATTGTGATGGTGACCCAGGAGCTATTTTCATAAGTTCGCAAAACCTAATAGCACTTGTACATGAACCAAAATCAGAGTGACTTTAAGGTCAAGTTTCACTGCTTTTGGCAACAGTCATGCTGATTATCTCATGGTCTGATGGGCTGCCATAAGTGTGTGTGATGAACAAAGAATGAGGAAGCTGTTATCATTTAGTAGCAAAAAAAAAAAAGTTTCAAAACTTGAGATCCAAGAGGGTGTCCCATGGAGGGGGACCCAGGTTGAATTGCCGCAGAGAGAAAGGCAGAGAGATCTGTTAGTAAGAGCTTTTAAAGCAAGGCTGGCATTTTTTTTAAGTGACCCAGATACAATATTATGAAATCCACTAGCTTATTTCTGGGCTATTAATGAACACTGCCTACAAGTTGTTCTAGGTTGAAATGGGTAGGATACGGTTTCAGGCTGTGGCCTCTTCCCCGGGGGTCACTGTCACCACGGGCTAAGCAGGAACTGGAAAACGCCAGAGCTCTGTGCATAGCTGGGCTCAGCCCCAGAAGGAGCCACTGCCGAATGGTCCCTGAAACGTGAGAGAGATTTTTCAAAGAGGGGACCTCACGGTCCTCTGGACGGCACTCCTCTTTGTGTGTGAGCCATCTCTCAACCTCACTAATAAGTCCTTGAATGCCCCTCCTGCTGGGGAGCTCACTAGGGTACACGCAGGTGTTGCTGGACCATCTGACTGTTGGGATAAGGGGAGCACTCCTCACTCTGTCTACTGCTTTCTGAGCTTTGCCTCATCCAGTCCTTCTAACAGCCCTGTGATGTTCTCATTGTTAAGCTCTTCACAGACAGACCACAGGGCTCACGGAAGTTAAAGGACCGACTCAAGTAGGGGACCAAAACCAAACCCAGATGGATTTAGCCCGAGAGCAGAGCCTTCCCAGGATTCCCTGCGTCCCCAACAGCGGAGCTGAATCATCGTTGCTCAAGAACTTTGCCTGTTTTAGGCAGGTGGCCATGCTCGGTCCAGGGAGGAGGGAGTGGAAGGCAGGTCCCCTTGCCCTGTGCCTGACCCCATTGACGGGACAAAACCTCAGCTGCCAGCAAGCTGTTCCCAGTCCGAGTGCGGCCTGTGATGCTTCCAGGTTAGAATCTTCTCACCACAGTGGGGTTTAGGTTATGCATTTTGTTTTGCTGGAGGCCACTGGAGAAGGATCATTCTTGGGTGCTCAGAGGGCTAAACATCAATTTATCTAAAAACTATGGGAAAATGTTTCATTTCCCAGCAATACTGAGCGCAGGATGCTTTCATCATATGCACTGATATAAAAACACCAGAGGTGTCATTTCAGTGAGTTGTGTCATCCTCCATCCTCCGTACATCAGGAAAGGACATGCATGTGGCACCAACATCAGCGACATGGCACTGAGCATGCCAAGAGACAGATTTTCAGCCCTGGCTGGTGGCTCAGTGGATAAGGCACCCACTGGCGAACCCAAAGGTCACTGGTTCGATTCCCAGCCAGGGCACATAACCAGGTTGCCAAGCCAGATGTCCAGCCAGGTCCATAGCTGGAGGCAGGTGAAAGACAACCATACATTGATGTCTCTCTCACTCTCTGCCTCTGTCCCTTCCCCTCTCTCTAAAAATAATAAATAAAATCTTAAAAATAAAAAAGAGATAGTTTTTCTTTACCTTCACAATGACCTGGACTAGCTCCATTTTTAAACAGAGTACTGAAGCTTAGAAGACCAAGTTAATTTTCCAAAGTGGGGTAATCAGAAGGGCCCCCTTCCCCAAGCCTCTGGTCACACTTGGTAATAATTTGTTGACCAAAATTAGGTGAATGATAATGCCCAAACCAGAATCAAAACAGGAACAAACAAATAGAATGAAAAGATAGGAGGTGAAAAGTTAATTGATCATATACAGCGTGTTGAATCATCTTATAACTTGCATTATGTAGCTTTTATAACTTTTTAAAACTTATTTTTGATCTCTTAACAAATAAAAACTTAGCATATATGCACGCACGCACACGCACGCACACACACACACACCCACATAAACACAGAAATCACTTTTTGACTTATCACACACTTGGCTGAACTCATCGGTCCAGGCAACACTCAGAATCTGAAACATCCTTTCTGCTCCAGCATTGACCCAGGCACTGAAACAAGACACTGAGCCTCATTAACAACTTTGGACCTGCAATGTCTCTACTGAAAAAAAAATTCCCACTTATCAGGCAATGGAATTTCCTCAAGGGACATGAGCATCATGTTGGAAGTGTGACTGACTCCAGGGGACAATCTAGGCGGCTCTCTCCCCAGAAACACTGAAGTTGATGACAGGGTCAGTGTCCTGAGGCTGATACAACAAATGACCACAAACAGGGGAGCTCAAAACAAGATAAATTGATTCTCTCCCCATTCTGGAGGCCAGACGTCCTAAATCCAGATATTGGCAGGGCCACCTCCCTCTGTAGGCTCTAGAAGAGGACCCTTCATGCCTCTTCTAGCCCCTGATGGTTGCAGGTGTTCTTGGCTTGTGGCCGCATCACTCCAGTCTCTGCCTCCATCATCTCCTGGCTTCTCAGTGCCTGTGTCTTCTCCTTACCTGTCTCTTCTAAGTATATGTGTCCTTGGGTTTAGTACCCACTCTAATCCAGCATAATCTCAGCTCACAATCTTTAAGTATATCATTAAAGACCTTATTTACCAAAAGAGTTCATGTTTATAGGCTTTAGGGGTTAGGATGTATAGACAGATTTTGGGGGGTGTAGGTGGGAGGTACACATTTCAACCCAGTGCAGTGACCACAGCCAGATCAGACTTATTCCTCCCAAAAGGAGTTTTCTCGTGAGAGTGGGTCTTCCAAGGGGGTCAAGCTTAGATGGTTACTCCCACCTGCATTGCTTTAGCATCTCAGCACTCATTGTAGAAGCTCCAGGGTTTCTGAAGGAACACGCTGATGAGTGCATGAATGGGTGGCTAATGCAAGCCTCACAGAGCCTCCAACGGTGGCTTTGACAAAGTCCAGATTTCAGATGACTGAAGCCCGTTGCAGTACTGTGCCCATGATGAAATGGTTAAAACAGGGTCTAGGTGGCACCTGCTGTGTGACTTGGTATCATAGAGGGCCCTGAGGGGTCCCAGGGGAACTGAGTGAAAAAGATGCCTGGGCACCACCAAGTCCTACCTCTGTACCTTCCAGGTGGTAAAAATGAAACCAGCGAGGGGCAAAGATTGACCCAAGTCACCCAGGTCAGCAGGGAGGTGGATCTAGACCTCACTCTCTCCTCCTCTTCCTCCTCCTCACCATCATCATCATCATTATCATCACCATCCTCATGAGAGTGGCACCCAGGGGCTCACTCCCCTCCTGCCAGGTGGTGCGCTCAGCAGCTCACACACATTATCTATTTAACCTCCTCACAACCAAGTGCCTCACCCACTGTGCTCACTCCATTTTATAGGTGGCTCAACAGAGGCTCTGAGGGCTGGGGTCTCTTCCCCAAAGTCTTCCTTCTCCCAGTGAGTGGTGAAGCCAGGATTTGAATTTAACTTGTCCTGACTCCCAAACCAGTGCTCGAAACCAGGGGTGGGCAAATCACAGCACTGGGGCCACATGGGACCACGGCCCAAGACCTCAGCCAGGTCATGTCCACACCACCAAAACCAGGTGATTTCTCAGGAGGGTACAGAGTCTGATTGGAGCACAACTACACCCACTCTTCAGTGTATGGTCTATGGCTGCTACCCGCTTCAACAGCAAAGTTGAGTGATTCATAAAGACAGTACGATACATAAAGCCTAAGATATTTACTTGCTGGCTCTTTTAAAAAATGCTTACCTACCCTGATCTATACCACTCAGATATTATATTATACTGTTCTACAGGGTGGGGCCAAAGTAGATTTACAGTTGTGAGTATGCAAAACACCGCATTTATTCTTGTATGATTTGTTAATTATTGTATGATTTTCCATACAAATAAATACAGGTAACCTACCCTGGCCCCACCCTTGTAATATATGTTATTTGTATTAATTCTATCCTATCATAGTCACTGTATATGAACTACAGTTCATACCATAGATTTAAGTTTTTGCATTTATGATTTCTCGGTCTCTTTTTACATTCAATTCTCACGTGAAATCCAACAATTAATTTCCAAGGAACCAAGCACTCCCTAAAGATGATGGCCTTCTCCTTGGTGTTTCTATCTCCACAGGTACATTTTCAGACTAGATTATTCCCTAAGGAGCCAAGTCAGAAGAAGGAGGAAGAGGAGGAGGAGAAATCGAGAAAAAGCTCAGCGACTTGAACGGCCATGCGTCTGCATCAGAAGACCCATCCACGCTGATTTTCCACCTATATTGGGAAGACCATGCCAACAACAAGTAACTCTTCTGCATCAATAACGCGTCCCCCAGTCCCCGACGGGAAATGACATTACAAAAGCCGGAAGGGACATCAGACACACTGCTTGGCAGCCACATGAACACGTGAAATGACTGTCAGAGTTCAAAGGAAGGCTGAGAGGTGGGGGCGCCGGCTGCACCGCCCCCATAATGCTTTCACCTCATGGGACGAGGCACAGCGACAGCCTGCTCTGACCTGGCCACCAGCTTCCTGACACCCACGCTGACCTGACCTGGGCTTGGGTGGGCAACATGGCTCCCTGCCCGGATGTTGCATGCTCTCGAACACGCCACTTCAGCTACCCGAATACATGCCAAACAGCCTTTCCGGGGTGCAGGCAGTGTGGACCACTGACCATTTCCAAGGCTGGCCTGCACCCTGAAGCCAGCTTATGTTGAGCGCTGCCTCTGTCCCCTGCTCTGTGCTAAGCATGAAGACATTGCCTCATGTCTCTTGTGTGGCCTATTAAGGTAGAAGCTGTTATGATTCCTCATCTATGGATGGAAAAGCTGAGACAAATCAAGGTTGCTTGACATGCCCAGCGTCACAAAGTCAGGGGAGGGGAGGTTCCATCGTTCATAACCAGCAGGCTTCACTCCCTTTAACCCATAATCCTCCTTGGGAGATTCAGCCAAGCAAGCTGAAGCAAGGTTAGACCTGAGGGGGTGAGGGGCTTTTTTCCTCCAGATAAGATAAATCATGAAGCTCCCAACTGGGGATGGAGTTTGCATCAACTTTCATGGCAAGAGGAGTCCTGGGATTGAAGCAGCAACTCCTCTAGACAAACAGGTGTCTGAGCTCGTCCACCTGACTTTAATTAAACTGCCTAGTAAACTCCTACTCATCCTACAAAACCCAGCTCAAATATTCCTTCCACCATGAGGCCCTCCTTATTCCATAAACAGAGTTGATCAACCTTTTCTTTGTGCTCTGGTAGTGTATGTGCAGATCCTTTTGTTACACCTTGCAGGAATGTGTCCCACCCCCAGCCTGGTGAGATCATCAAGGATAGAAATTATGTTTCATGCACTTATGAACCTCTAGCTCGTATTGACAGGAACAATGTTAATAATAACCAGCATTGATTGAGCACATATTACATGCTAGACATTCCTCTAAGTATGTATGTTACATGCGTTAATTTTTAAAATAACCCTAGGGCAGTTGCATGACATTATGCCCATGGCTGGGCTTGGAAACCAATCCTGGCTCTGCCTGTGACCTTGAGTGAATCGCTTAACCTCTCTGTCTTCAGGGTTCTCATCTATAAAATGGAGAGAATCACATTAGTGACCCAGTGGAGTGCTGGAACTAGCTTGTACCAGCTTGCAGGGGCTAACTGTTAAATCTTCGTTAAAGTTCCAATTTTGCCATTGTTAAAAAGTTAACTACACTTAACAATTAAATAAACGATATAAAACACAAAGGTAATGCAGACCCAGAACTTACCACCTCCTAATTATTTGACTATATTCTATTATCTCTGCCCTTGGGCTATTTCTGTCTATGGAATCACCATGGTAGAAATGCACAATAGTGAGCATTTGCCCAGCTCCTCCTGACTCCATGTTTAATGACTCCACATTGGTAGCTTGAATTAGCCACAAGGGGAGTATTTACACCATGGAAATAGGCAGATGCTACAAATCAGTGTTTTCACCCCAGAGAGCAGCTGTTGAGCATGTACCAGCACACCATTACAACTATCTCATAGTGAACAGTCACGTGTGTTAGCCATTATTAGTTACTGATGAAGAAACCGCAGAGAGGAAAGGACCTGTCATGGGTATGCAAGGTTCATATATGCCTCCATTCACTGTGGCTGCTGAGCTGGCCCTTTAACCAGCCAGAACTCAAGGCATACCACAGGACAGGGGCCAATGAATACTTGTTGGGCAGATAACCAAACATTCAATTAATGGGTCTCAAAACTGCTGGCTGTGGAATTGCCTAGGGAACTTGGCTTTAACACAGATCCCTTTGGCATCTCTTGAGCCGGGCTCAGGAATAGGCATTTTGAGCTAGTGTCCCAGGGCCTTCTGACTCTAGGCCTATTGCTGCCTTCATCAGCAGCCTCCCGCTCCAACCTGCTCCTACCTGTGTTCTGTGCCCACCTGACCTGCCATTGGGCATGGCAGCGAATGACAGCTGGCTGTGAGATGGAGAAGCACACAGGGTCTGAACCTTTCACACAGGCCTGCACCAAGAAGGTGCTTGAAGACTGAATGCTGTTCAGAGGCCTCTTCAGAGTGGCAGTATGATGGGGAGCAAAGCGGCTAAAAGTTCCCTGGGGCCAAGAAGTCCTGGCCACATTTGTACACATGATAAGACAAAACAGGGTACAATGTGCATGACACTTGGAAGTTTACAAAATGCAGCCACCTCCCTTCTACTCTAGTCTCCCAATAACCCTATGAGATTAGCAAAGGAAGCACACTTATTTGCAGATCAGACCTCACAGAGGTACTGGCCTAAGCTTATCACAGCTCAGACCTGGAACCTCCTGTTTCAATCTGTGTTTTCCCTCAAAATCGGGTGTGAAGGAGAGGGGTGGGGAAGATGAGGCTGGGGTCCCAATATTTCAATGTTTGTTTATTATCTTGGCTCTGCCACTCACTTGCTGTGTGGCCTTGGGCAAGTTTCTTTTTTGTTGTTGTTGTTTCTTTTTTAAAGATTTTATTTATTATTTCCAGAGAGAGAGAGAGAGGAAGGGAGAGAGTTGGAGAGAGAGAGAAACATCAGTGTATGGTTGCCTTTCACCTGCCTCCAGCTACAGACCTGGCTGGAGACCTGGTTTGCAACCTGGTTATGTGCCCTGGCTGGGCATCGAACCAGTGACCTTTGGGTTCGCAGGCTGGATCCTTATCCACTGTGCTGCCAGGCAGGGCTGGGCAAGTTTCTTAAGCTCTCTGTGCCTCAGGTTTGCTCAAACTGAAAAATAAAAAGCAGGGAAATGATTGGCAGCCTTCTGGTATGGTTTTGCTAATTAGTAGGTGTATAAATGCTTCTTAGGATGTTATACCAAGTGGGTTCAATCATGTGAGAAACAGTAATCATAGTTAACAGCTATAATGACATTGTCACCTTTATGTATTATGTGCCATCTTATGGTTGGCTCTCTTCTTTGAAAGGCAACATACCTTTGCCTTTCAAAGGCAAAGATGGGAGGTGGCAGCATCTTAGGCTGAATTGGACCCCAGGTATTTGCTAGGCACATATTATGTGGTGGTGCTTTGAAGTTCCCTCTGACTCAATGGCCACATGGAATGACTAAGAAGGTCCATGTCAGAGTCCTATGGACACTATGCAACTAACAGGCTTGTGGCCTTGCTCAACTCCCTCAATTCTCTAAGTCCCTTCCAACGTGTAAAACAGGATGACAAAGAAAATCAGCCCTATAGAGTTTGTGTGATTATGGAATTTTAAAATAATATTTTTTTCCTGTGAGGCATCGTAGTCTAGGACAGCAGACCTCAATCCTGGCTGTACCCTAAGCTTAAAACAAAGCCACTGTGCCCCACCCCAGATAAACTGAATTAGAATTGGAATGGTGATGGTATGATGATGGTGATGATGATAATAATGGACATGATGGTGTGATGGTGATGGTGATGGTGATGATGATGATGGTGATGATGATGGCGGTGATGTTGGTGATGATGGTACTGGTGATGATGATGGTGATGATGGTGCTAGTGGTGATGATGATGATGGCAATGGTGATGATGGTGATGATAACAGTAAGGGCAATGATGGTGGTAATGGTGATAATGGTGATGGTCATGATGATGATGATGATGACAATGCTGATGGAGATGTCAATAATGATGGTGATAGTGATGATGATGATGACAACGATGATGATGATGATGGTGATTGCAGTGATGATGGTGATGGTGATAATGGTAATGGTCATGATGATAATGATGATGACAATGCTGATGGAGATGTCAATAATGATGGTGATAGTGATGATGATGATGACAACGATGATGATGATGATGGTGATTGCAGTGATGATGGTGATGGTGATAATGGTAATGGTGATGATGGTGATGGAGATGATGGTGATGATGGTGATGGTCATGGTGATGGTAATGGTGGCAATGACAGTGATGGTGATGGTGATAGATGATGTTTTGTTCTGCCAGCCTGGAATGTTCTTATATAATATCATCTCATGGTTTCTCCACTTGCTTCTTTCATGTCTGTACACCAACCGATGCCTCCTCAAAGAGGCCTTCTCTGAACATCCCATATAAATTGGCACCCCCCAATTCTTTGACAAAATTCACCCTACTTTGTTGCACCTCTCTAGCTCATATTATATAACACATCAATTTGTATACTTATTATCTGTCTCCCCACCAGATTATAAAACCCTGTGAAATGATGCAGATCACACCTTGGAGTTACTGTATAAGACATAAATAAGATTACGTTGAAGAGTTATATTTTCAAGCTCAGAGGTGATAAAAATCCCTGTTTGACAAAATTCTCTCTTTGTGGTTAGTCATTAGGCTGAGATTTTATGGGCTGGGCTGAATAAGGAACAAGAACAAAGAAAGGAAGAGAGAATGTGACCACAAACATGCACATACACACTTTCTCACACTCACACACACACACACTTACACTCATGCTCACACACACAAACTCACACATACACACTCATATTCTCACACTCACACAGTCACACACACTCACACAAGCTCACACACACATACTCTCACACTCATGGTCACACACACACAAAGCTCACACATACACACTCACACACCCTCTCACACTCACACATACTCACAAAGAAAACAACAGAAGGAACCTCGTTAGCATATAAACAAAAGGTGGGGGTAACCCTTAAGCTTTCCCTCTGACAGCCAGTGGCGGCAGTGATGAATTTGTGAAGTTATCTAATTTTCCACTGTTTTAATTAGAGACTTGGGCTCTGAGGCCTCGCAGCTGGCGTCTTTGTGCTGCATTCTGTAGCCTGACAGAGAAAAATGTCTTCTCTAACGTCAGCCAAGCTCTGAGCCTGACCTGAGCGAGCGAAACTTCTGGGATTCATAAACTTGTGGTTTCTGGGCAGAGTGTCATTTGAACCAGACCTCCTCTTCACAAGCCCCCTCAGAACCAAGGTGGGGGGACCACCACCCTGGCAGGGGAGCTGGGGAGAAGGCAGGGACCAGGAAGTGGCCCTTGGGTCATTCCTCCGGTTCCTGAGCCTAGCCCACATGAAATGGAGTCTCCTTATAGCTTCTAATTGAGCCCAGCTTGGAGAGGCGAATGCTCGCGTCCCTGAGACAATGCCTTTGATTGCAGAGTGTGTTCTCTGAGTAATTTAATTTATTGCTCATCTTTTGCCAAGTGATCTTTTACAATGCTGCATTTGATGAACATGCAGCTGGGGCAGAGATTCTCCCCACCTCTTCAGCTCTCTGGCCTCTGTCTTCCCGTGACTCACTTTGAAAAGAGGCAGGATAGGAGGTGGAGAAAGGGCCCAGGGGTCAGAGGAACGCGCTTCTCACCTCTGCCCCTGACCGGTGGGCACCACCACCCGTGAGCCTGCCTTCTCATCTGCCAAAGGACTATCAGAAGAATATTGGTTGGCCTGGGCAGTGGTGGGGGCGGAGAGGAAAAGGTGTTACTAACTTAGGGGGGTGGGGGAAGGAAGGCCCCTGTGAGATTCCATTTGGCTTTGGGGTGAGGAAAATATTTTAGATGTGTGATAAATGCTCAGTATCGCTGAGACCACCTGGAACAACAGAGTCCACCTTTATCGGAGCTCTGCCTCTGAGCACCTGCTCAAAAACAACTGCTGAGCAGCATCTTCCACTGCCTTGTAGCTTTCTGCCCATGGCTGGGGCCAACCTTCCTATCAACATGGCAGGGAAGAAGCCGCACCCTATACCCTATGCCCTGCCCATGGGGGATGCCCAGGAGATAGTCGTGGTTGCTGGTTCCATGACAGTAAGGAAAATGACGGTGGCACCATGTCCATAGCAGGTAGGAAAAGGATGAATGTGATTGGGTTTGCTGGGTGACCATAGCAGCAGTTACCCCAGATCATGAGCTCAGTGAGTGTTCAGAGAATACTCGCAGGCCATGTCTGGACCTGGCAAAAACTTAGCTCAGAATCACGTGCAGAAGAGAATCTCACAATGAGTCAATTGCTTACCTGCGTATTCATAAAATGAAAAGGAAGAAAGAAAAGAAAGAAAGGAAATTTTAGCCCAGGTTGTTTTGCTCCTACATGATCAAATGATTATTATAAATGGTCATTTTTTGGTCATATAAAAATTAAGTGGGTCAAGCTGCTTCCAAGTAGTTTCGCTGTGTCCCAGAACAAAGCTCAAGTGTGTCCGGAAATACACAAAGTATCTGGCATCCAACAAGGTAAAGATCACAGTATCTGGCCTCCAAGTCAAACCCTTCCAGTATGCAAAGAACCAGGGAAATGCAAACCATAATGAGAAGGAAAAGTCAACTCATCAAAACCCACCGGGAATGACACACATGTAGAATTAGTAGACAAGGGCATGAACTGTTATTGTAACTGAATGATAACCGTGTAACAGGGGAGCGGGTCTTCCCTGCCCTCACCCAGCCATCAGAATGGTCCTGAGAGGAGAAATTGAGGGCGTTGGGCCACCTGGGTTGCCTCCCTGTTCTGCAGGAAATGCGTCTGGAATGAAGTGAGGAGAAGGTGAGCGAGAGAGACAGAAAATTGCATCATGACCCTTGGCAACCCCCAGCCTCTCTCAGCCCCAATCCTAGAATCCACACCAAAAGACAAGTGTGGTAGAAAGGCTCCAGCACACAGCGTTAAGATGGACTCAGGGGTCATTACCAGCTTACACCTACCTTCTGGGTGTCTTGGGCAATTCAGCTGAACTCCCTGAGTCTCAAGTTTCTTTATGAAGCTGGAAGGGAACCTGTAGGGTGAGGGTTAAATGTGTTTGCTTTTGTGGAGCAGGTGCCTCAGGGCCAGCCACTCTGGGAGCACCCAGTGCCTGGTGCCTACCGGTGCCTCTTGTCATTACACACACCCCTCCTACTTGCCTTGCTCAGCACCCAGCATCAGTACCAGTCAGCCTGGAAGGTACCCGAGCTGCCCCACTGCCCTTGCCCGATCCATTCCCCAAGTCCTAGGGCTCTGACGGCTCGTGTATCTGGGGTGATGTTCAAATTAATCATCCACTGCCATGGCATGGTCTCCTGGAGACACCTGCCCTCAGACATTGCAGCCCAAACGTCAGGGTTAAGGTGTCCAAGATGGCGAGGGGGTGGAGAGCACTCAGAGAACTCAAGGTGTGGCATGTACCCACCAGCCTACAGGTCTTTCAGTGTTTCAGCCATCCCTCTTTCTCTCCCTCAGCCATCAACACAGATCGATTGCTGCATGCAGGCTCTCAGGCCTAACTGCAGTGCATTCTCTTTTTTCTTTCTTCCTTCCTCCCTTCCTTCCTTCCTTCCTTCCTTCCCTCCCTCGCTCCCTCCCTTCTTTCTTTCTTTCTTCCTCTTTCTTCTCTTTCTCTTTTTTCTTTTTTTCTTTTTTTTTGGGTAGTACATTCTCATATTCTCTGCCTGACTCATCCATTTCCCTGCGAAGATCCTCCCCAACTCTCAAGATTTTTGTGTTTGAATGGTTCCATCTCTAGCTCCAGGGAGCTGTGTGTCACCATAGTATTACATTCAAGTCACTCCAAAAAAAGTCAAGCCTGGGACATTGGTTTTGGGGGAGGAGGCTTGGGGGATTGCTGAGCTGGCAGGAGAACTGGATCTGCCAGCCACCACGTTTGCTGTCAATCAGGAGGAACTGTGTGAGGGTGAATTTCTCCCAGGAAAGCAGAGCGGAGGAAATGAGAGAGAGGTATACAGTCTCTGTGATGTTATCGCAACACCTAGATCTAGCCGGACCTGAAGCTGAACTGCCTCTGACTTCTCAGGAAACTGAGCCAATATTCTATTTTTCAATTCAGCCAGGTTGAGCTGGGCTTCCTGACAGTTGCGAGTTGTGAAGGCTGCACTGATACCATGACTCCTTCCTCCAGGTCCCCACGAGTCAGAGAAGAAACTAGGGAGGCCCCTAAGGGGCTAAATTCCGCTCAAGGTTAAGCCCGCTCCTCCATTGGAAGCCCCGGGAGCTGGCAATTCCATGCAACCTGGGGTGGAGGAGCCAGCGATTCTGACATGCCCTCCCCTATCCTCTTTCATTCAAGCCCCAGTCTTTACATCTTCCAGCAGGGAGTTCCAACAAAGCTGGCGGCTGGGTCTGTGGGGAAATAGGGACGCCTCCACCCCTCCCAGGTACAGGCCTCATGAAAATGAGGGCCAAGGCCCTTAGGCTTGAGAACATGTCCGTCTGTTGGGTGAGGGAGTTCGCCTTGCCTTACTGGGAATACGCAAAACTCACAGTTCTGGGGACTGGTGCTAGATGTGCTGTCTCAGGGGCTGTTCCCATCCCCAAGCTGCACCTGCAGGTCAGGTTTGCAGGCACCTTCTGCCATGAGCATGATGGTACGGAGGGGCAGGTGGGGCAGGGATGTCTGCCTGGTGAAGGACACTAGTGACAAAGCTGAAGCCCAGCGAGAGCCCAGAGGAGCGCGCTTCCCCTCTGCAACTCCCACCTCCCTCCCTCCCTCCCTCCTCAGACCTTGGACTCCCCTTTTGTTCCCTCTCCTGTCTTCCTCTTTCTGTATCTTTTCCTCTCTCTTTCCCTCTCCTCTCTGTCCCTTCCCTCTCTTTTACTCTTTCTTCCTCTCCCTGTCTTCTTGTCAACATCTGTTACTTGTCTGGGTGTCTATCCATCTGTCCCAACCTCTCTATGAAGCTTTGAATCCTTCACATGTCTCCCCTGTTATTTGATCCCATCTGCTTCTCTCCCTCCTGCCCTCCTCCCATCCCATCTCTCTGCCTCTTTTTCTCCACCTCTCTCCCTCTCTTATCTATCATCTATCATTCTATATCGCTACCTCCCTCTCTTTCCCCACCCCATCTCTCCCTCTTCCATCTCTCTGTTTCTTTCTGTCTCCGTCTCTCTCCCACCCCCAATTGCTCTCCTTTCTCATCTCTCTTTCTTCCATCTCTATCTCCCTCCTGACTTCCTTCTTTCTTTCTTATTCCCTTTATCCCTTTTTTCAGTCTCATGATCAACCATGGGAATGCCAGGACAGATGAAGGCCCAACCCTTGGCTCTCCCTGACACTGAGCCAAGCAGGGCAATATGACGTAGCAAGGGACAGAGAGTGTCAGCCACATTTCCATCTTGGCAAATGCTGCAAGGCCCCGAGAGGAGGTTTGGTGCCTATTCCGGACAAAACTTCAGTCCCAGGTGACAGGAGTGTGCAAAGTATTCAGGAAACGGAAGTCTACCAATGGTGGGAAGAATCCACTCTCATTAGCCCTTGGGCTGCCCTTCTAGGCTTTTCCTGCCTCGTTGGCCTCCACCAGAGCCTCCCAAGTCTCAGCGCTGGAGGCTGAGCTGCTGCATGTCCCCACTGAAGGCTCTATGGACTGTGGACCAGAGTCCAGAACTGCCAGATGCCAGCGTGACAGGGCTTAGTAACTGCATCCTATAGGATGGTCGTAATTAAGTACCGTTAACTGGGTACTTAAGGCAATTTCCTCTCAGGTTTGGAGGCCTGAAGTTCGAACTCAAGGTGTCGGCAGGGCTGTGCTCCCTCTAAAGGCTCCAGGGAAGAACTGGTTCCCTGCTTTTCTCTGTGTGTCTGGCCTTGCAGACACATCGCTCCAGCTCTGTTGTCACTTGACCGTCTTCCCTCCGTATGACTGTCTTTGTACCTCTTCCCCTCTTCTTAAAAGGACAGCAGTCATATGGGGTTAAGGGCCCACACATTCCAGTACGACCTGTCTCACCTGATCACATCAGCAATGACCTTATTTCCAAATAAGGTAACATGTCCAGGAAGCATATGGATTTGAGGGTGGACACTTCAATAATTAAAGCAGCATGTGCGGTGGGGCCTGGGGAAGGGTTGGAACCCCACTTTACTACATTGAGTCACGAGCCAGTTGAAGAAAATGAATGAGCTGATAAATTGTGAGAAGGCTATGTATGAACCATGTCACTTCCCTCTCTTTCGTCAACCCCATTCCCAAATCCTGTGTGTACATGAGAGATAGAGAGACGGGGAGAGGGGGGACAGACAGATAGAGAAGTCAGCCTGACTGAGCCTGAAGAGACTGGGGGAATGGTGAAAGAGAACTGGAGAAGAAGAACCATGTTGCCTGGGCCCCTTTGAGAAACACAGGAATTAGAAACTGGAGGAAAATATTTTATGAGACATGCTGCTATTGAGGGTGATGGGAATCCATGCGATAGACTTGAAAAAGCGCGTGTGAAACCAGGGCCAGCACACTACAGCCAACCCTAGCCCGCCACTGACTTTTGTCAATAAAGCTTTATTGGAACACAGCCACGCTCACTTGGTGTGTGAACTGTCTCCGGCTCCTTTGGCCATATGGTGGTTCAGTAATTGTAAGTGGGACTGTGTACCTACAAACCAGACAATGTTTACTGTCCGCCCCTTGACAGAACCTGTCGGCTGACCCTTGAAATGAAAGTTCAAATTTCTTTTCCTGGATCACTCTGCAGCCAGAGCTGTTTCATGCAAATGCTAAGCCGGAAGGCAGCGCCGGAGTACAGTGGGCCTTTGCATGTAGCCACTTAGCCTGCAGGTCGTATGGGCTCAAGTGGTATCTGAAGACCTTTTCTATAAAAACAAAGGACAGAGCAACAAGAAAAATACCATCAAGGATGAACAAGGAGTGAGAAATGGTGCTCAGGTGGGAAGGTGCAACCGGAAATGTGGCTGGGCGACTGAGCCAGCAGGAGGCACGAGGCCGACTCACCCTGATCCTGTTACATCTGCTGGTTTTGTGGTTCGTTTACCCATGTTTCCCTCTTCATATCTATCTAATTATTTTAATCTAGTCTCTTAGTGTTCCAGGGGTGCCGGTTACCGTGAGCGCCAAAATCAGCAGCCTGAACCCGAGTTTTCACCAGGCAGGGATAGGTTCCAACAGCCTCAGGTGAGAGAAGGCAGGAAGGTGGCTGGGCCAGAACCTCGGGGGTCGGCACGTCCCACCGATGTCCATTCTTGCAGGGGAGCAGGATAGGCAGCCAGCAGCTGCTCCAAGGGGCTTGGGAGAACTTCCGGGAGGTGGGGGCTTCCGATCTGGGCCTTAGGAATTGAGTAGCTGTTTACGAAACAGGCATGGAGGGTGTACCCCGTAGCTAAGGAGCTCTGAGCCCATCCTCCTGACTCCCTCCCTCCTCTGACCAAGGAACAGGGATGGCAGGAACACTTCATGCTGTCGCTAGGGCCTGCGAGAGCAAAAGTTTAAACAGAGCAGGCGCCTGAGGTCAGGGTGAAAGGAAACAGAGCTGGAGGATGAAAGAGGAAAAGAGGGAGAAATAGAAAAGGGCGGGGCAGGGAAGAGAAAAGGAGAGGAGAGGAGCTTGACCTGGAAGATTGGGGGTCCCAAAGCGTCAGCTATTCAAAGATAACAGCTCGAAACCATGGCTCAAATGTGCCTGACATTTATGTCTCTTATGTAACCTCTCGGGGCAGTGCTGTTATTTTTTCATGTGCTACAAATGAGGGTTGGAAGAGACCAGCTCAATAACATGCAGCTAGGAAATGACAGAGCAGGATTTGAACCCAGACCATCTGGCTCCAGCACCCTCCCTCCAGCACCGGGTGAGCCTCACCTGTCTCACCGGTCTCACCTGCCAATTGTCAACAGGATTGTCCCAAGAAATCAGACACCAAGAAGTCAGGAAGAGGGGCTCAGTTGGCCTCAACTGGCCTCAGCAGCCTGATCCACCCTCCGTGCCTGTTTCATGCTCAGCTCCCCAGGGGAACATGTGCTCATTGCTTCCCCAGGGTCCCCGCCTATGGGAAGGAAACTCGGGGGACCCGCAGGGCCTGGCTAGGGTGAGGGCCACAGCTGGGCTGCGCTTGGCTACTTCCACAGTTGGTCATCATCCAGCTGAGGTGGGGCCACCTCCAATGGCCCCCTGTCTTCTACTGCCTTTTGCCTTCACTTGGATCTTTCCAGCTTTCTCCCATAGATAAGGAGAGACCCTCAAGTTCACTGCCTTTTCCTGACCTGCACCACCACTGCTGAGCAGCTGCCTGGGGCCTCCCACCAAGACAACCAGCAACTTGGCAAGATGTGGAAGGCTGCAGTGGGGCCAAGGGGGAGGGGGACAGTGCAGCTCTGTGAGGACACTTGTCCTTTCTAGACTCCAGGCCCTTGCCCCCATGAATCTTGATGTCTGGGACACCCTTGTTCTCATCTGGAAAGACTCCCCACATCCTGAGGCACACACCCGTTCAATGGAGATGTGTCTCTACTTCCTTTGAGCTCATGAAACCTGCCTCCCTACCATTCATAGCTGAGCTGCCTATGTCCACCCCAGGGCATTGCCTGTGCCCGGCACAGAATACATGTTTACTGTTGCGTAAAACCTCTCAACCTGTGCTGACTGTGAGCCAGGCACTGCCTGAGCACTACCTCCCTCTCCACGACCCCAGTCCCTCCGGAGAGAGATCAAGGGCTTGGATACCACTTCCAAAATGTCACCAAGTCCCGGGTCTGGGAAATGCGTGTTCGTACCTCCTGGGAGCACCACATTATCTCCAAGAGAGGAAAAGAGAGTGGCCCCTTCTCAAGTTGTCAACCATGTGGCCCTACCGCCAACTCTCCCTTCTGCCTTGGGTGCTCGAAAATCCAGGTCTGCGTCCAAGAGTTAAAATAATATACATTCTACAGTGGCTGATACCAGGGGACATCCAGGGCTTCTTAGGAAATCATATTCCGTGGGCCCTGTAACTGGAAACACCCAGTTCCCACCAGAAAAGAAAAGAAAAGCCATCCATTTCCAGGCAGCCGATCTAGTGCAGGACCCCGGGTCTCCAACCCCATCACGTCGGCTGCACTCGGAACACCTGTCCTCCAGCAGGAACAGACTTCTTCCAAATAAACACACCGCCGCTGGGAAGGAGGCCTGGCTGGGGAAAGGAATCCATCCGCCCAGCTCCGGACATCCTGGACAACAGTCAAATCGCTTCCTTCCACTGTCTTGGAGAAAAATGGCATCTTCATCCAGCCAATTCTTTTTTCCTTCTCGACTGGAGAACCATACTGAGAATGTTTTCCAAAAAGCCAGAACAACCTGGAAAGGTTCCCTGGACTTAACAGAGCCTAACGGCTTTCTTTCATTCATTCCTTCATGCCTTTGTGTATTCATTCAACCCATCCATATTGAGCCCCTGCTCACAAAATAACACCCTGTGCGAGGGGTATCGTGTTGAAATAGGTCCCTTTCCGTGGTGCTCTTGCTCTGTTATTATCAACCCAAGTGTGGTGAAGGAGGCTTAATTATCTGCCAAAGAACCACTGCTGGGAGGTGGCTACCCAGCCAGGAGCTACACTTACTGGCCCACCAGGCAAAGAGGTGGGACTATGTGACTCGAGACCAGTTTTCATCAACAGACTGAACAGAAGGAAAGTTAACATTAAAGTCCCAGGAACCAAAGAAGCGTCCGTCTCACCATGTTCTCTGTCCTATCTGCAGGCTGAATGCAGAGGCCCAGCACCCTGGGGGAGGGCAGAGCCAGCCACTCGATGGAAAGAGCCTGCGACCCCAAGTAACTATGTAGGAGCCACTTCATGAGCCTGTTCTGTGAGCAGGAAACCCAGGAAACTTGATCCCACCCACACATGGTATCTAAGATACAGTCACGCCGAATAACAACGTTTTTGTCAATGACAGAGGCATATGCAACAGTGGCCCCATAAGATTATAATGAAGCAGAAGAATTCGCATTGCCTGGTGACAATGTAGAGTTGACACGCTGTAGCACAACGCACTACTCCAGTGAGACTGGTATAAACAAACCTACTATGCTGCCGGTTCTATTGAAGTAGACAATTATGTTATTGGTTTATGTACTTACGCTACTTAGAGCCTTATTTGTACATGTTCTACTTATTTTAAAAATAAAAGCTGCCTGCGAACCCAAAGGTTGCCAATTCAATTCCCAGCCAGGGCACATAACCAGGTTGCAAGCCAGGTCTCCAGCCAGGTCCGTAGCTGGAGGCAGGTGAAAGGCAACCAGACGTTGATGTTTTTGCCCTTTCTTTCCCCCTTCCTCCCCCTCTTTCAAAAAATAATGAATAAAATCTTTTTTAAAATAGAAATAATAAAAAAATAAAACAATAAAAAATAAAAGCTTTGCTATGAAACATGCGGTGTTGTGCGGGCAGCAGCCTCATAGTCAATGATTACCACGTCTCCTGATTGCGTCATTTTCTGTTGTGCTGGGTTTAATTCAGTGCTGTGGGTGTGTAGCAGGCTAGGCCATCTAGGTTTGTGTGGGTGCATTCTATGACATTCACATAACAGTGAAATCGCCCAACAATGCATTTCTCAGAAGGTCTCCCCATCGTTAATCAGCATGTGACTATGGAAGTCACCCCCTTGAGTGGAGCAGAGCACCCCACACAGGCCATGGGAGGGACCCAGGGACACTTTCTCACACTTAGTGGTAATCAAAAGGCCCTTTGGGAATCGAACGAAAACCTCCGCACCCTCTTCTAGAAATTACGTGCATAATTTACACATAGGTAATATCATGCATACTTGATCCAATTTCTATTTGGGGAAGATTATCTCTCTCTCTAAAAGTCCTTTACGGGCATTGGGGGAAATCCTGTTGTAGATGGGTCAGTGTTTGAGAATTTAACTGTTAGTCAGGGTTATTACTTGAAAGCAACAGAAACTGTCTCTAGCTAGTAGAAAGAGAAAAGGAGTTTGTTAGAAGACCCTGAGGTAGCTGATCGTTGCTGTGAGGGCTGGAGAATCAGACTCAGGGCTCCTGCCCAGCGCAGCACCCAGCCACCGCCATTGCTGCTGTGCCAGTCGCTGCCTCCAACGCCGCTGAGCTGGGACCCCAGGGAGCAAACTAGGAGACAGGGCTAAGCTCAAGGGCTGATGACAAGGGAGAGATCTTGGGAGCAAGGAGAGAAAAGCAGAATTGGGCAGATGGGGAAGCTGAGCTATGAGACGGTCCCAGCAAAGGACTTAGCTACTCCATGGGGAGCTGGGAGCTGGGTGCTGGGCTGGCCTTCCAGAGCTACCCCAGGTCAGGGTGAGAGGCAGCTCTTACACCCCTGTGAAATCAGTCAGGGGATGCAGCCACCACCCAAAAACAGAACATGACCTTGGGCGAGGTGCATTTCTTCTGCTATGGCCATGCCCAAAGAGAGTTTATCTCTTGGCTGTCCTCCCAGAGCCTAAGGGAGGAGGGATAAGCGCTCTTTCTCAAGGGGGATCAGGGGAACACAGCCCAGTGCCCGCCTGTCCCCAGCCACCCCTGTTAGAAAGAACGGGTGATGACAAAGCCCCCGACTTAATGTCCAGCGCAGATGTGCCTGACTGGAGCCCAGGCCGTGTGCCCTCATCTCAGGCGCAGGGAGGAGGGGATGGTGAGGAATCTCCACTTATAATCTGAGCTCTGCTCTCCATGATGCACAAGGAGGGAGATTCCCCAAACACAGGTAGGGCGCTGGGTGGCCAAAAAAATATCAAGTGGTCACTACAACATAAGTGAGCTAGTGGCCAGTTAGGGGTCTGGCAGGAGACAATGGAGGGGAGTTTAATTAAAGGAAACTCTCTGGAAAGTGTGTCAGGGAAAATCACAGATGGTACAGAGCCTGGACCCCAAGGGGAGTCCATAAACCAAGAGCAGGGGGAGTCTATAAACCAAGAGCTTAGTCTATAAACCAAGAGCAGGACATGTACCGTCAGCCACCATCTGGAGACCTGGTGACCCATCAGGGAATGCCAAGAGGGAATAAACACCCTGCCTTCCTCCTCCCATTTTTCAATGATGTGAAAGTCACCCAACTGACACACCCCCACCTCTTAAAATTAGGAAGAGCTAACTAACATCTTTTGTGTTTTCAGTCAGCGTTGAGCATCTTGCTAACACTTGACATAAGAATACGTACATCATCTCACTTTCTCTCGCACTCGTCCTGAGACTGGCCCTATTTCATCTGTTTATAGCAGATACTTTTGGTGCCCTGTTTTCAGTCCTCACCCTGACCCTTTTGCACACCCTGACCTGAGCCCCAGAGCCAGCACCTGCTTGTGTGACTTGGAATTACTAACACCCTGAACTGGCCAGAGGGCTGAGGAGCGAATACCCTGCAGAGACACCCACCAATGATGATGGAAACGAGACTGTAAATAAATACCTCAGCCCCCTCGCCACCACTCTGGATGCCCCTAAGGTGTCTGCCTTTGGCCTCTACATATCTAGGTGGGTTTAAGCTCCCATAACCCACATTGGTAACCAACTTAACAACATACCTGCACTGGCTCCTTCCCTCCTGCCCGACTTTGTGAGGAAAGGGAGTACTTCTTGCAACCTCCTCCCCAGTGACCGCCCCATTCAAATCCATGTCACAGGCTCTGCTTCCAGGAGAACCAAACAGAAATGAAGAAGCCCCGGGAGCTTACGTGGCCCACTCCAAACCCCATAGCCTCACAGGCTGAGTGGCCAGGGCCCGCTGCCTCATTTTCCCTCCCCTGCACCTCCCTGAAGCTGCAGGTCTTGGAAATTGTGGCATTCCCAAGTACAGAGTCTCCTCAAGTTCTTGGGTGTGTGCCTAGCAATTGTCAGGGCTCTCTGTCTTATGTGCACCAGGAACAGTGCAGACTTCTCTCTGCCAAAGAATGCTCCAGAAGGAGCCTGGCATTGCCTCTGGGTGGTAGCCAGCCGTGTTCCTGCCCAGGCACTCAGAACGCAGGGCCTGCTGCTCCCATCCACCGAGCCGAGGTGCAAGGAGGGTCTGCTTCGTGTCAGCAGCAGTGGACAGTGACTCCGGGCAGGCCTGCGCCTGGCACTCTGCGTTCAGTGCTGTGTCCCATTCTCACTGTGACCCTCTCACCTGCTGTCCTAACTACTGTTCTGAGCATGTCACTCCCCAGCCCAAACCCCTGTCCAGTCCCTGACTAATAGTCTAGGTCCTTAACCTGGACTCCAAGCTCCTATGAGTTTCAGGCCCCAGTTCCCACACTTCTCGGGCCTCATCCTCCACCATCTCCTCTTGCGTGGCCCTCAGTCCCAGCATGGGGGGCGCGGGGAGAGCCGGAGCCGGAGCCACAGCATAAATGCGAGCTGACATGCGCTCCTAGCTCACAATCCAGCATGGTCTCGGTGATTCATCCATCTATCCATCCTCTCAGCATCGGGGAAACTGAGGCACAGAGGGAGCTTGTACGCACCTTACTCAGGGTGAGCTAAGTCTGGACTTGACAGTTGTTAGGTGAGTCTGTACATGCTACCACACCCAAGTGTTCAGAGGGCACTGGCTGAGCCGTCTGGATGGATGGGCAGCAAGGATGATTCGAGACATTGACAAGAGATGCAAAGGAGGTTGAATGGGTGGTCTCAGAAGGCTTCCAGGAGGAGGCAGCCTTTGAGCTTGGACTTGGTGGGGGAGGGTTGACCAGTGAATTGGCCATTTGGCTGGAAGAACATATGCTCGTCTCAGTTCTGGGAGACCAAGCTGGTCAGAAGAACTCCTGGAAAGACAAGACAGGTAATTGTCCCAAGCTGCCCAAGGGCAAGACACAAGGAGCTGTTCATTGGGGGAACCCATCCAAACACCCATTTGTTGTTGTTGTTGTTGATGTTATTGTTGCAAATTCCTAAGGTATTTTGAGTAGAGTGTGAAATTGCATTTATACAAAGGGGTGGGAAACTTTCTGAGCAGCCATTTATCCCCCGAAATAGGTTCGCGAGCCTTGTGGGAGGCTGAACCCGTGAATTCTATTTCACACAGCCCAGGGCTTCTCCATCAACCGCTGTTGCGCTGGCTGCCTGGGAGAGCAGCAAGGTTGGTTTCTCTTCTATTTTTGTACCCTTGAATGTCTGGATGCACAGTCACCCACTGGATATGTGTGTTTAATTTGGCAGTGGGATATTGGAAAGGGCTGGGAAGCCCTCGAGATATTTGGAACTGCCAAGGAGATGGTCATTGGCTTATAACAAATTTGCATTCCTATACATCAGCTCCTCGGGATATGGGCTTAAAAAAGACATTTATTCATCAACCTGCATGGAATTTGGTCTTGGGGCTGCTGGTTTTCATTCCTCTCTCCTGACCATGTAATCAATCATGTAAATACCAACTGTAAACTGTAAGGAACAATGGAGTCACGCAGTGCATTTGTAGGAACCTGGCACAGCCAAAGCCTGGTGGGCAGTGGGGCTGGATGGGGTTTGGACAGCAGGAGATTCAGAGTCTCATTGCTATGGACACATTGTGTGGGTCCATCCCCCAAATTAATATGTTGAAGCCCTAGCTCCTACTGGGATGGTGTTTGAATGTGGGACCTCTGGGAGGCAATTAGGATTAGATGAGACCATGAGGGTGGGGCCCTCATGATGGGATTAGTGGCTTTATCAGAGGAAGGGTCATTTGAGGAACATGGAGAAGGTGGCGGTTTATAGCCAGGAAGAGAGTTTTTACCAGCAACCAAGCCTGCTGGCACCCTGATCTTAGACTTCCAACCTCTAAAACTCTGGTAAATAAATGTCCTACAGTTGTTGAAGCCACCCAGGCTGTGGTGTTTTGTTATGGCAGCCACGGAAGGTAGCACAGATGGTTGGGAGATGTCTCAGCCAGCAGTAAGCTGGGATGGAAACTGGGCTAATAAGTCAGCATCAGAGAGGTTCAATAAGAGAATTGGGTGGAAGCAATAAGGAGGCAACCAGGCTCATCCTGTCTCCTATTGGTAATAGAAGCCCTTCCTGGAGTTTCAGTAGGACACATGGCCACTAAGCTGGAAATTCAACTTCCCCACCTCCCCTTCAGTTGGGTGTGGTCATGTGACTGCGCACTCTCCAAGGCGGTATGCATTTCCATGTTACTTCATTGGATGAATATTTTACTTCCACTGTGCATTTCCTGCCCTGGCTGAGCATAGACATGGTGCTGGAGGGTCAGCTTCCATCATGGGGACAAGACCATCATCCCAAGATATGACAGCAGGAGGAGGACTGAAGGACCTGGATCCCTATGTGACCCTATGCAGCACAGCTAGCCACCCTGATCTGCCCACTACTGAGGGAGAACCAGGACCCTGCTTGTGTGAGCCACTGTCCTGAGGGGTCTTATTGTTGCAGCAGCTGAGCCTGAACCTGACTAATCCATGGGCTGAATCGGAAATTCACTCCCTGGGGAACTATTCTTCTCATCTTAAAAGGATTTTCTTAGGAAGAAGTTGGCTGTACATCCAACGGTTTGTTATAATGGCAAATCAGATAGGCTTTATTCAGAGCTGAGGCCCATGGGTCGTGCTTGTACCCACATGTCCACCTAGACATGCTGGCTCCTTAGAGAAGCACAGGATGGTTTGTTATGTTCATGGCAGAAGGGACAGAAAGGGCCCCATGGAAATGCATGGAAGTGACTTCTGGGAACCCCCTTTTACAGAAGGTATATAGTGACCTGGAGTTAAGCAGAGATGGGTTCAGATCGTGGTCCCACCTCTTAACTACCAGTACTAGTTATTGGTGCTGCATGAACACTTTTGCCAGTCTCCCAATTTTTCCTTCTGAGCTTCTAAGCATGTAGCAGGGTTATATTTTCTAGGCCATAAAACTAGTTCTGGTCAATGAGTCGTGAATGCAACACTATTTGATTTCTGGCATGAGACCCTCAAGAGTTCCTTTGCTCCCAAAAGCAGAGTCCAACATGGAAACTGCTCCATCAGCCTAGGTTCCTGAGTGAGCTCAATGTCCCAACAACACACAATGAACATATGGCACGATCATAATTAAACCTTTCTCCTTTCAAGCCATTGAGATTTCAGGGTTATTTATGACTGCAGCAGAACCTCAACCTTAAGTTACTCAGCTTCTCTGAGCTTCCATTTCTTTACCTTCAGTGCCAAGGGGATGTGAAAAAGATGTTTCTGCCCTAATTCAGTTTGTGGTCAGATCAGGAAAAAGATATATCTATTAAGTGTTTAATAAACACCCTAGCATTTGGTAGGTTTTCAATCAAGCCTCCTGATTCCTGCCAGGAAATTCTGATTGAGCTGCATCTGACACCCATGGCTTTCACTTTCCCACCTTTTCTTCTCTCCCTTGACTTCATCTGCAGACAGCTTAATTTGGCTGAAGCCCCCAGGCTTTGACGTGTGCTGTTTGACACCCAGGTGACATGTTACAAACTCCAGGAATCTCTGTCAGGAAGGCGAGGCAGCAGTGCTAGTCAGTTTCCTTGAGAGTGAAGGGTTATTATGATTTTTTAAAATTCTTTGAGTCGATCCTTTCCATTAGCTGAACTTTTATAGCTTGGAAAGAAGACAGCAAATTGTATGCATTTCCAAGAATTCTTAATGCAAGTTTCGTGGAGTCCTGGGCTCATTGAGCATGTACCTAAGTCCCAGTTTGGGACCCGGAAAACTGGGCATGCTCCCCAGCAGCCGATCTTGGGTTTGCTCCTGGGCAATGTGACATCCCAGTGCAGCCAACAGTACAGGCTCAGGGGCCGGTGGTGTGGGTCCCAGCTATGTCTTTACCACTCACCACCTGGCCCCTTTACCCTCTCTGAGCCTTAGTTTTCCTCTCTGTAAAATGGGATAATAAAAGTGTCTACTCAGAGGGTTGCTGCTGGGTTAAAGCAGTTGACACATGGAAGGTGTGTGCAAACCATGACTAGCATAAAGTAAAAGCTCAGAAAAATTCTAACTGCTATTAGTATTAATGTTACTATTCCTAATTTGGACCTGGACCAGTCTGTCTCTTCTTCCTGAATTCTTCTCCTAAAGAGCCCCTCCTGCCCATCCAACATTCTCAGCCACAGTTTTTGACATACTGATGACTAAAGATCCTCTGTGTGATCACAAAAATATTCTAGAAAGAATTATTCAAATGCTACATACAGTTGCTAAATATGCAAATTATTCATTTCTTATTTTATAAATTGGGCTTGATTGATGAATCAAAGTTTTACAAAGTTGTAAACATTTCATACATTATCCCTGATTTCATAGAACCTGATAGATGGTTCTCTCTCTCATAGGATCCCTCTCATTTGCATGTTATGTGTTTTCTTAGTGGTATAGATTCATTGAAAACAGTACACAAAACAACTTAAGTGAGGAACAATTAGAAACATGTATGAGCAGAAATATGAAAGTGAAAAATCACTAGCAATGTCCCAACCAATAGGTGAGCCCTGTTCACCCATTCACCTATATTCTCCTGCACAGATACCCAGGGGCCATTGTACCAGTCTTCTCTGTTTCTTAAGATCTTACCCCTTTTGACCCTCACACCATTTAGAAATCTAGTTTGTTCATTTTCCAGCTAAAGCCCCAGGGCTCAAGATGTTCACCAACACACAGTAGGAAATGGTGGGAGGTACAATCAGCCAGGTACTTTAAGGTGAGTTTCCAGGAATCATGTGACTGTAGGGGAGGGGAAAGGATGAGGACAGGACAGGGGAGGGACTGAGGGAAGAGGTGGTCTCCAGGGGATCTCTGGAGCCACGAGCTGCTTCACAGTGTTGCTTCAACTATCAGCTGAGGGAAGAAAAATACACTCACATATTTTTAAGTCCCTAAGACCTCAAGAAGTATAGACTGGGCAGAAAAGGTGCACTTGAACCTTTGGGTACCATCCCACCCAAACCAATGACAAGACTGCTAAGTGGAAAAACAAAATACCTATTGTTACATACTGATAGAGAGACATAGAAATACAGAGAAATCATAGGCAATCATCATTAAAGGAGAGAGTCCATAGGCAAGTGGATAAATAAATTGTGATACATCCCGACAATGCAATGCGACTCGGCAGTTTTCAAAAACAAACAAGAAACAGTCACTGGTGCCTGCAACAACACACACACCACCCTACACCATGCTGCAGGAAAGAAGCCAGAAGAATGCATGCTATTTGGGTCCAATTAGGTGAAGCTCTGACACAGGCAAATGAGACCAGCATTGACAGTATTGACTGGTGAGTCGTTCCAGATTGGGACTGAGGGCTGTGTGTGGACTGGGAGGCCAGGCAGCCCTGAGAGGGATGGAAGTGTCCCGCGTCTTCATCATGATGGTGGCTACATACTGGACGTAATCACCAAACCATCACACTCTACTCTCAATGTGGGTGCATTGTACTGCATACAAGTTGGCTTTTAGTAAAGCTGGGGGAGCCATGAACACAACTAGAGTATCCTTGGCAGTCGGATTGTAGGGGCCATCTGCTCATTATTTTCTTTGTGCGATATTCTGCAGTTTCAAAATGTTCTTCTATTTTAAAAATGCCCACCAGACTGTCATCTCCAAAGGACACGGTGGTGGTTTCAAAAACTACCTGCAAATTCTATGACAGTCCTTCTTTTAAAAGATGGAAGCCAATTCCTCCCCTCTCCCTGGGCCAGATTTAGTAACTTGCTTCTAACAAACAGCATAACGGGAACTGACTGTGTGACTTTGGAGACCTGGTTAGTAAAGGTCCTGTGACTTCCACCCAGGTCTCTCTCAGGTCACACACTCTGGAGGAAGCCTGTAGCTGTGCAGTGAGGACTCTCATGCAGCCATGTGGAGTGACTCTCATGGAGAGGAACTGAGGCCTTTAGCTGATAGCCACGAGAGGGAGCCAGCCTGGAAAGCAGGCTCCCCAGGCGAGCCATCAGATGAGATGGCAGCCCTGGCTGACTTTCCACCTGTGTCATCGCTAAACACAGGAGCACCAGAAACACCCAGCTAAAACTGTCCCTGAGTTCTTGATGCTCAGAAACTATGAGATAACGCATGTTTATTGCTTTAAGCTGCTAAATTTGAGGCATTTTTTTTACACAATAACAGACAACCAATACAGATAAAACTGTTGTTTTTTTCTCATTGCTGACCTGTCAACAACCACAACAGTGCCTAGCACAGAGTAAGCATTCAAACTGATATGAGAGTCTCAACCACAGCTCACCTATGCACATGACATCCCCTCTCCTGAGGCTGCAGATGGGGCCCCAAGCATGGGCCTCTTAGCTCCTAGAACATCTCTTCTACACTACAGAAGCATCACTGATTTGGAAGAGAGGGAAAAATGATAGAGGAAAGACGCAAAACACAAATGGGAAGAGTTGGCCCCACAGAAAAGGGCACCAAGGCTCAGAGAGACCTTACTGACCCAGGGACAAATCACAGGCAGCTCATGACCAAACTAGACCACACTTGAGAAACAGGTGACGAGCAACTCTTTCATCAACAGGGGTTCTCCTATGTGCCTTGTCCTAATTTGGACTTATTTTACTTTGCGAACGATTTGCAAAGTAACACATGGTTTTTGTTGGAAAAGACTGGAAATTACGGAGGATAAACTATTTCACCTTTCCCTTTACTCTGAAAGGAAGCATTCTTCTGATCATAGATAATATTTTTATGCAACAAAAATGGGAATCGCATGATATATTATATAGCGTATCTTTCGACATTGGCACCGTTGGCATGTGGACTAAGCAATCATTTGTTGTGAGGGGCTGCCTTGTGTGCTGTAAGATGCCCATTGCCACCTTCTGGTCCCTGCATGCTGGTAGCACACCCAGGTATAACCACCAAAACTGTCTCTAGACATTGCCAAATGTCCTTGGACATTTCACCCCAGGGGAGAACTACTTCTATATAATAACCGGCTTATTTCGCACGTGTATACAATAACTATTTTTCAGGCTGTCAAGCATTTTTCTACAATAGAATTTTTCAGCAGATGATTTGACTGCCTGGAATCAATGGGCCGTGTTTTATTAACCAGCTCGTACGAAGGGCTCATGTCACTTCCACTTTTACCGGGTTTGTTTCTGAAGCCGCAGCATCACTTGAGTCTTTGCCTTTGCTGTGGGTCATCAACCTCAGCGCCACACGTGGTCCAAAAAAATATATTCCCTTTTTGTACCGCAGAAAGTGCCCCGGGAAGTCTGGGTGGACGGCGGCTTCTGTGAGGAACTCTCGGGCAGGAGGAACTGCTTTCAAAGACTTGGCAAGCACGGCCTTCACCTTGCTGTGGATTTCCTGTGACGAGCTGGGGCCCTGCAATGCTAAACAATAGACCCTGTTCATAGGCCTCAGTGGCGTGACCTCTTCCCTCCCTGCTGGAAATCACTACAAAAAAGCTCAACTGGTTTTTTTCCTACCAAATTGTTCAGAAGTAATGTAAAACTTGGAATTAAGCTGGTATATTAAAATGGCAGCCTTGGGTGCTTATTTCTTTTGAACAATTATAAAGCAACTAACTGGTCAACCTGGCTGGTATAGTGTACAAAATGCTTCCATGAGGCTCCTTGGAGTGGGCTGGCGGTAAGACAGGCTGGGTTTCTGATCCGGCTGTGTGAACTTAGGACACTCATAAAACCTGCATGGGCCTCAGTCTTCTCATCTGTTACATGGGAATGAGAGCATCTCCCTTCCTGACTCACAGACATGGGGAGGAGTAAATGAGTTGCTATGTCTGAAAATGCTTTGCAGAACGTCACAACTTTCAGAAATGTAAGCATAGGATTGTTAGGTGGCGAAGGCTTTATCAACCATAAAGCTCTATCCTCAATTGATACTGTTTCGCTCAGGATTTGGGAAAGGTAAGTCACTCTGAAAAAAGCATACAACAGGTGCTGGTGAAGATGTCGAGAAATGAAACCTTCATATACTGCTGGTGTGAATACAAAATGGTGTAGCTGCGGTAACACCATATGGTAGCCCTTAAAACAAATACAGGCCCTGGCTGGTAGCACAGTGGATAAGGCGCCGGCCTGCTAACCCAAAGGTCACAGGTTCGATTCCCCAGCCAGGGCACATAACCAGGTTGCAAACCAGGTCTCCAGTCAGGTCTGTGGCTGGAGGCAGGTGACCATACATTGATGTCCTTCTCCCTCTCTGCCTCTCTCCCTTCCCCTCTTTCTAAAAATAATAAAATAAAATCTTAAAAAAAAAAACAAATACATATATGGAGTCACCATATGACCTACCAGTTCCACTCTTTAGTACAAATCCAAGAGAACTGAAAACATATACCTACATATGCCAAGAGAATTGAAAACATATGTCTATATAAAAATTTGCACACAGATGATCATAAGAGTAATATTCATAATAACAGAAAAGTAGAAGCAACTAGAATTTCCATCAACTGAGAAATGGATAAAGAAAATGTGCTCTAACTATCCAATAAAATAGTACTCACCCATACAAAAGGAATGAGCTCTGACACACACTACAACATGCATGATCCTTGACAACATTGTGCTGACTGAAAGAAGCCAGACACAGAAGGTCACATAGTACATGATCCCATTTATATGACATGCCCAGAATAGGTGAATCCAGAGACAGAAAGTAGATTAGTGGTTGATTGGGCTGTGGACACAGGTAAACAGGGAAGTGAGAGCTGAAGGGACAGTTTTTTTTGTGTGTGTGGGGTCAGGAAATGTCTGAAGCTGACCGTGGTAATGCTTGCATACATCTGTAAAAGGGGGCAATACTGAGGAAGCTCTTGGTTGACGTGCAAAATAACATTATTTTTACTTTTGACTTTGGGTAGGGTAGCAATGACAATAGCATGTGCTTTTGTGTATGGTTTGCCTTGGTAGTTTCTGTTTCCAGCAGAGTGGATAACACACAATAGATGTTCAAAAAGTAAAAACTGTCAAGTCAGAGAATGAACAAGCAGATGAACATACAAAGGAAATTCTGCTGTATATGGCTTATTTAATAATAATGCACATATATTAATAATAACATGACACTCACATTTTCAATCCCTTTGTTAGCTGAATGTGATTTTATTTAGGAACTTTGCCTTGCTTATTTTTAATCTTACTACTTTACCTGCAAGTCAATAATAAAAATAATAATCCTTACATTTTTACATATTTCATGCATTCACTTACTCGTAAAGCATCTGCTACACCCTTGAGCACTTTAATCAGTGTTAACCCCCACACAGCAACCTCTTCAGGCAGGTCCTATTATTGTCCCCATTTTATAAATGAAGACACAGAGCACCTAGTTTGTTCCAAAGCTATAATTGCATGAGTTTGAAATGACATACATACAGAGGCCTTCACTGCAGCACTATTTGCAGTAGCAAAAGACTGGAAACTAAATGCCCAACAAGTGGTTGTTGTTTAAATAAATTAAGGTACATACTTTGAGTGGAATATCATTTAGCTGTTACAAATGAGACAGATATTTATGTATTGACATGGAAGTATCTTCAAGATGTAGTAAGTGAAAAAGAAGAAGGTAGACAATAGCATATATTATATGCTATGAATGTATTTTTGGCATATGTTTTGATTATACCTGGAAGGCTACTAAAGAGCGTGATAACAATGGGAACCTCCCAGAAGAGGAATCTAGAGGCTGGTTATATCAGTCAGGAGAGGCTATGATCTGCTGCAGTAATAAACAAGCCCCCAAATCTAAGTGGCTTAGATAACAGAGCTTTCTTTTTCATCCATAGAAGTTCGGCATGGGACAGTAAGTGCTCTTTGTTCATAGATCACTCAGGGATCAAGGCTGATGGAGCACATGCAATCTCAAATATTGCTGGCCGGCAGACCAAAGCAGCTTTGCAGGTCTCCAGCTGACCGTTAGCTACTGCAGACATCTATCACTTCTCACAAGTGCTTGTTGCATGGTCTCCTCAGCCCCGGGAGGGTAGTGGGGGTGGGGAGCAGGAAGAGCAAGTCTGTGGGCACCTGAGAAGTAAAGCACAGGTGAGCAGCAGTAATGCTACCACCCTTCTTCCTACATTCAGGAAGAAGAACTACTTTTCTCCATAAACCTTTTTAAACATTTGAATATTTTCCCACAGGCACATATTGCCTATACATACACTGAAATATTTCAGAAGTGTCTCTTGGAGGACCAAGTAACGTGCAAAGTAAAACTAAATTTCAGGTAACTTGTAGAGACCACAAATCCCACCAGGTGAGAGGAGGAAATGTCGCTGCAGACTGGAGAGGTTGGGGAAAGCACAGACCAATGGAATTTCCATGCTCATTTAAGAAGCACCTACTGTGTGCAATGGAAATGCACAGAAGAAAATGCGTGGCCCTTCCCTGAGGAGTTCGTGGTCAACCAGAGGAAAATGAAGCTGGCTGGAAGCCAGGACTGCTTGGTCTCAAATCCTGCCTATCCCTGGGTAACCTCATTGGCATCACTGGTACAATGAGCCTTCCATACCTACTGCAGGGTGGCCCGGGGTCTGAGCAAATGTGGACTGAGCTGGACTCCATTGGCCCCTGAGACACCTCACACGGGGAAGCATATTTCCATGTTTTCTTGAAATGTTTACAATGTGACAAAGAGATGCCACCTGGGAGGCTGCCATCTTTTTTCTTTTTCTTTTTCTTCATATCCTTCTTTCTGCTAATGGACTAACTCTTTGGGGTTAATCAGGCCACTTTTCATTCTGATAAATCACATCGTTTTTGATCTCCCCACTCACCAAATCACCACAAACCATATTAGAAGGTATTTGTGGAGAATAATCTGCTTCGTATCTTATCAGACCTTTGAAGGCGATAACATAGCTCAGATGGGGGCATTTCAGGGCTGCAAAGGTAGGGGGAGCATGTCAGAATCCTGGGATTATCAAGATTTGGATTAGCAAGCAATTTCCTGAGTTCTCCGACTTCATAGATGGGGTCAGAGAGGTCCGTTCTGAATGGAACCCATTAATCTCCCTGTTGTTAGCGAGGAAACGTTGGAAAGTGCAGGTGTTAACAGTCTCGGTGTTATTTTTGGGAGAATGTGAATTGAACACTCGCAGGAAGTGTGCTAGTCTCTTGCCAGCATCCTGGAGTATTATTTTAGGCAGCAGAACTGAGGCTTGTGAGCAGCTTTCAACACACCTTTAAGGCAAGGAGAGTGCTTCACAGGCCAGAATGTAGCTGCGGCGTTTGGGAAATTTTAACAAATCAATGCGTTCTGCAAAGATGCTCAAAAGGGCCACCCATTGCCCTCTCAGGAAAGCAGTGCCAACGCCCTCAGTGCAATACATGGGTCGACCCTGTTCTGTGGACTATAGGGCTAATTTGCATACCACCAGCCAACAGACACACAGAAATCAACTCAACAGGGGCACTTTTGCCTAAAAGGGTCATTTCCGCAATAGCTCGAGGAGTTTTTGTTTAAAAAATTTTTTTTTTTTTTTTTAGAGAGGGAAGGGAGGAAGAGAGGGAGAGAAACATCAATGTGAGAAATATCCATCAGGTGCCTCTCATACGAATCCCAGTTGGGGACCAAACCTGCCACTCAGGCATGTGCCCTGACCAGAAATTGAACCAGCAACTGAATCACACTGGTCAGGGTTTAAGGGGCTTTTTTTTTTCAATTTAATTTTTATTATTTATTATTTTTAGAGAGAGATGAAAGGAGAGAGGCAGAGGGGGGAGAGAAACATCATTGTAAGGTTGCCTTTCACCTGTCCCCAGCCACGGACCTGGCTGAAGGCCTGGCTTGCAACCTGGTTATGTGCCCTGACTGGGGAATCGAACCAGCGACATTCAGGTTTGTAGGCCAGTGCCTTATCTACTGTGCTACCAGCCAAGGTTTGAGGGGCTTATTTTTCTAAAGCGGATAAAAAAATTCTAAACTGGAAAAAAAAAGGAGCGTGTTCAACCATCAGGAAATGATTCTGTTGGACATCAAATAGCAGTTTCTCTTTTGGCTTCTCATAGTGCATAGCAGTTTAGAGTAAATATTAAGAGCAAACACCCTAACACCAAACTGTCAGGCGCTGTAACTTCCTAGTTGGGTGCTCTTTCATGGGTCTCTTCACTGCTCTGTGCCTCAGTTTCTCCATCTGCAAAATGCAACAGGGCCCATTATAACGATGTAATGATGGTGCAGTTAGGTGGTGTTGAATGAATGCAAGTAATTCACATGGGACAGTGCTGGCACATGGGAAGTGTCATGTGACCTGCTTATGAGGAGGAGCTGTGCTGAGACGCTTGATGTCTAACAGAGTGAAAAGCAGAGGAAGGGACAGCTCAGAATATGGAACTGCAAGGCAGACTCCACTACCCAACCAGAACAGCACTTTGCTTTTTTGGATCTCAGTCTCTTCATCTGCAAAATGGGTGCAATAGTTCTTGCGCGATCAGGATCCAGTGAGAAGATGCCTCTGAAACACGATGCCATATATCTGCCATCAGAGATTCTTATTACTAGAACCTGCAGCCATGCTCTCTGTCCACACCATGTGTGTGGTGCCTAGTGCTTTCTGCAAGGGGGGAAACTCAGCAGGTGGAAAACTCTGGAGTCCCACCCAAGCCCATTAGAACAAGCAGCTTCTCCCCCGGCTGAGGCTCTAATTACCTCACACCAGGAGGCAAATGGAAGATAAAATTACCAGTGATTTGAGTCATAAATACTTACTTTCTCTTTTAGCATTTTTACGATACTCCCTCTTTTCAGATGCAATAATTTACCCTAATGTGTTCCTCCCGCTGTGTTTTCTACTCATCTGACATCTGTTTAAAGTCAAGACTGCAGCACAAAAGTAAATCATGTTGTGCTGATTGTATGCATTTCATTCTATTGTGCGCTGCTGAAGTTGCACCGGCGCCAGGTGCCCATGCGTCAGCTGCAGACACCCAGCTCTGCTCTTCATGTTATCTCGATGAGCAGGACGTAAACTGTAACTCCTGTGATGTGGAAGAATATCAAAATGCCATCACACTGGTCTGGCTACGTTTTCAGGAGTTGTAATAGAACATATTGTCTTATCCCATTCACCCAGGGAACCATGAATCAGTGTCTAGTGAACCTGCCACTAAACATTTAACAGAACAGGGAGGACACAGGAGAGATATGCTACTTGTTTTCCAAGGTCATATTGTATGGAAAAGTTCCCAGATGGAATTTGGTTGAGATCTAAAGTAATTTAAAGAGATATAAAATGTCTTCATTGGAATTAAGATCCACTGAAAAGGACCAAAAAAAAAAAAAAAAAAAAAAGCAATGAATGGCAGTTCTAACACACCATATTTTATTCTTTAGCACCCCAAGGATAGAGGTGGTATTCCAAAACTTGTGTGGTGACTCCATGAAATTGATGAACTGATAAGGGTCTGGGAAACATTCAGCCTTACTGTAGTGTGGCCCTCCTTCTGTGGTCCAATATAGCTGCCTGAGCTCCAGCCATCACATCCAAGTTTCTGTCAGCAGGATGAAAGAAAAGAGGACAGGCTGTGCCTTCTTTCTTTTTAAAAATAGACTTTCACCCTGGCTGGTGTAGCTCAGTAAATTAGCACTAGACTGAGAATCACAAGGTCGATTCCTAATCAGGGCACATGCCTGGGTTATGGGCCCAGTCACTGGCTAGGGGAGTGCAGGAGGCAACCGGTCAATTTATTTCTCATATATTAATGTTCCTCTCCCTCTCCTTCTCCCTCCCTCCCTATTTTTAAAAACTGATTTGATTTTTTAGAACATTTTTAAGTTTATAGAAAAATTGTGCATATAGTACAGAAATATTCCCATATAGCCTATAACCCAGTTTGTCCTATTAACATCTTACATTAGTATAGCACATGTTATAATGAATGAATCAATATTGATACATTATCATTAAATAAAATCTATACCTTATTCAAATTTTCCTAGTTTTTACCTAACGTCCTTTTTCTGTTATAGACGCCCATCTAGGATTCTACAATACATTTAGTTGTCACAATTTCTTAGGCTGCTCTTGGCTGTGATGGACAGTTCTTTCCTCTTCCTTTCAAGTTGGGGGGTCTCCAACAGTATCACGTGACATTTCCTCTTACTTTTCATTGGCCAGAACATAGTCACATGGCCACACATAGCCTCAGGAGATGAAGATGAGTCTCCATTCTAGGCACCATGTGCCCTGCAGAGCACTAAGGAAGAAGTGGATATGCTACAGAAGGGTCTCAGAAGAGCACTGTGGCCAGCCTTCGGCTTCAGGCCCACAGTGTCTGATAGCCCCATTGGGCAGGGACAAATGTGGCCTGGAAAGGTAGCTGATTACCCCAGGGAAGAAGAGACCAGCGCATCACTCTTTCCACTCTACCAGGCTCCCTCAACTGTCTTCCTCTCTTGCTCTCAAGCTTGTTTTTGAGCAGATTCCAGCCATCATCCTACTCCCACTTCAAGCCTCAATCAAGCGTTGCATCCCCCAAGAAATCTTGCCTCATCCCTGGGCTGGGACAGAGACTCCTCTCCTGCTGCCCTGGGCTGGGTCAAAATGACCAGCTCGTACATTCTTCTGGGAGTTTTTACTGAGCGCTTACTATGTGGGAGGCATTGTGCTCGGTGCTTCCCCGCATTATCTCTTGCAGGCCTCAAAGCACTGTCATAAGCTAAGTCTTTTGCCTTTCCAGCCCTACGGGAGAGGAGGCTGCGGTCTCCTGGAGGTTAACTGGCCCAAGGTCCCAGACAGTACAACTGAGATCCCAATCAGACTCATCATCTGAGGCCAGATGCCACAGATCAAGGAGTCGGTAGGGTTGGTTTTCTTCTTGGGGACTCAGGGAGAATCTCTTTCATGCCTCTGACCCAGCTTCTGGTATTGACAGCAATTCCTAGTGCCCCTTGGCTTTTGGCTGCATCCGTCCAGTGTGTGCCTTCCGATTCTGTGTCCTAAGTTCCCTCTTCCAATGGGGAATCTTTGGATTAGGGCAACTTCATCCAGAGTGACCTCACCCTCGTTTCCAAAGTAGGTCACACTCATAGGCAGTGGGGTTAGGACTTGAACACGTCTTTTTGTGGGGGTTGGAGGGACACAGCCCAACCCACCCCAGAGGCCCGGAAGGAGAGCTTGCTTAATCAGCAAAGAGGACAATGGTCTGCCAGTATGTTTGCTTGTTTATTTTTGCTGCTGTATAAATCAAAGTACCAACAAGAAACCAATGTTCCTCTCAAGTGTGGACCTGAAAAGAGTGTGCTAGGGGGTGAGTTACAAAGGAAACCGCCAAGGTATGGTGAAGCGGCCAGCATGAACCCAAGGTGAGGGAGACGTTCTGACCACCTCTAGGAATGAGGAGCTGGGGCCGAGATACCTGGATTGCAGATGGAAGCTGAGGCCTTTCTCAGACACAAACAGCCAACGGTGAGCCTGGGACAAAGCAAATGGACTCCCCAACTCCTCTCCTCTCACCCCCCTCCCTGATTTCTTATTGGTGTTTTCACTGAATGAACTCAACTGCAAGTGAAGGCGGGGAAGCCCAGAAGTACCCTGCAGAGCATTACATGCCGGTGTCCTAGGGTGCAGAGGGGGAAGGAAGGAAAGGCAGATGAAAGGCAACTCAGAAGGTGTCACACCCAGGGTCCAACTGCCTTGCAAAGTGCTGACGTGCAGAATTCTCAGTCCGGACTTCCCAGTCGCTCAGGTGCAGCAAAGGATGCAAATGATAGAAGCACAGCCTCCGAGATGTGAGGGCCCAGACACCCTGGTCTGGAGACCGAGCTCAGAGCCGGTGAAGGCTACACCCTGCCACCCTGGTTCTTGGAGCTGATGGACCAGGACTTCATTTCCACAGCTCAGGGCCTCCTGAGCTCCATGAGCTCAGCAATGTTCCGTTCCAAATGCCTTTGCTGCTGAGTCAGGCAGCAGGAGCGCTTCACTCCGAACAAGCACCCTGAGCAGGTTTGGTCAGGGGCATCTGTCCGGATCCTGCAGGAAAGAGATGGCATCGGCCTGGGTGCTGAGAGGATTCATAATAGAGGGATTATTTACAGAGGCGTGAGGAAGCTGAGACACGCAACCTTAAGAAGCGCTGAGCCTGGCTGAGGCCCGGAGCTGTGGAAGAGAGAAGCTTAGGTGGAAAAGGACACAGCCGGACCAGGCTGCACCAATGCAACGAGGGAATGGGAGGCAGAAGTGCCCTAATGCCTGTCTCACCCTGGCTAAACCCGATAGGAAGCCAGAGGTAGACAAGGGAGCCAGGTGCTGCTGTCTCTTAGTGACAGAGTAGGACCAAGAGGCTGCAGATAAATCTGGGGATGAGGAAACACCAGCCCCCAGGAGACACACGTGGCCCTGGTGAAGAGTCTGCTGTGGGCTCACTGGTCACTGTCCAGATCTTTACTCACATAACCTTGTCCTATCCTGACCCTGCCCTGTGGGGCAGCCTCAGAGACTTGCTGAGTGCTGTCACCCAGGGACATATCTGCCTCCAGGCCAGAATTACAGCCACCTCGTTGAGCTCACAACACCCCTGGGGGCTAAGTAAGGTCTCTCTCTTGTCCCCATTTACAAGACGGAAAAAAACAGACCAAAAAAGGTTAAATTCCCCTGGCTGGTGGCACAGTGGATAAGGCGCCGGCCTGTGAACCCAAAGGTCACTGGTTTGATTTCCAGGCAGGGCACATAACCAGGTTGCAAGCCAGGTCTGCAGCCAGGTCTGTAGTTGGAGATGTCTCTCTCCCTCTCTGCCTCCCTCCCTTCCCCTTTCTCTAAAAATAATAAATACAGTCTTTAAAAAAATTGTTTTAATTAAACATTAACAATACATAAATAAATAAAAGAGGTTAAATTCACTTCTTGAGTATGCACCGGTCCATGCAGGCTAACCACTGAAACAGGTACCCCCAAATTACTCCCGGAGCTTAACCCAGCACAGATTGCTCTCTCCTGTCACCATCCCATGCAGGACAAGGAGCGGTTGGTAGGCTGCTCACAGTCATTCTGGAACCCAGGACCCATTTTCTAGGGTGTTGGAGTCTCTCACAGCACCCCAGCCAGTGGGCGGGACAAGGGAGTCTTGGAAGGGGCGGAAGCTCTGCACACCACTCCCTCCAGGTCCATAGGCCAGAACCCAGCCCCAGGGCCCCAGCTGCTGGCTCAGGGGATGGAGAATGAAGTCTGGGTGTGTGCTGGGAGGAAATGAGAAACTCGGGACTCTGTGAGCCCCGGCAGACTGCAGGGTGCCTCTAGGGTGGGAGGAAGAATGGAGCCATGTGGGTGGGGGGAGTGGAGTCAGGGCCGTGACATGCGGGGCTGGGAGGACAGGGCCCATCCTGTAGGCCTATCATTCACCTTGGCTTTGGAGGTCATGGAAGGGAGTGATGAAAGCAGATGAATTGCTGCTAGTTAGCAGCAGCTATGGGTCCCCACTCTGGTCATTTACAACTTGGAACGCCACGCTTCCTTGCTACCGCATTCGGAGGAAGGGGGCCGCGGCGGTCCACATCTGCCAGGCTTCAGATCCCACATCCTCCCTGAAGGACAATGCTTTGTCACTGTGGATTTTTTTTTTTTCCCAGCAATATCTGAGACTGGGCTTCAGAGGGCTCCCTGCTGGAGGTCATTGGAAGTGAGCAGAGCTGCTGGCCAGCGCAGCGGGAGTCCAGCCCACAGTTTCTAAGAGACACCTGGGAGCATAACTGCAGGCAAGTCCCCGCAGAGCTGGCTGCGAGTCAGGCCGCCTTGCAAGTTACTCCCTTCAACCTAAAAGCTTCAGCAATCCTGGGGATTATGAGCAGCCCAACGAGGCCTTGTTAGGACAGGCCTCCGGGAGAACATGGAAGGTATTTACATTTGTTGAAGGGCCCGTTTCGGTGAAGGATGACAGGGCCTCAGCCTCAGAGAAGCAAGTGTGCGTGGGCTTTTTTTTCCACCCCCCACCAGAAAACACTCACAGTTTTCAGAGGTCAGATACAGGGCAAGGCAAAAAACAAGCTCGGTTTCAGGCTGGGATGTGTTTGTAGGTGAACCAGGCACTGGGTAACCAGTTGTCTCTCTGGATTCTGGTGCCTTCCAAGTCTAGGTTCTGTGAGCTTGGCAAAGATGATACCTTCTCATGGGTTCCAACCAAATCGTGCAGGCAACTTGCTGGACACCCATGTTGAGCACCATCCACCTCCCAGTCTAGGGATTTTCTGTGGCCTGGAGGGCATGCGATGCTGTGGGACCTGCCTGGTGCCTATCCAGGCCTGACCAGAAAAACTTTGTGCATCATGGAATAATAATTGGATACATTTTCTCCTTTCTTCTGTTTGGAAAGACTACCCTGAGAAACAATTGTTTGTATGGGCTTTAGGAAGATGGTTTTCTAAAACTGAGCAATTAACTACTCTTCATAACCAATTGGTTTGGGTTAGACCCTCCTGTTGGCTCTCTTTCCCTCACTTCTGCTGTGGGGAATCGCACTTCCTAATGATGTAAGCTTTTGCCTTGCCTCAGGTTTTTTCCTGCAGACCACACACACCTTATACACACACAGTTGCACACATAGGAGCAATGATTACCTTGAGACTTTCTCAGTCCAGATAAGTCAAGGGAGCTCCGTGTTCTTTCCACAAAATGATCAACAGCAGCAAATGCATTTTCATTATCATGACTATCAGTAGCCAGTAGCGTAAACCAATGGATGATTCTCAAGATGGCTTCCCTTTTTTTCTAGGTGCATTGCCACCCACATTTCCCAACCTCCCTTGAAACTGGGGGCAACCCAGTGGCTGAGTTGTGGGCAACGGAATATCACCGCAGTGATGTTGACCACCTTCTGGTCTGATCCATAAAACACTAGTATGTAAACTTCCCCGTTCTTCTTCCCGGTCCATCTGCTGAATGAAGAGGACCTGGAGAAGGTAGGCCCAGAAAGTAGAAGCAGCAGAGCTTCCCGGGAGAGACACCCGACCAGGAAAAGCAATGTTGGGCTCTTGAGTGAACAAAAATAAGTTTCCATCATGGAGGTTGCTGCAGGAAGACAGTCCCGATGCATATGATCTATCAGACTTCGCATCAAACACAATTCTATGCATGGGCCCATTTAATCCTCAATTATTAGCAAAACTGGACTGCTGTAGAAATGGGGATACAAGAGCTTACAGCATTCAGAAGTTCACATAATTAGTGAATTGGGGTGGGGGGGTCTCTAGAATTTTAGCACCAAAAACACTCTTGCCATCATGAAACATGCCCATTTCCACGTTAGAGGTAAAGAGACAGAAGTTCAGAGAGGACCAGTGGCCTACTTGAGATATCCCTCAGTTCACTGGAGGACCAATAGTCAGTTCTCTGACCTCCCAATGTCCTCTGTCCTTCCTAAGATGTCATAGGCTGACAACTGCCTTCATAGTCCTTGGTTTTCTCTTCCAATGGTGAAAGCAAATGATTTTTTTCCCCTGGAGGCAAAGGATAAATTGAAAATAAATAGTATCTAGTATGATGAAAGGAGTTAAGTCATGTGGACATTGGGCAAAGAAGCAGTCATGTAAATCAATTTCTCTTATAACTCGCTGTGTGACTTGGGACAAATGACTTAACCTCTCTGTGCCTCTGGTCCTCATTTGTAAAATGAGATTAGCAATGAAACTTACTCAGCAAAGATGTTGGCTAGGTTCTAACAAAGTTGTTAGAAGACCTGCCTCTATAACTAGCACACAATACAAATTCAAACATTAGCTCTATTGTTTGAATTCACTATTTGGCCAGTTGCAAGGTTATCAAAATCTACCAACACATTCTACCTCCCCTCTAGTCTCTTTTTCTTTGTCCCTCTAACGTTCTTACTTTATTTCCCCACTTTAAAAAACCCACAGCCACACACTCATTCCCCTCCCCAATCATTAGACTAGGCTTTCAGGAAAAGATCTAATATCAGTTGGATAATGTAAACCATCCAGCTGACTCGCCCAGGAAATTTTTTTCTGTTTGGTCCAAGCATTCAATGTAGGTGCAAGCAGCACAGCTTCCTGGGATGGGTGTTTAGGGCTGAGCTGGCTCGCAGGGAGCAGGTGCAGAGGAAGGATGAGGCATCCCTCCCTTGCCTCCTTACCCATTTGCCCAGGCCCTTAGTAGAGTCTGAGTCACCAAAAGACAGGGGTGACTTCGGCCTTTTCTCAAACTGCTATCCAAACTGAAATTCCATAATACCCACCCCAGCTTGGCTCTGTGGTTTTCTATTTTGCTTATTTCCTGCCCCCCCAGAAAAGGTCCTCACGAGGGGCCTGGCACTCCATGATTCCTAGCAAGGGTGGGGTAAGAGCAATTTTCTTTGAAACAGCAGAAAAACTTTTTCAGAGGATGTGGAATGCAAGGGGGTGGGGAACATGGGAGGAATGCAAAATGCTTTTCTAAAAAGTGCAGTTGGCCTCTGGATTGAGCATAATCAGAGGACAGGTAGGTTCCTCCCACACCTTCCATAGAAACCATCCACCCACCCATCCATTTCCCTCACTTCTTTCCTTCCTTCCTTCCTTCCATCTTTTCTTCCATCTGTCCACCTGCCCATCCATCTACTCATTCACTGACTACATACTCATTAAAGCATTAGATATGGATGAAGCCCTGGGAACATGACATTGAGCAGGACAGACACTGAGCCTTCCCCCACCTCCTTAAGCTCATTGTCCTATGAGGTATTTACAAGGATAACGAGTCAGCTCTGTCTTGGCCTGGACTCCCGCAGAAAGCAGACCATGAAGCAAGGAAGGCAACCAGTATACCTGGAAGATGATCCCAGGGAATAACCACAGGGAAGGGGAAAAGTGAGTCAGGAAAGGGAAGGCAGATAAGAAAAGGTGCACAGTGTAGCAGTTTGCGCCCCCCGTGGGGACCTGGAGCACCTCCCTGCTGGAAACCTCTAGAAGGCTTGTAGACTGTGCCTTGGAGTCATCCCAGCTGAGAGACAGGAGAGCTGGGGTGGCTATCTTCTGACTCCTGTCCAGCACTAGGTAAGGGCTCTTCTGGGGTACCCGGGTATCCTGTGAGGGCCCAGGCCAGCAAAGCCAGCCCCTGACACAACTGAGCCCCTCACAGAACCAGGAGGAGGCACCACACATTTCCTCACATCTGTGCAGGTGTGAAAATATTCTGAAAGGATGAGCAAATACCAGTAGCAAAGGGCAGTGACATCACGGGGGAGCTCAGCCCACAATGACCAACAGCCAGCCTGGAGAGGGGCCAACCGTGCAGGAAGGCGTGTGGATGCCATTTCAGCAATGACAACGAATCGGGAAACTACCCTTTATAAGAAAGCATGGAACTTTCATGGGAAAATGGAAAACTTTATGAAGATGTGAAAGAAGACCCGAACCAATGAGAAGCCACCCCTGCCCATGGGCGGGGTGGCCTAAGCAGCTGAACTGCCATCTTCTGAGCAGTAACTGCGAGTCCCAGGATACTCTGTCAAAACTCCAGCAGCATCTTTTGAGAAACCTAAAATCTGTAGGGAAGAATGAACGTTCACAAGCAGCTACAAAGACTATAAAAAGGGGCAAATTGAGCTCTTGATCTTGCGGTTCACTCTAGTATTTTATATTCTGTCATCTCAGTATTCATCCCTTTTACGTATTTTGTTTGCATTTTTTCATTATTATTGTCTTACATTTACCCCATTTTCCCGCATTGCTCTCCCCTGCCCCACCTCCGCATCTCCTCTCCCACAGCCAATCCCCACATGTTGTCCGTGTCTACGGGTCCTTTATACTAGTCCCTTACTTATTCCTTTCTGATGTAAAGATTGCTTAAATATTAATAATAATAGTTTGAAAGCCTCATGACATTTTGCCACATTGCTTTAACATAATTTTCCTGAGCACACCCCAATTGTTAACAGTTCAAATTCTAGTTTTTTATCTTCCTTTTAAAATATCCCAAGGGAGAAGTTCTTACGTTTAAGTGCACGAAAGTGTTCTTAAATTCAGATACTATTTTGTACAGCGTCTCTAGAACTTACCTTGTATAACTGAAACTTCACACCCATTCACTGCCATTTCCTCACTTTCCCTTCTACCCAGCCCCTGGCAACCACCATTCTGCTCTCTGTTTCTGTGAGTTTGACCTTTTTGATTCTACATGTAAGTGAAATGATGCAGAATTTGTTCTTCTCCATCTGGATTATTTTATGAAACATAATCTCCCCCAGATTTATTCGTGTTTTGCAAGTGTCAGTAATCCTTTCTTTTGGGGGGCTGCATACTATTCCAGTATATATAAATACCACGTTTTCTTTATCCATTCACCCACTGATAGACATTTCGATTGTTTCCATGTCTTGGCTATTATGAATAATGTTGTCATAGGCATGGGAGAGCAGGTATCTCTTTGAGATCCTGATTTAAATTCCTTTCACTTTATACCCAGCAGTGGGATTGCTGGATTACACAATAGTCCTATTTTTAATTTTTTGAGGAACCTCCATACTGTTTTCCATAGTGATTATACAGGTTTATATTCCAACCAATAACGGGCAAGGGTTTGCTTTTTCACATACTCTCGCTAACACTTATCTCCTGTCTTTTTGATCATAGCCTTTCTAACAAGTATGAAGGAATAGCTCATCGTGACTTTGATTTGCATTTCCCTGACGATGAGTGACACCGAGCAACTTGCCTTGTGTCTGTTGCTCATGGACATGTCTCCTTTGGAGACACATTGTCTGCGGGGGGCCTGGCTGTCCGGGTGGGCAGCTCATCCGGGACATGGTTCTTCAGCAGCGGGAAGGGGCACACTAACCTCTCCAGGCAGAATCCCAGGCGGCTTATCTCTGGGCTCCTGACGGGAAAGGGAGGTATTTACAAGGGGTGAAGTCCAGCCGCTGGCCTCACGCCAGCTCACATCCTCTGCAGAAGGCTGGGTTTTTTCAGACTTCCATGTTCTGTTGAGCTGAAGAAAAGCATTTCTTGCACAGAAAACTAAATAAATACAAGTAAAAAGGGTGATTTTAATAACCAGGTTAGTGCGGTTGAGATGAGAAGATGTGAACATCGCTCACCTATCTTGCCTTGAACTCCTCACGGAAGCAAAAACTGTATATGTATTCCCCCCGCCCGCCCACCCACAAGTCCTGGCTGCAGATCTATGGGCCTTTTACACCTGTTAACATAGCAACGGGGCAGACGAGGGTGATCTCCGGACCTGGCAAGGTCTGGGGAATCTGGTACGTGCCACACCAACATGGGGCAGAAGTTCTTCCAGTCCTTTGGGAAATGACTTGACAATAGATATTAAGAACTATAAAAAGTAGTCATATTCCTTGATTTGGTAAAAAAAAAAATTTCATGTTTAGAAATGTATTCCAAGACAAAAAGCAAATGAGAAAAGAAAAAATCTCCTAGGTGTAGAAGTGTTCATGCCAAGGATCTTAGAAGAGAAGAAAGGGAACTCTAACAAGTTCAGCAGCCGAAGTCCATGTCACCCACCCCGTGAGCTATCACAGGGCCTTTAACATAAGAAACAGAAGAGCAATGCAATACTCTCAGCTGAATACGTGAAATAGCATGTGTATTCTCCAAAGAATTATAACAGCACCCACAGCAAATGTAAAGAGAAAGAAAAGTTAAAAATAGAAGGCTGGCTTATAGACCCAGAATGGTTAGGAGTGAGTTATCATTTTTAAGTTTAGAGGGCTAGTCATGTACTACAGGGTCATTTATATGACTCTGAACTATTAAATAAATTAAAATTAAAACTGAAATGGACGGGCAGAGGGTGGTTAGACGAGTAGACCCTCCAGCCACCAGGTGTCCCACAAGCTTGCTGGGCTCCATTGACCAACAGGCATATACTTGCTGTTCTTCCAAAAGGTTCCGCATCAGATTGACCCCGTGCAATGTGGTAGCTCAGTAGTTACAGTCATGACTCTGAGGTTGGTGGACTCAAAGCTCACAACCCAGCTCAGCCAAGGTTCCTTTTGCACAACAGCCAATCCCAGTACCCAAATAGATGTTACGGTTGACTTGAGACCTTTTCAATACACTTTCCACCTTACAGTACTTCTGAAAAAAAATTAACTTAAAAATTCTTCTGCCCTGGCTGGTGGCACAGTGGATAAGGCGCCAGCCTGCGAACCCAGAGGTTGCTGGTTTGATTCCCAGCCAGGGCACATAACCAGGTTGCAAGCCAGGTTTCCAGCCAGGTCCGTAGCTGGAGGCAGGTGAAAGACAACCATACACTAATATCTCTCTCCCTCTTTGCCTCCCCCCTCCACCTCTTTCTGAAAATAATGAATAAAATCTTTGGAAAACAAAAACCGAAAAAAAAAAAAAGAGAGAGAGAAATTCTTTTTTTCGGGAGGGTTTCTTCCCCCACCCCCAGGAGCTCTGCATTGTGTGGGAGATATTCCAGAACCCAAAGCTGAGTTGTCTTTTCGCTTTTTGATCAAGGCGAGCTGCCTTTAGCATTCATTCCATTGTGTGTCTTGAACACAAAAGCATATGGCCTTCCCCTATATCTTTTTAACAGCTCAGGGTCATTGTTCGGCTTTCAGTCCTTCATCCTCCAAAATCTCATGGTGGGTGCCCATAAAACATGCATAGGCACTAACTTTCCTGTTTTTCCAGGCGTGGGCTCTCTCAGGAAATGCATCACCATGTGGGTTTTCGCTCTAGTTCCCAGGCGTGTGATGGGAGGTCACTTCTCCTCCGAGTCTGTAGCCCTGGTCGATGTCTCCAGATCTTCATTCTCTGGGGGATGGATAGAACAGCAGAGCGCCGAGGGGGTTCTCTGAAAGTAATAGCAGCCAATCATCCATTCATTGGCCCATATGCTCAGACAGCAAATATTTTTTTTTTGGATGTAATACAGCAAATATTTATTAAGTATATACCATGCAGCAGGGATTCCTGCCTTTGAGAGGTGTAGGCTATTACGGGGATTATTTCAGCAGCAAGTACTGTGTAACAAATCATCCCAAACCCGAGTGGTTGAAAACAACACCCTCATTGTGTTACCTTCTGTATTCATTTGCTGGAGTTGCCATGTGGAAGTGCCACATGCTGGGTACCTTAAGTGACAGAAATGGATTCACTCACAGTTCTGAAGGCTGCAACTCCAAGGTCCTTGGTTTGTGGAAGCGTCACCCTGATCTCTGCTTCGTTGTCACATGTCATTCTCCCTGTGTCTCTGTGCCCAGTTGTCCTCTTCTTAGAGGGACACCAGCCACATTAAATTAAAGCTCATCCTGATTACCTTATTTTTCCTTAATTACTTCTGTACAAATCCCACCTCTGAATAAAGTTGCATTCTGACCTAGGGTTATGTCGCCAAAGTACCTCTTTTGGGAAGACCCATGTCAACCAATAGTATCTCCAGTGTGTTCTGCGGTCAGGGTCTCTGAAAGGGCTCGGTGGCTGGTTGGGGCTGTCTTGTATGGTTGCAGACTGATGGTGGGGGCCAGGGGTATGGCTATGCCCACCAGCTGGCTTCCCCTCTCCATGTAGTCTCAAGTCCTTTCACATGGTCTCTCTCCTGAGCAAGTTTGAGCTTCCTCAAAGCATGGCCACCAAAAGCTTCAAAGCTTCAAGAACCAGTATCCCAGTGAGCAACAGGGAAGCAACCTGCCTTCTACAGGCTAGCTTTGTAAAATCACATAGTGTCACATAGGCCATCGTCTGAAGGCCAAAACAGTCAATGGCACTTTGCTGAGTTTTAAGGGATGGGGATGTGGACCCCATCTATGAATGGGAGGAGTTGTTGCAGCATCCTTAGAAGAGACGATCAGCCACAGGAATGGGGGAACAATAAGTAGGAACAGGGCGTGGCAGGGTGGGACAGCTCCTTCTCAGTGAGCGCTGCTATGGAAACACAGAAACCAGGCACCAGGCCCCCGTGAGGAGCCAGGTGGCCTTCCAGAGGCAGCTAGACTGAGACCTAAAAGAGGGTGAACAACGGTTAGCTGAACAAGGGTGAGGCGTGGTCTCAGCAGAGGGACCGACTATGCCAAGGCCAGGAGGCAGGAGGAAGCATGCATGTTCTGTAAAAAGCTGGGATTCGCTGGGGAAGGACGCTCTCCCAGCTCCCCCAACATTCTTCCAGTCCCAGTTCCCTGTATAAAAACCTGGAATAATTTCCATGGATTCTGAATCACACATTTAACCCAGGCTCATAAATGACTCTCCTGCCATGGTTGGACCCTTGGTCTGTTCATGTGGTTCTGTGGCAGTCATTCTTCTGAAATGACTATACTTGTCTAGATCAAGGGTCAGCCAACTTTCCCCATAAAGGGCCGGATAATAAGATCTTACTCCGACTTTAGGGCATTTGGTCACTGTCATGACTATTCAGCTCTGCTGGTGTAGCACAGAAGCAGCTCTAGATGACATGTAAAGGGGTGGGCTATGTTCCAAAAGGAACTTTATTCACCACAAAAGGTGCTAGGTCAGATTGGCCCATGGGCCAGCGTTGCTTGTTGACACCTGATCTGAATGATCTGAATGATCTGAATGATCTCCTGGTCAGAGCTTGAGTCCTAATATCCAGTGCTGACTGTGGGTGACCGAACGTGCCATTCAACCTCTGTGAGGCTGTTTCCCTTTCAACAAAATATTTTCGTTTTAGCAGGCGATACTATCTCTATCACAGCCACACTAAGTCCTCACTTAAAGTCCTTATCATCATCATAATGAAACAGCATTAACAAAAGGATGATACGCAGGGGCCTGCCTACTGCTTAGGGCCCTGCGGGCAGAATTTCACTGGCCCACGATGGGGGAAAACGAGACACACCACGTGAATGCGTGTGGAGGCTGAGCAGCCCGAGGACCAGAGACTTGGATGTTGCTGTGGCAACTCTTGTACATACTTCCTAGCTGTGCCCTGGAACAGCCCTGGGTCTCAGGACCTTCATGTGTAAAACAGGAATAAATACGGACCACGTGGTGTTACGGTGAAGGCTGAATGAGATTTCCTAGGGCCGAACATTGCGGGCGGGATAGCCATCCCATCTGGGGGAGCCAGCTAAGCACTTGGAACTCAACAGGTAGATGTGGGGGCCACCTCACTAAGTGGGGGTGAGGGGTCTGGGCTGGATATGCTAGGTAGCCGCTTAAAGATCTATTTAATATGTGTCTATCAACCTTTAATAATTTGTAGTCAGTGGTGTTTGGGGATGGAAGAATGAGGTAGAGCGATGCCAGTCTCATACCTGCACAGGGATGTCACCATCAAGGTGGTTTTGCATACAGCCAGCTGGTGGAGGATGGAGGCCCCCGAAGCCCCCCTGAGCGTCCTCTCCCTGGTGGGTCAGCATCAGGGGACCCTCATCTTACAAGGCCCTCACCCCAGACACCACTTCCTCCAGGGGACCAGTGCTTTCTTACTCTCAGCGCAGGGACGGCCCCTCCCATATTAAGGAAAACAGAGTGCCAGCCCCCTCGTGGAGAATGTGACATTCCTTTAAAATTAGCCAGTTGTTTTACAGCCTTGCTTTGGAAGACTTCAAAAGCATAAAAGCTCTAAAATCAAAGGCTTCCTGTTATAAATTCATTTCTACACCTCAGGTACTTGGTGGGAGCAAGGAGGATAAAACCAAGAGTCATTGAAAAGTGGTTGGAAATGCACTATAAATACTCTGCTGGGTCTCAGGGGGCTTCAGGTCTGCTGGGGAATTTTGGAGGATTTTTACACATTCTGGGATTCATATTTTTATTGTTAGGCAATCTTCAGTGCTTTAAATACACACACACACACACGCACAACATACATATGAGATATTGAGCCAATGTCAATATAATTAAAATAGTTTGTATGCTTGATACTTTTGGTACAGACTATTTATTTATACACACACATACACACACACTCATAGTATATATGAGAAAATTTTAGGACAACTGTAATAGAACAACGATAAAAAAGAAATTTTTTTTAAAGATTTTATTTCATTATTTTTAGAAAGAGGGGAAGGGAGAGAGGCAGAGAGGGAGAGAGACATCAATGTATGGTTGCATTTCACCTGCCTCCAGCCACAGACCTGACTGGAGACCTGGTTTGCAACCTGGTTATGTGCCCTGGCTGGGGAATCGAACCTGCAACCTTTGGGTTCGCAGGCTGGTGCCTTAACCACTGCGCTACCAGCCAGGGCAAAAAAATTTTTTAAAGTATGTTTTTTGGAAATTTTGAGGCCTGTTGAAAACTAAGCACATGAAAAGAAATTTAAAAAGCAAAAGAGTTCTTTACAATCTGATCTCCTCATCTTAAAAGGATCTGAGACCAAGCAGTTGGTAGTAGTGGACAGGTGGGTGCAGATGAAACAAGGCAGATGCCAAAATTCTCCTTGAAGGTTCTAGAAAGAGGGAGTGGGCTTATAGACACCAGAGGACAGCCAGTCTGACTCCTTAAAAGAAAAAAATCCTGATCACAGAAGCAGTGTGTATTTATTTGAGAAAATTCGGAGAATTCCTATGAGTCTAAGGAGGAGAGATGAACTTGCCTGTGACCCTAACGCCCACAGACAACCCTTTGGCTTTGGGCCTCCTTTCTCCTTCGCTGGTCTCAATCAGTTACCTGATGATTCCGACCTGCATTCGGAGGTTGTGGAAGACACCATGGAAGCCCACACCTCTGCGCTCCCCTGCAGCTGCAATGGCTGGTCCCCACCCAGCTCAGGCCCAGCTCTGCTCTGCTCCTTGTTTTGGAGGCCCTCTTCGGCCCTTGTGGCCAAAGCACCCTCTCTTGGTCTGCCCCGTATTTCACTCATGGGTGACACAGACCTGAGGCCAACATGAGGACGCGCAATCACTCGCAGCACAATATCTTAACTCACTCTCCTTCGTTCCCCAATTCTTGTGTTCGGCAGCTGAGAGTGTGTTCCAATGGCAGTGGCTTCGGTGAAAAGTGCATCCAGTTACAGGGACTTTCTGTCCGTGGTGATCTCATCCCTACACTAAAGGGGCGTGAGCCTGTGCTTACCTGCTGCCAAATCCAGATCGAACCTGAGAATCCCCGCCAACCTCCCCATTTCCAAAGGGCCGGGGGCTTGGTGTCCAGTCATCAAAACATCTGTTGGCCGAGCTGAATTTTTCAGCTGTCGTTCTTGGATTTCCTGTCGTAGAGACACGAGCTCTGTGGGCGGACATGCCACATGTCACACTCACACAGAGGAAAGCCTTCCTGGTGGGAAGCGTTATTCCAACTCATTCAACCAGACCAGAAAACACACGCAGGCAGGAGCAGGCTTAGCATGCAAGGGTTTTTCCAGTCCTCCGCATATCTTTCAGGCATTTTGAATAATTAGGGTATTAAACTAACAGTTTGACACATGATCAAAATAAGTAACACACAAGCGGAGCCCGTTCATGCCAGACACACAGGCAGCACATACATATGGTTTCAAAATACAGTTGGAGCTGCAGCAAATAAATGGAATTTTGGAATGATTTGCTTTACAGTTCCCTTAAGTAACATTATCTTGTTAAAGACATTAACCTCGGGCCTTGGCTGTTATATATTTGCTTTTATTGTTTTCATCCTGGGAGCAACTTGTAGGAGAGACACTCGTCAGCGCAAGAGGGGCCAAGGGTCGTGAAAACATTATTTTCAAGGTGGCTGAATGGCTGCCTGGGGCGCACGTGCCAATTATGGGAAACAGACATTGCCTTTCAGAACCTCCTTTATAATTTGAAAAAAAAAAAATTTTATGGCATCTCAAACATTAATAACCATTTCCTAATTCTCCCCAACATGAGACAGCCTCGAGGAAATGCCTCCCCTGATATCATTTTTCTTGGAAGAAACCCCCAGACGGTTCCCCCGGCAGGGCTAAGACTGTCCCACAGCCATTGCAGGAGGGGGCCCAATTCTACAGTGACTGTCCCCCAGGCAAGGGCTGCAGCCCCCACTGCCAACGTTGTTGGAGAATAAACCTTCATTTTTTTATGGCTCCTTTGGGCTGTTTCCCCAGGCAGAACACAGTGTTGGGCCTTCAGCCAATCGCTGCCTAAGGCTGTCAGACCCCCATTTTCTCATCCGTAAAATGGGGGATTCAGAGACATTTCAGAGAAGATTCTAGATAATAAGGAAGGGAGTCACCTGTTATTAAAGCCATCTTGACCTGAAGCTGATAACTGGCTGCTCTCACTGGGGAATGTCTGGACCTCATTCATTCCCTTCCTGATTTTGGATAAAAATGGACACAGGTATCATCGATGAGCATCTGTGGCCCATGTACCAGGCGCTGAAAGATCATACCTGTTATCTTCACCACCCTGCAAAGTAGGCGTCACGCCTCTTATAAAAAAAAACTGAGAGGTGAGACTACCCACCAAGGGCCCCTGGGTTGGCAAGAGGCAGAGATTGAATTTGACCACCAGTCCACCTCACCCCCAAACAGAGGTCTTTCCACTGCACCACACTGTCTTCCACTTGCTTATTCCAAAGACCTGCCAGCTCTTTGGAAACCCTCTTTATTTAAGGCCCAAGTTGTCTGCAAGCCTCTAGGGAACCACAAGTGAAAAGTTCAGGAACATGTGGCTGGTGGTGGAACCACTGACCCCAAAGAGCTACCAGGCCATTACCAAAGGTGGGGTGGGGCCACCTTAGTCCATCCCCTCACCTGTCCCGCACTCACTACACATGGACATTTCGCAAGCTCACATCCAGCCACCTCTGCGTTCCTCTTTGAGATCACCCCCAAAGCGGCAGACAGATTTTGTGGCACTCTGAGGTATAGTTCATTCCCAACTGTGACAGGGCACATTCTCTGCCTTTCGTCCAAAGGCCAGCCTTGTGCAGGAGTAATTTGGAAGATAAAGCGTGCAGCACGTTCATCCTAGAGAAGGACCTTTTTCCAGGAGCCGGAGTGGGATTTAGCACCCTCGCCCCTCCTGCCCTCTCCTTCCTTCCTTTCCAGGAATCGCGGATGGCTGGCCCAGCATCGTAGGTAATTGGAATAGTCCACCTTGGAACATCGTCACGGGCTTAACAGCCGAAAAAGCCTCTAGGACACCAGGACCCTCGTCAAGAAAGATTTTTGAAAACCTCCTGATTCTGCTCGGATACAGCTCTTGTACGTGTAAATTGGTTCAGCTTTTCTGGCAGGTGAGTGAGCAATAGCTACCCAAATTGCAAGTATGAATAAACAGTGACTTGAATTCCCCACAGTCAGGGATTTACAGAGAGGAAATAATCAAGGGTGTGTGCAAAGAGCTTTAACTCTAAGATGGTCGCTGAGATGATGTTTATCTAGCTATGCAGCCCTGAGGAACTAAGAAAAGGGGCAGCGACCCAACCACAGGAGAATTCTGCGTCATGAAATGGACGTACATTACATTCCTGTCCTGTTGTTACAGAGACAATGATCCAAGCTGCTTTCGGTCCACCTCTTTATTGGCCTGTGTGTATGAGCGTGTGTGTGGGTGTGGGTGCTGGCGTGCGAGTGAGCACACACGCACCAAAGAGAGAGCTGTGTGTCTCTATGGGTAGAATACAGACTCTGCAATCACTTATCTGTGTGACTTTGAACAAGTTATTTCACCGGGGTTCAGTAAAATGGGGATGATAATAATGCACCTGGAGGACCTGTGTGAGGATAAACATGAGCTAATATATGTAAAGCTCTAAGCAAAACAAATGCTAAATAAATGCAGCAAAACGTTTTAAAACCACATCAAAGGCAGGAATGAAGGGTATTTAAATATTCAAAAGAGAGTTATCTCACAATGATGGGATTACCTGCAGCCTTTTAGCTTCTTGCTTCTCTCACTTTTCTAATTGTTCTGCTGTGAACATGCAACCCAGGTATGCGCAAACAGGTAACATTTTATCCTTGGGTACCGGGAAGGATAAACACTCATATCCCTCTGCTCAATGAGCAGGGCTGAGCTCAGCCAGCTGAGATGAGAAGGTGCTGTCAGCCTGGGGTGACAATGACAGGTAAGGATGGCACGTGAGAATGGCAGGCATAAAGGGTAGATCAGCGATGCCTTGAACAAGACGTCGCAGTTCGGTCATCTGCCTGAGGCACCGCAGTGATAAATGGCAGAAGTCCAGGTGGGCCAGGAGAAGCCTCCACCCCTTTCTAGCCACTGGGCAGCTCTGTCAACTTCCAAAGCACAGGGCTCAGCACGGCCTGAGGACCCCCATCTGTCTTAGCTGGGCCCAGCTAAGCCACTTCCTAGCTGTGTGACATTGGGTGAATGTCCTGCCTTCTCTGAGGTTTGGTATCCTTATCTGAACCACGGGAACAATAGTAGCAGCAACCTCCTGGAATTGATGTGAGGATCCAGGCCAGGCTGAGCAACAGGGAACAAAACAGGAGGCGTCCCAGCCTTCTTGGAGCTAGATGCTGGCATGCAAAGCCAGCGGGGATCACAGGGTCACCACATCATTGTCGGATTCAAACTCTCATCTGTTTAACAAATAGCAGTGAGCAAGTGTCTGCACAGTTGCAAACAACAGGGTCAAAAGGCCCTGCCTCATGCTCATGGCTTGGGAGGTTTTCTGTCTGCAGGTTGTACTTCCACACAAATTTACTTTAACAAATGCCTGCCTTTTAAAATGCTAAATACTTGTGAATGTGCAAAGAAAGAGTGCATAAGTATCCTTTGCTCTAGCCTTTCAAGGGTGGCTTTAAAGTTTTTCCAAGTCCAACAGAGGGGAAGATGTGGGATCTCTGCCTTAATTCTGGGGGGAGGGGGCAGATAAAATAATTAAGAAAAACAGATAGGATGCCAGTCAGTGCTAAGTGGTATGGAATAAAATTAGGCCAGGAATGGAGGGGAAATGGAAAAAGCCAGAGAGGTAGTTTACTTTAAAGTAACGGCCCCATTAAAAAAAGGGTATCTGGGTAAAGGCCTTGGTGTTCCGTCCTGTGCCCGCAGCCCAGTGCTGTGGGACTGGCTGGTGGGCTGACTCACCCAGGCTCACCCTGCCTCCTGGCTTCTTGTTGGATTCAGCCTCTGGGAGACAGCAGGATGAGATCGGAGGTGGGGCAGGGAAGAAACTCCCTTCTCTCTCTGCCTCAGCAACATCTCTGCAGGTGGCTGCGTTCCCTACAATGAGTCTGTGGCTCTAGTTCTCAGGAGCACGGTCTCTTCCACTTTCCTAACAGCCTGCAGAGTGGACACCTACCTGCCATTGTTCCTGTGGGTGCCACCATCCCTTACCCTTCCTTCTCTCTGTTCAAATATTGTGAGTGAATCATTTCCTGTTGTAACCCTGAATGGAAAAGATCTGGAGTAAGTGAGGAGGCAAACGCAAAAACGTATCTTGAGGAAAGCATTCTGGGTGCTTGGTAGCTTGGGCAAAGGCCCTGGGGCGAGTGTCTGCCTGGCATGATTGAGGAGTACAGGGGAGTGAGGTGCGGAGAACTGAGAGTGAGTAATGCACAACTATTGAGTGTGAGTGGTCACGGAAGGCTTTGTAGGAGACAAAACTCAGAGAGCAATAGAGAGGGAGAGGGGAGGCAGGCAGTGCAAGCCATGCTGGCTTCAGCCAACTGTCTGAGAGTTGAATCAGGCAGGGTGCACAAACTGAGTGCTCATTAGGAGAGCTGACAGAGCTAGGTGGCAAGGTAGAAGAGGCCACTGCATAGGGCCAGGTGAGGGAGGCCTGGGAGGCCAGGTGGAGCAGTCCAGTCCCACTGCCACAGAGCAGTGACATGCAGAAGTGGTGTTAGAGAAAGATCATGGTTGGAGGCTGGGTGCTATCCTGAGCAATGATGTCCACTCATGGCTTCTGACCAAACTAGCTGCAAGGGGGTAAAGTCAGGGAGAGGGAAGAGGAGAGGAGAGGCTGGATTCAGGATGCTTTTCGCAGGTCAAGCTGGGAGAACGTTGATGATTGAGTGAGCCTGGGGATGGGTGGGAGAAGCAGACCATGTATGAGTTGGCCAGGCACCTGGGCTCCAGGTAGAAAGATTGGGTTTGACTCCTGCCTCTGCCTTTTACTAACTGTGGGACTTCCCATGAGTCTCCCAGGGCTGCCGTAACAAAGTACCAAGGTGGGGGCTTGAACAACAAAAATTCATTCTTACCATTTTGGAGGCCAGAAGTCCAAAGCAAAGGTGTCTCTCTCCCAGCTGCTGGTGGCTGCCAGCAGTCCTTGGCATTCCTTGGCTTGTGGCCGCATCCCTCCCCTCTCAGCTTCTGTCTTCACCTGGCCTCCCTGTGTGCCTCTCTGTGGTCATGCTCAGGCATGGAAGAAGCTTAGCACAGTGCCCAACTTAGACAACACCTTCAACAAGTGACAGCTGTGAGGGCATTTGGCTTTCTGGGCTCCGATTTCCAAATGGGCAGGTATGTGTTATCTTCCGCATTTTTCTCAACTTTAGACAAGTCAACACTGAGATCCAAACTGGGATCCAGCTCAGTGGCTCCTCTGCACAGTTCAGGAATCCACCCGTCTCTCTTGCCTCTTCCTCTGTGGCAGCAGAAGGCGGAGGGAAGGAGTAAAGGCTCAGCCAAACTCCCAGGGTATGGGGAAGAGGCAGGTCTGGCGGGCACTGCAGGCTGGAGGGAGGGTGCCACACACTTAAAGCCCTTCCCAGCTTCAGGTTTTCCTTCTCGACTGGACTCAGAAGGTCTTTCCTCAAGACATGGAGGAAAGCTATAATGCTCGGCAGCACTCCAGATAAACCCAGCTTCTGCAGCACCACGTGTGACATGCACGTGCATGGGGAAAGGTGCCCTGCATTCAGACGCTAGGCTTCGAATGAACATCTGTTCTTGGCAGACAAAGGACCACAGTTGGGGCCCATGGAGCCGAGCCTGCAATTGGCTGGTGGGGAGGCTTGAACCCTGAGAGGGTGGAAGGTGCTCAGAGGCAAGATATGAAGATGGTTAGGTGCCCTCTGATCCCTGCACATAGAGTCTACTGTTCAGTGACTCTTCTATAACTGGAGAATAGTAACCTTTCCTAATTGGTGACCATGAAGTTGAGGGTTTTCTGGAACAGAATCGATGCATAGAAAGTTCTTCTTAAATAAGAGTTACTGTTAGTTCCCCCAGGCTACTGGAACCAGAACCCAGGCCCCAGACGCCCCACACTGCCCTCCTTCTTCCAGGTGCCAGGCCTGAGATGCCAGGTCAGTTTATTGAGTGTGGCTGAGGACAGTGGTGAGCTGAGGTTCCTGGGATCTAACTGTCCCTTGCTCTTCCTCCGTGAGCATTAGGACACACAGCCCCTGGGTCCTGTGCACCTTGCAGGAGGCTGTGAACATGAGGAAGAAACACAGCCCAGCCTGAGGCCGCAGTGGGCTTGCTAACCCATCCCAGGTGGATTGGCCAGATTTATACAAATCATTAATGAGGACGGTAGACCTTCCACAAATAATCCCACAGATCTTTTAGAAACAAGGGTTGCTTGGCTTTCTGCCTCCAGAATGGCTTATCTTACTCAACGCAACACCCCAAAACCCAAGCATGGAAGACCTGCCTCTGTAAATGAACATTCCCGCGTTGAGTTGCCCACTCAAAGTCACCGAAGATGGTATAAAGCAGGAATTTCCTGCTTTCTCATTCACTATAATCCGGACACAAACAGACCTATTTTTAAAGAAAGGACACCCAAGGTAATTGTGAAATAAAGGCTAGGGATGGGTAGCCTTCTCAGGGTCCAAGGCCACATGGTTTCTCTGTAGGGGGCAGAGAAAGGGGCGCCCCTGAAGTATGGCCTGGTCTGCTAAGCCCCAGGAAGAAGCACCCTCAGCTCTTCCCAGCAGCCTCTCTGCTTAATAAAGCCCATGTCATCTTGAACTTGGTCATGAGTCAACCTAGGGCTCCATTTCTCCTGATCTCCCTCCATTTGGCCCCCTGGAACAGGTGTTTGCCGAGCTCAAGGTCTCTCTGCTTACATAACCCTTGTTCCATTTGGAAGGATGAAAAATCTCTGTGGGGTTTATTGTAAACAGGCTTACAGTTCACCCAAACACAAGGAGGAAAGGTCAGATTATTCATGTGCCTCTTTCCCTTGCCTGCCTCTCTCCACCCCCCACCAACTGCAGACACATCCCCCCTCCCCCGCCATCTGGGCAGCGGCCAGGATCTGTGCCCGAACCTCTCCACCAGGCCATCGCGGTGCACAGAACCCAGTGACGGGAGCCAGGACCAACTTGGCAGCCCAGATGCGTGTATGGGCCCTGTTTTGGGGAACCATTTCCATTGGGTCTCAGAGAGGAGGAGAGAGGGAGTGAGGGCGGGGAGCAGGGGAATTTCTTGACAAACCGCCATGAGTAGAGGCTTGCTCATGGAAAGACCATCTTTTATGATGACAGAAACCGAGCCAGGGACTCATGGTGAGAGGCCGGCATGTTTCCTGCAGGGGGGGGACAGGCCACTGTAGTGCCCGAAACATCCACGCTCAAACTCAATTGTGTACATTTTATGCACTTTATACCAGACCTCCTCTGAGACAGTGTCATCAGCCCATTTCACAGAGGGGGAAGCTGAGGGTAGGGCTCAGCAAGGACGACTAACTGGCCTGAGCTCCACTGGGCTGGGGCGCCTGGGGGACCCACTTCCCAGATGGCCATCAAGTGGCTCCTAATTCAACTGGAGGGAGAGGCCGGATGGATGAACTCACCCCCCACCCTATCCTTGTCCTGTGAGTCTTCAGAATGTAGTGTCTCTCCTGCCCAGACACACAGAGGGCTCAGTCCATGCTACCAGGCTAAACCAGAAGGACAGTCAATGGGGGTCAGGACCCCTGTGTGTGTATGGGGCAGACCGAGGAGTAATGCTTGGATGCTGGCCCTGGTGGGGTTGGCCGCCAGGGTGGGAGGGTCCAGACAGCTTGGGGGTGGGGTGGAGTCCAGACCATGGTGGGCACAAGACAGGGCAGAGGCAGACTCTCAAGAGGGCTGCAAGCTCTCTCCTCACTGTTGGCAGCTTTGGGCAAGGTAACTGACATCCCCAAGCCACAGTGTCCCAACCTATAAAAGGGGTGATCTAGGACCTGGGGAAAACTTGCATGAGGGAGCGCAAGGTGAAGGCAGGGTGAAGGAGGCAGCCGGTTCCTGACACTTCAAGTTCTCCCATCTAATCCACCTCGTTATCACACCAGACCAAGTAGTCGTACACCTTAGACTGTCGAGGGTGGGGCTGGGCCCCAACCAGCACACTGGAGATCATAGGAAGTGGCGGTGGGAAGAGGTGCTGTCCACCGATCCTGCTAAAGAGAGTGCAGGGAGATTGTTTGATTCCATGTTTTGTTTTATTTGTTCTTTGGGGAGCAAGATGGAAAGTGCAACACTGTCCACATGGTTGAACAAGCCCCACCCTTTGCTACCTACTCAGATGGAAGCTGGGTAGGCTGCTGAATCTCCCCAGCCTCGGTTTCCCCATCTGTTAGTAAGATTCACTAACCTTCTTCTGTTAAGCCTTATCATGTGACCTACCAGATGAGATAGATATCTGGACTCAGACAGTTCCTGGTTCGGATCCAGGTGGCCCCCCTACCCTGCCACTGCTGAGTAACTTGGAAAAGTTACTGGGCTCAGAAAGCCTCAGTTTCCCTGTCCATGCATTGGGGATGATGGTAACCCTTGCATCAGAGAGAGAAGCCATGCTAAGTTCTGGGTCTGAGAACACGCTCAAACAAGAGTAACAGCTGCTTTGTTTCCATGGCAACGAGGAGGGTGGTGCAATTGGCCTCACTCTCATTGCAGAGGGCCCAGGTCCTAAGGACGGGACTCCAGCTGGACTCAGTCCTGTCACAGGGTGAGCGCCCTCCTCACCTCCCTAAAGGAGTGGAGAGGGGCTCTCTCCCATCTTCCATCATCTCTGCGCCACACAGCCCCCATCCCACCCCGGGCCCTCCGCCCCCACCCTGACTTACTTCCGGGGGTGGCTGGTCCCCTTGGAATGTGCCTGGGCTGGGGTCACCTGAGTCTTTGCTCATCCTACATAACAGCTTCCATAAACACAGGAAATGCGGTTTTAGTCCCCAGGCACGATAGCATGAGACTCTGCTAAATGGGACATGTTCCTTCCAGGAAAAAGCCCTGAATCCTGTCTCAAAACTGACCTCCCTACATTCTACAGTCAGGCCACAACCTGCCTCACCAGGAGGGAAGCTCTTAGGCTTGGGGGGTTCTCTGAAAATTTCAGGGGCAATGATGTCACGCTTTAAGGTTACTCTTCTACATAGTGATGTATTCTGAAGTGATTATATTCTGGGTAATTGCATTTTGCTCAGATGGATGGATGGATGGATGGTAGATGAATGGGTGGATGGATAGGTGGGTGGGTGGATAGAGGATAAATGAATGAGTAGAGGGACAGGTAGATGGATGGTGGATGGGTGGATGAATGGGTGGATGGGTAGATGGGTGGGATGGCTCTATGTGGCTGAATGTATTCTATGTGGATGAATGAGTAGCTGGGTAGTTGGTGGATGAATGGTTGAAGGTATGGATGAAAAGGGGATAGATGGATTAATGATATTATGAAGGAGAAACTTGCTCCGAATCTTTTAATTTTGTTTTGTTTTTGTACTTGAGGAAATGAAGTTTTAATTCGTGGAGCAGAGAAGGAGGTGGAGGTAGTTAGAGGCACTGGCAGTGCCTGGCACAGTTACTGTCCTAAGCAGCTGCCCCGCCTCCATATGCACATGTGTTAATGAGAGCGTTAAATCAAGAAGGGCCAGCTGCGTTTCTGTAGTGGCTCCACTTTATTCCAACCTTAACCTTCGGATAAAATATGTCAGTCTCAGAGGTGAAACAATCCGATACAGACAAGAAAGAAAGAAAGAAAACAAAAATTGGTGCGTGCATGGTAGACGGAGGAATGGACAGAGGGACAGATAGCAGATCTCGCAATAGTGAGGTGTAAACTGGAGAGTCTAGGTGGAGATGGGTGTGTGAGCAGTGGCCTCTTTCAACTTGTCTGTGTCTGAATGTTTCCATAATAGAAGCTGGGGGAAATAATGTCTCCCAACCTGGCTGGTTCTTACCCAAAGAGCAAAAGCTGATTTTTCCACAGGCCACTGCTTGACCCTCCACAGCAGCCCCAGGAAAGTGCCAGTGATGGCACCTGGGGACAGCCTTGTACCTTCCCAGCTACAGGGCTGCAAGCACTAGCCTTAGGCCAAACCCTGCAGAGGCAACGGTGGGTGAGACATCCAGCCCCTGCCCTCAACAAGTCCAGTCCTTCATGAGGGTACTTCTGCGGCTGAGCTGCCTCTCCCTCCTTCTCCATATTTTAAGTCTTCACCAGAGGACATGCTCATTGACTCAGTGGGGAGGGGAAGAGAGGGACAGAGAAAGAAACATGAGAGAAACATCGATTGGTTGTCTTTTGTATGCACCCTGACCGGAGACTGAACCCACAACGTAGGCATGTGTCCTGACTAGGAATCGAACCTGTGACCTTTTGTTTTATAGGATGATGCGCCAACCAACTGAGCTACACCTGTCAGGGCTCTTCCTTTTTATCTCCCGAGAAATGTCTTGATTCTGCTACTGCCAATCAAGCTCCCAAAGGCCATTTGCATTTCTGTAGGGCACTTCAAACATGCATTTGTTAAAACCTTAAACAAAGGCATTTGGGTTAAATAATTAGAGCCCAGAGGTCAAATCTGATGCCTATAAAAAATGCTTTTGTTTAAAAAAGTGAACTGAGGCAGGAATGGAGGGATGGAGAGGTGGACAGATACCTGATTAATGAACTTCCTAAGCACTTTTGTGGGGTGGCTCTAAGTGGCTGAATGTATTTTCTATTTAAAACAACCCTATGTGGCATTAGGATTATGATACCCATTGAACAGATGGGAAAAGTAAGGCACATTGAGAGTGTTTTAAAGTTATGTCCAAGAACTCTCAAGAGGTCCATGTCAGAGCTTGAACTTGAACCTAGGCAGGCTTGCCGCACACTCGACGTGCCTGGTTTTGCCCAGTATTTGAGGTTAACTCCACTTCTTTTCCTCCTCAGGCTTGAGGCTGAGCCAAGTATACCATCTGGCCACAGGGCCTGCCTAGGTCCAGCCAAAAGCCATGGGGCCCAGTAACTTCCGTTCCCTCCAGAGCTCAAGCACCCCATCCTTCTGGCCCAGCCAGAGCGAAACTCACCAGTGAAGCCAACAGCAAGTGCCCTACACCAAAGTTCAAGACACTAGAGGATGAGGACACGTCAGCTGTACTGTGGCCCCAGTCAGGCCTGAGGACTCGAACCACCCTGACGAATCTTAGTGGCAACATAGACGTCAGAGAGGTTTCCTTCGCCAGGCAGTGAGGAGAAGGCTCCACTGTGGGAGGTGAGTCACCATAAAAACCCATAATAATAATAATAACGTCAAGCAGGGACCCATATTTCTGCCAAGCCAAATAAACAGCAGGGTGGGGGCAGGGCTGTTATTTCACTTTATAGATCTCTCAGGCCATTTATGAGGCTGGTGGTCTGTATCCTGAGTGGGCAGTATGGTCAACTCTATTACATCTGGGCACATTCCAGGCCTCCATGGTTTGAAAGAAAAGCCAACCCTACAGAACAACAGTGCCATGCCCGACATCCCCAGATACAATTTTCTTCGACGACTCTAAATCAGCCCAGTTTTTCAATGGCTGTTGCCCCAAATGCTGTGCTTCAGCTGCAACGCAGCCATCCTTCCCTCAGCTGGTTCGGCGTTAGATCAGCTCAGTAGTTTGTTTCTCCTAAAGGTGATGGGGGTTTGGGGTATCTCTGCTCCTGGAAAGCCCTCCTGCTCAAACTTTCTCAATCCTGGCCGAAACTTAGAATCATCCAGAGAGTTCTACAAGCTAGAGATGCCTAAGGTTACTCCCCTCAGTTTAGATTCAAATAGTCCAAGGTTGGTTATAGGAAGCAGTGTTTAAAAATAACCACCCCCTAAATATTGAAAGGGGGTGGGGAGTAGGGAGAACCATGGCTGATTCTAACCGTTGGGCTTCAGAATCACCTGGCGGAGGTCAAAGATGAGCATCCCCACTCCCTAGCCAGGCCCTGACTCTGTAGGTCTGGGGTGGGGCCTGGACCTCCATCTCTTTCAAAAGCAGCTTCCTATGCAGGTGGCAGGGAGCAGCATCCGGGAAGCACCGCTTGGCCAGAGTGCCCCTCCCAGGCCTTAGAAGTGCCCCCTGCAAAAGAGGGGGACATGCTCTGAGAGCAAGTTCCCTGCTCTCACCCTAGCCACCCCCACCACTTACTCTTAGAAGAGTGTTTCCAAGTGAGGTCCCCTACAGCAACACCAGCTTAACCTGGGAACTCATTAGAAATGCAAGTTTTTGGACCCCACCCCAGACCCACCAGGTCAAAAACTTCAGGCTAGAAAGCAGCGATCTGTGTCAACAAGCCCTGCCGCCCGTCCTGGGCAGGCTCCAGTTGGAGAACACCTACCTGAGAAGGAGATAAAGACCTAGACCTAGGAGTTTCCGAAGCGCCATTCACCCCCAGGCTCACAGCCACATGACCTTGGATAAGATGCTTCCCATCTCTGACTCCAGTTCTGCAAGAGAACACCGATTCTTTTTTTCTTTTTAAGCATTTTTTAAAAAGATTTATTTATTATTTTTTAGAGAGCAGGGAAGGGAGAGAGGCAGAGAAGAAGAGAGACATCAATATATGGTTGCCTTTCACCTGCCTCCAGCTATGGACCTGGCTGGAGACCTGGCTTGCAAGCTGGTTATGTTGCCCTGACTGGGAATTGAACCAGCAACCCCTGGATTTGCAGGCTGATGCCATATCCCCTGTGCCACCAGCTAGGGCGAGAACACTGATTCTTGTACAGCCCTTGAGAACTGGAGCACCTTCTTCACCAATTTGACTTCAGGTTTAAGAAGCTCAGATCCAAAGACCTAAGTAAGGCAAATTGTGTTATCATTTCTTGAGTTCAGATGTGGGAACTAGGCTCAAGAAGCAGTAAGGGGGCCTGTCCAGACCTGCAGAGCTGATGATGGGTGGTCTTGTCCCACAGGGTCTGGGACTCTCTTTCCCACCTTAAGGGGTCAACCCAGGTCATTCTGAAGTCCATTGCCAGCTTCCCAGGCCCCACCAGCTACACCTCACCACTCCCAAAGCCAAGGGCTGTGAGGAGGGATATTAGGGGAAAGCCAGCAGCAGAAGAAAAGGTCTCTTAGAGCCCTGAGTTGCACCTGGGGGTACAGTGTGATAGTGGGTGTGTTACCTTCCATGGTTTTCACTGTAAAATGACAGAGTGGACCAAACATGGGTAGGGTGTACGAAGGGGGAGGGGCATGAATTTTGGGATGGGGCCCTGGGTACTTGTGGAGAGCACAGGTGTGCACAACATAGTACATAACATGGGCTTCCTCCTCCCTGTGGGGACTCCAGCAAAAAGTCCCAAAATTTAGCTGGGAACCAAAACCCTGGAAACCAATACCAAAATAATCCACGATGAACCAAATATCAAATTTCATGGAAGGACAGAATCTAATACTGAACTGGTACAACCCTTCCTCACTTGCCACACCCTAAACCTGGCCCTTGTTCCAGTTCCAATAAACCTTTATTTATAATAACAGACCAACAGCACGCAGTAGTTTCCCAGTTTTTAAAAAAATATATCATACTAAAATATTAATTTAGCTTGATTACCAAGGGTTTTGAAGCTCCCTTAAAATTTGTACCCGGTCCTGCCACTGCCCCTACTAGCCGAAGTCCTGAGGGGCTGGGCGTCCCAGCAGTGGCCAGGACTGCCACCTCCCCAGGTGGGTCCCCATCCTCACCTCACTTAGGGAGGCTGTGTGTTTGCAGTGAACATTCCCAAGCAGAGCACATTGCTGCTGACGGGGCAAAGACTCTGCCAGGGGTATTCGCATCAAAGCCTTTTCAACTTTAATGGTGTATGACATTTTTGAGACAAAATATGGTTTGGCTAATCATATTTTAATAGCTCTACCTTTATAAGCGGCCTGACTTGGAGTGTATACAGTAATATTTTAATTTCTTAGCTCTGATGAGCATCATTCTAACCAGGTATTCAGTTTCCCCCTTTATAAATTTCGCTCCCAGATGTCGGATGCCAGGGAACTCTACAGAGCAACTATACAAACACGATATTTAATATTGGATGTCAGTTTGGGTGTTCCACTCAATTTCCTGGAAAGAGCTCGAAACTCCTCTTATTTGGGGCGGAATGTCCAATCAGTTTCATACTCCGGGGCCCTGCCCGGATGGCCATGTAATACCGCATAACTAAGTTCTCTAATTTCTGAAATGCAAATTTAGAGCAGATGTAGGGAAAGCGTGTCATTTATTTCCAAATGCAACAGTTATCAAGCCAAGCAACCAGGAGGCATAGTGAGCAAGGGTCCAAGTTCACAAGCCAGACCCCCAACCCCCCAAAACCAGGAGACTTGCTGGGCGATGTCCCCGTCCCTGGAAGGAAGACACGTGAGTTCAGTGAGCTGGGTGCCTCATATAAGCTGCCGATGGGGGAGGCTACACTGGACAGGCAGGCCTGGGGCACATTCTGCATTCGAGTTGGAATTTTAAAAATAATCAGGGATGCCACGGTGAGAAGGTAGAGAGCACACACTCCCGCCCCTCATTTTAAACATGAGTCCTTTGAAGTGCAGAGTGTCTCCAGTTACCCAGTCACCCATGCTGGCTGAAACCCAGGCTCACTGACTTCCTAATCCATGTCACCCTTCACTTGGGAACCACATGGTCCTGTGACATTCAAAAGGAGTTTCCATTCTTGGCAATACCTTCTTAGCGAATTGGATGTCGGCAGCCAGCTAAGAAAGACCCCCTAGGGAGCAGAAGCTGTGCCAAAACAATGCCACAGACAGCCTGGGCCCCTGGGGACTGGGCTCAGCCTTGGGGTCATGGCCAGGAGAGGGACATCTCTGGGTTGGAAGGCGCCTTTCCAGGGATGTTGGTTGTCAGCTCATCCATTTCTCGGTTTCCCCCTTCACTGAAGGAAGGCATGGCATGGGGAGAAGCCCCTCTGACGGTGACGCAAACAGGACGAGGGAATCAGTAAGTAAGGTGCTCTGAGAGAAATCAGAGTAAATTCCTGGCCTGGGCACTGCATGCAGTGCTGGCTCTAGGCACCACAGAGGCGAGATGACAGGTGGCGCGAAGCAGGACCTCCTAAGGGACCTAATAAGGACACCTTGGAAGGCAGGAGGTCCCGGGTCTAGTCCTGGCTCTTCTAGGACATTGGGTGACTCCTGCCCTCTCTCTGAGCCCCCTCTGTGGGCCTCGGTTTCCCCTTCTGTGAAAGAAGAAAGTTGGACGCTGTCGCTGAAAAATCCCTCCTAGTTCTAAGACTCTCTCTTGCCTACCCCGAGTGAGGAACTGAGTCCTTTGCGTGTTTGGCCCCAAATAGAGCTTAAGGAGTCGCAGCTGCGATGCCATATGGGGGAAGTGTGTGGGTGGTTCTGGCCTTCCCTGCTCCTTTCGTTTTTGGTCGGGCCAAGTTCAGGAGCATCCTCCCTCTCCCCCTGCCAGAGTATCGAATCACCTCCCTCCTTTCTCCCCCAGCCCTTTCTCCCCCTCTTTCCAGACCCCAAGCAGCCTGACCTCTGCTGCAGCAAGCCCCACGGTGGGAAACGAAACCATTCAAGTCTCCCTGTCATCTGGGGGGTCCACTGCTAATTGGATTGTAAAAGATGATCCTGCCGCACAGCTGTCTGCAAAGCCGGGCCCCGGTGACATGGGATAAATGAAATGTAGACAGTGGGGTGGGGGTTACCTGCTGCAACTCTGGGCAAGGCCCAGACCCCAGAAATTGGAGAGGAGCAGGGGAGAGACAATAAGGGATTTCACCTGGCATGTGCCCCCTCCCCGCCCCCCACTGTCATCCGCTGCTGAGAACATCCTTCCCCCACAGACCTCCTTGTGCCCTCCAACTCTGGGGAATCTATGACATCAAAGCTGCCAGAGCCTCTTGCCCCCTCTAGTCAGAACTGCTGCTCCCAGGACCTCACAACAGCTGAGCCAATGAGACGCCACCAGAGCTGAGACCCATGTCTGGATCCCCCTGCTGGCCATTGGTTCATTCATTTCCTCATTTGAGCATCACTTAAGTATGGAGAATCTCTGACCTTCTGCCTCTAAGGTGAGCTTTAGGAATAAGCAGATGGTGTGGGCAAGACAGCAGTTCTCCTTCTATGTTTGTCATTCTCCTCCATGGTGACAGAACCCTGTGTTTAGTTGGGGACTTAATTAGGTTTAAAGTTTATTGCCCGGCCTCTCTTGCAGCTAGCTGTGGCCATATGATTGCATTCTGGCCAATCAGTGTAAGCAGAGTGTGGCAGACCCTTCTTTTATTATTTTTATTTTTTTCAAAGATTTTATGTATTATTTTCAGAGAGAGGGGAAGGAAGAGGCAGAGAGGAAGGGAGACATCAATGTGTGGTTGCCTTTCACCTGCCTCCAGCTACGAACCTGGCTGGAGGCCTGGCTTACCACTTGGTTATGTGCCCCGGCTGGGAATCAAACCAGCGACCTTTGGGTTCATAGGCCAATGCCTTATCCACTGTGCCACCAACCAGGGCTGCAGATCGTTCTTTTAAACAACAACCTAACCTAACCTAAGCCCCTGGCTGTTTCCTCTCAGAGGTCTTCTTTCCTTCTGGCTAGAATGCAGATGTGATGGCTGTAGTGACTATTTTGGACAAAGTGCCTTTGGGCAAAGAGGTCCTATTGGTGAACTAATAAGACATGAAGTCATGTCCCTGAGGATGGTACTAAGGAGAGGTGGGTGCCACACAAGCCCTGACCTGTATCCCTCTTGACTTAGGTATGAAAGAGAAAAAAAAAAAAAAAAAAAAAAAATGCCTTCTTAAGTCACTGGTGTTTTTTTTTTTAATTCTATTATTTCTAGCTGAAGATAATCAAAACCTGTAATAAACTATTACATACCATATAATGGTGCATTCCATAATATACACCAGCTAATGACACTCCACCAGGGTCATCCAGCATTAGCTACACAGAGGGGCCCCCTGGCCCGGTTTTAGGGACCAGATGAGGCTTTTCTCAGGGGGTTGTGCATGGCTGTGACCTGCAGGGTGTGTTAGCCTGGGGAAGGCAGGTGCCAGGGTATTTCAGGGAGAAGGGAGGCTAGAGGAAGCTGATTGGAGTAGGTTGGAGGAAGCACTGGGTCCTATTCTTGCAGGTTCGGTCCCTTGTCAGAGCGCATAGGAGAGACAACCAGTTGATGTTTCTCTCTCATCCATGTTTCTCTTTCTTTCTCTCTCCCTCCCTTCCCCTCTCTCTAAAATCAATAAGCATGTCCTCTGATGAGAATTAAAAAAAAAAAAAAAAAAAAAAAAAAAAAAAAAAAAAAAAAAAAAAAAAAAAAGCCAAGATCATCTTGCAGCCAAGGTTGAAATGTTAACTTCTGATTTTGGAACCTGATAATAGGCTTGCTCAGAAATTCACAATTTTTTATCTCAGCTTCCAGGAGCAGCTTCTAGGGTCCGCGCAGGGCTGGGTGATTTGCATAACTTCTATTCAGACAGACCCCTTCCCCCATGAATGCCTGCAAATCCCCAAAGTGCTGAGGAAGGGAGGAGCTAGAATGAAGCCACCCTGCCCCCAGGCTCAGAGACGACCCATGGGAGTGCTTGCCCAGACAGCAGTGTGCCCCCCGGGGGAAGGGACCATCCCGAAGGAGCAGGAGGCCAGCTACAGAGCAAACTGCCTCCTGGATCCTGTGATGACCCCTCTATCCAGCTACGCCCCAGGGCACTCCAACACATTCTGGGAAGAGAGAGCCTAGAGCAGCCTGTAATGTGGGCGCAGGAAAAAATCTCGAGAGGGGAGAGGCAGAGGTCAGCTGGGCAGCACCGCTGACTTCCCGAGCAGAAAGCGCTCTCTGAGAAGTGACCTGTGTTGCAAAACAACTGGTGCAGTCTGTTTGTATGAGCATGCGTACTCTCCTTCTAAGTCTTCGGTGCATGGTCAGCATGAAAAACCTGGGCTGGGTGCTGCTACTGCTGGGGGCTGAGGCAGGGACAGTTCTCTTGTTTTTACAGATGCTACTGAGCACCAGAGGTGGATGCAGTCCATGCTGTCTGACTCCAGAACCCCTGCTGTTGTCTGCCGTGCCAGAATGCTGCATAGCTCTTGCACTGAAAAAGGAGGATGAACCCTGGCCTCATGGCTCAATTGGTTAGGATGTAGCTCCAGCCATACACCAAAAAAGTTGTGGGTTCCAGCTTCAGGCAGGGCACATGTCTAGGTTGCAGGTTCGATCCCCAGTTGGGGTACCTACAGGAGGCAGCTGATTGATGTTTCTCTCTCTCTTTCTTTCTCTTTGTGTCTCTCTCTTCCTTTCAAATCAATAAACATACCCTTGGATGAGAATTTTTAAACTAAGTTAGTTAATAAATAATACAATGATGGAAATGGCCAGTGTGTATTGAGCAGCAGCGTGTGCTGGACCACTCACCCTCAGGACCAATGAGGAAGTGCAGGCGGGGCCTCTCCAACCCTTGCAGCATGAAGCATGCTGACAGGTTAGTTCCCAGGTGAGACGTGGCACCCAGTGAGCATCTGACAGAGATCTGCTCTCCAAGCTGGCTGTGTGGTGCAGCCCCGGCCCTGGGTACCAATCCATCCCGTGGCATCATCCACTGCAGGTGTGCTTTTGGTCCCTCGGACCGAGTAGAAGCTTCCCTGCATTTAGAATGTCACTAGTATGATCTACATTCCCATTACATGTCCTGATTATTACCAAATGATGAAGTTGAACACAGGTGAGACTATTACAGGCCATTGGAAGGGGCTTCAAGAAGCCGTCTGATGACCCTGTTCTGCCACCTCCTGAGGGTCATGCACTGCAATAGATGGTGACTGAGTGTCCTTGGGGTTCCCCCAAACTGGGGATGCCAAGAGGACTCCAGATGACCCCTGCCCTCAAAGCCTTCCCTAGCCAGGGATATGCACAACAAGAACATGGTCAGCAGGCCCTCCACAAACCACCACCTGAGACACTGTCAACAAGCAAGAGTGAGTGGCTCAGGCCACCTCAAATGCATTTACCTCATGTGGATTATTCAATTACATGCACATTTAAGGGAAACCCATGATCTCCTCCTGGTTTCAAAGAACATATTTACGAGCGGTATTTCCATTCTGTTGTCGTTTAAAACTAAAAATTGTATGATTTGTGATGTTTCACGTAGTTTCTTTGGCAGAAATACACGCTGAGGTGTGATAGAATTATTTCTCCACTATTGGTGTTTTAGATGTACCTGTAGGTATGTTTATTTGTTTTTTTGACTATTTTTTGGTTTGTTTGTTTGTTTTTGCTTAAAAATCAGGATCACAAGTCTAATCTCAGGCGGTAGGTTAATCCCAGCTGAGATGTGAATTTGGCTTTCGCATCTCCAAATGGCTTCCATGTTGTGGGGGAGAGCGATTCGCAATTTTATACTTTGCAAAAGATAGCTTTCTGTTGCATCTCCCATATTGTTAGAAACAAACTATTTTCTTATTTGAAACACACACACACAACCCTGCCCTTTTATGGGAAAACTAGTTGGGCTCTGTGCGTATTATTCCACATGAAAGCAGTTTTGCTTTCATTTGTGGCTGCCTGATTACAAAGACAAGATCTTTAATTAAAATTGGTTTAGTTGTGTGTATTTCTTTCAAAGAAAACCATTGAAATAGCATTTGTGACTCATTACCTTCTTAACAGGGATGTTATCCTATTTGTCTCCTTATTTCGCTCATTTTGATGGAGAGACGGTGACCTTGAATGACAGGAATGTGCCAGCATGGAGCCTGGTCTGCACCCTGAAGTTGGCTTTCTGGTCCCGTGACTTTGACCTGGGGCGTGGGTTTTGGTCTGACAATATTTCCAGGTAATGTAAACCTCCAGGTCTCCACTGAGTTCAGGAGGGCGGGGCTGGGTATCTGGCCGACCAGCGGAGTCTTTTGGGTGGGCCCTGGGCCCACACAACGGGGAATGCCTCCCCTGCTCAGCTTGGCTGGAAAGAGAGAGAAGCAGGGGCTGGTTTTTTTTTTTCATGATCCCCACATGCCCAGGGTGCATTTGGGATCACATGGCTTTCGGGAACTGTTTCCAGCCGAGGAACAAGATTGCCTAGATCCGAAAGGCTGTCTGACATGTTAGCAAAATTAGTGCTTAGCAATATTTTTGAGAATTCTGTGGTTTGGGCATTTTGTGTTTTTTCCCCTGCCAAAACAAGCTTGCTAACTTCTTTGCTTCTCTGTTTGCAGCAGAGGAAAGCAGAGAGACTCCAAATCATTTGCACATTTCCTGTTGACGGTGTCCCGGCTAGCACGATCCTAGAGGCGCACGAACGGGAGGCGAGCCTCCAACTTGGCTTTTAATAACCGGGTGACCCTGGCTCACCCACTAATCTCAGCAGTGCTTCCCACCTGATCCCAGGGGCAGCCCCCCCCCACCACCACCCCCATGGAACTAGTGCCTTTGAAACTTGTACAGGGAGCTCTTGAATCTGACTTTTCTAAGTGCATGGCGTCTTCCAGTCCTCCCTCCCCTCCACCTAGATGAGACCAGCCATATCCCACTCCCATTCCTTGGGCATGTAATGATAACAGCTAATATTCAAAGAGCGCAAAGTCTGTCAAAATGCTTTGTGTTCCCAGATGCGTTAAATGCTCACACTAATCTGGAGCCAGACTGCTGGAACTGAATTCTAGCTCTGCTGACCTGTGTGACTTTAGGCAAGTTACTTATAATCTCTCTGTGTCTCGGAAGGACTCACCTACCGGGAAAATAATGTGACCAATGTCATAATGTTGTCAAGTAAATGGGATCAAATAAGCAATGCTCCAAGAGGGCTAAATGCATAATAAGCACCCCCTCAATGTGTTAGTAATTACTATCCCAAGTGTCTTGAAGCAGAGTAGTTCCCAAAGGCACGCAGTAAATTAGGGGCAGAGCTGGGATCCCAGGCTCTTGACATAACTACAGTGCTGTCTACAGAAAGCTTAGCTACAAAGCGCCATCACTGTTTCCAGTGCATTTGCGTGAAAGTGCTCCTTACACGAATATTGTTCATTAGCGGCTGGGAGTTGGGGGTGTGGGGTAGCTGTATGCAAGGATGGCAAATACTGAGCCTCCTGAAGGGCAAAACCCGTGCCTGCCTGTGCAGGGAGGCAGGTATTAACTGAGGAATGTTTATGCTCACCCCCTGCCCCACCTTCCAAAAGACAGAGAAGCTTTGTTTGCCTGGTTAGTTCCACGGCTAATGTGCGGAGGGCAAGGGAAATGGAGAATCTGGACAGAGAGAGGCAGCATTGTGTGACAGCCAATGGGGTGACCAGCCAATGTCCCTGCAGTAGGGTGGGGCATAAACTGCATTGAAATACTACACAGCAGTGAAGAAAAAGCTGGTCATGCACTGACAGGAAAGCAGTGCAAAAATATAGAGTTACAGGGAAGAGTCAAATTGCAAAAGTATATATAATATGCTGGCTTCTGGGCAGGAGGAATAATATCACAGATATTTGCGTTTTCTTTTATGTGCATAGAGGAACTCTAGAAGAATAAAGTTGTTTTCTATCAAGGAAGCAGGGGATGAGATGCTAAAAACTGGACAGAGATGAGAGTAAAATATATATATCTGCATATATATATATATATATATATATACTGTGTAAGTGTACATATAATGTAAAAATGTTCATATATACAGTGTATATGAACATATATTTACATATACAATATGTATCTATATGTTTTATGTATATTGTAATTATATATAGGAATTAATAACTATGTAGCTATATATAATTAATAGTAATTAATAGTATGTTATTTATATATAGTCATTAATATACAGTTATTAATGACTATATATACTATACTATAATATAGTATACTGACTATACTATATAGTCATTAATAACTGTATATTAAAGTATGTGGATAGGCAAATGTGTATATAATTAATAACAGCTTCACAATCTCATGAAGTAAATTTTATAGTCAAAAAGGAAGAAACAAAAGCGCCACAGTCATAATTGGAGAGTTAAAAATCCTACCCTCATTAATTGATAGAATGAGTAGGCAAAATAAATCAGCAAAAATAAAAAGGATCCGAACAGTACTGCCAGCCACCTTGACCTAATGGAAGGAATAGAATAGTCATTCAACAACTCTAGGCCATTTACTCTTTTGGAGTGAATGTAGGTAAGGCAGACCTTGTGCTGGACTATGAAACAAGTCATAACATATTGAAAGGACTGAATATGCAAAATCTGTGCTCTGGCCACAGTGAAATTAAGTTAGAAATAACAACACCAGAGAAAATCCAAAAATACTTGAAAATTAAGAAACATGCACCCATGGGTCACTTAATAAATTACAGGGAAATTATAAAATATTTTCTAATGGGTGATGATGAAAAACAAAGCATATTACAATTAGCAGCATGCAGATAAATGATTCTTAGAGAGAAATGTATAGCTTTGATGCTTATGGATGTTGGTAAAGAGGAAATGTTTGAAGTTAATGGTCTAAATATTCATATTAAAAAACTGGAAAAGAAATAATTAGTTAAGCACAAAGTAAGTAGCAGAATGAAATCATATAAGAGCAGACATGAAAGGGATAAAAAATGAAAACTCAAAAGTGTTTCTTTGAAAAGATGATAAGCCTCAATACATGTGATCAAACCAAAAAAGGGAAACACAAATTATCCATATCAATCAAATAATCAATAATTATTATTAATTTAGTGGAAGAAAGGATGATCTTTTAATCAAATGCTACTGGAACAAATGGATAGCCCTAGGGAAAGAAAAATGAACCTTGACACCTATCTGACACCACACATAAAAATTTCTTACAACGGGGTTGCATATCTATACATAGGCAAGATGCACAAAAAACACAATTTGTTAGAGAGGAACAAGAAAGCACTAACAACTAAATTTAAAAATGCTAAATTGTAAAATGTAAAACTTTTGCTCTTCAAGAGACACCATTAAGAAAATAAAAAGGGAGCCCCGGTTGGTGGCACAGGGATAAGGCACCAGCCTGCGAACCCAAAGGTCACAGGTTTGATTCCCAGCCAGGGCAACATAATCAGGTTGCAAGCCAGGTCTCCAGCCAGGTCCGTAGCTGGAGGCAGGTGAAAGGCAGCCATACATTGATGTGTGTGTCTCTCTCTCTGAAAAATATTAAATAAAATCTTAAAAATTAAATTAAATTAAATTAACTTTTAAAAAGAAAGAAAATAAAAAGGCAAGGTACAGTTCTGGCCGTGTGGCTAAGTTGGTTGGAACATTGTCCTATACACCCAAGAGTTGTGGGTTTGGTCCCCAGTTAGGGCATGTATAGGAGGCAACTGGTTAATGATTCTCTTCCACATGAATGTTTCTCTTTCTTCCTCCTTTCCTCTCTCTCTAAATTCAATTTTTAAAAAAATCCTCAAGTGAGGATTAAAAAAATTATAAAAGCAAGCTACAGGTTGTGAGAAAGTATTTGCAAAACATAAATCTAATGAAGGAGGCCCTGCCTGGTGGCACAGTGGATAGGCAACAGCCTGGGAACCCAAAGGTCACTGGTTCAATTCCCTAGTCAGGGCACGTAACCAGGTTGCAAGCCAGGTCTCCAGCGGGGTCCGTGACTGAAGGCAGGTGAAAGGTAGGTGAACATACATTGATGTTTCTCTCCCTCTTTGCCTCTGTTCCTTCCTCTCTCTTTGTGGAAATAATAAATAAAATATTTTAAATAAATCAATAAATAAAATTTAAAATATATTAAAAAATAAATCTAATGAATGACTCAGATCTAGAATGCAGGAACTCCTACAACTCAATTTAAAACAAACAAACAAACAAACTATTTGAACAGACACTTCATAAAAAAAGATAGACAAATGGCCATTTCTCACATGAAAAGATGCTCAACATAATTAGTCATCAGAAATGCAAATTAGGGTGGGGAGGGGGACAGAGGGGAGCAAAAAGGGGATGGATGTATTACAACAACAATAAAATTTTTTAAAAAAGAAAAAAAAAGAAATGCAAATTAATACCATAATGAGGTAGCATTACATGTCAAAATAGCTAAAATCAAAACAATCAACAACACCAAATACTATTGCTCTGGAAATCAGCTTGTCAGAATCTTATCAGGTCAAATATATGCCTACATTTTGACCTAGCAATTCCACTCCTGTACATTTACCCAGAGAACTGCAAAGAGATGTCCTGAAAAGGTTAATACAGCATGTACAGAGCAGCTCCAGTCAAGCTGCTGAAGGACAAGCTGAATGTCCTCCATGGGTGAATGGACATATACATTTAATTTAAATGATGGAATGGCCCTGGCTGGTGGCACAGTGGATAATGCACCAGCTTGGGAATCCAAAGGTCACTGGTTCGATTCCCCAGTCAGGGCATATAACCAGGTTGCAAGCCAGGTCTCCAGTCAGGTCTGTGGCTGGAGGCAGGTGAAAGGCAACCATACATTGATGTCTCTCTCCCTCTCTGCCTCTCTCCCTTCCCCTCCCTCTGGAAATAATAAATAAAATCTTTAAAAATAAATAAATAAATAGTGGAATGAGAGGCAATTAAAAAACAAGGCTTCTGCTATAAATATGACAGCCGAAGCTCAAAAACATGCAGGCCCAAAGCAGCCAGACACAGAGTAAATGCTCCATGGTTTCTTTCCATCGAGTTCAAGAGCAGGGAAAACTAAACCATGGTGACAGGAATCAGGACATTGCTTCCCTTTGTGGGGGCTGTGGGGGTCTGGGGGTGACTGCAAAGAGACACGGATGACTTTCCTAGGGTGAGGGAAACATTCTTGGTTACAGAGGTAAAGCATTACTGCATAATATATCTAACTCATTGAAATGTACATTTAAAATCTATATATTTAATCATACTCAATTAAAAAAAAATTACAAACATAAAAGACCCCTAGCCAGAACCCTTTGTTCTTGGTTTCCATAGGTTAAGGCCCGAGGTGGGAGTGGGAGGTGGGCGTGGCTAACCTAGAGCACCAGGAGATCCTCAGGTGATGAAACGCTTCTGTATCTTTACTGTGATGGTGGGTACTCAGGCCTAACATTGCACAGAACCAAATAGACAAGTGCACAAAGTACAAGCGAAGCTGCAGAAATATGACCTAGATCAGTGGATTATGTCAACGTCCATATCCTGGTTGTGATATTGTCCGATTGTCTTTCAAGGTGTTACCATTGGCAGGAGACTGGGTAAAGGACACGCAGGATCTCTTCTGCGTTATTTCTTACAATTTCATCTGAATCTACAAAATATCAAAGTTTTCAAAAACAGCAAGTGCCCTGGCTGGTGGCTCAGTGTGGGTAGGCGCTGGCCTGCAAACCCAAAATTCGCTGGTTCGATTCCCAGCCAGGGCACATAACCAGGTTGCAAGCCAGGTCTCCAGCCAGTTCCATCAATGGAGGCAGGTAAAAGGCAACCATACATTCATTGATGCTTCTCTCCCTTTCTTCCTCCCACCCTGCCCTTCTCTCTGAAAATAATAAATAAAATCTTAAAAAAAAAATACATCTAGCTGGTGTGGCTCAGTGGATTTCGGCCTGCGAACCCAAAGTCGCTGGTTCGATTCCCAGCCAGGGCACATAACCAGGTTGCAAGCCAGGTCTCCAGCCAGTTCCATAGCTGGAGGGAGATGAAAGGCAACCATACATTGATGTTTCTCTCCCTTTCTTCCTCCCTCCCTGCCCTTCTCTCTGAAAATAATGAATAAAATCTTAAAAAAGAAAAAGTACAAGCCTCAGGTTCAGCCCTAGACCTACTGAAGTAGACTGCATTTTTAACAAGATCCCTGGCTGATCCCTGAAGCAGAACAAAATTTTAGCAATTGCTCTTATGTGTTTCTGTTCATTGTCAGCCAATCCTGATTCTAATTATAGGCGCCTTATTATTAATTTTAATAACACTCCTTAGAAATTTAGCAGTACTTTTATTTTCCTGGAGCTATTTCTTGAAGATTGAGGCACTAGGAGGAAGAAGTCTGCAAAGAACCAGCATCTTTTATGTATGAATATATATGGAGAGGGGTTGTTGATGCATCTGCCCAGATGCTCTTGGACCTCCCGAGTTTACCTGCGGCTGCAGACACACTTCCCAGCTCAGGGCCAGCATCCAGCCTCAAGCACCTATGTGTCATCCTCCTCCTATGGGGGTAAGGGGTCCAGCGGGAGGTGAGGGCCATGGGATTGCCCAGTGATCCCTGCTTTTGCAGGGTGAGTGTGCCAGGTTTCTTAGAGGGTCTCCACTGGGATCGGGCTCATCATGAATAACACACCCTTTATTTTCTTTCCCTCCTTCCCTGTCCTGCTGTCCTCACTCCTTTGTTTCTATTTGCTGGAATCTTGCCCCAGGTACACTATCCACACACTCAGGACCTTCTCAGGCTCTGCTTCTCAGGCCCAAACTTAGACACCTGGAGACAGGGAGTCAGGCATACCAGCTCATGGACTCGGAGGTGTTGGCTCCGTTCACCCAGTCCCACCAGGGACAGAGACCTCGCCCATTTTCACGAGGGACGAGTAGCCTCAAAGGAGAGGAGGACAGGCTGCCCTTCAGGAGATTTCACCAGGACATCACTCTGATTCCCGAAGTCCGCTGGAGGGCTGGCCGTTCTCAGAGGTCCCTCCGTCTGCACCAGTGCTGCAGCCCCGTCACATCTGAAGTCCCCTTCTGTTCAGCACTCCTTTACTTACATTTTATGTCACTGTGATTGTTTTTAAAGGGGTTAGGGGGTCCAAGAGCAGGGACCCTCACACCTCCAGTAATAAAATATTGGCTTTGACTAGTGTGTGTCCTCAAATGACAACAAAGCTGCTGGCCCACTCAGCTCAGATCAACTCAGGGCTGGCATTGTCACCCTGGCCAAGATGGTGGCAGGAGTCCCCAGGCAGCTCCTCATCCTCAGTCTCCCTCCTTAGCACTGCCGGGGCTGCTGGCCCCAGTGAGGTGGCAGGGAAGGCAGTCCCCTGGTCCTGCGCTGGGACCCATCTTGTAGGGCATAAAGGGAAGCAGCATTTTACCTGAGGAGAACAGTGCAATCACCAAATGCACATGAAATTACTGGAGCCCTGGAAGCCAGCAGACCCCTCGGCTTAATTACACAGTGGGGCCGTGTTCTGCTGAAAGCAATTACGCTTCACCTCTCCCCCTGCTGCAGGCCCGAGTGCACTCGGCCCAAAGTGCTCCTGGAGCAGCCGGCAAGGCCTCCGCCCTCTCCGAGATGCCTTTTGCAGGATGAAGCTATTTTTGAATTAGCTGTTTATTCAGGTGATCCCATATTCCAAGGGTCTAGAAGGACAGCGCATAACATTTCATTCCCTCCCATCCTTTTTCCAAGCCACTGAGCTCCCTGAATGCATCCAGGGCTCCACCTCTTTTGTCACCTTCTGAGGCCACTGACATCATAAACCCACCCTCCATGTGTTGAATTTCTTCCAGAAGGAAAGAGCTTTGCTGACGGGGATGTAGGTAGCTTTCTATATCATCTCTGTTGAATAAATAGCCAACACTGCTCTCCCGGACAAATACGTTCGCCACCGTCAGAAGAGCTCCCCTTTGGAAATCAAATAAAGGATTTGTCCCAACGAGGGCGGTTCCAGGTACAGCATGGCAGACTGAGGCCACTGTGCCCAGAGCTGGCTAATGAGCAGGCAGTGCGGTCCCCACCCTCCCAGATCAGCAGCAGTGAAAGGCCTTCTTTGTGACAGAGGAGGGATCAGACACAAGTCACAATGCCCTCTTGTCAGAAGGGCCTCCTGGAGCTGCCGCAAGGCAGGCAGCGTAGAAGGAAGGGAGCAATTTTGTGGTGGTTTCCGTGGCCCGGTGGACCTGGTGGAGGCTCTCACGTTTCCAGGCCTGAGCTGGAGCCTGGGCTCCTTCTCAGCACACGTGGCCAGGAGCGCAAGTCACAGGGACCTCACCCTCCCTGGGACAGGCCAGCCCCAAGGTGGGGGCACCTAGGGAGGCTGGTTGAGTCTGGCCAGAGAACGCAAGGCTCTCCGTGAAGACAAAATTCAAATGTGCAGTTACAGGCGATCCCCTTCTTTTCGTTATTCCAAAACGAAGTGCTTCACACATTTGGGAAGTACAATTAAATATAGGTCTGCTGAATGGTCTGGGGTTGGGGCTAATTTCTTGCCGTTTGTGGAGAGTCTTGTTACCCTTCGAGAGGACCTGTCCAAATCGCTTTGTGCAAACGCCGCTTGCACAAGATTTTAGCTGGCTCCCTGGTCGCACACTTCCGTGTGGAAAACATGCAACGTGCATTTCTTTCAAATTCCGCCCCCCAGGTCTAAGCTCCTTCCTCGATGGCATTTACATGTGACATTCAGAGTGATGGCATGATCACTGAAAAGCTAACAAAATGAGTATTTTTGCTCACTCCAGTGCGAGGGAAGTTCGAGATTAAAGGTTGGCGGAGGGTTACCCAAAGGCAAATCTGTAACTGATGAAAAGGGAACAACAACAAAAACAACACCTGCCATTTAGAAAAGTCTTTTCTTGTATCTCCAAAGCGTTCGACAGATACCAATTCTCAAAATACTCCAGAAAAGAGAGAGGAGGGATTTGCCCATGGGGAGAAGAAGCTACATCCTGGAAAGTGGGCTTAAGTTTGAATTTGTCAGCAGAGAAACTTTGGGTAGGGGCTGAGACGTCCAGGTGTGCGTCCCACCCCCTGCTGTTACCCCTGAGTCTGACACAGGGACAGGGAGTAACATCCTCTGATGCTGTGTCCTACGGACTCAAGAAAATGGATTCCAGGGCCAGAGGGTCTGGGTTAGAAGCCCCGCTCCCCCATGCGCTAGCCGTCTAACTCTGAGCAAGGTCCTGAACCTTTTGATGCCTCAGTTTCCTCATCTGTGAAATGGATATAATAATAGTATCTCGCTGTGTGATTCAAGGTGTTAATACTTACAAAAATGTTAAAGGCTCCTGGTGCATAGAAAGTGCTCAGTAAGCATCGCTGTGGTTTTCCTCCCCTCCCGTGTGTGTGTGTGATGACCCCACCATCAGCCCACAAGGCATTAAGTGAAAAGTCAGCCCACTTACTGAGCTTCCTGGGCAGAAAGGCCAGTAAACTGTCATAGCTCTATTTGCTGCTACTGTTATTGTTGTTTATTTTTTGTAAACTGGCCAACTCAGACATGGAGAATGATTGGTTACAACCTTGATGGGTCAGCCAGTGTCTTAAGATAATTCTCAGTGGGTGGGCTGAGGGGACAGACCTGAAGGAAGACACCAGCAGATCAGCTCACAGCCCTGCCAGGTCCCCAGATCCCTGCAGGGAGGAGGGACACGGCCAGGCACAGTGTGATGGGCCCTGCAATGATCAGGCTTACGTGTGACGTGGCCAGGCTGTAACGTTGCTTTGAAGGTATCTGGTGGATGTGGTTAGCATCTGAAATTAGTCAGTTTTAGATAAAGGAAGTGACCCTCCATAATATGGGTTAGAGACATCCAGTCAGGCAAAGATCTTAAAAGTAAAACAGGTTTCCCAGAGAAGAAATTCTTGCCCTGGCTGGTGGCTCAGTGGATAAGGTACCAGCCTGCGAAACCAAAGGTTGCTGGTTCTATTCCCAGCCAGGGCAACATAACCAGGTTGAAAGCCAGGCCTCCAGCTAGATCCATAGCTGAAGGCAGATGAAAGGCAACCATACATTGATGTTTCTCTCCCTCTTTGCCTCTCTCCCTTCCCCTCTCTCTGAAAAAATAGTAAATAAAATCTTTTTTAAAAATAAAGAAAGACATTTTGCCTCAAGACTGAAATGTCAGCTCCTGCCCAAGGTCCCAGCTGTATAGATTTCAGACTTGCCAGCCCCACGATGGCATGAGCCAATTCCTTGAAGTAAATCTCCTGATCCATATCTACATGTCTACATCCCTCTCTATCTCCATCTCTCTGTCTATGTCTATATCTATACCTATTTATCTATATTATATATTTTTCCTCTCTTGTTTTTATGTCCATCATTCTGGACCTTTATTGCATCAGTGAGCCCATACCCTCCTGACACACCTCTTATCCTCTCCTTCCCCTTTACACTCCAGCTTTGTATTCCAGGCACATGAAATGGAACCGTTTTCAGCTACAACTTCTCTCTTCCCAAAGCAGGTGAAGAGGGTCTTTGAACAGTTTTGCCGAGTCCTTGATTTTGGACTTCTGGCCTCTGGGAATGAAGCTCTGTTGTTTTTCGCCACCTGTCATTTGTTTGGGCAGCAACAGGACTCTCATACCCTAGGGTTAATGTTTTTCTCAGCCACCTCAGAAATCCTTGTCCTCTCTGCTGAAGAGTGTGGTTCCATGTAATAACAACGGACAAGTGACCTGGGGTAGTTGCTTTCAGTCCTCCGACCCCCATGTTTCATTGAATATACCTACCACTGCCCACCGATCAGGATCACCCACATGCCAGGTGACCTCCTCACTCCTTTCAGGTGTCTCTTCTCAATGTCCAGGCCCTGAGGGTGGGCAGTGGGTCCTTCCACCTAGGAATTAGGACCCCCTCCATGCCTGCCTCAGTGGTCTTTCCTCTTGGTATGTGAGGGTGGGTGGCTAGAATGGAGGAAGATCTTTGTCTCCTCAAAGCTGCCAGACCACCGGATGTGATGGACTCAGGGGCCTATTCTGGAACTCAGAAGCTTTCTCTTGCATTCCTACCATAGCATCCTAATCCCTCCTCTGCTGATCTGCTACCTCTGAAGGAAATGCAGAAGAGGCCAGACACCAATACATGTCCAGTTGCAAGCCACATAAAGCCTCTACAAGGGAGACCTGAGCGCAGTGGCTTGAACAATGAGAGATTTAACGTCTCATGCTCACACCCTCGGAAAGTGAGTCCAGGCGAGCTGGCTTCAGGGTGGAGCGGAAGCACCTCAGGGCTCCCAGACCTGGACCCCTCTGCTCCACAGCCCTTTGCACACCAATTTGTGTCACAAGATGGCTGATGAAGCTGAGAACAGTGACAACTCACCCTGTGCCAGACAATTCACATATCTTAGCCCATTTAATCCTCATAACCCTCCAGAGTTGACCCTGTTTTACAGAGGAGAAAACAGACACGGTGGGTGGCAGAACTCGCCCACAGTCACACAAATAATATGCGGTGGAGAGAGGTTTGAACCCAATCTGTCTCCCGAACCAGCGCTCACCACAACGACGCAAAGCCATGCGAACCCTCCTGTGTGTCTTGGCTGGGCTTCTTAGAAATCTCCTCTTCCCTAATAAAAGAAAACTGTCTATTCCACTAGCCCCCTCCCTTCTTGCTTGGGATGTGAGAGGAAGAATGTGATGGAGGATTCTCGTCTTGCTACTTCTGAGCTATGTGACCCTGGGCAAGCGACTCCTCTCTCTGAGCCTCAGTTTCCTCTTGGATAAAACAAGGATGAATGAGACACCTTCTGACATGCAAAACTCTCAACACAGTGCTTGCTTCATAGTGACAGTTCCATAAAAATTAGCGGCTGCTTCTGAATGTTTGTTTGGGGCCTAACTGGCCATTCAATGTGTTGGAGAATAAAGATTCATGATAGGTATTTCTCTCTCACCTCTCTCTCCCTCCCTCTCTCTCTCTCTCTCTCTCTCGCAAAGCAATTTTTTAAAATGTCCTCAAATGAAGATAATATATATATATATATATATATTTTTTTTTTTTGGTGGGTCTCAACCTTCCACACAAGAACCTTTCAGAATCCCGGTGCTAGGTTTTGGCTTCTCCTGTGAGCACACACAACAGAGTAGAGCCCTGCAGGACTAGGTGAGGGGCGGAGGAAAGACTGAGCTTCTGTAATAACAACTCACCCTGAAGTGTAGTGCTTAAAACAACAGTGAGGTACTTCATTCACGAATGGGCCATTTGAGCAGGGCTCAGTAGCAGAGCTCATTGTCTCTGCCACCTCTGCTGGGAAGGCGACATGGATGGAGCTGGAGGACATGTTTCCACAATGGTGCACTCACGTGTCAGGCAAGCTGACTGAGAGCGCAGCTAGGGCTGTGGGCTGGGGCCTTGGGGCCTCTCCACGTGGGCCTCCCAAAGGCTGCTTGAGCTTCCTCCCAGCATGGTGGCTGCCTTCCAAGAATGAGCGTCCCAAAGCCTCAGGAATCACGTCCCATCACACCTGTTGTCCTCTTCTAGTAGAGGGCATCACAGAGCCTGCCCAGAATCAAAGGGAGGGTACAAGCCAGGTGACAGACTCTCCACACCCCAAATGTCGTATTCTCATTAAGGGTTCAATTAAACATGCAAAATGCCTAGCACTTAGTAGTGGCCATAAAAATGTCAGCGGCCATTGAAGCTACTTCTGAGCATATTACCTTCAGGTTCCTGAGGTCAGGACCTGATTTGCCCTTGTGCCTGCATCAGCACCCCATGGTTGGGGGGTGTTCCTTCCACAAGGAGCAGGGTCAGGACATTGGAGCCAGGCACTGCCAAGCTGCTGGAAAAGCAGTCTCCAAGGGGAACAAGGCACGACATTCCCAGCCCTCAGAACATGGCCTTCCCAGAGGGGACATCAACACTATACAAAAACTATAAACCAAAATGGTGAGGGCTGGGGTGGGCACCTTAGAGATGGGGTGGCCCCTTGCTCAGGCAGCATTTCTGCTGAAATCCAGCTGCAAAGGGGCTAGGCCTAAGCAGATCCAAGGAGGAATCCATTGGGTGGCTCCCTCCAAGCATCCATGAGCCCTCTGTACCTCCTCCTCACCCTTCCCAGGAACTGAGCAGCTGCAGAGCTGAGGGTTGCATGGTGGGCACGGTGTGAGCTCTGAGCTCCAGTCCTGCAGGTGCCACTGCGGGAAGCGACTCAACCTCTCAGCACCTCAGTTTCCCATCTGTAGAACAGGGATGATGAAGATAATAATGGTCTAGCCTCCTAGGATTGCTGAGGGGATTACATGAATCAGTACGTGGCAAATGCTGAGATCAGGATCCCCAGCATTTTAGGAATTGCAGGAGCACTGGTGAGTTTTCAAAGACACGGGTGCTGTGTGCTCCATGCAGGAAGGCCAGCTGCAACTGGCATGTCCTGAGACGCAGGGATAGATCAGGTCACAAGGATGGAATCCTGTCCCCAGGGGTGGAGGCTCCTTCTGTAGCTGGGCTCCAAGAGACGTCAGGAGGCGAAGCCTCCATTGCATGGGGCTCGGACCCTGAGCCAATCCAGGAGCAGCTGATGCTGCAGCCCTGACCAACTACGCTGGTGAGCATTTCTCGGAAAAGACTTCCACACCCTTCCCTCAAAATGAGCAAAACCCCAAACTCCATAGACTCTCTCCCTCTCTCTCTCTCTCTCTCACACACACACACACACACACACCCCACACGGCTGTCTGAGTCCCAAGCCCTGTTTCCACGCTGGTGGGATGGTTTATCCATTTAAGTCACTGAACCCTTTCTGTTTGTTTCATGAAAAAAAAATTTTTTTCAGTTTGTTTTAGCCACATTGTTTGTTGTTTAAAGGAATGAAATAATTAAGACAAGAGAAACCTTGTGTAGGCTTTGAGTTTTATCTTTACGAGGACATAAAAGGTATTGATATTTTATATCTTGTTTGAACCAATAAGATTTGCTGCATTTTATGCATTACCCACTAATTTATAATGTCATATCTTTTATTTAACAAGCACACACACATTTAGATGGTGGAAATCTCTGTTCATTTCCTAGGACTGCCATTAAAAAGTACCATTCACTAGGGGGCTTAAGACAATGGAAGTTGATTCTCCCACAACTCCACAGCTCTGGAGGCTGGAAGCCTGACACCCAGGTGTCGGCAGGCTGGGCCCTTGCGGACGCCCAGGACAGCACCCATCTAAAGCTTTTCTCCAGGTTGCGGTGCTGCTTGGAGGTCCTCGGAATGTGGAATCGTCACGCTGATCTCAGCCTCTGTTCTCACATGGCTTCTCTCTGTGTCTCCTGGTGTCCTAACACGGTGTTCTCCTCTCTGTGTGCCTCTCTTTTATAAAGCCTCCTTCTTTGCCCATCTTTGGCTAAGCTGGATGGGAATCCAGGACACTAGGTGCAGATTTGTTCTGTCCCAGGACATATAGTCACCCAGCTATGCTGCCTCCACTGAGGTCCAGTTAGTTATCATTAAGCAGTGGCTGGTACTCAGGGCCAGCACTCAGCATTCTCTCTGTCCTGCCCTGTCCTCCTCTTGGTACTTGGAAAAGGCAAGTAGCAACCATCCATGCAGTGAGCCCACCTTCTTAACTGCATATTTTTGAGGATGCAAATACCCAGAGAAGGTAAGTAACTTGCCTAAGGTCATGGCCGCTGGTGGAGTGGGGATTGGAACCCTTACCAGCCCCTGTGCCTTAGCTTTTACCATCAACACTTCACTGCCTCCACCCTGGCTCTAAGCGTCAAATGTCTAGAATCTGTTCATATTGCTGTGTCTTCATTCAGTTTTCACTGCTGCATAGTACTCCACCATGTGCACACACCATAGTGTTTCTGTCTATTCCCTGAGCGCCTCACCTAGGTGACCTTGTTCTAGACTCTCTAAGCTGCATGCTGATGAATATCCTCCCAAATATGACAAATATGACCGTTAGTGCTAAACTACTCAGGTAGGCACTGAACTGCAAGATCTATGTTTGGGGTAAAGTGGGGACCGCTTCTATGGAGCAGCCATATTCTGCTTTGTGGAGAATGCAGGGGCAGGAGCCAGGGATGGAAGCAAAGCACATTTCTCTGGCCCATTATCAGGATGCAGGCCTCAGGGATGTCTTGAATCTTCCTCACTTGGTGCTCACACCCAGAAGCCCTGAGTGGTCAGAATTTTAAGGCAGAGGCTGAGGTCAGGGTGAGAAGGGCAGGTGGGTTCTAAGCACACAATCCATTCTTCACAGCAACCAGGGCGGTCTTCCTCAAGGGGACATCAAACCTCCTAATCTCTAAAGATGGTCTCCAACAACACCGCCCAGATGGGCCCTCTCCCTGCTCTGGCCAATAGGATAACAGCTAGGACACCTGAACCAGGTCTTATTCCAGAAGGCTGGAAGCTTCTCCTTCCTTTCTCTGGCACTCCAGGCACCCTAATTTTACAAGCTGGAGCCACATGGCTTGGCCCCAGGAGGGAGAACTGAGGTGCTCTGATCAAAAGTCTCAGCTGCAGTCCCAGCAATGGCCAGCACCAGCTCTCAGCCCGAGATCGAGCTGCTTGGATGTCCAGCCCAGTGGGTGCAGGTGGAGCATTCCGTGGGACAGGAGCACCGCCCAGCTGAGCCCAGGTCATCCACAGAATCCTGAGGAGGAAGAAAAGGGTTATTATTTTAAGCCACTGAATTTTAGGATGGTCTCTTACACGTCAAGAGATGCAGGCACAATATGCAAGAGAAATGCACATATGTATTCACCAAAGGACATGCCGAAATATTCATAACCACACTAAGTAGGGTAGTCTCAAACTGGGAGCGAGCGCATGTCCCTCTGGATGGAACGAATAAGAAGCTTGTGTCACACTGTGTGGCGGAATGCCACACAGCCATGGAGATGACTGCACCATGACTCCCTAGGGGAGCCGCATACACATAGCACATGGGGGAAGGAGCACATTATGTCTGGTACCATTTCTACCATGTTCAAAATGAGGCAGGACTCTGCTGCAACCAGCAGAGACTCCCGGGCTCCTCTCTCATCTTTATGTGGCCTCTCCATATAGTCTCTCCAGTATGGGGCTTCTGAGTTGACAGTCTCTTCCCAAAACCATTTCAAAGATGTGTGTTCTGAAAGAAGCAGGCAGAAGCAACCCCCTTTTCCCACCGGATCCTGGAAGCCACACAATGTCACTTCTGCCACATTCTATTTGTCAAGATGGTCTCAAGGGCCTGTCCAGGTTCAAGGAAGGGACACATAGGCCTGACAGCCCTTGTAGGAGAAAGGACATCAAAGAATTTGCAGACAGGTTTTAAAACAACCTACAGACCATGTTATTCTCCTCATTATAAACCTTCCACTTTTCATAGCCCACCAGGCCAGTAGGATCGCCCTGGGCCCTACCTACCTTTCCCACCTCTTTTTCTACTTTCTTTACCACCTCTGCTCTCTATTTCCTCAACCCCAGCCACACCAGCCTCCTCTGAATCCTGGGAGGCCACCTCAGGGCCTTTGCACATGCTGTTCCCACTTGCCTATCCCACTCCTTGTCATACAAGCCTTCATTCAAGTGGCACCACTTTAGATTTGCCCTCCTTTCTGTCACTCTCTATATCACTGCCTGGTTTTACTTTCTTCATTGCCCTTCACTCTGTTTGAAACTAGTTTTCCTATTGATTTGTTCTTTCTTGTTGCTAATTGTCTGCCTCTCCCATCTGGAATAGAAGCTCCTTGTTAACCACTAGGGCAATACCTGGTGTTAGTAAAGATTTGTTGAATGGATAGATGGGTAGATAGTGGAAGAATTAATGACACTAGAAACAAAGCCAATGTGTCCTTTTTGCCTTGACCAGGTGGCTCAGTTGGTTGGAGCATCATCCTGTATACCAAAAGGATCGCAGGTTTGATTCCTAGTCATAGCATGTATAGGAGGCAACTGACCCATGTTTCTCTCTCTCATTCTAAAAAACATCTACAAATATATCCTTAGATAAGTATTTTAAAGAAACAAAACTAATATGTCCATTTTGAGTGTGCACTTGTTACTCTGCTAGATGCTGGGGACAGGACATGCATTAAGTGCAAAGAGACAGGCACCATAAGCAGAGCCCTCTCCGGTCACAGAGACAAGAGCCTATCTTGTGTGGTGCTGTATGATTGGCTCCCATCACTCACTCCCCTTTTCTCATGTGTCTTCCTGATCTGGAAAGTAAAAAGCTACCTTTCTGGCCCTGGCTGGTGGCATAGTGGAAGGTGCTGGCCTGCGAGCCCAAAGGTCGCTGATTTAATTCCCAGCCAGAGCATATGGCCAGGTAGCAAGCCAGGTCTCCAGTCTGGAAAAAAAAAAGAAGAAGAAGAAGAAAAAGCCTCTCTTTGGGCTTTAAAAAAAAAAAAAGCCACCTTTCCCAGACTCCCTTGTAGCCCAAGTGTTGGATGCGAAGGAGATTCAGCGAGTGAAATGCCACTGCCCATGACCCAGAGGCAGAAGGGAGGTGGCCTGGAGCAGAGCCCAGCTCTGCAGGTGTGCACAGTCTCGGAGACTCCAGGTTTTCTGCAGCAGCTTTCCAGTGGCCAGCCACCTGCACTGGGCACTCAAGAAACAGATGGGTGGTGACTTCCCCGTGTGGGGTTGCATTCAGTAGATCCAGTGGCAACCTCCTGCTTCCTGTCTGAGATAAACCTGTCACACCCTTGGCAGGTCAACTCTGGTTGGTCCAGAGTCAGTTCTGGAGGCCTGGCTAGAGCACACTCCTCCAGCCTGTCCGGTGAGTTGGGAAGCCTCTGACCCCTCGTATTATGTCCCATTCCATGGAAAATGCTTCAAGGGTATCATCTGCCAAGATGGGAATGTTTGAAAAGATAAAGAGAGTGGAATTGTAAAGTGTCCAGCCACAGCATTCACAGATATTTCAGCAGATCCCAAAACATCCTGAGAAAATGGAAGACTCCAGTCCACCACCTAGAAGCTCCGGCCACAAGACCACGAAGCATCTTGATCCTGTGACTCACTGCATTGCTCAGTTTTTACCCACGTGGTGAGTATAGGGCTTGGTTGACTGCCTGCTTCAATTCTTTTGAAGAACAACAAATTCTAAATTCTTTTCTTCTGCTCTATGACACGGTTAAAAAAGAAAAAGGACCAGAAGTCGATGTCATTTTGCAGTCTTGTCCTGGCACGATAACTAGCAGGGTTGTGCCAATTGGATAAGCCACTTAGCCTTTCTGGTCTTCATATTTCTCACTGTAAAATGAGAGAAGGTGACACAACCATCTCAAGTTTCCTTCTAGCTTTAAAGGCCTGGATTCCTGGATTCCTTTAAGTGCCTATTCTTCTGTGTGTGTGTGTGTGTGTGTGTGTGTGTGTTTATGATCATCCTTAGGACCAATGAAGTCCGCACACTTTCTCCCCTACCTGCTTCCCTTGTCATGTTGGTTCCTAAGAGCTTAAAAAGTGATTTTAATTTTTTGGAAAAAAATTTACCACGGAAAAATCAAGCATACAGAAGGAAAGAAATTACTATAACCAACTCCCATCTTGTTTATGTTGCCAGCACGAACAATTTACCAACTCACATTCGATCTTGTTTCTTCTCTACCCCATCCCATGCCCTTTTACTCCTGGATTACTTTGAAGTAAACCCCCTCTGTGCCTATTTCACTTGTATCTTGAAAAGACAAGGGTTGACTTCCAGTTAAGATGGAGGCATAGGTAGACATGCTTCACCTCTTTGCACAACCTCAAAAAGAATTACAACTAAATCTCAAAACAAATAAAACCCAGAACTGTCAGAAAATCATACGAAAGTCTGACAAGGAGCTAAAGAAGCCACACTCGTTCCGATGGGTAGGAGTGGCAGAGTGCAGAGATGGGGCAGAGAGGTGACGAGACACGGTGAGATGCAGAGAGGCAGCAGCAGCGGTGGTGGAATGGGCACGGGCAGTCCCACATTCTCATGTGGTGGGTAGAACTCAGGAGGAATACCTTGGGAGCAAGGGATCCCAGCCCCAGGCCAGACCACACAGCCCAGGGTTTCAGCACTGGGAAGACAAATCCCAATAACTTTTTACTGCTGTAAAAAACAGTGAGGGTTGGAGTGGCAGAAGAAACTGCCAGATTTTCAGGAAACTTTGCTTAATGGGCCTGCATGGTTTTAAAATGTATGCAGAACCCACCCACTCTGGGATTCAACACCAAGGCAACAGCTGGAAGGGTGCCAGCCAAGTATGGGGAATGGGTGAAGTGACTGGAAACAGGGTGAGTGTCAGGCAAACCCTCAAAATCCAGACAGTGGAACAGTTCCCTCTCTGAACCCTCCCCCACCACACAGAGCCACAGAGCTGTGAAGCCAGTTGCCCAGCCCTGGCGATTATCTAAGGCTCAGCCCCACACAATTCACAGATGTCTTTCACAGGGATTTAAAGCAGCTCTACCTAATACACAGAAACAAATTGAGCAGACAAAGAAATACAGCCCAAAAGAAAGAACAGAACAAAACCTCAGAAAAAGAACAAAATGAAATAGAGATAGCTAACCTATCAGATGCAGAGTTCAAAACACTGGTGATCAAGATGCCCAAAGAACTCATTGAATGTGGCAATAACATAAAGGAAGAAATAAAGGCTACACTAAATGAAATAAAGAAAATCTACAGGGAACCAATAGTGAAGCAAAGGAGGCCTGGGTTCAAATCAATGATTTGGAACATAAGGAAGAAATAAATATTCAATCAGAACAGAAAGTGAAAACAGAAATTCAGAAAAATGAGGATAGTATAAGATGACTCTGGGGCATCTCCAAAAGTGCTAACATCCAAATCCTAGGGATGCCGGAAAGAGAAGAAGAATAGTAAGAAATTAAAATTTTATTTAAGAGAATAATGAAAGTAACTTCCCTAATTTTGGTGAAGGAAACACATACACAAGTCCAGGAAACAGAGAGAGTTCCAAACAAGTTGGATCCAAAGAGGACCACACCAAGACACATCATAATCAAAATGCCAAAGCTTGAAGATAGAGAATCTTCAAAGCAGCAAGAAAAAAGCAGAGAGTTATGTACAAGAGGTTCCCATAGATATCAGCTGATTTTTAAAAGAAACTTTGCAGGCAAGAAGGGACTGGCAAGAAGTATTCAGAGTGATGAAAAGCAAGGACCTACAACCCAGATTACTCTATCCAGCAAAACTACCATTTAAAATGGAAGGCAGATCAAGTGCTTCCCAGGCAAGGTAAAGCTAAAGGAGTTCTTTATCACCAAGCCATCATTACATGAAATGTTAAAGAGACTTATTTAAGAAAAAGTAGAAGATCCAAACTACGTAAGCTTAGAAGGCAACAAACTCACAACTACCAACAACTGAATCTAAAACAATAACAACAACAAACTAAGCAAACAACCAGAACAGGAACAGAATCATAAATATGGATATAATATGGAGGGTTATCAGCTGGGAGAGGGAAAGGAGAGAATTGTGGAATGGTGCAGGGATTAAGGAGATAATTGGTAGGTACAAAATAGACAGGGGGATGTTAAGAATATATAGGAAATGGAGAAGCCAAAGAACCTACATATATGCATGACCTATGGACATGAACTAAGGGGGCTGGGGATTGCTGGAGGGAATGAGGGTGCCTAGCAGAGAGGGGGAAAGGGGGAAAAATTGGAACAACTGTAATAACATAACCAGTAAGTATACCTTAAGAAAAGGCAGGGACGGAGCTGGTTGTGATGGTAATGGAATTACCGGTCAAACGAAACAGTTTGCATCCCAAAGTTGTCTTCAGCTCTGAGTCCCCTCTTCACAAATCCTGTTTGGAGGAGTGCCCTTATCAAGAATACAGGCTGCAGGTGCCTCACAGGCACTGAAACACAAATAAAAACATTCCCAGATGCCTATTGGAAAGCAATTTTTAGAACTTCAGGAGTGATTCCAGCCAATAATTCTGAAGTCAACCATTTTCAGAAAGCTGTGAACTCAAATATGGAAATTAGGTCATTTATTTCAATATCCACCCAAGCCAGGCCCCACACTCCTGCCAATGGGTCTACAACGCCTTCGTCCTGCGCGTGCGCAGAACTCCCTACGCTGTGTCTACGGTGGATGTCAGTGGTGGAGATGAGTGGAAAACCAGGTCCCTTAAGGACAGAGGCTCTGGGACTAGAAGCCCCGTCAGCCCCTGTCTCTACCACTCAGAAGTACGTGGCAGAGGACACGTCATGACTGCTCTGTGCCTCCATGACCTCATCTGCTGAAGGAGGGTAACAGCTTCACAATTCTCCCTCCTAACGATGCTCTGGGGATTAAATGAGATAACAGAACACTCAGCCCGGTGCCTGACACATAGGATGTGCTCCATAAACACGGTTGTCCTGTTTTCCAAACTGAGATGAGGGCTCCCTGTGAGCAGACGCCAGCTGGACCCAGTGTCAGTCTCCCTACAGGCCAGCTGGAGAAATCCGCTCAACTCAGAGAGAACAGGCCCAAATAGGATCCCAAACGGAGGGGGGGGGGGTGTCTTACTTAGCCTAATCCTTCTGGATTTTCTACGATTTCCTCCACTGCTTGAGCAAGCCTGATACAAGGCATTCAATCTCATTTTCACTGGGAAAGAAAGGGCAGAAAAAACATCTCTGAACAGAAGGAACTTAGTCTGCACAGGCACTGAAATTTCGAGGCCCCGAGGACACAATCAGAATGTTGTACTTGAGGGTCCTCGTCGGAGCAGCCGGCTGGCCGGACAGTAAATACACATCCAATGAAACAAGTTTGGGGCCACGGATTCTCTCACTGTGAGCAACAGGTAATGTGCGTCGAAGAGAATGTCAGACCACATGCATTTGTCATCTTGACAGGGGACCCTCCCAGCAACAGTAGCAAGGACAGCAGCCTTGCGCCATGAATCCTGTTTCTGATCCAATCTACAGTTCGTCTAAGACAGTGCCTTTGGACCCACCTGAGGCGAGTGAATTGGAGCGAAATCATCCAGGGATGCATCCTCCTTTCCCCTCTTCACCCCTTGGAGTTCCTGGGTAACACACGGGCAGCCCAAGGAAACTTGAGCCCTTAATGCACATTGGCTTAGAACAACAAACACATGCATAGTTATATGAACCAACCAACAAAAATGACATCTTGCAACATCATTTAATAGGAACTCCATAGGATGGAATCTGTTGAGTTTCTCCCTGTGCCCTCATCCTCGCTGCAGTCATCAGAGAAGCCTGTTTCCCAGAATCACCTTAGGTTTAAGTGCCCATGAAGCGCCTGGGGTGGGCTTTGTGACTGTGATGGGGGTAGTCACGAGGGTGGTGGGCCATCAAGAGACAAGGTTATCAAACTGAGGAGGGTCACCCGAGAACGTCAGAGGTAGAAGGCCTGGCCTCTAGAAAGTAACACAGAATCCCCACTTCCCAGAAGAAGAAACAGGCTCAGAGATGGGTGGGACCTGGCTAATGTCATACCAGCTGTGAGTAAATAGACAGCACAGTAGTATCGTGCCATCCAGCAATTCCTTCTCAGAACTACAAACACCTCCAGAAATGACCATGATGCATGAAGACAAAGAAAGGATGGCACCCCTCTCCTGACAAGGGTGGGGTTCAGAATGGACTCCATGCTGTCTGTTTTCAGATGGGTGGTGTGAAGGAAAGGGATAGGTGATCTGAAAGGACAGTACCCCAGGACAGTGGAGGGCTGCCCTAAGAAGGCGGTGTTAGGCATCTGTGTGTGTATGTGGGGCAGGGGTTCTACACAAGGGGCCTGGGATGGGGGAGTCTGCTCTTGCCCCAACACAACCCACGCCTATCTGACAGGAGCTCCCAGAACCTCTGGGCAGGACATCCATACAAGAATTGATGGAGATTTTTGTGTCTGGCCCAGCCTGGACACCAGGGAGTTGGACCTGAGCCAGCAGATGTGGGGGTCACAGCCTCTTTTCTCTGGACACATCTGCTCTAAGGGGGGCATTAGCCTTGTAATTAATCTTCTCCCTCAGAGGCCTTGGGCAAATGTTTAGACAGTGGACTCCCTTCTTCTCCAGTTTGTCCAAAATTTGTCTCTTGTAGGTCACCTACCAACTTCTCATGAGGCTAAATTTGGGGTAATTCAACTTCCACCCCTCTAGAACTGCCAGAGCCAAATTGAGCAGCATCAGTGTGTCTGAAAGCTTCTAATTTCAACCAGAGCCACCCTGACATCCAGGATATTGGGGGAGAGGAGAGATAGGAAGTGAAATCATGTTTGAGCACCTTTTCTTCTGTGGAGTTCTGCACAGGGCACCACAGAACCATGTCTCAGTGTTCAAGGATGAGGACCCTGGAGCCGAGACAAGGGAAATAAGTTGCCCAAACTGGTGGGCACAGCTGCTATGGTCTGGGCCCCACTCAACCTTGGAGGTGCCCAACACTGGACTCCAAGTCTCCCACAGCCTCTTACACAAATGGTTTCATTCATTTATTCACTGCAACAGCCTGTAAGTTGTTGTTGTTATTTTTAAGTAGCATCCTCATGGTTTTTCCTTTGGTTACCATTTACTGAACTCCCGCCCTGGGTCAGGAGCTAGGATGCAGCCTTCACATTACTATCTGATTTAATCCCTTGAGCTTTCTGGGAGAAGGTATGACTTCCCCCCGTACATGATACAGGAAGCTACTGAGGTGCGGAGAGGCTGAACAGCTGAAATAGCACAACTCTAGAAGCCAGAGGCATTGACCCCCACCAGGCTGCAGGCCACTCCATTGCATGACGGCTATGCCGCCTTCTCACAACCCACCAAAGCTTTCTTGCTCCAAACCAAGCAAGTGAGTTCTAGGGGGAACCCCGTTTCTGGGAACTGACCCAGCCGGTGGATACGAGCACCCTCTTGCTGTTTATCGATGTTCCTTAGTGGTTCAGTGCATCTGGAGGCAGCACTTTTGGGGCGTCGGGGAGCAGCGGGGAGGCTGTGCCCTGTGCCAGGCCTGGGGTGGGGGCGCAAGCAGAACAGGAAAGGACCTCGAAGGTCCTGCCTAGGGTCGCCTGGAAGCCAGAGCCTGTACTTAGTTCTCCCTGGTAAATAACAGCTCTGGTTTCTGCTAAAAGGATTCATTCCCAGAACACAATAATTTTCATCTCCTCCTTGCTACAACCCATACTTTATGGCTAAATATATGCCATAATGAGCCGCTGGCCTGATAGCGTCGTTAAGGAGATATTTGACCTTGGGTTTAATTGCAGGATGGAATAAATGGCCCGGGATGCGCAGAGGGACTCTGTCAGCTCAAAGGCGGTTCTGGGCTCAGCTCTGGCACCCGCCAGACCCAGCGAAAGTGGTGCCAGTGAGGAAAGTGGCTCCCACAGTGCCCAAGCCACCAAGACCAGAGGATGCTCAAGCGCCAAGTGCGGCTGGTGCAGTCCTTGGCCAGGGGCTGCCCTGGAATCCTTCCCTGTGGGTGGATAAGGTCGACTGCTAACCATGGAGAGTGGCCTCCGGAGACTCATTCCATCGTTTTGCCTGGCCCCCTGCTTTTCAAACCCCCAGGAAAAAGCTCCCCCTACCCCTGCGGGCAGAACGCAAGGCCCAATAACTGGGCACCCGGCTGGCTCAGAAGGCGCCTCACCCCAGTCGTGACAGACTAAACACCAGCTTGAAGTGTTTCCAACACAAACCTCCTATCAGTCTGACTGGCGAGGGTGCAGGAAAGGCGACCAGGGAGGAGGATGGCCAGGCACCTGCTGAAGGCTATTGAGAGAGTAAAGCACAAGCTGGCAGACAAATTGGCGATGTGGAACGGAGCAGGGTGGCAAATGGCGGGGGAGGGACTCTGCACAGCATCTGCACCAGTCTCCGCGCCTGGCCTGCGACCCCAGCACTTCCAGTAAAAAACACATCCCAGCTGGAGGTTGGGACCCCACGGCCCGCAGGAGAGGGGGTTTGGACTGTGGCCTGAGGCAGTGCAGGGGGCTGCACGAACCCACAGCCCTTCTTTCTTCTTGGATTTTTCTCCCCGCTGCTCAGTGTCAAGACTACAAATATCCGTCAGGGGAACGTCAGCCTGGCACACGGGTTTGACAAATGGCAGCTCTTTGAAAGAAGAGGGTGCCAAAAACCACGACCTGCGCTCAACATGTTGGATCTTGGTGGTGGTTTTTATTTGGGAGGGCAGGTGTGAAGGACTTTGAGCATCTATGATGCTGCTCTTCCCCAAAATGTACGGGCACACCTGGCTTGACACTCCCCACCTCAACATCCTCTGATCTGAGCTAAGAGACTCCCACGCACACTCCACTGACTCCATCACCTAAGACCCAGCTAACCTACAGTCCAAAGTCCTAACCTAACAAAGGGGCCTCCTCAGTTTCCAGAAATTGGCAGGGAGCCCCAGTGTAGTGGGGGAGGGGCACCCAGTCTTCAAATTGATGTCTTCTCTTCTTGTCACTCACCCCCCACCGTCCCAAAATCTGTGTAAACTCGGGGGATTAGAATGAATCATCCTAAGAACTCTTATCCTAGGAGGAAAAGTCTACATGCAGAATTCTCATGCTGGCAGGTAGCTATACCTGATTTTTCCTCTTCCTTGAAAACTTTGTTTCTTTTGCTCCCTGTTGGGATGCTAGGTCAGGGTGAGCCTGGCCTTCAAAGCCTTTTCGAGTAGAGTGTCTGCTTTATAGTGAGGAGGGAAGCAGAGGTTCAACCTCCGGGAAGGTGGGGCCCCAGCACTGCTACTAGATCCTGCGGGCCTGGTTGGAAGCCCCCTGCAGCGATGTTCTCTAGGCGGAGGCTTTGCCTGAGAAGCAGCAACAGCAGCTAAGCGCCCTGCGCACCTAAAGCAGGGGGGTGAACTGATACAGAAGGGCAGGAGCGCGTCTACACAAGCAGAGCGTGGTGAAGAGCTGCTGGCGATGTATTGAGAAAAGGCCCTGAATTTTCCACCGGGCTAGCCACGCTCGGTCTCCGTCTTACGTTGACGATGGAGGCTGGGCAGCCCAGCGTTTGGAAAGAGGCCCGGTGCGTTTCCAAAAGGAAGAGCGCGGCCATGATCCCCGTGGGGCGTGGAGCCCGCGTGGCCCCGCTGACCTGGCCCAGCAACGCTGCTCTGGCGAGGCCACCGCTACCTCCACGGCCGCTCCCCTGCGCGCTGTCCAAATCTCTCCCGCCGCCCGGCGCTCTCTCCCGCCGGTCCCGCTTTTCCTTCCCCCGGTTCTCATTTAAATAAAGAAAAGGAGGCAACAGCCTACACGCGCCTACACGGTCCTTTCCAATCAACGGAGGAAAAGAGGCATGAGCGTGTTGAGAAAGAAAAAAATATTGCCTCGGGGTGGGAAAATTAGTGTTGCCTTGGGAATGCCGACTCTTTTCCAAGGGGGGGGGGGGGGGAGAGTGGGGGGGGGGGAGTCATCCGGGCCGGAAGCAAATGTCAAAGGCAAGGCGAATTGCATTATTTTTAAAATAAAAGAAAAAGGGCAAATGAAAGGCGGGCGGTGAAGGGGAAGGAGGGAGACTGATTCTACCCCCAGGAATGTTCTCTTTTACAAAATAGGCGCTGCAGGACTTAAATTAGGGTTTTTCTTATCCAGAAATTTGATTGTGCTACTGCTGGTTGACTGGGGAGGAGGGATGATTGCAGAGAGTTCCAGATTTGTAGCGGGGCGGAGGGAGAAGACGCAATTTCACCTAGTTAGACGAAGTGGGGGTTCTGCTGAAGGTCCCAAGCGGGCCCAGCGTGCGCGCCCTTTGATTGGGCCCGGGACGCTAGTCCCCGGTGGCCGCCGCGGGATCGGCGGGCTGTTTGTAATTCCATCCTTTTTTCATTAACATAAACACCACTTGAACAAAAATATACACGGCCACCTACTTCGCCAGGAGAGGCGGCCCAGCGCCCACCAGCCCGCGCTCCGCAGCCGCCCGGGGCCCTGCCTCGCGGCGCGCCCAGCTACGCGTGGGCCCACCGGGCCAGCAAATCCCAGGCTGGGGCCGCCTTTGGGTGGCTTTGTTGTTTCTATCCTCTCGGCTCTCAGGACACCCCCCTACAGTTCAGCCTGTCATCCCAGCTGGCCGCCGCTGGAGCCCCGACAGAGGTGCTGAGTTGTCAATGTAAATTCCTAGTTAAGCCACTTGTTGATAAGGCCTCAGGGTAAATTGGTTCCCCTTTACCTGCGCCCCACCCCCAACCCGCCCCGCCGAGGGCCCAGGCGCGGCGCTAATTGTAGGAGGATCTTGTAGCCCGAGGCGGCCTCGGCAGAGAGCTAACGGAGTTGGAACCCGCTCGGTCTTTCAGCTGGACTCCTGGCAGGGGCGAAGGAACGAGCTGAGGGCTGGGGTACAAGCCGCCTGAAACTTCCGGCCTGGGGTTGGAGGCCCAGGCTCACTGGGGCGGGGAGAAAAGAGCAATGATGGGAACGGAGGTCCCTTCGGTCCACCAAAGTGGACGCACTAACTGCCTCGCGCTCCCGTTGGTGCGCCGGCCTCCCGAGCCCGCTTTCACGCAGTTTTCTGGCCCCTGGTTCTCACCCCACACACACCCAGAATGCCTGCGAGCGCACATGTTTCCAGGGTCCCCCGGAGATCGGAGCTTACCAGAGCCATCCAGGAGTCCTGGAGCTGAGCTTTCCCCTCTGAACCCTCAGTTCATCCTCCCACGCCCGCCCGAATTAAAAATCGGCTTTTGGGAGACTTTAGTGGGTATAAGCACGACCCAGGGATCTTGCTTCAGGTTTCGCCTTCTACGGGCACAGGCAGGTGGAGAACAGAGCTAGTTTCCCCGTATAATTGAGGCCCCAAACGACGTAGCTGGAATAATACGCAGCAGACTTGGATGTGCCCCCTCCCCCTTACATCACTGCATAATCTTCGGTATCCGCTATTTCCTACTGCTCGTACAGACACGTCCCGAGCGATCTTGCCATTTAAATTTCCCGGCTTTGCAAGAGGGATAAAAACCTGTCCGAGGCTCCCCAGTTTCAAGGACCCTTAGATCCGGATCTTGGCGTCACCCTCTAGCGGCAGCCTAGGTTGCATCCAAAGTCCAAATCCTTCCTATACGCCCCTCTCCCTGGAAGCGCCCGCGCAGCAGCGGTATCCCAGACTGGGCATTCCCAACATAGTCCAAGGGGGGCGTCGGGGCTCGAGGCGCGAGCCGACCTCACTTCCAGAAGGCGCCTCTCCACGAGCGCGAGGCCCGGGTGCTCCTGGTGCCCTGAGGACCCCAGCCTCCCTGCTCAGACTCGCGCGGGAGAAGGCTGAATCTGCTCCCATCAAGTGAGAAAAGAGCACTCACTGACCCCACGTCCCAAGACCCTTCCCCAGCCTGAGGGTTTTTGGAATTGCAGCTCCGGCGTCCCTCGCCCGGCGCCCAGGAGCGCGCCGCCTCGCCGGTGATGGACGAGGTAAAATAAACGCCGCGTTCACGCAAGCAGAGCCCATCATTAGCCCCAACCGTGGTTTCAATAATTGCTTGCTTCGTCGCAATTGCGAGAGCAGCAGTAAACAGCCGGGTGTGCCCGGAACCCTCAAGCTGCGGCCGCGGCCGCCGCGGCCTCTGCAGTGGACGCTAAGTGACACCACCGCCCAGGTGCGGTCGGGGCACCCAGAGCCCCGCGCGGGTCTGGCCTCCCGGAGAGAAACCGTTCCTGTGCTTCCTGCGAAAGTCAGAGGCACCGCCTCGGCCGAACACCAGCGCCTTGCCAGTTCTTTTCTGGGAGGAGACAGAAAGAATGCTCGAGTCAGACTTAAAAACACCGGAGTAAGTCTCTCTCGGCTCCTGGTGAGAGAGGAGAGAGAAGTGAGGGGCAGGTAGGGGAGGCAAAGGGCAGCTGCCTTGAATCGAAGTCCTTCGGAAAAGGCTGCTCTGTGAAATCGCGGAGGAAGGCGTGGGGGCGGTGGCGAAGGGAGTGTGGGGACGCTTATTACTGGTCTCTTTGAAAAGCGAATTTGATTCCTAATTGAGTTCGTTTTCATGGCGAATTAAATGGGTCTTAGCCTTAATTGGGGGAGAGGGTGACCCGGTGGAAGCTTCCGCAGATGCCAGGTGGACCTAACTCATTCTCAAACTTGAACAGCGGAAAAAGAGGTGGGAGGAGAAACAAGATAAAAGGATCGATTTTGACCTTGGGAATATAACAGAATGTTTGAACTATTTTGAGGTTTATACCTCTTCAAATAACAGGTCATGTAGTCTTCCCATGTCAGGGATAGAATTTTGCAGGTAATTAATTGCTAATTATTAAGCAAAATACCCAGGATAGGAATTCACTGGCACTGCGGTAGAGAAAGTGAACTGCACAGATGAAAACGAAGTGCCCCGAGGAAACTCCTTTTTAAAACGAACCCACGCTAGGATCTGTGTGTAATCAACCCGTTGGGAGGTTCGGTGTATATCCAGCAGTGAAAAAAAAAAGGTTTTTCAAAATAAAAGGATGACCAAGGTTGGGTGGCAGCTTTACCTCTTCACCGCTCCTGGATTTTTAATTGCATGGGGTGGAAAACTGTTGGGGGATAACATGGTGAACCTTGATTAAGAGGTACAAATAATTAAAGTAAAAAGGGACAGAGCTCCATTTGAAACTGCAAGGGGTTTACTAAGCAAGAGGTGTGAGGCTCAGCAGCTGGTTGGGGGCTCTGTGGGAGCCCCGGGTAGAGACTTAGTGCCTGGTTGACAGGGGTCCCCACTCCAAAGACTGGCCCTGGAGGCCCGCTCCTGGGGGAACCTGCGCCAATGCCTGCATTGCTACTAGTCCTCTTGCCCAATTTGCATGCTACAAAAAGAGCAGCAGTGAAGATTTTCCCTGAACACCCTGGGAGGGGGACAGTCTAAAGACTAAGTGAGCTCCCCACCCCCAGCAAGTTGGAAACCTGTTTGGAGAGTTCAGGCCACCCCACCCCCACCCCGGCATTTCTCAGACACTGAACAGTTGGGGAGCGGTGCCAGGCAGCAGGGGTGCAAGCTGGTGGGACCTCCCCAGAGGCCTGGGATTCTGTTCATCCCCATGAGGTTATAGGGCAAGACTCGTCGCAGGTGGAGGCTGTTATTCTGTTATTATTTGTGGTGGAAAGCTGGGGGTTGCTGTGAGCAAAGCCTCTGAGTTTGGGGGGTGAGGGGGTGACAGTCGCCCCTCTTCTTCCCAGATTTCTCAATGGCAGCCCAGAGCTAGGGACACACGCACCCTTGGTAGAAGGGAAGCAAGTGTCTTACAAAGGGTCCCCACATTTGTGCCCGTGCTGTGCCTTGCTCTCTCCTCTGGGAAATGGGCACAATATGAGCAGCTCCCTTCGGTGGTTCTCGAGCAAGAATGTTGTTCTCAGTCTTCACAGAGCCCTGGGGCAGAGGTGCTAATATTTTCCCCATCACACAAAGGAGAAAGGGGGCTAAGAGAAGCTGCGCAGAGGTCACAGGGCAGAGAGGGCAAGGAGGTGGGATTCTAACCCAGGTCTTTGACAGGTTGGGCCCTGGTCCGGCCGCCACCCGGCTAAGGAGCTCCGTTGATGCGGGGACCAAGCCCGGGCGGGCGGGCGGGCAGGCACACCTGAGACTTCATCATCCTTTCCTATGTCAGAAAGTCCGCAGTGAGTCATCAGATGGCCCAGGGTGGCTCCCCTTCAACCCGATGCTCTGCTGCCTAAAGTCAGTGCCAGGATTTTGAACTACTTTCCCAGCCACACTGAGGTGGGGGGTTCACTGGTGGCAAAAACAGAATCTACAGGGGATGGGACTTGTCCCAGTTCACAGGCTGGGTCCGCACAGGCTTTTGGGGACAGCTTGAAGGGCATGAGAAATCTTACCCCCCAGCGTCCCTAACTCCAGTGAGGAAGCACCCCCAATTATAACAGCCAGGTCAACAATTACTCATTTGTGTAATCTTCTCGCCTACCCAGAAAGAGGTACCGTCTCTGTTCTTGCCAGTGAGGAAACCAAGAGAGAGGTAAGGCCACCGGCCCAGGTTCACACAGCAGTGGAGCCAAGTCAACCAGGCAGGTCCCAGTCCCCTCGCCACAACCTGGTTTGTTCTTTTGTTTGTGGTTTGACAATTCTGCCCTGGCGCACGGTAGTGATGCCCCCTCACTTAATGCCCCCACCAGACCCCGCACACAGCGCTCCCGACATTTCTCTTCTGGATGGGTAATGCATTGATCCATCCTCATTTGAAGATGAGGGAGCTAACTAAGGCACCTAGAGGTTAAATCACGTGCCAAGGCTCTCCTCGTTCCACCCTGCCCGTGGCCTGCTAGCGCTTAACTCACAAGTAAAGACAGGCTGGAGAAAGGCTGCCATCCAGCCCCTTCCCGACGGTCTTGGGAAAGCCCCACAACAGGGCTACAGGGGAGCAGGTCTGGGACCCACACTTGAGAGAACTGGACACAGCGAAACTTCGGCATCAGCGCAGCCACTGCCTGCCCTGGAGCCCCAAAGAGTACCCACTTCCCTCTCTTTCTCTCCCTCCCTCCGTGTATCTCCCTCTTGCTCCCTCCCTCTTGCACGACTCCACACTTCAGTCTGAGGCTCCCAGCCTGGCCCCATCCACAACCCATAGCTTTCTACGTGTTGTCCCCAACCCCAGCAGCAAACCAAGGACCTGTTCATCCATGTGACACCTCTCTCTATGTCCACCCCCGTCCCTGGCTTTGCTCTCCCTCAGTTCCTGTCTCTCCCACCTCAGCATGCAAACATGGGGCTCCCTCACCAGCTGTGTGCTCTGTCTCTCTCAAGGCCTCTCATTTCCATCTTGACTGTGTGTCCTAGGGTTCTGAGGACCAAACACTGGGTCTGCCTGTGGCGAGGGAGGGAGAGGGTGTCCATGTCTCCCGGCCATCAGTACCTCTCTGTTCTCTGCACAGGGCAGGCTGCCCAGCACCCCACCCAGCTCTGACTTCGCAGGAACCGCGTCACCTTCACCCGTGTCACCTCCACACAACAACCAGCCCTCCAGTAAACCTCCAGTAAACTTTGCAGGAAACAGGTCCTGCAAAGCTGTGCGTGCCTGGCCCGTCCAAGTGCAGATTCTTCCAGGGGATCCTGGGGCAACCCGGCTGGGACAAAGCACCCAAACCAGACCTGAGGGGAAGCATGGAAGAGGGTGTCACCTCCATTTTCTCAGCAAACCCTCAGTGCGGGGCCTCACCCTTGGGCAGGCAAAGCCCCTTTCTCCCTCCCTCCTTCCTGACTTGGTCAGGGGCTGAGCAGACTTTGTTTTCTCAACAAAAATATCACTTGTTTTGATCATTTCCAATGCCCTGTAAATAGGAATAGAGCAGTACCAGTTCTAACGGGAGGCCAACAGGCAGCCTTTGCGTGCAAACGCTGGCAGGTTTCTGGGGGGCAAATTGCTGCTTTTGATTAAGAAACAAATCTGAGCGCATCTCCCTTCACCTCCCTGCTTCGCCTGGCCCTCCCTTCCCCATCTCATCAGTTCTAACTCTGTCTCTCCATGGGTTGTTTTGTGTGTGTGTGTGTGTGTGTGTGTGTGTGTGTGTGTCTTTATTTGATTTCTCCCTCAAATTGGAGAAATAGAGAAAACCTGGCCCCCGAAGTTTCATTTATATTTTCCTTTTTTTGAAACTCAGGCCAAATTCATGTCCATTTTCAGTCTCTGCGCTGTTCTCCCCACCCCACACCCATCTCAGACGGACTTATTTCCACTGGGAGCCCCACCCCTCGGAAAAGCCTGGAGCAACCGTCTCACTCTCTCTGCTACAGCGTTTGGGGCCCCCTCTCTCAGAAACAAAACCTGGCATCCCACCCCCCTCGCTGGGAGAACCATCTTCTCGCCATTTTTCAGAGCGCGGCTCTGCAGGCAGCAGGGATGAAAATACCGGAGCTCCTCTCTGCGGGAAGAGGGAGGCTGCAGGCCAGCCAGGCACCGGGAGTGGGATGGGAGCGCCAGGACGCACCGTGTCCCGAGCGCTCTCTGTTTCTTAGAGCAGCCGGCACGGCTAATGCCAGAAAACTCCCAAAAATCTCACAGGGGAAGAAGGCTGCAAATTCCTGGGCTGCGATGTTGTCAAATATTTCATTGACGAACGTCATGGAAAATTCGTGCTTTGGGGTAAAAGGGCCAAGTGAGGGGGCAAGTTCAGGGCTGCAGCAGCGTAAGCAAGAGCCTTTTTTTTTTTTGACCAAAATATGAACCTCTCCCTAATGTACAGCCGACAGGGAGATGAACTGCCAGGGCCTGGTGCGGGGATAACCCTCGCCCTTGCTGCTCCCCAAATGTGGCCCCGGTGGTCCAGACAGGTGGTGTTTCTGAGCCCCACGTGTGCCCAGGGGTGTGGCAAGGCTCTGCAGGCCAAGGGGTGATCCCTTCTCTCTCCTTCTCACATTGGGGTACCCCCATGAAGCATCCCAGGGGGGCCCAGAGCCCAGCTGCCTTGGTTTGGAGTTAAGTGGGACTCCAATGGGTACAAATGGGTACAGCACCCCAAAGCGTGAGTGCAGGGATTGGGCCAGGAGCCTTCCCAATGGCGCCGGCACACCCAGGCATTGGGCTCCTCATCTTCTCCGTGCTGCCCGCAGATAAAGAGATACAGGGTCCCATGCTCACACCCTCCCTCAAAGACCCACATACAGGCACATCACCCTTGTGTCTCCATGGCACTTCAAGAGCTGCCCACCTTTCCCAGCACAACCAAGTGCTACCAAAGTCAAGTAGGAGAGTCACTTGGCTTCCCTGGGACCTGAGGTCAAAGCAGAACCTGCTTTACAGGGTCACGGTCAGGGTTGCGTGAACTGGTGATTGTCATGAGGGGCCTTGGAGGAGCACGCAGTCAAGGCCTCGGTGACCACCAGCTGCGTGGCCTTTTGCATTTTTATGGCTGCACGTTGGGTTGCACGAAAGCCTCCTGCCAGCCTTCCCTTCCTGTAGCCAGAGTCTGCTGTAATCACACCGCCTGAAGCTTGAGTGGACAGCAGTTCCCAGTGCAGACCCTTCTTCTTGCAATATGCTGTACTGTCAACACGTTTCCCATGATGTCCTGTGCCCATAGGCATCAAATTGTACATATTTTACAATATTTGTGCAAATCCAATACCTCACAATGATATAACCCATTGTATCATACACCCACCCTACCATCACCTATGTAATTCTATGTTATATGGTCCTCAGAGCCTACACTATTCTGTGTCTGGAATACATTACAGGGCACATGCCCTCAGGCTGTTCCATGTGCATGACATGCTATACTAACCACATTTTATAAAAATCTGTGTGCAGAACTCCTCCTATGGCACTCAAATATTCTGCACACATAATGTGTTACATTGTTCACATCTGCAAATTAACTACACATGCAGACACCACACTGTACCCACATCCTCTAATGTTCAGTGCCGGAAACGCGTCATATTTGCACACCTCATGCGGTTCTGTGCCCGGTCCTTACACTGAACACCCACCTGACACCATCTTGCCTGCCTGATGCTACAGCACCTCTCTTGTCCCATAGTCCTTCCCCTCTGCAAATTGGCACGCATGATACATGTGCATATTCAGAGACTGCAGAGAAATGTCCGGTTTCTTTTGTGTACAGGTCATTTCATGATAGGGGGAGAAGGTCTCCCCCGACCTTGACATTTCTCCCCACAACCCCTTTTTCCTAGGTTGCATTTTCATGGACAAATGCCCCATCCCAGCCCCTCCAGTCTCCATCCAGCCCCCAGGCCAGGCAGCTTCCCTTACTGCCCAGTGGCTGCCTCAGGTCTGGGAACCAGCCCACACTACCTTGGGTCGCCTTTGGACGTCCTCTGGAAGGGGTTGGAGGGAGCAAGGCAAGGGAAGCATTCGCTGCCCGGCGCTAACGCAGAGCAGGGGTGGCTGCCGGCGAGGCGGCTGTCCTCACGGTGGGTGGTCGGCGGCTGCCTCTGCCCCCGCCCCCCAGGCCAGCCCGGGCACAATGCGAGCGGGATCTGGTTCCCTGCTCGGGTTACGGCGCGCTCTCTGCCCGGGCGGCTTCACTTAAGCAATTAGCCAGTAAAAATACCTTGGGCTTGGGGAGCGGGAGACAAGGCAGGCGTGTCTGTTTTTACACCCCTAAACCCCATTTTGGGATTCCTGGGGCTGGCACTGGGGCGCGCATTTAATTTGGGATGCGAGGGGGTTTCTTTATGGATCTTGAAACTAAGAGCAAAAAGCCGTCACACCCCAGTCTGCATTTTCTCCAACCGCCCCTCTCAAGCTGGTTTTGTTCGTCTGTTTGGGTACCTAAAGCCTTTCTCTGCACACAGTCTTGTCCAATGCTCCCAACAGCCCGAAGAAAAAGGTGCAATTATTCACCCATTTTCTAGATGAAGAAACTAATTTATAGTATCTATCTGATTGTATCTAATAATCCTGTATCGTATCCTTGAATGTTGCTAACAGAGTAGATGTTAAATTCTCTCATCACACACAGATCCGCACACGCAAAAATTAACTAGGTGGAGGCATGGAGGTGGCGGTAATCATTTTGCAACCTATGAATGTATTAAAATCAACATGCCATCTACCTTAAACTTCAACAATGTTATGTGTCAGTGCTATATCACTAAACCTGGGGGGAAATGAAGCAGCCACAATCCCCGCACCAACACCAAATGAAATTGAGGCACGAACAGCTCCTGCAACAGCCCTACATGGTAGAGGCTGGGTTCAAATCCCTTTAACAGCAACAGTTCCAAATCTGCAGGCAGATCTCTGTCCTGCCCACTGCCCATCCTCACTTATGGCAGCAGCTTAGCCCCTGATCCTGTGGTCAGACCTGGGTTTGTATCCTGGCTCTGCAGGGTGACCTAGAATGTAGGATAACTTCGCTGACCTGGTAGGGGCTTCTGTGGAGATTAAAACAAGTATCTGGGGAATTTAACCAGGGTCTGAGGTTCATGGTGGGTTCAAGGTGTTTGGTGAAACCCTGAAAGTGATTCTACAAATGTAGTAGGTATGTGCCTTCTTTGTGTGTGTGTAAGTTGTCAAACTACAACAGTTTGTCAAAGGGATTCACAGCCCAGAAACATCCAAGGGAGTGTTAACAAGGGAGTGCTGATCAGTGCTTGGGCACGGACAGTAACTGATAAGTCCTGTTAACTGTTGTGTTTGTGGTTGTTGTTGCTACCTTATCACCATCAATTCTCCAACAGGTCTCTCTTGGTGCTCTTGGGCATCTAGGTAAAGCACTTCTAAATTTCACTCTCTCCAATTTGGCCTGCAAGGAGGCATCTAGGGGGACACAATGCAATGACAGTCTATCCTTGGGGGTGGAGAGGAAAGATAAAGAGGTGCTCACTTATCAGCATGGGCCAGCCCAGGCCAGGTCCCCACTGGGCCTCAGTTTCCCCACCTTAAAAAGGCAAGGTCAGGCAGGACTTCTCAGGGGGCACTTTAAGAGCTAAAAGCTTAGTTCCTGGGCATGTGGAAAAGCCCTCCTTGCTATGGCTGTGGCTTCCCCTCCACCCCAAGAACTGAGGGGTTTCCCCCCAAATTACAGAGCTGGGAGCTCATTTCACCCTCCCATTCTTCTCATGCTCCCTTTTACCTCCACTCTGGGTGGAGATCAGGCATTGGGGAGAACCTCCATCTGCCACACTCCTGAGCCTCCAAGGCCACAGGACCCCTCTCCATCGTCATGGTAACTGCTGTCCTTCCTCTGAAAACCAGCTGTCAGAACCTGAGGGGTGAGTGGAGGCCAGGTGGGGCCCCAACTCCACACCTCTTGCCCAGGAAGGCATAAGCCCCACACCTCGAAACACCTAGGTGCTCCCAAGGTAAGCCAGTGAGAGACAAGGCTGTGCAGGAGGGAGGAAACCTGATGGAGGGGGGTAGCCAAAATAAACCAGCCCCTTCCAAATCTAGAGGGGTTCAGAGGTAAGGGGGTACCGGAAGGAGCCCCCAACCGCATACTTTATAGAGCCCCCTCACTTTGGAGGCGCTGGGTGAGTGGAGGAGGAGCGAGAGAAAGGGAGGCGTTCCTATCACTTTCTGGGAGCTGTGGGGACAGCTGCACCCCTCTCTGGCTTTCCAGCAGCAGCCTCCCCCGCTTGCTTTTCCTCCAAAGTCCAGATGTGCTCTCAGCAGCTGGTGGTAGCGACCCCTTCTCGGGAACTTCCCTCCCGCTTGGGCCTCCTTGCCTGCAGCTGCCGTTTGGCGGAAGGGGAAGAGAGTGCTGGAGGGAGAGAATGTGAGGATGCGGTTGTCCGTGGACGCGTTCGCGCGGGCGTGGAGCGGCTGTGCCTGCGATGGCGTGTGCGGCTAGCTGTGCGTGGGAGAGTGTGCAGTGCAGGAGTGTGTGCACTTAACCGGAAAGTGTGTTCTCATCGGTGGACAGGTCTGTGCGTCTGTGAAAGGGCGGTGGCCCCTGAGCTGCGTGCAAGGGGTTCGCTTGGGGCGGGGGTGTATTGGAGGCGGGCAAGGTGCTGAGGGTGTCTGTGGCTTCTGGATGCCGGCTGGGCTGTATGAAGTGGGGGTGGATCTGTCGCTGCGCTCAACCTGCGCAAGATACAACGACACACGATGCAATCACGTCCTACACCCACCCTTTCCCCGGGCGCGCTGGGCTGACTGCGCACCGAGGCTAGGGGGAGAGCCAGGCAGAAGCTCAGACCAGGGAAAGTGACTCTCCTGTGTCCAAGAGCACAGCTCCGCGGGATCACGCGGCCATCGTTAGCCGGACAACGCCAGCGAGCCCCTCAGTTCCTCGCTAGGATGTGCCAGGCGCCCTGATGGCGACGAGGCGTCTACCACTGAAGGAACGGTGGGGGGAGGGGGGTTGGGGGAAAGCATCGGCAGGCGACAAGGAGGCCAGAGAAACGCGAGAAAACCGTGGGCTTTGAGAAGTGCCGCCGTCCCCTCCCCAAGCCCGGCACACGCCCCCCACCCCCATTAAAGCCTGGGCACGGCGTCTTGGCTTCTCACGAACACCCGCGAAAACATGCCTTGCCTCTCTCCAGCAGACCCAAGGCCCTGGCGGGAGAGGCCGGGCCTGGTGCCCTTCTGTCTGCGCTCAAACCGCACTCACCTGGGTCCCTGCGTGCATCGCAGCGCCCGGCTCCTGCACCGTCCTGCACTCGGCGCCACCGTCCCTCCATCCCCGTCCTAGCCCACACCCCAGCTCTACAAAGTTGGCGGGGACAGAGTGCGTGCGAGGCCCCCGCTGAGGGCAGCGGAGCGCGCGAGGGCCGTCTGAGCCGGCGCTCCCCGCCCGCGCAGACAGCTTTCCGGAACCTGGCCTGGCGCGCAGTGTCAGAGGCCCCGCTGCGGCGGCAGGCCAGCCCACAGGGGCATTAGGCCAACTCCCCCCTCCCCCGCGCGCACGCGGAATTCTCTATTATTATTATTAAAGAATCCCTCAGAACATGTTTACATTGAACCGCATAAACTTCCTGCCAGGGCCTTTACCATTCCTGAGAAATCGGAACCTGCTCTTGGAAAGTGGGGACATCAGGGCTGCGGGACCAAATAATAGGCGGGTTTTCAGTGTGTGTGGTGGGAGGGGGGCGGAGGGATTCAACGGGGCTACGTGTGGGTTCATATCCGAGCGTGGCTAATGTACACGTGAGTGGGAGTTGGTGCAAATGTAAGCTCCTACGGGCGGGCCTATCGTGTGCGTTAATGAGCACCTTACTGGGCGCCAACAGCCGGAACGCCGTGTGCCTCGGTGGAAGTGCACGAACGGGAGCGAGTTTACACACCTGGATCTAGTCATTTACCCGGTTTGCATGTGTATAAATGCATGCATACGTGTGCGTCGGTGCCGGTGTGCAAGAGTCAATGAATGTGCGGGGACGCTTGTTCTGGGAGCCTGTGCAATTTTGCTCCCCGAACAGCAGCCGTCCTCTCTTGCTCCCGCCGGTCCCCGCGGCTCCAGAGACAAAGTAGCAGCGACCCGCCCTGCGCTTTCGTTTTCTGCCCGCGCTCAGCTCCGGCGGCTGCCCGCCTGCTCGCGAGCTGCTGGGCGAGTCCGAAAAGTCCCGGGCGCGGCTCAGTCCTTCCCGGGGCGGGGAGAGTGGGGAGGCGGTCCCTCGCGGGAACCTACGCCCGCTGGCCGCGAAGATCTTAGCCGAGCCGGCTGTGCCCGTGATGGCCACGACCTGGAGGCCGCTGCAGTTGCGATTTGCCCCTGGTCTGTACGCGTCAGGGAAGGCCCGAGATCCCGGGTGCGTTTCCCGTCGCGCAGCCTGGGCAAGGAAGGCGGGGGCCGGCGCGCAGAGGGGCTGAACCGCGGGCGGAGGGCGCTTTAACACTTGCTCGCCAGGTTGGTGGAGGCGGGGCTGGTTCTGCTGGCAGAAGCAGGGCGGTGAGGGTGGCGGCCCTTTAAGCGCCCACCAACGTGGGGGATGGAGTAGGGCGGGGTGGGGAGGAAACTCCTTGAGGATCTAAAGCCGGCCGGGGAGACGCCGCGGAGAGAAGGTGCAGGGAGAGCGGCCTCGGCTGAAGTGTTGGAGCCGAACGCTCCGGGTGGCTGGGACCGAGCGCAGCTCCCGGCGGGAGCGCACGGCCGCAGGCCCTGGCGTTGATGCCTCCCCCAGAAAACCGGTGGGGGTGCTTTCTCGCGGCCTCCGCCCTTGCTGCCAAGAGGCTGCCCTCGGCCTCCGCTCTGTTCCTTCCCGTGTGGGAGGGCGAGAGGGAAAGAGGGAGGAGATAGAGGTGGGGGAGGAGAGAGCTGGAGAAAGAGGGGGGCTCCGCGCCAACCGCCGGCCGCTCCAGCAGCTCCTCCGGGAGGACGGACGGGAGGGCGGGGGGAGGGCGCGCCAGGCTCGCTCCCGAGAAGTGGCCGCCGATGACGGCAGAGGCGCAGCCTGCCCCGCGCGCGCAGCCCCCTCCCCCTCGCCCTCCTCCCCCTCCTCCTCCTCTTCCTCCTCCTCCTCCTCCTCCCGGCTCGTCGGCCGCGCAGAGTAGCGGCGGCAGCAGCGGCGGCAGCAGCCACCCGATGTCTTCGGCGCCCGAGAAGCAGCAGCCACCGCACGGCGGCGGCGTTGGCGGCGGCGGCGGAGGTGGCGCGGCCATGGACCCCGCGTCGTCCGGCCCGTCCAAGGCCAAGAAGACGAACGCCGGCATACGGCGCCCAGAGAAGCCGCCCTACTCGTACATCGCGCTCATCGTCATGGCCATCCAGAGCTCGCCCACCAAGCGCCTGACGCTCAGCGAGATCTACCAGTTCCTGCAGAGCCGCTTCCCCTTCTTCCGCGGCTCCTACCAGGGCTGGAAGAACTCGGTGCGCCACAACCTCTCGCTCAATGAGTGCTTCATCAAACTGCCCAAGGGCCTCGGGCGGCCAGGCAAGGGCCACTACTGGACCATCGACCCGGCCAGCGAGTTCATGTTCGAGGAGGGTTCGTTCCGCCGCCGGCCCCGCGGCTTCCGAAGGAAATGCCAGGCACTCAAGCCCATGTACAGCATGATGAACGGGCTGGGCTTCAACCACCTCCCGGACACCTACGGCTTCCAGAGCTCGGCCGGGAGCCTCTCCTGTCCGCCCAACAGCTTGGCGCTCGAGGGAGGCCTCGGCATGATGAATGGCCACTTGCCGGGAAACGTGGACGGCATGGCTTTGCCCAGCCACTCTGTGCCCCACCTGCCCGCCAATGGCGGCCACTCGTACATGGGCAGCTGTGGTGGCGCAGCAGCAGGCGAATACCCTCACCACGACAGCTCGGTGCCCGCCTCCCCGCTGCTGCCCGCCGCCGGTGGGGTCATGGAGCCTCACGCCGTCTACTCGGGCTCTGCTGCCGCTTGGCCGCCCTCGGCCTCCGCCGCGCTCAACAGCGGCGCCTCCTACATCAAGCAGCAGCCCCTGTCCCCCTGCAACCCTGCAGCTAACCCCCTGTCCGGCAGTCTCTCCACGCACTCCCTGGACCAGCCCTATCTGCACCAGAACAGTCACAACGCCCCAGCTGAGCTGCAAGGTGAGTGGAGAGTCTGGGCGGTCCTAGCTCTGGGGAAGTCGGACATCTGTGCGCTGGGGTGCACTGGGGTCCCAGCACCCCAACCTGCTGACTACCCTTGGGCGAAAGCCTGCGGCCCCTTCTGTGGGGTGCTAACCCCAATGCTGTGGTGTCGCTCAGCCCTGCCTCTCTCCGTTTGAAGGAATAAAATGCAGCCTGGGTCCCCGGTTTGGGCCAACATGTCGTTTTTCTTTTACAACAGCAGGCTGCGGGCCTTCCGGAGCATGGCCAGGTCCCACCAAAAAGACAGACCCAAATATTCTGAGTCACTTCTGGTCCTTTAGGCCCCCTCACACCTCAACAAATTCTCAACTGGCTCACCCTCCCGGGTGGTCACTCCAAAAGCTATCGGGAGAGTCGCCTCTGCTCCTTTCTGGGGCCGAACGGAAGAGTTAGGCCCAAAGCCGCCTGGGCCTGGTGAGCAGAGGCTCAGCGCCCTGGCCTTTCAGGGAACCAGGCCTGGCCTTAGGGACATTGAGTCAAAAGCATTTTGTGGTGACAGAGACAGAGAGGGTCTGCGGCCAGGCCCAGAGCAAGATTCAGAGTAGGAGGCCCCCCAGACTCTTTGTTTCTCAGGATCCAGGTTTTCAGGTCCCTGGTTATCCTCTCCTCAACCATCAGAAAGGAGATGCAGAACCATTTTCCTTCTTAAGCTCCTCCATCGCAGCACCCACCAGCAGCCTTATGGGTCTAGTTCTGGAAAGACCATTGCGGTGAGCTTAGCAGGAGCCTCTCAGGGGTCAGCTGTCAGCAGCCTGCGGGAGGCAGGAGCTGGGCCGGTTGGCTGGAAGGCCACTTCTCGGCAGGGGTCTAGGGTTGCCCTGCTCGGTCCGCTTGACACTCCTGAGTTCTAATTCCCTGGGGGTCCCCGTTCTCCAAGGGGCACCTCCTTGTTCCCAGTGCCTGCCTCTCCCTGCATCAAGACCGCTACATCTTATGGGATTAAGAAGTGGCTGCCCCAGGGCCAGGCCACAGGCTTCCCAGGAGGTAGAAGCTGCCCAGGCCCTTCCCTGGTGTCTGAAGACCAATCTCGGCACCTCCCCCCTTCCTCTGAGGCCGATGGACCCCCGGCCTGGGCTCAAGTGTCCAAGGGGAAGAGGTCCAGGTGGTAGTTGCTCCCGGGAGCAGGATGGTGGCTGGTGTTCAGGGACCTACCTACCCACAGAGTGAACAACCCAGGGCTCAGGAACTCGGGAAGTCTGGGTGCTGGGGCAGAGAACGGGGAGGATAGACCCCTGTGCCCCAGGCCAGTGGGCAATGCTGCTTCTCCACCTTGAACTCTAGCCCCTGTCACTCCCTTGCAGGCATCCCCCGGTATCACTCACAGTCGCCCAGCATGTGTGACAGAAAGGAGTTTGTCTTCTCTTTCAACACCATGGCGTCCTCCTCCATGCACTCCGCCGCCAGCGGCTCCTACTACCACCAGCAGGTCACCTACCAAGACATCAAGCCCTGTGTGATGTAAGCCGGAAGCTTGCGGGCCCTCAGGGCAAGGGCCCCCGGCACAGGGACCTGGGATCCCACCGCAAGAAACTGCTTTATTCTCGAGGTATAACCATCGGCAGAAGAAAAGGGTTTGACCCCTCCCCAATCGGATTATTGGAAAAGGAATTCCCAGGGCAAAGACACTGGCGCAGTGGTCGGCACCTCCTCCCCCGTTCCCTCAAAAAAAATTAAAGATGGTGGCGGTAGGGCCTGATCTGACTGCAGCTGTTGGTAAATAAATATCTATTTTGATCCGATTGAAACCGGCTGAGAAGGTGCTGTGTTGGGGGAAAACCCTCAACATCTAAACAAAAATTCTGCTGAGGTCTCTCCCCACCCTTCTCCTCCAGTGGAAAAAAAAAAAGTGGAGGGGGGAGATTTTTTAGAAGAAAGGCAAACATGTGAGAGCATCATTATCAAATACTTTTATTTTTTGGTTGAGTATTTATCTTTTTATTTTTAACTTTTTTTTTTTTTTTGGAAAGAATGTCTTGGAACGCGCAAGTCTCTTTTTAGAGCCGTCTTTTGTGCAGGGAAGGGGGCAAAAAATCGCATTCTCCCTCCTCACCTCAGAAGTCCTGCATCAACCACAGGTGGATCTTTGTGAGGACAACTTGCTTTTCTGAAGCCACTGTTTGTCTTTAAAAAGAAACAAATGGAGTCCAGAAGCTGGCGGCTCTCCGGGCCTCTGCCATTCCCCTGCGCCTTCCTCTCCTTCTTCCTTCTCTTCAGTCTTTTTTGGTTTTCTTTTGAATTATACTTGGACTTTTTTGGGTGGGTGTTTTTCTCACGAGACCCGGCTGTCTCCCGACCTCTACTGTAAACTTCCTGGTGCGAGAGCGAGGCGAACACAGCGCGACGCGGACCGGGATGGCCCGGCGAGCGCGCGAATTCAGGATTGCGGTGACGCGGAAAGGTTAAGGCACTTTTTAAAACTATAGCAAGGCTCATCCTGTTATTTATTCTTTCTTTCCCTAGTAATCGAAACACCACATAGGCTCCTCCGTTTATCAGTATTAATGGTGTAACTTTGTTGGCAATATTTGCCGCATAGAATTTTTTTAGATTGCCATTGTAAATTTGAAACAAAGTCCGATTTGTGTAAAAAACAAATTCCCATATGTTTTATATAAATATATATATAAAATGAAGGACTACCCCCTTTTTCTAGTATTTTGGCTGCTGGGGTGCAGCGTTTGTGACACGTATTTTAAATTCCTTCTGCACTGTATAAAATGACAATTTGAGGATGTTTTGCCTTTTGTGTATTTTTCCTAAAAAAAGAACAAAAATAAAAATGTATAACATTTGTACATGGCCTTTAACATTGTATCAACTAGAAATAAAATCGCATGAGTATTTTATTGGGATTGTAGACTATCTTCCAAACTCCAAAAATATAGACAAAAATCAACTTGAGGTAGCTAGACTTTTTTTTTCCTACTTAAAATATGGGTAATTCTGAATACTTTTTCCTTTTTCTTTCTTTCTTTTTTTTTTTTGCTAATCTGCCTCTTTTCCTCTTCATTTTGCATTGTAGTGAAATCTGGACACGAGTAACTATTTTTCTTGGCTTCTGTTTTTGAAGAAGAACCCTTTGCTTCTCTAAATGTCATTTCTCTTTTGAAAGAAATAATCAAATATTTAAGGAAAAGCTGTAGTCCTTCTCCCAGGGAAGATCATATATATGTAAAATGTATAAATTATATTTTTACTTTCATCCCCATTCTAAAACCAATGAGAGTTTTACATTACTTTGAGTTTCAGACTTTACTGTTCCAATGTCCCAGTGGCTATAAGTGATAAAAGGACTCTTCAGTTGTTTGTAGGGTTTTCGTGTCCGCGTGTGCGCTTGCGCACGCCCTATACTTGTTTTTCCCAAATCAAGAAGCCAGTAAAATTTGTGCAAAAAAAAAAAAAAAAGTGTCGGTGGGAGAGCAAGGTGATAGACATGTTTCCAATCCCGGAACCTTTCTCCCTAAATCCTTAGGGGCAAAACAAAAACAAAAACAAAAACACACCCATTTAAAAAAGCTCATGTCTCCTGCTGATCACCCTCTTTCCATTCCCACTCCCGCTATTGGGGGAAAACAAACAATAAAGTCGCATTGTTGGTGCGGGGCCCTTCAAGACCCACCACAGTTTCTCTGAACCTGGTTCTTCTCAAATTTGACATTTTGGACTTGAGGGTAATTTCTCCGGTGCTCTGTTACATCAAAATTATCAATAAACTCTCCCGGGCAATTAATGTCCCAACCTAACAGCTGTCTATAAAACCGAGATAAAGGGGACAGGAAAAGACCGGTGACTCCGTGTCCCTCGGGGTCTCGGGAGGGCCAAAGCGTCGGGCGGCTGTCTCCCGAGCGAAGCCCGCTGTCGCCTGCGCACGTCTGGCCTTGGGCTCCGAGAGGAGGTTCGCAGTGGAGAGAGAAGGCACAGTCCTCCCCAAGAGAGGCTGCTTCTCCGCATCCCCGGCTTCCCACGATGCCCAGGAAAACAGGCCAGAGAAAAGCCCCCAGGCCTCCCGCGCGGGAACAGCGCGCTTTCACCCAAGACAACCTCCGCAGGCCACAGTGAGCCTCCTCCTCCCTCCGTCGGAGACTGAGCCCCAATTAGGTCGGAGGCCCGGGGAAGTGGGGCTGATTAGGAGAAACTCAATGCCGGCCCAGCCGGCGCACTCCCGGCAGCGTCTCCAACCCCCTCGCCCACTCGCTTGGACGCTTGGCGCGCCGGAGGCCTAGGTGCGTCCCCGTTGTGCGTGGCTTTGGCGCCGCTGCTGTGCCCGAGTCCAGGGCAGCAGCAAACCTTGGCTTCCTGTTCATCTCTTGGTGGCGCCTGCATTTCGGCGGGATCTCCCAGTGCGCCCACGTCCAGGGTGCAGAGAAAGGTCCCGGGGAGCCCTGGGGTGGAGCTCTGGGGAGCTGCTGTCTCCGAGCTTGACCGGGGGCCTGGGGATGACAGAAAACTCCAGCTTCCCCGCAAGAAGAGCTCGGCAACAGGTCGAGATTCCGCAGGCAAAATTGCTTCCGCATCCACGTCCGAGATTTCACAGCGCTGCCTCCGCGGCTACTGCGCGAAGACCGTACTCGCTCAGGCCGTATCTTCCCCAGGGCCCATTTCGGCCTGGGCTCCCACCCGAGGCCCCGGAGCGAAGCTTCCAAGGCCGGGGGCGGAGATAAACGCGTGCCCATCACGTGAAAGGTGCAAGCTAAAAATGTAAAGGCCTTTCTGAGTTCGGTGCAAAATCGCTGGCTCTGCGTGCTTAAACGGGAATCATTCTAGCATAGGGGCATCTTAGAATTAATTTAAAACCTCTACACTACCTTTAGGGGGTTTATCTTGGAACAAGGCAGTCTATTACATGGCCTAAATATATGCAGTTCCCCTTCCCAATAATGCAAGGCCCAGAAGTGGGGAAGTGATGAGGATATATAAGACAAGATCTCTGTTCACGGCATACAAAGTCTGCAGATTTGGCGACTGTCTATGTGAAGCCAATGCCGTGGGCGTCCCTGAGCCTTAGCAGGGGCACCCATCGCACCCCCTGGCAGCAGAAGGGCCTAGGGGCCGCCTTTCGGCTCCCCAGCCCTAGGCGGAGGGGAACTGCAGCCCTTCGGCTATCTCCAGGAGCTCGAACCCAGCGCCCAGGGCGGGCAGAAGTGCCAGTGGCTGAAAGGCGCAAAGGGTGTGGACTTCTCAGGGGAGAGCGCCTGGCCCACAGCGGTTCGCTGCATCCCACTGTTTTCTTTTCCCTTTGGAGCAAGAGGGCTGGATGTGGGACAGCAGTGCTGCTGTGCTCATGCCTGGCTCCCCACCTGCGATCCCCCCAGCAGCAGATAGCTCTCCCAAGGTAATGAAGAGCTAGAGTCTCCTCTGGGCTGTGCCACCCTCTGAGCACCACCAGCAAAGTCACTTCCGAGCCTCCGTTTTCTCACCTTTAATAATACTTTAGGGGTGGTGGCACCAATTGGAGTGGTTATGTGACCCACACATGACTTACCCTCCTCCCGTAGAGGTCTGGCGTGTGTCAGTGTGAGCAGGCAGGGTGGGTACCATGCCAGGGGCAATCATTCATATTTTACAAGGCCTCCTGCTTAGGGACTTCAGGAACCACTGAACTCCCGTCTTTTGGCTCGACCCACTGGGATGCTCCCTCCCTCCCCAGGGAGCAGGATGACATCTGTAAGGCTCAAGAGACAGAATTTTGATAGTGGGCTTGGGTCCAGGGCTCCCACAGGGATTCACCACTTGGGCTCACCCCAGGATCTCCTGACTTCCATATCAGAAGGTCCCCGGTGCCCCATGGCTTCGCTTCGATGGTGGCTCTCAGAGGGCAGCCCTGAAACCACCCTTGTATGAAATACTTGGGTGGTCTGCTCAAACTGCAGATTTCAGAGTGGGGCAGGGCATGGAGACCTGCTGGATTAGAGTCTCTGGGGGGGGGGGTACCCCAGAATCCGCAGTCTTGACAGATCTCTGAGTGGCCCTGGTGAGTGCTTAGGTTTAAAGTCTCTCCTCCCTCAGCACAGAAGGCAGCTCTTCATGGCCTCTGCTGCCCCCTCCCGCCCACCCGGCAGCTCAGAGTGGCTTGTGAGTCTAAAAAGTAGTGGATTGAGAGAAGGTGGAGCCCAGCAAGGAGACCCACACATAGCTAATGTAACCAGGGCAGTGAGCCCTTTTCTCTCTCTCTCTCTCTCTCTCTCTCTCTCTCTCTCTCTCTCTCACACACACACACACACCATTTGGCTCTGCAGTCCACAGGTAGGTCCTAGTACTTGCTCTTGCTTTCCCAATGCAGACAGGAAGCTTGGACAGGCTAGGGGACCTGCTCCAGATGCTGCTGGTAAGAGGTGAAATTTAAACTCAGACCGGGGACTTTCTGACTCAAAAGCCCATTACGTGAATCCTGGACACCCGTTTTCTGCCAGCCACGGGGGCTAAGGGAAGCTGAAGTGTGTGGTCTACAAACCAGCCTCTGCTGGTTGCCAGCTTCCACCGGGGAGATGGCAGGGGTCAGGGGCCCACACAGGGTCTGAGTCTCTAAACACAGTTCCTCTCACCGCCCCCCTCCCCTGCCTCTCCTTGCCATCAATCTGTGGCGGGGAAGACTCATGCAGATGGGGTGAGGAAACTGGCTTTTTCAGCAGCCCCAGCTCAGACCCCTGCCATTCTCCTTTCTAGGACAATGAACTTAGCTTTCATGGGTTTCCGCCATGGCCTCTCATGAGAGCTCTCTTGAATTCCTTGGGCCCATTTAGTCCAGCAAAAAACAAAAAACAAAACAAAAACAAAACCCCTCAGAAGCTGAAACTCACAACGAGAGGCCAGCTGGGCTTGCTCTTGTGTGTGTGTGTGTGCCGGTACCTTCCTGCTCTGCTGCTGGGATCTTCAGGGCTCTGAGCTGTCTTAAGGCAAATGGCCCTTGTTTGGCATCTCCCATGGGTGCACCCTAGGGCAGAACTCTGCTGGGCAAGCTGTGTGGCCAGTAGCCTAGACAGTCAGGGAAGAGGTCATGGTCATTCACATTGGGGCATAGACTTATTGTAGGACCAAGAAAAATCATGAGCCCTCAACAATTAAATTATGTGCTTTGGGGATGGACAGGGAAAGAAGAACAGCTGGTGTTTGTAAGTATAAAATATGATTGACATGAAAGAACAGAAAACAGGACACACTGCCTCCAATTCACTCATTCAAGAGATCATGCTCACCTACTATGTGCCTGCCATTGAACTAGACTAGATCTAGTGGGTGACATGCCTCATCGTCGTGGGTGGTCAGAGCAGTGTAGCGTTTCCAGCATTTTCCAGCACCAGGATACTGGGCTGAGGGTGGGGTTCATGTCCACCCCCTAAAGAAACCGTGTCACCAAGGTCAAGACAACCTGAGCCAAAGAAGAAAGACTCTTGGGAGAGCTTGGTCACCAAGGTACCTGTCTAGGGTGGACATTGTCAACGGAACCACACCCATGCCTTATGTTCTACCAGGCTTTGTGTCATCAAGATGATTACCTGGGGAAAAATATCACCAGTGGTCAATGACCCTGGGAGAAACAGTGCTGACAAGCCTCTCTGAACATCTTAGTAAGCTAGTGACATCATGTCAGCAAGGAGGCATGAACAGCACATCCTTCTGTGCCTAGGCTTTATGGCCCCAGGGCAACAGGCTGCGTTCTCAGATGTTCCCAGGAAGAAGAATGTGTGTGGATATGTTGCCTGAAGTAACACATAAAGCAGCACACTGTTTTTCTGCATGGTCACAGCTGTGTGAAGCAGGGAGCGCTGGGCCATCTCTGTCCAAATGATCAGAAGCTTAGTCAGGTGGTGTCAGACATGGCCAGTGAGGACATGAGGGCAGTGGGTCTCAGTTAACTTTCCAGGGGGCTCCCTTGTTATGCCCTCCTTAAAGAGAGAGCTCAGGGTCAGGGACGCCCATAGTGAAAGGAGAGGCACCTGACCCACCCCGGGCAATTCACCCGCTGGCTATTTCTCTGTGAGGCGGTAGCGCCACCTGCTGTCTGCATCCCAGTTTGCGTTGGACTAGCCGCGGAGACTTAGTGAAAATAAACCCGGCGAAGGAAAATTGATTTCACCGCAGCCTGGACAGTAAAACATGTGCACAGATGAACCTGGTTTTGTTGTTACAGGCCCTTTGACCTTTGTTAAGGGGTAGCTGCCTTTTGGGGGGCAGAGAGGATCAAATTAAGTTATTCTTTTCCTAATTACACAAATGATAGGGCTTATTTAAAATAAAATAAATACACCTTAGAAAAGTGAAAAGAAAGCAAACATCGTCCCTCCCCCTGAAACATCTGTGTGGGTCCCAGGCGAAGTGGATAACAAACATAGTGGTTGAAAGGGTGGGAGTCACAGGGCCTGAGTTTGAGTCCTGACCTCACCTCTTCCTAACGGTATGAGCTTGGGCAGATGTTTCTCCTCTCCCTGCCTCAGCTTCGCCATCTGCAAAATGGAAATAATGGCAGATTTACTTAAGCAGCACTATGAGGCTTAAATGCATAAAAATCTATGAAGGGCTTTTAGGTGAAACTGAGGCCCAAAGAGGCTAAGCACTTTGCCCAAAGACACATAGCTTGTACATGTCAGAGCTGAATTTACTGCAAACCCTGGGATGCTCTGCTTGAACACCACATTCCTTGATCATAGTCATCTCTCTGGTGTTCCCTACAACCCACTGTGTCTTTAAATGACTCCTGAGGCCCTGTTGGTGGTTAAGAGATGTCCAGAGGACAGGTTTGTCCTTTGCTGTGTCCCTTTAGCAAGTCATATAACCTCTTTGAGCTATATCTTTCTCACCTGAAAAGTGTAATAATAGTACCTGCTCTGTGGTGTCATTCCAAGGGTTATGTGGGTTAACCCACCCTCTCTTTGAGGCAGGAAGGATGCTTAGTTTACTCACAGCTCAGCACAGCAGGGCCCAAGTTTATTGCTTCCAAACCACCCAAAGCACAAAATGTCCACATCACCTGGTCACATGCCAGCTCCCATTTTAATCCTCCTGATTGATGGACATTGAAAATAAAGGGGCCCGTTCACAGGGAGAATTATTGTCCTGTTAGGGGAACAGGAGTGTGGGTTCCACTATTCAGAAATCTCTGCTGGCTTGAAAACTTGCCCAGGCAGTCTCAGGTGAAAACCCAGGATGAAGACAAGTTCTAGAAAGTGATAGGGGTTCCTGGAGGAGTGTGGGATGCGGAGCAGCAGAGCTCTGCCCTGCACCAGGGAACAAGCCATTCCAACTCGGTGCCTCGGTTTCCTCATCTACAGACAAGACAAGGCTGGCCCAGTGCCCGACACACAGTGGACTTCCAACAGGGGTAGGAGATGCGCAGACCAGAACTGAAGGGAGTGAGTGGGACAGACTAAACCCAGAGTGGACAGAACCCGCTGCCCACTCCAGGAGGCTCTCATGCAGGCTTCTGAACAGAGCAGACCTGGGCTCCAAGGGCCTCCCTGCCACATGCATGCCACGTGCCCTGGGAACTCGATCCACACCTGTACTCCTCTTCGAGAAAGTGCCCTAGTTTGCCTCCTTCTACTCTAAGTGACAAAGTGGAGACAACCTGCTATGAAGGACAACACATGGGTAATTCTGGCTTAGTCTGTGATCTGCCACAATGCGGATCTTGGCTTCACTATTAACTAGCGGAGGGACTGTGGGCAAGTCAACTTTGCTCTCTGCACCTCGGTTACGTCTATGAAATAGAGGGGGTCCTCAAAAGTGATTGTAAGGACTAACTGAAGCTATGTACTTGCGTTTCTGTGTATACAATTTATGCATATTAGTCTCTCTCTCTCTCTATATATATATATATACATATAATCTTCAATAAGGTACATTTATATATAAATGCATCATATGATCTACATATGAGTAGCATTATCTGTAACATAAATGAAATTATGCAACTGATTATTGAGAAAAAATCGCCTTCCAATCTTAAAATGGCAAAAATCATTCATTTCGCTCCAGACTGCAGTGTGGACAGAGGTCCGTGGGAGCAGCCTGCCTCTCCTCCAGCACGGAGACAGCCCAGCTGGGCTGGAGGACCAGCTCCCATGACGGTGCATCTGCCTGGCTGGCGAGGTGGTGCTGGCCGGCGGGGCCTCTCCACGTGGGCCTCTCCATGGCAGCTTGGGCTTCCTCACAGCATGGTAGCTGCATTCCAAGAGTGTTCCTGGAAGACAAAATAGGAGCTAACTCCTTAGGCTCCTCATGCAAGCTCACCATGTCTCCTCTGCTGCAGCCTATGAATGAGGCTGTCCCAGCATCCAGGTTCAAGGCAATGCGCCCTAGACCCCTTCTCTAGAGGAAAGAAATGCCAAAGAACGGAGGGGCCAAGTTTTACTACTTCTACAGCATTTCAAACAGTGCATTAAATCTGAGCTATTGTTGTAAGGGGGAAAGTGTCAGCGGGTGACAGAGCCCATCCAGCTGAGTCTGTCTCCTCCCTCAGCTGCAGGAGGGGCTGGGCATTCACACAGCCCCCATTAGAGAAAGCTGTCAGGAAGCCATCACCTACACATAACCTCTTCCTCCTTCCTCCAGTGTGTGTGTGTGGGGTTCTGTGTGAGACTTATTTGGAAGAAAAGAACCCCCGCCCCCAAAGGAAAGCATTTAAAAATGGAGTCCATGGTCTAGATTAGATCCAGACAAATGGGGAGTGAGCTCAGCAACCTCCATTTTGTTATCTGGACTCAGGGAAGCGGGGGGTGAAAATCAGAATCAAACTTTTGAGCCCTGGCTGTGTGGCTCAGTTGGTTGAAGCATCGTCCCATAGACCAAAAAGGTTGTGGGTTCAATCCCCAATTGGGGGATCTATGGAAGGCAACTGTTCGTTGTTTCTCTCCCACATCAATCTCTCGCTTTCTCCCTCTCTCTCCCTCCCTCCCTTCCTCTGTCTCAAAAATCAATAAATGTATCCTCTGGTGAGAATTTAAAAATATATATTTAAAACAATTTTGAAGGGTCATCTGCAAGGCAGGTGTTTCTGGGGGCTGTGTGGGATGGCAGGTGACAAGGTGTGGTCATGCTCCCAGTTAGACTAGAAGAGGTGAAGTGAGGAATCCTCATTGTTGCTCCTTCACCAAAAACGCTTTATTATCTCATGGCCAATAAGCTCATCAGGCCTGGCACCTACGAATGCAGGGTGAAGGTTGATCGGGGCCCAGCCAGCAGGAGGGCAGGGATGACGACTGCTCATGTGGAGAGAGGACTTCTGTTCCATTTCCCACCCCTGGGCCTGGCTGTTTCTTTCCTTAATGTTCCATCTGACATTTTATTCCTCTCTCCAATCTCTTGGCCAAACGTAGGCTCTTTTGCAATTTTAGCAGCACTGGCTCTTTTCTTGGGCAGTTTTGTTCTCAGCCTCTCACTTGTGCCTGTGTTACCACCAGCTTCTATTTATGTGGTGTCTGGGGTGAGGGATGTGTGGGTCACTGGATGAGGACGAGGGAGGCCAAATGAAGCCCAAAGGACAACAGGAGGGCAGACTCCAGAGGTGGCAGGCAGGACGCCTGCCTGGGAAGGGGTTGCTGGGAGGACAGGAGGATGGATGCAAACAGTGCTATCCATGATCGGCTGCTGGTGCAGAAAGTAAAAGGGAAGCAACATGGCTCTTCAGGGCAGAGGCCAGGGTCCAAGTACCAGCTTTCCTTCTGCCTGGGTGTGGAACCTTGAACAAGTCCCTCAAGTCTTTGAAGCCAGCCTAGTTTGTAACGGGTCATGAAGGTAAGGAATTCTTACAGGGCTGAGCTCTCACCCACTGGGTTGAGCAGCCCTGGACTCAGGCAGCCTTCAGCTGGGGGCTGGGTGTGATAAGTGGGGTGCAGATGTGGAAAGGGCACGGGCTTTGCAGCAGTGATCTCCATCAGGCTGGGCTCTGCTCTGCCAGAACTGGCTCAGGGGCCAGGCGGGGAATCACTTCCTCCTGATCGGCTTGCACCCTCTCATCTGCAAAAGCAGGGAGAGCACCGTCTCCCACCTCACGGGACTGAGACAGTGTGGGCTGGGGCCTGGCCCACAGGGGACACGTGATGTACACTGGAGCCAGGGTGGACATGCTCACCTGTGTCGATGAAGGCGCAAGTCCTGTCCTGAGTGTTCCAGAGACAGATGTGAGACATGGAAGACAAATACTGTAAAGAATATTTATCCTGGCCCTGACTGGTGTGGCTCAGTTGCTTGGGACAGGTCCCAAGAAGCGAAAGGTACTGGTTCAATTTCCAGTCAGGTCACATATATGGGTTGTGGAATCCTCCTTTGGGGCATGTGTGAGAACCACCGATCAATGTTTCTCTCTCTCATCGTTTCTCTCCTTTCTCCCTCCCTTACCCTTCTCTAAAACAAACAAACAGGCCGTGGCTGGTGGTCCAGTGGATAAGGCGCCGGCCTGTGAACCCAAAGGTTGCTGGTTTGATTCCCAGCCAGGATACGTAACCAGGTTGCAAGCCAGATCTCCAACCAGGTCTGTAGCTGGAGGCAGGTGAAAGGCAACCATACATTGATGTCTCTCTCCCCCTCTGCCTCTCTCCCTATACCTCTCTCTAAAAATAATAAAATCTTTAATAAATAAAACAAATAACTAAAATCTTTTATGTTTTAAAGAATATTTATCCTGGCTATCATTCCACAAACGATTTCAGATTTTCTGTAATTAGCACTGTTTAACATTGGTTGATGAGCTTTATATGCATGTGATATGCCCATAAGCTTAATGCACTCAATAAAACAGCTTGGAGGAAGGCAGTCAAGTCATTTGTCTACCAGACACTTGCCGGCCTTCTCTCTCCTAGCACATGCTGCCTGGGAAGCTTTCATTTCATCTGAGATACCAAGGGATCTCAGATAAGCATTAAATAAGCATGAAAAATCATACTTATTTTTAAGAGTTCCTTTGCAGCCCTGGCTGGTGGCACAGTGGATAAGGTGCCAACCTGGGAACCCAAAGATTGCTGGTTCGATTCCCAGCCAGGGCACATAATCAGGTTGCAAACCAGGTCTGTAGCTGGAGGCAGGTGAAAGGCAAGCATACATTGATGCTTCTCTCCCTCTCTGCCTCTCTTCCCTCCCCTCTCTCTAAAATTAAAATAAAATATAAATAAATAACTAAATAAATAAATAAGGAGTCCCTTTGCACCTTCCTATTTTAACCACTTTGAAGCATGGTGGGAATCCTATGCAAATATTCTTCTCAATCAACAGCAGGACTGCGTCAATCCAATACTTGGATGGAAGAACAAGAGATTTAGAGGTGCTTATTCTAACTACCCACTGCTCTTCATGTTACTGAGAAATGGTTGTGAACCGCTTAACATCATTCAGATTACTTCATGTACAGGACAGAAATCATCTGTGAAAACTCTCTGCAGAATGTCAACACAGACCCCTGGCACTTCAATGCCTGTATCACAGCCCTGTTGCCCAGCCAGAGGAGGCTGAAGCATTGGCAAAACAATGCCTATGTTCAGCCAGTTGGCCATGCGTCCCCACCCACTTTCTTGGGCAGTGTGATAGAATTTAGGGAAAATCTGTGGAAGGAACGGAAGGTGGAAGAGACTGGACTCCATGGGTTTCAAGATGAAAATTCTTTCCCAGATGTTCAAACTGAATGGTCCTATCAACTTCCCTTCTCCTTTATAAAATTATGACATGAATGGGTGCCTGCTCCCAGACTCCACGGAGAGGCAAAGTCTCCCATGCTGATGGCTTTATCAACTCCAGTTAGGGGGCAGCTGGATTTGCTGGCCACATTTTATATAGAGCCACGGTTTGCTGCCTGAGGCAGCATTGAAGAGGGTAATACTAAATAAGTGCATGAAATGCACTGGTCACTTTTTCTACTTGGAGAAGATTCTTCAGCTAATTCCTCTTGGGGTTACTTGGATTCTACACTCATCAAAATCTGACATTCTCAGGGGGTAAAAAGGAATGAAGTCCTCCTTAAATTCAGGGTCTTGCTTGTGCAGCTCCTCCCTATCCCCAATGTTATAAAACATCCCCTTGTATAAACTCCAAATTCTTTGGATTTCTTTTATGTCTATTCAATTAGCTTTGTATTTATTTTTATGGGTAGTATGAAATCCAAGTTGCCCTAATCATCCTTTGGAACGATGAGAGCCAGTAGCTCTCATTTCATTTCTTCAGAAGCAAATCCTCTCCAACCACCCCCTCCCCAACTTGGAAATTACGCTCCTATTTTGGAATCCCACCTGCAGCAAAGCCTTCTATTACGTTCCCATGACCTGCTGATTCCCCAGCACCATGCTGCTCTAAGGGTGGAAGATGGTAGACTTGGCTACCCACAAGGCAAATCCCTTCTCCTTGCTCTTAATTCCACTTGAACATCTACTGTACACCTCATCAAGCTCCATAAAAACATCCTTTGGGATTTTGAGTGTCATGCATAGAATGTCTTCATATAGGGAGAAATAATAACTTTATAATATTTAACCTTTTCATCTAGACCACAGCACGTCTCTACACTCAGATCGTTCATCTGTTTCAGGAAAACTTTGTAATTTTAGTCATACAAGCCCAGGGCTGTTCAGTAGGTGTATTCCCAAGTTATTCATAGTTTTTGTTGCTATTGCATTAAAAACAAAGTTTTCAGTGAGTTACTGATACTATCTGGGAAGGTCAATGGTCTGAATGTCCCCCTTGTTTTGGATTGTGAGGACTTTTCAATATGAAGTCAGATCTTCTTTAGTTGAAGCAAGTTTTGTTCCCTCTCCCCAGTGTTTCATACTTTTCATCTCTCTCCCCTTCACACTGGTTCCAGGAAGAACCACGTGGTTTCATTTTCCAAATAATTGTATCTGTGTCTGCTCTGCCTTCGGCATGACTGTATATTTATTTCATGGTGTTTTTCATTTCTTAGAGTTGCTTTTTTCTTTACCAGTTCATTCTCTTTTTAATGGAGATCGTGGCCTTCTAATCACCTCCTGACCCCCATCTTGACATTTCCACAAGGGTTGGAGACTGTTTCAAGATGCTGGTTTTCCTCGATGACTGCAGATTGCTTCCTGCCTGCCCGCATCTGGAGATGTGCTGTGCGGTGCTGGTGGAGGTCCTCCCTGCAGGCAGGGATCCTGGGGGGATTCCCATGCATATGTCAGAGTAGGCTGTGCTCGGGCCCTCCGGCAGCAGCCAAGGGCAGGCTCCGTGTTTGAACTTGGTGCGGTCTTCCTCTCAGGTATCAGCTGCAGCTTGCTGTCTCTCCTCCAGTTCTCTCCACTTCTTGATGACATTCTCCTCTCCTCCACAGCACATGTCCTAATATCAATGTCAATGTTAATATCACACATTTTAATTTTTTAAAAATACCTTTACCTCGGCGGCTCAGCTTTTCCTTTCTGCCTATTTCCAGCAAGCTGTCTCTTAAGTAGAATGACCTGCCCTGCAGGGTGTTTAATTTCAGAGCTCAGGATTTCCTGTGTGCTTTGAGCACAGAGCAGAGAACATAAAACACCCAAATTTTTCATGGAAAAATGGTACCTGTTTTTCCCAAATTTTTCAAATACAGAGCAGATGTTGCCTGAAATTTACCTGTTCCTGAGGGTAAATCTTTCATAAATGCTCTTTCTTCTCCTCACTTCATTCACTTTGAAAAGTCTTTGAAAAGCTCCATGTTGATCTGTTTTCTCTTCATTCAACTGTATTCAGATCTTCATTCAACTGTATTTTCCAGAAACTGGCCAAGACGGTCCTCTGTGGGTGCTTTTTCATCGGTGTGCTGCCCAGACTTCCTCTCAGATCTCCACAGAATGGACTATTTCCAGCTCAATGGCCCAGTCATCTGAGGGCTGGAGGAGCCTGGCCACGGTTTATCAGGCAGGGAACACAGGTGATGTGCACCTTCCTCTGCCTCAGGCAAACTCCACAGCTGGGTGTCCTGCTGGAGGATAAATGGCCTCTTCTGACCTTCATAAACATGCTCTCCAGCAAGCTCAGTGCTGCAGTCACTCCTGCCCACTTCCACCAGGTCTCAGCAACGTGACAACTTCTGTCACCTGGAAAATGGCCATCACTGTGATCTGGTCCCAGATAGCCCTCAGGCTGGGAACCAGGTGCTAATGCTGCCACAGACTCTTGCATGGGATGGGACCTCCGGGTCAGTCCTGCGCTCTGCCTCGCCCTTCCCTGTCCGAGTCTCCAGGCAGCTGGGCCACAAGGCCCCACAGAGAGTAGACAACCATGGGCACTTGCTACAAGTGGCCATACTCTTCTATCACTTCGTCTAACCTTCACAAGTCCTGGGGGTTACTGTTCCTGCGACTGAGTTTGGGGATGAGTGACTGCGGAGGCACACCGTACTGAGCACTGGCAGAACTAATGCTCCCGCCAGATGTTTGTTTCTTAAGCTTATGTTGCTGTTTCAAAACTGCACACAAGGCTGAAAAGGAATAAAAGGATGATGCCAATCAAGGCTGCTTAAATGACAAGGTGATGGGTGATACCCTTTTATACCTTTGATGTTCCAGCATTTCCACATGGCTGTGTTTACCTTAATAGACAGGAAAAAAAATGTAAGTGATGGTGACTGGTGAAGCTCAGAAGAAACAGAATGTCAGAACCGGCCAGGCCTTGGAAATCAACACGCTTGACCCTTCTGCTCGAGAGGCGAGGAAGCTCCGACCTGGACAAGCCACAGTATAGGAACCGTGGGCAGCGGAGCCAGCGCTTCTGGGCTCCGAGTCCAGCGTTCATGGTGAGTTTTCGGAAACTGTGGAGCGGCAGCTTTGGCATGAGTCAGACCCACTGGCGAAGCTCACCACCATTTAGGAAAATACAGGACAGGACCCACAAACCAAGACAGCTCCACTTAAAACATGTCTGTTTCTCAGCACCTTGTTAAGTGGTCATTTTCCACTATTTTACCTTATTATCGTTATGTAAATATACAATTATGATCCTGACAAGTACCCAAGAGTCTTGGGAACAAAAAACTGGGTCATGAAGCACTTGTCCTGTAATCTGAGTGCTCTTCCTGGCAGCTCTGAGAAAGGCCGTCTAAGGTGTGCCTGAGGTAGGATGGGGGAATAAAAGGTGGGTGCAGGCTGTTACATTTGGGGTACTTAGATTTCAGGCATGTGATCTTCAGTTTTCCTTACACTCATTTTCCACAAACAGAAAAAAGGATAAAGTAAATATATCACTGTATCTGGGTTATTCTGGCTACAAGGGACAAAAGAAAACAAGCTTAACCAAGAGGGATCATTACCGACCAGAGTAACGCGGCAGCCCGTGGTGGGCTGGCATCAAGCACGACTGGACGTGGGGCTTCGGGCGGTACGACTGGGATCCATTTCTCCCTCGCTGGGCTTGGCTGAGTCCACGCACACATTATATTTTTCCTGAGTTGTGGTGTGTTTGCCAGGAGTTGTTCTTGTAGCCAGGGTACATCGAGGAGTGAAAAGGCGAGGCAGAGAAGCATTTCCTGTTCTCCTGGAATGCTATTCTAATGGTGGCAAATAACAGTAAGTGTCAACAAAAACCTAAACAGGAACATGCCAGATAGAAGATGTATTCTGGACAAAAAAGAAAAACTGAAAACAAAGCAGACCAAGGAGTTAAGATGAGCAGGTTGCTGCTCTGGATGGGGTGGCTCTAGTCAGCCCCTGAAACCAGCGTGCAGAGGAGGGTGAATGGTTCAGGCCAAGATGGAGGAAGCCCAGAGGTTCCAAGGCAAGGAAGGTCCTGGTCCATTTTAAGCGGTTTCTCCACCCTCATTTATTCATAACAACTTGGAGACGGCATTTAATGAGCAAACCTAAGGACAGTGAAAATTAATAAACAGGAACCTCTTTGAAAGTGGAGCCCGGAGGCTAGAAGGAAGATCGCTCATACACATCACTTGACGCACACTACCAACCCCAACAGGAAGAGACCTACCCTGCTTCTATGACAGCACATGACTGGGCTTTCCTGCCTCGACAGAAGAAAAGGTCTCATCTGGCCCAGGAAGAGCTCAGCCAATAAAAAGTCACTTCAGCCCTGGCCTGGTGGATCAGTTGGCTGGAGCATCTTCTGGTACACCAAAATGACTGTGCATTTGAGTCCAGTCCGGGCATATACCTGGGATGCGGGTTCGATCCCCAGTTGGGGCCCATATGGGAGGCAACCAATGGAGGTTTCTCTCTCCCTCTCCTCTCTAAAATCAATAAAAACAAATCCTTGGGAGAGAAGGGAAGGGGAGAAAAGGGAAAGTCACTACACTTTGAACTTCCAGTTTCTTCCAATGGACACTTTGCTTACAACTGCTCCTCTTAAGTCCATGAAAAAACATTTTTCTCATTTGTTTCTCAAGACTTTTACAGGGTTTGCCATTAGACTACATGTCCCAAATTGCAATTCTTTGTTGTTTCTGAAAAGTCCATTTTGTTGCAGAAATATCTATTTGCTTACGGTCAAAAGGAGAGATTTTCTTTCCAAAGTCTCCACAATATTTTCATTGTAAAATCAGTAAGAAAATGCTTTTTCCAAGGGACACTGAGTACCTGGGAAGATTTTCTGGAAAGTCTGTGCAAGGCCAGGCCTCTTGAGGCATCACAATGTACTTAAAATACATTTTGTAAGACCCCCTGGTGAAAAAAATTAAAACTTCCAATGCATGTACATTTGAAAAATAAAATCTCTACTTAAATGCTTATTTTGACTTTTTGCCCAGAATCAACTGCAAAAGTGCTTCTGTTTAGAAAGCACAGTTCAGCCAAAATCCAACTTGTTTTTTAAGAAGCAAGGAACTAGAGGAAAAACACTCAGGAAACGTAAGGCATTGGGTAAACGTGAATGTGTGTGCATTTGCGGGACTTTGTGACAGAGGCCTGGTGACTCGCTCTCCAAGGCCGGCATCTCCCATGGGACGGCGCTTCCTGCTGCATGCAGTGGTGGCCGGCCGAGACTGCACAGCGAAGCCCAGAGGGGGAAGAAAGGCTAGAAAGGTAAGGGGGACACAGAGGTGAGGCCACTCAATCAAGGGTCCATGTTGGATCAGCTCTCCATTGCTGACACCAGGACTGGGTTGAGACAGGTGGTTTGTACCTGGAAGCTGAAGTACTTGGCTTCTGTGATGTGAATACAGCTGCCCCTTCAGTGGGGCCAGGCCAAGGATCCGGGGACATAGGTGTGGTCTTTGTGCTCCACTGTGCTCCTGATTCGGTCCCCGCCAGGGCCTTTCCTGACATGGTCCTCTGCCAGCCCCTCTGAATCCCTTACAGCCCTCAAACCCAGATGCAGACTCCTAAAGCACTGTCACCCTTTACTCCCACTTGTTTATTGCTCACTTGGTCCCCTAAACGCTCCCAACTGTTTCTCTACAGAGAAGCCAGCATGGCTGTACCATCCAACAGGCTGAGAAGGGCCACGATAAACCAGAACTGAATACACCAAGTTCCCAGCCTCCTAAACACAGCAAGTGTATTACTGGTTAATTTTCCCTTCTCAGCAGGAGCCCACCAGGTAGGCACTGAAGGCTGTGACTTCTGAGAAAGGACTGAACTATGTCAAAGCAGCTCAAGCGGCAACAGCTCCGCCACAACCTACTATGCAGGCCTCTGAAGTTCCACTGTCACAGGTCAGGTGGTCGGCTCTCCGGGTGACCACCTGTCAGGTCACGGGGACTCTGCTCTCTGGCCAGCGCCACCCTCAAGGTGCTGGTGCCCAGGGGTAAGCCCTGCAGGCAGCAGACTGCCTGCTGCGCCGAGGCTGGGTCCCGGTAGTGGAGGAAGGCCCTGCGCTGTGGCCCCTGCCAGGTGAGCCGCAGTGGCACCACACCTCGGTCCCTGAGAGCTCTCTTCAGCTCACTCACTCGGGTGTCCCTGGGGAGGTTCCCCACATAAACAGTGTTGGAAGGCACATCCTCCGGGTGCACGGAATCTGCCTCAGGCCGGGATGGGTCACAGGGTCTTCTGACAGCGCTTCGGGGAGCTGGGTGCGGGCTTCGGGTTTCTAGCTGGTGCTCATCCTGAAGGGTGACATCTTTCCCAGCCTGCTTCTCTCGGGAGCGGAGGCTTCTGAGTACTGGGATTTTCCCCATCATCTCACAGCTGATCTGAAAAAGTAAAGCAGTTCCAGCTATTCTTGGTGTCCAAAGGGGCCCACCACTTGGTCCTGAGGGCGGAGACATGAACCCAGGAGCCCTGCGTGCTCTTGGCAGCAGTCTCTACCTGTACACGCAAAGCCACGTGCACCCATGGACTGAATGCGAATGGTCCCACCTGACCTCTCAGATGTGGGTCCCCCGCTGGCTTCCTCAGTAGCTTTGAACCCCCCGCCCCCTGGCTTAAGATATGCCATAGCAGCTGGCAAGAATGGGCAGCTTTCTCTGTTCTTCTAGAGGTACAGAAAACAGAAAACCAAAGGCTTCCTACACAGAGGAGCAGCTGAGGTCACTACTATGAGGGTCCCAGAGCTACAAATAGCAACTCCCCTGGTGGCCCCCAAGATAATGGTTATTTTTATTTTTTGCCTCCATACCCATCCCCTCCCCTCTGATCTATGCCATTGGACAGGATGAGGTCTTTAACAGGCCCCAGAGGTCGCCTCATCCACCCACCCCTCCACAGAAGGAACTTTTCTCAGAGAAATGTAACACTGAAAACATGGAAATAAGGCAAATGTGAAACAGAACGCTACCTTGCAAAACAGTTTTAGCGATGAGTCTACAATCACGCATGCTACACAAAATGTTGTCTCAATGAATAGGACTTCTATACAAAGGACTCTTTGGCTTTTTGGCCTAATCAACCCAAATATTTCCTGAAACCTGCAACAAAGGAAGGGGCAGGTGTCCCAGTATATGATGCTCAACCATGGAGGCCACCTGAACAGGATGGAACTGCCTCCACCTGCCTGCATGTGGAGCCTGCTGGCCCCATCCTGGGGGACAGTGACACTAGGGCTGCCCACTGGGTCAGGCTGGGCCTGGACCACTGATCCTGGGGCAGGATCGCTCTCATGTTATCAGAGGAACCAGAAGGCAGAAAAGGAACAGAAAAGCACCCTTTAGTCCCTTTTGATGATCTTTGTTCTTTAATGATGCTTTCGGTCTTTATTATTTTGGGAACGAAGCTTGTAAATGATCAGTTACAAAGAGGCAAGCAATGGTCCAGTCACAGGCATCCCCAGACATGGGCATGTTAGCGTACAGACCAGCCCATGAGGAGACAGGTGCAATTTATCTACAAAAATAGTCTGACTAGCATCAATGTTCTAGTTATATTCAGAAGCATACGTAACTTAGAGCAATGGTTCTTATTTTTGGCAGGGTGTCAGGGACCTTTGAGAGAAGTTGCGGTTCTCCCCCTAGGACTCCCCCACAATTCTGTGTACAATTTCCCAATGCCTGTTCAAGGACTTCCAAACCACAAGAAGTGCACAGGCCCCAGGTTAAAAGTCAATGAATTAAGAGTAAGATTTAAAGAAGTGCAAACACCTAAGAACAGTCAAGTAAATGCCTTCTTGCAAACTGAATTGAGTCCCTGGTCTCTCTCCCAGTGTGCAGTACACAACACTCTACCTCAGCAAAGCCTTTTCTGCAGGTCACAGCCCTCACCAACCGGACGCTGTCCCTGCTCCCCAGCACAGCGGTGTCCCAGGCCTCTGAGGGTGGCACTCGTCCCTTTGGGTCTTTAGAGTGACACGCAGACTCTTGCTGCCAGGGGAAGAGTGTGCCCAGAAAGACGGGCTCCTTCCAATGCTGCCCATTTTTCACACACACACACACACACACACACACACACACAAATCACGTCTATATCATGGTTGCCCACAAAGTGTGACTACTCTTTTCTCATCAAAAGGAATTTTTTCAGCTCTGGTTGGTGGCACAGTAGATAAGGCACCGGTCTGTGAACCCAAAGGTTGCTGGTTCAATTCCCCAGCCAGGGCACATAACCAGGTTGCAAGCCAGGTCTCCAGCCAGGTCCATAGCTGGAGGCGGGTGAAAGGCAACCATACATTGATATTTCTCTTCCTCTCTGCCTCTCTCCCTTCTCTCTGAAAAATAACAAATAAAATATTTTTTTAAGAAAAGGAGTTTTTTACCTACTTGTCCCTCTGCAATCCTTTTGAACTGATACATTACAAGGTGATTAAACTCTAGACATTCTGGGTCCCAAAAGATCCCAAAGATGACCTAAGTCCAGCCAACCCAACTCCTTCCAATGCCCCTGTTCTGCCTTCTTAAAGAGCTCACATTCTTGTATTCTTTCAGAATTTTTAAAAAACAATTTAAACTGGTCATGATCAGATTCTTTTTTTTTTAGATTTTATTTATTATTTTTAGAGAGAGGGGTAGGGAGAGAGGCAGAGAGGGAGAGAGACATTTACGTATGGTTGTCTTTCACCTGCCTCCAGCCAGGCTTGTAGCTGGAGGCAGGTGAAAGGCAACCATACACTGATGTTTCTCTCCCTCTTTGCCTCCATCCCTTTCCCTCTCTCTAAAAATAAAAAATAAAAAGGATGGCCAGATCAAAAACTGCAATTAAAATCAAGAGAAAAAGTTTGACGACACCTACATGGAAGAATTAAATGTTATTCCATACCAAGCAGCAGCAGCAGCAGTGGGCCTCACCCCCGGGTAAATACTGTGCTTCCGCTGGTGCCACTCCAGAGCCGTCCTGGCCGGGTGACCACCCCCGTGTGCTTGTGCCCAGTGGAACCACAAAGCTCCCTCAGGCAGAAGGGAGTGTTCTCAGGAAACCCGACCCGCAGGGCAAGGCTCTACACTTAGGCAGCAGAAATCCATTTTATTTATTTATTTATTTATTTAGTATTTTAACTTTTTTAGAGAGTGGGGAAGGGAAAGAGAAAAAGAGGGAAAAACACTGATGTGTAAGAGAAATATCAATCTGTTGCCTCTTCCATGCACCTGGACCAGGGACCTGATCGGGAATCGAACCTGCAACCTTCTACTTTGCAGAACGAGGCCCAACCTGCTAAGCAACACTGGTCAGGGCAGAAATTAATGTTTTTTAAAGATTTTATTTATTATTTTCAGAGAGAGGGGAAGGGAGAGAGGCAGAGAGGGAGAGAAGCATCAATGTATGGTTGCCTGTCACCTGCCTCCAGCTACAAATCTGGCTGGAGACCTGGCTTGCAACCTGGTTATGTGCCCTGGCTGGGGAATCGAACCAGCCACCTTTGGGTTCGCAGGCCAGAGCCTTACCCACTGTACCACCAGCCAGGGCTGGAAATTAATTTTAAAACATGTCACGTGAAGCAAAAATATGTTCTTCTGCATGCATGACAGGGCTGGCACATGTATCAGCTGCAATCAGCTGAAGGATAATGCAAATGTTTCGACCACATGTTATAAACTAAATGAAAGTCTATAGCACTGCCACTCTGGCATATGCAAAGGGATCTTTAGAAAAATGCACAAATGCATGGCTTTTCCGTAAAACTATCTGTTTCAAGAGTCCCCTGGATGAAAGGAATGGTAAAGCTAACGTCGGTCCTCTTCTTCACTGCCCCTCTCCACACTCCCCGCAAGTTCTAGTGGAAAAACCTCCTGGCTACAAGGTAGCTTTGTGAGCTGCTTGCCCTTTCTCTGCAGAGTGGCTTAGGTTGACTGCTTCCCGTGGCTGAGAGGAAGGCCTCTGGGAGCCAAGGGCACAGGCTGGATGTCACACTCGGGACAGGTTCACAGCAGTGCTACTGTATTTCCTGGCTGGCAATTAGGGACATGTGTTACATTTTATCAGCCTGCTATGTGAAATGATTCTGCTTGTTAATCATACATAAAAACCAATTTCTGCCCTTCTATAACTAAAAAAATAGTGTAAAACAAATTTGATTTTCTTTTATATGCTAGAATCACACTTCACTGAAGTACACACATCGGTCACGTAATATATACGTTCTCTTTAATGATTAAATTAATGGGCCTGTCCACTACAAATACTGTTGACTACAACGTTAAGTCAGAAATCTCTCGAGGCATCTGCTTCCAACCTGAGAAGAAGAGAGTTGGGTCCTAACCTAACCTCAGCCACACATGGTTTGACGATTTTGGATGAGTTGCTTTCTTCCTGGGATGGGTGATCTTGAAAACCCCTGTCATTGTAAAATGCTAGGGCATGTTTGAGCAGCTGCTGGCAAAGATAAACAGAGACACCAGAAGTATTTCTAACGTGAAATACAGCTCACCAAAATGATTCGTTCTCTTGCATGAGATGAAAGCTTAGTCATTGATGAAAATGCTCTGAGGCCCCTCCAAATGCCCAAGGTGGAAAGATTCTAGGATAAGCACACTCAGAAGAGAACGAAGCCAGAGAATGTGTTATCTTCCATGGACGTCATTTATGCCTTGAAGGGTCTATTAGATTTCCAATTACAGTGTGAGGCAAATAAATTCAAATCATTAGCCCTTTTGTGGATTTGGCCATTTCTGCCATCTATAGCTAAACATCTTGTAGAAGGAGACCTTGAACCTGGCTGCTGACCAGAATCCCACAGGTTTGCAAAGTAGATTCTTAGGCCTGTGCCTGTAGATAGTGATTCAAAAGCTGACTCACTCAAAAGATCACAGTAACTCTAACATGCAGCCACCCCAGGCCTGTGGACAGCTGCGATGCCAGATAGAGACCACAGAAAAGAGGAGATGCCTCTAGGCTACGCCCAGAGCCAGCCATGGGATGCTGTGGCTGCCCTCCATACCTTGCGCTGACCCACCTTAGACCACAAGATCCCTGTGGGCTTTGGGCGCTCACACCCCGTGGTGATGATCCTTGTTGGAGTAAGAATATAGTCCACTGTGAGGTCATGGTCCTCAAGGAGCGCTTCAGGGATGTCGACGACCTGGTCCAACAGAGTGGGTCAAGGAGCTGATGGAGAAGATGCCCCAGTCACGCTCAGCAGGAGCTCAACGCTCCCCAGACCCGCTGGGGATGAGGCCTCACTGCTGCATCACTGAGCAAATCCCTCCCCAAATGATCAACACCACTGACCAGACAGCGCAGCATGAAGGCAGAGACAGGCTATCTCTGCGGGTCTCCCCACCACCCCCTCCCCGAGGAGCACAGCAGTGGCTCCACTTGGCCACAGGAAACACCTGGCAGTCATGGACGATGGTGACCACTGGCGTCCCCTGGCTGACTGCTCCCATCGACACCATCATGGCATATTCAAGATCAGCATAGCCTTCTCCCTTCCCAATCCTCCAGCCTACAAGGTAACACAGAGTGTCAGTTCGGGGAATCATCCAGGAGTAAACTGTTCATTATGTCACAATGAAAGGGGAAACCCGGACCAAATATCCCTGGGCCTTCCATAGAAACTTCCGTAGTAACCCCGCGAGCAGCCCATCAAAAATGGACTTATGGACACAAAGAGGAGTAACAGTGAGAAATATGTACAGTGGTTAACACACAATGACGTGAACTTCAAATCTTTTAAACATGTTACAAAAGAAAACTGAGCTTGCCTTTATGTGAGCTTTTGTTAGGACTACTTAAAAATAATGAAAGTATTTTATAACTGATGAACAAAATAGACCCAGAGACATGGATACATGGAATAGACTGACAGTGGTCAGAGGGGAGGGTGGAGGAGGGGCCAGATGAAAGAAGGTGAAGGAATGAGACAAAGAACGTATATGCACGACCCATGGACTTGGACAACAGTGTGGTGATGATGGCCAGAGTGAAGTGCTGGGGGCTGGGAGGACATATGCAATGGTGTTAACAATAAAAAGAACTGTTTTCACCTCTTTCCCTTGAAGGAAAAATAGAAACTCTAAAATCAGGGATATGTGATTTAAGATGGCATAGCCTTATCTTGTAAAAAGCACTGAACCCAACTCAATGCTACAGTTCTTGAAGGAGGAGGGTTTAAGCAATACCCGTACTATTTTTGCAAATTTGTGAATAGCTGGCACAACAAAGAGATTATTATCTGAAGCTAAGCAGGAGGAAAGAATGCAGCAAGACAGTAAACATTAAACGCCTTCTGGCTCCCAAAATGAGACTCCACATTCCTTAGTGCAGAAGTTTTGACTCTTTTTAACATCAGCTTCTTCACTGCCCAGAATTTAAGCACGGTGGCTTGGGCTCTAAGCTTCAGACCTAATCATGCTGCCTTTTACAATTAAAAGCCTTTAACTGTGCACGCAAAGCAGTAAGAGAAAGACAACTCAACAGAAAAGTAGCAAAGAATGTGAATAGTCCACTGAAACAGGCAAACGAACAGCACACATCATGAGAATGTTTAACTTCACTTGTAACTAAATACAACTCAAAAGACAAGCGAAATACCAGTGCTCACTATGATACGGGTAAAAAATTAAAGTTGGATGACTCTAGTTATTAACAAGGGAACGGGGAGAGAGGAAGGCACGCAGTGCTGGGGATGTGAGGCAGGCAATCTTTCTCGTAGGTAATCGGACAACATCCATCAGGATTTAAAATCCACCCTTCAGTTTGGCAGTTTCTCCCCATGATAGTCCCCAAGGCCCACCCACTAGGTTATCTGACCAGACAACACCTCATTCTAACACTACCTGAAAGTGAAAAAAAACCCAACCCTGAAGGTAACTCACTGTCCCTCAGCCAGGGCCACCTAACAGAAGGAGGTCGCCTGCCTGTGCTGACGGGGAAAGACCCTGGAGCTGCACTATCGGCATGGCCCAGAGAGCCCTCATGCTGCTGTGCCCCTGTGAAAGCAGACACAGGATGAACACACAAGCCATACAGAGCACAGGCGATACCTGGGCAGGTGTTAAGTACACTGACACAAGGAACTGCCCGTAGTGGGGATGGGGAAGTGGGAAGGAGAAAAGTGTAGGGATGATGCTTTTTGTGCCAAATTTTGCAAACGTAGGCATGGTGGTTTTGTTATTTTTATCCAGTGGTTATCTGGATGATGACATTTACAAAACATCGTTTTCTTCTTCATACATCCCTAGCTGACAAAGAAAAACTCTTGATGATCTTTTGAAAGAAATCTCTGCTAAGTTCCCATTGCCAGAACAGCATGGTCAAAATCCCATCACCTGGCTTCAAGGCTTAGGACGGGCCCCACCAGCAAAGAGCCCTGCTACGTACATGCCCCTCCCTCTCCAGTCCTACCTGCCTAGAAAACAAGTAGCATGCAGAGCTCTCCCTGATGTCACCTCTGGGATGATGCCCTGCTTGAGGCCCACAGGTCCCTCCTGACCCCACTGATGTCCATCCTAACTTTCATTTCTGACACCAAGCACATCATACAGCTGTTCCACGAGAGTCCACTCCTCCCACTCACCATGAGACCACCCTGTGGCCTGGCACCCTGGCCTGTGGTAGGCCATCCCTGATGGCACAGATAAAGTGCCTGTAACTGTGCCCAGGAAAATCAAAAAGTAAATAACTACATCTCACATAGTGGCTCCAAGAGCTGGGAAAAAATAGTCATTTCAAAGTGAAAAACAAAGATCAGCATTTAAAAACACCAAGCTCAGAGCCCTGGCTGGTGGCACAGTGGATAGGCACTGGCCTGCGAACCCAAAGATCGCTGGTTCGGTTCCCAGCCAGGGCACATAACCAGGTTGCAAGCCAGGTCTCCAGCCAGGTCGACAGCTGGAGGCAGGTGAAAGGCAACCATACATTGATGTCTCTCTCCCTCTTTGCCTCTCTCCCTGCCCTTTCTCTAAAAATAACAAATAAAATCTTTTAAAAATAAATAATAATAATAAAAAACCCCACCAAGCTCAATGATTGATTTAGAACATCTCTTACCAACTATTAACTGGGAACTCCTGAAGAGAGAATTTGACTTTGGCTGATTAATTTGCAAGTAGAGAGCTTTGGGGTTAAGTGTCCTAGGACAGTATCTCTTTATCTCTTAGAAAGATAGGAGAGAAGAATGCTTTCCTAGTGGGGCCCCCAAATCACACTGTATACCTCAGGTCTGAGGTAGGCTGGTCCCCCCTGGAACACTGATCCCAGGGGACCACAGGGGCCCTGGTCCCAAGGGTAGCTTGGCGCAGTGCAGGCCCTGAGCTGCCACCCGCCTGCATGGCCAGCACCGGCCTGGCGGGCGGGCATGGGGCACCCTGGCTTGCCCAGGAGGCCACTGCTTCATAACAAAAACAGGATTTAGTAGTTAATGTTTTTCCATTTACTGGAGGCTCTCCAAAACCAACTATTTACTGACACGCTGCAAATAAATTCCACTCCGGTTCCAGTTAACTTAAGAACAGAGGGGGAAATCTTTCACCACCTGGAGAGAGATTATCTCACTTGACTTTTCCTGTTGAGAAGAGTGAAAATACTGGAAAGGTGCTGAGTGGGGCCAGGAGCGGGAGGGATGGAGTTAACGCTTCTGAAGGAATGGTGGATGTGCGTGGGCTGGAGGCCAGGCATGCACCCAGAAGGCTGACGCTACTTACCACCAGCCTCTGGCAGAGAACAGAGCTGGGGGACGGCACGCTGCAGGGTAAGGGATGGCGTCGGGTGTTTCTGTTTTTAAGCTTACCTTTTTCAGAAACGGCAACAGACCCTACCACAACCAAGTCCACGAGGACCCTGGAGTCCAAGCCCACGGGGACGCTGTAGTTCCTCACGCCCTGCGGACAGAGACACGGACCTGGAAGCATCCCCGGCGGCAAGCGCTGCCCCGCCTCCCAGCTCACGGGCGAGCAGCAGAGCCTGCGCCAGCCTGTCGCACACGTGCAACCCCGCAACACGCACGTGGCACTGCAGAAATGGCGTTTCAGGAAACCCATTTTAGGGTAATTTCCCATGTTCCACCCCCGACCCTGGAAAGAAGCCAGGAGGAACTGACAGTACAAATAGATGGGGTATTAATTTCATAGTATTTAGCCAATCATTTTTTCCATGACACAGAAGAGCACAGTAATTAGAGCACAGGCTCAGGAGTCACACGGAGTTGGGTCTCGATGCCTCTTTGCCCCATGACCTCAGCAGGGGAAGCACCCTGAGCTCCAGTTTCCTCATCTTTAAGACAGAGACACCACCCCAGGACTCACTGAACTGACATTAGGATGAAATGCTGTCACAGAGGTAACATAAGACAGGGTAAGTAAACGTGGGTAACACGTTAATTCAGTTATGACGTGCTGGAGGCTGTGTATAGCATACTCATTTCTGAAATATTACTTATTCAACCAAAATGCACCGCAAGTACACCCACACGTACTAACTAATGGAAGCCTGTATTTAACCAATAGGGAAGCTGATACGGTCACGATGCTGATAAGAAGGGCTGCAGGTAAATCCAGGAAATCCGACTGGGACAGGGTACGAAGCAGTACCTGATAGAACCTCGGCACCGAGTGTGGTACCAGCCCATCTACAATACATGACCAGCCACTTACAGGTTCAGTTGTGGTTAGTTTGGGGGACTCCCGACAGCCAACCCCCTCAAAGGCACACACTGTTCCCACTGTGGGAAAGTCTGTCTTTTCTTCCTCACAGTGGCCATGGAGGAAGGCATCTCAGACCCAAGACCCCTTTCCCAACTGTTTTAAAGGGCTCAGTCTGGCAGCCTTGGCGAGCAGACAGGCTGAGTGTTGTAACTCAGTCTGCCATACCCCCTCCCCCGTATATGGTCAGCCTCACCTGCCAAGTCTGGCCAGACAAAGCATGCGCAACCAGGAGGCCCCTGATTCTCCAAGGCCATGTGCAAATCAACTAAAAGTCACTGATGGGTAGAAAGACTTATCACATGATCAGCATACTTTTCAGTCTGCCTGCAGGGCTGGTCACCAGAATGCTCCTACGCCAAAGTAAGTACAAAGACGCCAATGACAGACACAGGTGACTGGGGCATGATGGTGGCAGGGGGCTAAGGTAGTGAGGGACAAATTCAGAGATGTATCTGCTAAGAAATAAGGCTCTCTCAGAGTATCCCAGAGTAGATAGGCACTGTGGCAATATTTCTGCCACTAAACTTTGGGAAGCAAAATAATGATCGCACTAAAATTTGTATGTGCAGGTAGATGTGACCTTAAGTATCTTGATCCATTTGACCATTTTCCCTGTGTCATAAAGTCAATGAATATCTTTTGAGGTTCATGACTCTGGATCTCTGATTTTAATCCAGTATCTCATATTAAAAAGCCCAAACTCTGCTGTTTGATCCTCATAATAAAGTTCAGGCACGAGAACTGGTCTGGTTTCCTCCTGGGCCTGGCTGTACTTTCAGAAGCATGTGTGTGAGAGCAGTCCATGCCAGCACTCCCTGGGGACTCCTGGGAATAGATGGAGTGGCGGGCGCCTTTCTTCCACAGAGGGAAGGGACGCTGTCACAGGCGACAGAGACCACTGCGCCGGCACCAACGCTGTATTTGGCCTGGACCTCAATCCCAGGAAGAGTGCTGTTATGGTCATGACCTTAAGACTTATAATGGAGCCCATTCCCTGTAGGCTCCAAGAACCATGGGCTCAAATCTGTGGCCCTGCTGCCATCTGTAGATGATCAAAGGGTTGGCATTTTTGAGCAAGGACCAGAACCATTGCTGTCTTTTATTCTTCTACTCTATTTTCCCTTTGCTTCTTTTTTCACACACATTTTATTATTTTACTTTGTAAGTATTATTAAAGCCACATCAACTTCTATTTCTAGGAAACAGGTTATCAATATATAAGAACAAAGCATTAAATTTTTATGCATTAGACTTAAGTGGAAAATCCCTTTTAGGAATATCTTGATGGCCTATGTTTTGTTCCAGTAAATTAAGAAACTATAAGTCAAATTCCATTATAATACACCCTAATGTAATATTTACACACTTTGGTTCTACTACATTGTGAGACATTCAGGAAAATCTTATAAACATATTTTACATATACACACACATACGCACACATATATACGTATATAATTCTATATTCTTATATATGATTCATTCCTCTCTCCCTCTCTCTGTATATACACACACAATCATTAATTTAGGCAACTGAACATACTTTGGAAATTCTACACTGTGCCCCATTGCTCTGGAGGCATTTGATAAAATGCTTCAGAGCATTAAACAATGTCACAGATTAACACTAGGAGGCACCAGAGAACCAGGTCACTTCTTTCTCCTTTTCTTTTTAAGCAGAATTTACAATTTTGCCAGCTTGGTGCAAAATAGAAACCAAGTTACAAAAATGGAATCCATGTATTCATAGTTTCTTTACGTGGCTCCCTTAATGAGAGGACTGCTGAATACCTGAACATCTCCGTTCACTTGACTTTGTTAAAAATACACTTCAAATTGCGTGGTGTACTTTATGCTATTCTGACTCACCAGATTAGGCTGAGAGCAGTTCTTGCTGGAGCATTTACCTGAGAGGTGGCGCATTTCCTCAGGATGTCTTTAGTTGCCCCGGGGGGTGGTGTGATCCTGTTAAATAACCCTGTTCTCAGTCGCGGTGTTGGGACCAACAACGTTTTTCTGCTCTTTTAAAAGAAAGACCATCAATAAATTACAAAATGGGATAGGAACTTTCTTGAGTATGTTTTTAACATGTCAGGAATGGAAGCAAGTTATTATCTGCAATTTGTTGGTGTGTGCGAAGGAAATCACTAGCTTGCAAACAAGTACATTATACATGGGGGTCACTACTTTACCCAGCCTCAGAATAAGAAGCAGGGCATTTGTTACACTTGGTAATTCTACTATACTTGTCAAGGAAAACCGTTACATGTAAAAAATGACAATACAAATCCAAACAAATGTATGTTCTAATAGAACTTTCAACCATAACTTTCCTGTGTCTCCTGTTCTCACAGCATTAAATACTACACATGCAGTTAACTGTTTTAATTTGAAAATAGAAGCTGTAGCTACAATAATAATGTTCTTCCGTCAAACACTTATATCTACTTTGCTGTTCAATTCGCAGTCTAAGAGGTCAGCCTTTGATATAATCAGTATCTTACACTGATCTCTGTCAACAGTTCTTCTATTTAGTTCTCAGATTGTCACTGCCAGAGGACGCAGGGCTTCTGCAAGTGGGGACCCTGAGCAGCAGCCAAGAAGCCCCTGGGCACTGGCGAGACCCCCCGGAGCTCCGGAGCAGGCCAGCCATCTGCTTTAACACACCCACCAGGTCAGTTGGGAGAACCACTACCCATGGCATCTCTTATCGATCATGCAGGAGTGGGCTATAAAAGTCATACAATTTATAAAAACTTTGTGAAAAAAAATTGTATTTTAGGTTTTTGCAGATGACGACAGTCTGAGGCCAATAAAAGACCTATAAAATCACTAGACCTGTAATATCGAAGTCTGGCTTCCTTAAAGATTTTTCAACCAAAAGATAAGAAAAGTGTTTTCAACACAAGTAATGGCCACGTACTATTTCCCCTTTGAGTGTTAAATAACTTGGGTGCATTTCATTTGCAGTCGCCGGATGGTCCCGGCATACCGCAGACTGGTTCTCGTGACTCCCTCTTCATGGAAGCTGCTCACATAGCTTAGCGGATCTCAACCCGAGCTACATGTCGGCACTGCCTGCGGGCCTTTCAGGCTCACCAAGGTCCAGACCCACTCGGAGTCTCTGCTTCAGACCCTGACATCGGTGGCAGATTATCTCCGAAGTTCCCCGGAGGGTGCTAACCTGCAGCTGGGGTTGGAAGATGCAGCCAAGGCCAGTGGTTCTCAAGCCCCATTGAGTATGCGTTAAAAATGGACTCCACTTCAAGGCCTGGGGTTGCGCATAGGAAGCTGTGCATCCCCACACGTGGGCCACCGTGTCCCCAGGTGTGGTCTGTGGCTGTACACAGGACACATGCAGCACCATCCTTGCCTGTACTCAGGTGGGACTGTGGAGCTTCCTGGGTGACTCTTAACTCACTAGTTTCCAGAAACCCCTTTTGAGCCTGCAGCCCTAGGGCAGGGGTGTCCGACTCATTTTCACCGGGGGCACATCAGCCTCACAGTTGCCTTCAAAGGGCCGAAAGTAATTTTAGGACTATATAAATGTAACTACTCCTTCACAGTTAAGCAAAGCAAGGTGCCTGGCCAGATAAAACAAGGTGGAGGGCCGCGGCTTGTTTGCCACTGTGCCCTAGAGCACAGGGACCCGCAGGTGTCATTGGTGCTTTTTATCACGACGCCCCTGTGCTCGGCACAGAGCCTGAGATGCAGCTCGGCTATTTATTTCCCCTAAATAAAGTGGCAGTGAGGACTCAGTTGCGCCATCCTGTCACCTGGCTGCACTCCTCTCAAGGTCACATTGGCTAAGTCTAAAATCTCCAGCACATTTAAGGCCTGTGATTTTGTGCTGAGGGGCTGATGGGTAAGACCACCCTAAGCCTCACAGATGCCAAGAGCCAGCTCTAGTCATACAGGGGGTCACAATCCTGGCTCCACAATCCTGACATGGGACTTAGCCAAGACACTTGACCCCGTGTCTGGTTTCTTCGATGTCATATGGGAATAGAGATCACTCCAACAGGGCTGTCAGTAGGATGAATGAATACAGGAAAGTGTTTAGATAGAAATGTGCCTCACAAAGAACTGCCCACTGCGGGTCCTTCGCTGTTGCTGCTACTATTACTACCTCTTGCTCATTAAAGTGATCCATTGACAGGGGGAATAAGGCTGGCAAGAAAGAAAGCTTCCAGACCACAGGTCCCTCCTGGGCTGCCCCACAAACAGAAGACAATGATGTCCTATACGAAACAGTTGAAGGAGCCAGAGAAGGATGCCTACACTCCTCCCCAGTCCCTGTAAAGTGACTCTCCGGTGTTCATTTCACCACACAAATGAAAGGCGCCCTGCACACTCAGGACTTGCTGGAGAACCGCGTGACCCTGAGAGGTGTGGCAGCGTGGACGGAATTCCAAAGATCCTGCCCTGCAGCACCCGGCGCATTCCCATTATCCGCTGATTTGGTTCAGCAAAACATCACCCATTACATGAAATTAGTGGTTATTTGAACGTTACTGTCTTTATAGTTTTATTTGCACTTAATCTATATGCTTATTTTCATTTTATTGTTGCCTAAGAGCTATGATCATTAAAATTTACACCAAGCTTTACGTTTATACTTATTGAATTACAATACATTAATTTAAAGCAACCCTGGAGAAGCTTTTGTTTTGAAATGGCCTATACAGTTGAGAAACACTGTTCTAATTTATATATTTTGGGGACTCATCAGATTCCTTACTCACAGGTTATCAAATTTCAAAGAACTGTAATATTACAAATGTAGCAGAAGGAAAGAAACATTTTGTAACCTTTCCCTTGAGATGAAGCACATCAGAATTGAGAAGGCCTCAACATCATCATCATCATTTAGAATGTCCTTTATCTTTGAATTTAGAAACACTCAGGGCTTCCCACTGACTTGACAGCTAACCAAGTGAAAGACTTCTGGGTTGTTCCTGGAAAAAACAACTCCAGGGGGCGTTCTGCGTGGGAGGAAGTCAGAAGAACCATCTTTCTAAACACAGGGCTGCACGCACTTACCAGCCACCCGGAGGCAGCCTTCCCACCAGGGGCAGGAAAATGGGATTACCTGCAGCGCCAACAACCGAACTCCTTCCAGTGGTTTATCGGGGTCCACTTTCACTTCCTGCGCTCTGGCAAAAACTTCTAGGTCTTTGATGTTTTGGGAAGCCCGGTAAGAGCCCTGGTTAGGCAAACAGACAGAGCTGCACTTACGTCAAGGACGAAGAAGCGGGCATTTTTCTGGGGAGCATCAGGGTTGACTTTAACGGTTCTGGCCACTTTGAATGCCTGCAAGCGTGGGAAATGCTCGGCAGCCCGAGAAGCACCCTGTTTTCAAATGCAACTGCACGTTACTGAGAGGGCAACCGCAGCAGGGACAGTTAGCACCAGCGTCCCACCCAGACAGGCAGAAGCACTCGTGAAACAAGCTCTGGGTCACCCAAAGAAACATCTAAGAAAGCAGTCAGAGCAGAAAAGGGCTGAGAAAGCTAGCCTGGCCCTCATTTATTACTAAAAAATATGCCCCTAAGGTGTACAAATCATGGGTGAACTAAATGGATTTTTACAAAATGAACACCCCTGTGCAACCAGCCCCTAAATCAAGACAGAGAGTACAAATTAAGGGTAGAGCACTAACTGGGAACCTCCAGCCCTCTCCTAGTTGATTTCCTTTTTAAAGATTATTATTGATTCTGGGCATCTTTCCCAGTAATTCATGGACATTTCTCTCCCTGGAGTAACAAGCACTAAAACGAAGTAGTAACAGAAACCATACGAAAGAACAGGTTTTCGGGACGGAACAGCCTCGGAACCAGCTCAGCTGAAGACCAGACAAGGGCTGGGGCTTGTTTCTTGGAAGCCAAGCTGGGGAGAGAAAGTCCAGCTCAAATGGGGATGACGACAAGCAAACGGGTCATGTCCTTCAGGCCTGACACAGCAATCAGTGTCTTCTCAAAAATATGCTTTTTCTCTTGGAAAACCTGTGTGCCAAAGATTATGAGCTGTGTATGTTGCCTCTTTCAAATCCACGTTTTCCTATTAATACTGTCATAAAGAGACACCAGTGATATGTCTTCCACTCGGAACAGCTGGGAAGCCGAGGCCCCACATCTCGTGGATGGTGAGGAGGCCTTCCTTGTTCCAAAGGTGCTGGCGGTGGGTCTTCGGTCTCAGCGCACGTCGCCCGTGCTGTCCTCAGGAAGCCAGTGTTGTGAAAAGGTACCACCATAGCATGCTCCAGCCAGGAGACACATGTCACTCTGCACCCAATGGTGAAGAGCAGACTGAGCACCACCTCTCGACAAGGGACAGCCAACCCACCCACGCTGCAGAGAAAGGCAAGAGGCCCTGAGAGGGGAGGTTAAGTAACAAGGGATGTCTTGAAACACAAAAACACCCCAACCTGGTGATTTGGGTTTCAAACCACCTCTATTCACTGAATTTGAATCCAGCCTGAAATGTGATAATTACTGTATGACTAACGTTATTTGTGTAGGAATAGCCTGTGTCCCTTCTGAATGCTCCAGGGATATTTCAGTACCTTGAAGTTGGGAATCCTGTGATGAACAGGTCGGGGGAAGTCAGCCAAATTTTGTGATTCCATGTAGTCCCAGATCTGCTCACGAATGTCCTGTTTGGAAACACCTATCGCGACAAGGGTGTGACTGATTAAAAGGGCAGAAAGGAATTCCACAGCTCATGCTCCCCAGGTCTTCTCACATGCCCACTCCAGCCACGTCCTCTGCTCTTTACCCAGCCCGACCAGGCTCTAGGGCTTCTGACCTCTATGTCATTGAATCAGGGTTAATGAGAGGTCCTATATTCACAACAAATTGTTCAAGTCCAAAACCAGAGTAAACTCAATAGAATCCAAATGTTTAACACAATTCAACTAACCAATAACAGGATAAAATGCACCCCAAACTAAGTAACCCAGCATTCCCAGAGACACACGTTCTGCTCCATCAAGGTAAGGTCATTTATCACTGTTCAGTCTTGAAATAGCTATGATTAGTTTACTCTTGCTGTAAATTCAGTAAACTTGCCTCAATCCTCGGGGTTTGTGAACCAGCTATTATTTGGGATTACTAATTACAACTCCTTTGTTAGTGTGGGAATCTTTTCTTCAATCTTTAACTTTGGAAATGCAATTTTAGGCAACGAATACACTTTGGGGCAGTTCTAATATTTGTATTACCTATGGGTTCCTACTGGAGTGAGGAAATGTAAGTTTCCAGTTTAATGGAAAAAGTAAAGCCAGCACTTTCACATGGATTCAGGTTAAAATAATTCACTGAATTTTTTTTATTGGTCCAAAAGGATAACCTCATACAGAAGTTTGTTTCAAATCACTTGGCTATCTACTACTTGGTTTCTTTTCTTTTCTTTTTTTTTTTTAAGTTTTTATTTATTATTTTTCAGAGAGAGGGGAAGGGAGGGAGACAGAGAGGGAAAGAAACATCAATGTATGGTTGCCTTTCACTTGCCTCCAGCTACGGATCTGGCTGGAGACCTGGCTTGCAACCTGGTTATGTGCCCTGGGTGGGAATTGAACCAGCGACCTTTGGGTTCACAGGCAGACACCTTATTCATTGTGCCACCAGCCAGAGCCTATTTTCATAACAATTTCTTATATAGCCAGCATTGTGAATTATGTGGCAACCTCACACACTCCTGTACTCTTAATACCAACCTAAGAGATTCAGTGCCCAAATGTAACTTACAATAAAATTACGTCCTTCTATCCTATGCCACCCAAAGGTCTCTGCAGGGCTGTATCAACGTAATACATGATGTATATCTTTGATACAAGCAGTGAAAAGTTAACCTCTTCTTTTCAGAGAATGTAGGTGATGCTCACCATAACGAAACACACCCAGACTGTGTGTGGGACCAGAGCACCGCTCATCACTCAGGCAGGAAGGAGGGGCAGGTTTAACCTCTCAGGTCCTCAGTCTCCCTTAAATGAGTGGAGGCTGCTCAAAAATAGCAGAGGAGCAGCCCCTCAGCTAGAGAAAGCTGGGAGTCACCTGGCTGGGCAGTAGGGTGGGCTGGCAGCCAGCTCTCGATGCAAACATTTCTGAATAGTATGGCTCTGAATCATCTGAGTTACTAACAGCTTAATTTTTTGTAAATGAATTTAAAAACATACAAAAGGATCTAAAATGAGAAGCCCCCTACCTCACTGTATGCCAGGCACCAGGTCCCTCCCCTATGGTGATCTGTGCACCTGTTTCTTTTAGTGAATTCTTCCTCAGGTCTCAGGCTTCACACAGAAGACACTTCTCATCCTCCTTTTATTTTCCTCAGAGAGTGCACTACCCATATAACTACACACACTGCTCTGCACTTTGTTGTTTTTACTTAATATCTTGCAGATTAGTCCATGTGGCACATAAAATGCACCTTTCTGGGTTTTTTTCACTTGCATAGTATTCCACTATATGATCATGACAAATTCACTCAAGCAGTCCCATGATGTAAGTGGTTTCCAACCTTTTATTACCAATACATGTGTTTACATCCCTCTGCCTGTTTTGTATCAACCTGTTAACCTGCCATGTATAGCTCTAAGGTATAAGGGCCACAGCCAAAGGTTTCCACTGCTTATGCCCTCAGACTAGACCTGGATCCCCTTGGTATAGCGTGCATACAAGACCCTCCCCAACCAGACTCCAGAGCCTCCTGGAGCCTGCTCCAAACTTTGCTGGTGTCTCTTAACCCTAGCTGTGCTTCCGAACCACTGAAAAAAAAGCAAGCATGCAGACTCGGGCATGCTCAGGGAACACACAACTTCTAAAGATGCAGGAGGGATTGTGCAGCTGTCAGCCTGGGCAGGCTGCAGGGGCAGCTTCTAGCACTCAGCTGTTCTCTGCTGCTGGGAGAACTGCACCTCCTGCTCTCTGCTGAAAAGTCTGCTCAGCTCCCTGTCTCTCCAAGCTTAGGCATCACCTACAGAAGTCTCCCCTCCATTCTTCCGATCTCTCTGTTGCAGGCTGTGGAATGAGCTGCAAAACCCTGCTGGCCACTTCAGCCTCATGTCTGTCATTCCTCACTTCAAACTCAAAAAGTGACACAACCACTATTGGTCCTTGGCCCTACACCTGCCACCTCTCTTTCTCTTTTGCAGGTCTTAGTTCTTCCTCCCCTCCCCTCCCCCTCCCCAGTCCCTTCTCTCCCTTCAGAACTAGCTGGGCTGCCACCTCCCCGGGAAAGAGTTCTCTAAGTATTAAGAACCCAGAGCACCTTCCCCATTTGCGTGCTTTTTAAAACAGAAACAATTATGTTGACACAGCTATCATAAGGCTATTACATTATCACTTTCACTAACAACCCAGAGGTCCTACAATATTCCCAACACTGTGCAGGATGCTGTGTGGGATACAAGAAATGTATAGACATTGGGACCCTTGCTCCAGAGAGTCAATTAATCACAAACATTTGAGTGACTCCCATTTAGAACGCAATAGGTTAATTGGGAGGAGAAGGAGAGAATAAAAGGGCACATCCTTGCCCTTGCAAAGTTATGAAAACATAGGAAATGATTAGGATAATAAAAGGCGACGTGTATTAATGTGTGAAATGCCTGAACCCTGTTCTGTAGTTGATGGTCAGGTCAACTTGGGTTTCACTCTTCTTCTTTCCACCTCTAGTTCTGAGCTCAGTCCTGGCACTTGGCAGGCATCGCCAAAGGTCATTTTTTCCCTTCCTCCCACTGTACTATCAGCAACTGTGTACTGTGCAGTTCACATGCCCCACGGGCAGTAAGGGCAGGAATGACAGACCCTGGCGCGCTGTGAGCTCTTGGATGATCTTTGCCAGGCAACCCTGCAACCCATCACCAAAGTCCAGGGACTCGGGGGTGAGCATCCCCTGTGCCTGGTACAGTCGAGGCCTCAGAAAGCATTTGTTAAGAGGACAAGGATTAAGTGCCCCAGCGGTTCAGTTAAATGGGCGTCCGGTCCTGCCCTGCCAGCAGCTGCGAGCCCGTCTCCCGTTCAGTGAAGCGAAAACGACACAGGAGGGCAGATCTCACGGGAGAAGTTGTGATGATTGGTACGGAGCCCACAGACGCCACCACCTACCCCGCAGGCAGCTTTCCTGCCTCTGATCCCATTATCTTGGCTTCCCGCCGGGGGTTCGACCCCGCGCCCCGCCGCCCGCGCCCCACTCCGCTCTCTCCAGCGGTCCCTCTACTCTATCTCTTGGGGCCCCTCTCTGCCCCTGTTGGTCCCCAGTGGTTCCTCCGCAGCCCCGGCGCGAGGGGCCGCCCCACTCGCGTTGTCTCCCTCGCGGAACCTCACCCGCCCTGGACTCCATAGCGACGTTATCCGTGCGCGACACCTTCGCGGGCGGGGTCGGCGCAGAATGACGTCACCCGCATGCGCCGGTCGCACGCCTGCGCACTGGCCTCGATGGGGGTGAGGCCGCGTTCATTGCTGACAGGCTGCTGGAGTGGAATTCACTGGGTCTGGGGTCAGATCCAGGGGTGAGTCGTAAGTGGGCTCTGAGGCTACACTTTGGGCCCACACCCCTTAGGTTTTGCCGTGGCCTCTGGATCTCCCAGAGACTGGCAGCCTGCCTTTGTTCATCCACATCATTCACTCATTTGTTCTTGCAACACACAGGATCAGTCATCTTAGAGGCATTGAAAGAGACGGGGCTGAAGGGACAACCAAGCCCATGGTCTCGCTGCCTGCAATCTAACTGAAAGGATAAGGAGGAAGGTCAGTTTGGCCGTGCATTCAAGTATTAGGAAGATAACCCCTTCCCAGTAAACAAAGGTGGGAGGGAAATCAGGCCGCTAGTATCCACTCCCTATGAGTGATTTCATACCATTAGCAACATATGTAGCTCGTCATAAACACTCAAGAAGTGATACCTTCTTTTCAAGATTATGTAGCCAATATTTCATACAATCCTCATAACAGACTTGTGAAGTAGACAAAGCATTTTAGTACTCACTTTATAGATACGGAAAATGAAATTCTGGGTGTTCCAGTGACTTATTCAAGGTCTCACAGAACTAATCTCATGCCATTTACTTTCATTAGCTAGAACATAACAGTAATAAACAATGCTACTAATGCTCTGGGCTAAGTGCCAAAGAGGTCACATCTAAATATAATCCCCACAACCCTAGGCAACAAATGCGACTGGCATGCTAAAGAGAAGGAAACAGAGACTCAGGAAGTTGAAGAACCTTGCCTGAAGTTGCCCAAATGGGAAGGGGCAGAGCATAATGTAACCCCGCTGTCGTTACTGTAAATCTGTGGCTGATCGCAACTCTCCAAGTCTCGTGGTATCCGTAGCATTGATATGTAAAGACATTAACAGGCCATAATGCAACATGAAAGTGGCCATGTGTTCTACCAGGCTTGCAAAGGGAGTGCAACAGAAGGTTACAAAATGAAATCTCTCAGAGAGGTTGGGTGTTCTTTCCCACCCCCAGGAAAACACAGTAGATCTTTGGAAAGTATTTTACGCAAGATGATCTGGCCCTAGCAACAGGATGAGCAAGACTCAGTGTTAGCCAGGTGTGCTCAGAGCAGAGGCCAGGTTGACAGCCAACAGCCCAAGTCCCTCAGATGGCCAGGCTGCTTCATGTCCTGATGGTAATTGAGACCAGTCTCCCCCAGTGGCAATTTTAGGAAGCAAGGTGTCAAAGGAAAGGACGTTCCAGTTAGCTCTTTTACACTAGATTTTCATTTTACAAGTGCTCCCAAAAGTCCAGCACTTAAAAGAATAAATAACTATAAAAGAGACGCCTTAGAAGAAATTAGCTCTTTCTTTTGTAAAAAGGTATTCTGGAACTTGAATCCAAATGCTTCAAACTTGATTACATACATCAACTTGCATTTGGTCACTTGAAAATAAAAAAAAACATTAAAAAAAAAAAAAAGACTGTATTGTTTAGATCAGTTTTAGGTTCCTAGCAAAATTTAGAAAACAATACAGAGAATTCCCATACACCCTTGTTCCCCATGCCCCTCACACATACACACAACCTCCCCCGCTGTCAACATTTCCCAGCACAGGGGTACCTTTGTTGAAATGAATGAACCTACATTGACACATCAGTATCACCATGGACTAAAGGCTTGTGTACCCCACCCCAAAATTTTATGTTGAAACCTAATCCCCAGAATGATGATGTTAGGCGTGGGTCATGTGGGAGGTGATTAGGTCATGACACGAAGCCTTCGTTAAGGGCCTCCAGAGAGCTTTCTGGCCCCTATCACCTTTGAGGACACATTGAGAAAACTGTTTATGATCTAGGAAGAGGGCCCTCACATTGAACTTGAACTTCATGCCTCGAAAACTGTGAGAACCAAATGTTTGTTGTTTAAGTCACTCAGTCTATGGTAGTTTTGTTATGGTAGCCCCAGCTAAGACATAACTGAAGTCCACAGTTTCCATGAGGGCTCACTCTTGCTGGTGCAAATTGTATGGAGTTGGACAAATGGATAATGGCACATCCATAATTATAGTATACAGAGTAGTTTCACTGCCCTGAAAAACCTCTGTGTTCCACCCATTCATCTCTCCCTCTCTCTAACCCCTGTCAGCTGCTGATCCTGCTGTCTCCATAGTGTTGCCTTTTCCAGAAAGTCATTGAGTTGGACTACTACAGCATGTGGCCTTTTCACATTAGCTTCTTTCACTTTGATACAGGCCTTTCCAGTTCTTCCATGTGTTTTCAGTACTGAATACTATTCCATTGCCTGGATGTGTCACAGGTTGTATTTCTGGTCACCTACTACAAGACATCATGGCTGCTTCCAAGTTTTGGCAATTATAAATAAAACTGATATAAACATTTGCATGCAAGTTCGCTGGAGGATTTTGAAGCTTGTCCTAGGCACTTCCTTGTGAATTCTCACAAGTCCTTTAGAACCTGGCTAGAAGAAACATAGTGAAAAATGTAAGCAGGTGAAAAGCTAGGCTATGGAGTACTGTGTGGTTTTGGGTAATTAACGCCACATCTCTGAGCCTCAGCTCTCTCTTCTGCAAAATGTGGAGGATGGGGCAGGCTGGCACACTGGTGCCTGCCAGCCTTCAGTGAGCGTCCTAGAGATGCTAGCTTTCATTGTTCCACAACAGTCAGGAGAGATGGACAGGAGAAGGGAGGGGTTGAGATGAGGCCCAGTGATTCACCCAAGGTGCTGGAGCGCTGAAAGCTAAATTTCTTCCTGGTATGCTTCTGAAATGCCAGCCCTTCCAGTCCCCTAGGTGTCACAGATATGGGCTTAACACATCAAATGTCACATTCAGCTTTGAGCTCTCTGGCTTCTCCCTGCATCATATCATACTTTCTCTCTCTCTCTCTCTCTCTCTCTCTCTCTCACACACACACACACACACACACACACACACACACATCCTCACATGCCAAAAAGAAAAAGAAACTAAGTGAATAAATTAAATTCAGGTAACAGCAAAAGCTGGCTCTTGAAAAGCTGGAAGTTTCCACCTTGAGGTGTCCCTCCGTCAACTGGCTCTGCTCTGAGGTGTGACTTTCCCATCAGGTGAGGCCTGTCCATCAGCACCTGGCATTTCATGGGAGATTGTACTTTGGCAAGACAGGGATGCCTGAAGTGCCATTCCCACTGCCACCACCCCGTCCAAAGATGTCACTTACCAGGCCTCAGAATACAACAGCCTCCTGCCTCCCCCTTTGTCCCTTCCCTGAGTCTGCCTCCTTCTCCCTTCCTTCTCCTCCTCCTTCCCTTCCTCCTCCTTTGTCTCCTCCTCTTCTGCTGCTTTCCTTTCTTGCTCCCTGTCCTCCTGAGTCTCACCTGTACATGCAGCTGAGACCTTGTGACTCCCCACTGCCTCCACCTGGGGAAACACAACTTCTCACCTGGACAGCCTAAGCCTTGTCTGACTGCCTACTTGCATGGAAACATCATCTCTCTGCCAAACTACAGTACACATCCCCGTGAACGCACCCCTGTCCTTCTTTTCCTGCCGAGTTTTGCTCATGTTTTTCCCATCCTAGAAATGCAGTCCTCTCCCCAACCCACAATTTCCTCAGTTCAAGAAATCCCACCCCAAATTGGTCTGGGGACTACCAGGCAGGAAGGGTGGGGAACCAACAAAGTCCTCTAACAAAGCAGAAACTCAGCAAATGTGGAACTTGATGGAAAGGGCAGGGAAGGCAAAGCGGCATTGCTTAAGGGAATAAAAGGAACCTGCAGAGAAGTGAAAAAAAAAATCTCCATGGGAAGATGTGCAGGTGTGGAGGGAGGGTTCCGGCATCCTCGGTGAACTTGGTTATCCCTGCTGCAAAGTGTGTATATTTAAAATTAGCATTTGGGTTCACCGAGGATGCCAGAACCCTCCCTCTCTGCTTCCCTCCCTTTCCCTCTCTCTAAAGATAAAGGGTGGGGGGTAGGAGGGAGGGAGGGAGGGAGAGGGGAGGGGGGAAGCACAGAATCATAGAGATCATCAGCCAGAAATGAAGTAGCAACAAAGTCTATTTTTTCCAGAAACATTGGTAACTGCTGGAGGAAACAGTAAAAGAAATTAATGGCGTCTGTGTCGGGGTAGGACTGTAGCAAGAAGATGCTCTTTTCATTTCAACTTTTTGGTACTACCCGATTTTTAACCATGTAATTAATGCAGGTTGCTTGTGCTCATTTAAAATCAGTATAGCCCTGACTGGAGTGGCTTAGTGGGTTGGACAGCATCCCATGATTACCTAAAGGCTGTCGTTGGGTTCCTGGTCAGGGCACAGGCCTGGAATGTGTGCCAGGACCCCAGTTGGGGGTGTGCAGGGGGCAACAGATCAATGTTTCTCTTGCTCATATTGGTGTTTCTCTCCTTCTCTTTCTCTCTCCCTTTTCCTCTCTCTAATAATACATAAAACCAATATGGTTTCTTCCATATTTCAAGCTGCAGGCAATCATTGATACCCCCAGCATCTGATCCTGTGCCATGACAGAGTGGAGTGAAGACTTCCTCCTGTAGACCCCGCTTCTGTGAACTTGAATACTATGTAGTTGCTTGGAGCAGCCTCTCATCCTCAATAAATGTAGACTGCTTATTTAATAAGCTCATAACCTAAAAAAGTTTGGAGAGCTATTTCTCCAAATCCAGGTATGCCAGATTAAATACAGAATCCTCGTTAAATTTGGATTTCAGATAAATAATCAACTTTTTTGGTAGTGTTCTTATTTATGTCCCCTGCATAATGTGGACATCTATATTTTAATTTTATTTACTTACATATTTTAGAAAATTATTTCATTCATTAGTTTTAGAGAGAGAGGGAAGGGAGGGAGGAAGAAAGGGAGAGAAACATCAATGTGTGGTTGCCTTTCACCTGCCTCCAGCTACAGAGCTGGCTGGAGACCTGGCTTGCAACCTGGTTATGTGCCCTGGCTGGGAATTGAACCAGCGACCTTTGGGTTTGCAGACGGGCACCAATCCATTGAGCCACCAGCCAGGGCTTAGACATCTGTATTTTTATTCGCTAATTCTGACAACTTCCAGTGTTAAGGAAAAAGCCCTTCATTTGAGAGTGAAGTTTCCCTTACCCAGGTCTCAAGGCCACGCTGGACTGTCAGCTTCTCCAAGGAGCTCCTCTAAATCCTCTTTTCCCCCTTTCAGAAAGCTAGTTTGCTCAGCCCTGCCCTCCCTCGATGCAGAGGGACTACAGACAGGCCAGCAGAATCAGTCCCAGGTGGGCAGCCAGTGCTGATTCTGCGCCAGCGACCAGAGGGCTCTGTGCTCCGCTTCCCTCGTGTGCAGGAGGGGTGACAGCCTCCTGGCATCTGCCTCTCAGAGCTGGTGAGGACTCACACTCCTGATGAGAACACTGCCTGCGAGGTGGTGACGGCTCTCAGCTCGCGGTGTGTTGTCTAAAGTTAAAGTTTCAGCCTGTGAGTCCCTTCAAGGACAGCCTTGGGGTTGCCATGGTGAGGGAGCCAGAGAGCATCGGACTGTGCACCCCCAGTCCTCAGGCAGTCTCGGCCTAAAATAGGTGCCGGTGCACGTTTGAATTGAATTCTGGGGTTGAACGCTGAATGGCAGACTACGTCTGTGGTCTTGGCGGAAGACGGTGGATGTCTCGGGGAGCACCCCCCGCCGTGCCATCCGTTTGTTTATAATTTCAGAGCATAGAGTCCATGCTGAGCAGAGCACTGGGTGCTGGGTGCAAAGGTACATGAGGCAGTCCAGGTCCTAGTCTGCCCTCCTGCTGCTTTTATGTCCTGGTGGTGGTGGAGAGGGGGGTTGGGGGTGCTGCGTAGGGGTACAGATAACAAACATAGAAACAGGCCTGACCACATCAGACAGGGCAACAATGAATCTGGATGAGGGTTGGGTAAATGAGGGGAGGAGGAAGCTGGGTGGCAGTGCGGTCAGGAATGGAGGGACCAGGAAAGGGTCCAGGCTGTGCGCTGGGAACATGTTCCTGGCTTTCTTGGGATTCTGAAAGGGAAAGAGCAGCCAGTGCCAGTAAAGATCTGATCCCACCAGGGAGCCACTCTGCACTGCTGACTTCATTCTGTTCTAGGAAGGTCCCTCCTGAGCCTCCCTCAGTTATTGCCACCCTGAGACCCAGCGGTCACTTTGAGGCACCAGCCAAAGCTGCCCCCTGATTGTGATTCCAAGCCTAGTATTCCCTGGGGCTCAGAGCACCCAGCCCACAGGCTGTAAATTTGGTGAAAAACAAGTCACCTCCCCACCCTTTTGCCCAACGATCTAAGCCCTGTCTGTCTGCACCTCCCAGGAAGAAGCCTGCTTCACAGGCTCTGATCATGAGTCACGGACCCTACAGGGTTAATTACAGGGTTTAAAGTCGGTGTTTCATAAGCATTGAGTCATGTGTGTTCAGAAGTCATGCCTTCACACACACACTACTGTGTATATATAGTTAGAAGATTATATATAGATATGTTTCCATACAGACTTCTTATTTATATAGAAGTTTCTATTTTAACTTTTTAAGTCTCCTCTAATTTCCAAGGTTCAAATCCTAACTAATTTCAAACAGACAGTAAAGGAACGGATTAAAAGATCCTGATTCCATCACTGGGTAGTTAGTTATTCCAGATCTCTGAATCTCAGCTTCCTCACCTATTAAACAGCGATATTCATGGTACATGGCCCAAAAGAAGGGTAAATGAGCGGTCACAGACAGAACATCTAGCACAGGGCTTGGCACACAGTGTACACACATTGCATTTTTTCACATATTAGGGAAATTTTTGGAAAAGACATACATTCATTCACTACATGCTTTGTATACCTATCATGTGCCACGGTATCATGCAAGGCACCGGGACTGCAGAGGGAACCAAGGCAGAGTCACTACCTGCGTCGGGCATATATGGGAGACGTAAGGCTGCCAAGTAAATGTGAGCTAGTCCTGTGTGTCTGGGCACGGGGAAACTGAACTTCCTGTCCCCTAGGGTGTTGGGGCCCATATGACCATCTCTTGCTAATGAATTGTGAATGGAACTGTCACATGTCACTTCCAGGCTGGAACCCAATTCCCGAGGCAGAATCTGCCTCTCTTGTCCCTGCCAAGATAACAGGAGAGATCAACTTTGAACACTGTCAGGCTCCCTAGTGATTTTAATGAGCAGAGTCCCCTCTGAGCTGGGGTCGGCTCAAGATTAAGTCGCTGAGACTTGGGGTGTTTGTTACTGCACGTATACCAGCCTTAACTGACTGATACACCATGTAAGCAAATCAATTACATAGCAATATGGCTAAAAGCACCTACATAGGACTTGCATGAAATGGGCAGCACAGAGACACATATCGTTAACTCTCTTTCAGAAGAGTATCAGTAATATTCTGTTTTGAAAACATCTATAGTACTCTTAGATTTCCTGTATTTTTGATTGCATTAATTGTGGCAATGCTTGAATTATAAGACAGACAAGCTTTTAAGAGAATCAGCTTCTTTTTTCTTTAACAACCACAACTGAATGTAATAAACTCCATGGCTGTCTTTCAGAAATTTCCAGAACACAAGGAGAAGGGGACCCCAAGGCCAAGTCGGGTCCCCACACAAGGTTTGCAACTCCTTCCATAGTTGTTCGTTTTGTGTCATATCTCTTTTTGAACTTTCCAAGTAGCAAAGGTGTTTTTCTCCATTTTTTTTAATTTTGAAAAAGTTTTTAAAGATTATTTAATTCATTATTTTCAGAGAGAAGGGCAGGAAGGGATGAAGAAAGGGAAAGAACCATCAATGTATATATGAGATCATAATTTTGTATCTAGGTTGCAATTCTTGAGTGTGATGACTACATGTGGTCAAGTACTCACATAGCATATCCAGCACTTGTTTTCACTTTGCTGGATTTTTGATCCCCTTCTCCCCCCTTCAATTCCTCTTCCTCCCACTTTCAGTTGAATCTTTTTTAGAGTGGCAGAGGTGAGGACTGTCAGCCCTAAATATTCTGACGTGTACTTTTTAAAAACAAGAACATGTTCTTACTTGACCACATGTAGTCATCACACTCAAGAATTTAACCTTGATACAAAATTATGATCTAATATGTACTCCATGTTCAAATTTCCCCAGGGACTCTCAACGCTGTCCTTTATTAGCTTTTTATAATGTTCTCTATCTGCGGAGGGGGACAAGGGATTGAATGAAAGAAAGGGAAGGGATTAGCCAAAGAATGTATAAATGACCCAGGGACACAGACAATGATGTGAGCATGGCCTGAGGGAGAGGTGAGGGTGGGATTGGGTGGAGGTGGACGAAGGAAAAATGTAAGGACAACTGTAATACCATAAAAAAATTACAATAGAAGTAAAATAAAATGTTTTCCATTTAGGGTCAAGTATTGCATTTAGTTGTCAAGTTTCTTTACTCCTTTAATTAAGAATAATCCTAACCCCTATTATTTTCTAATTAATGACACTGTCATTTGTGAAAGGTGTCATATCACAGTAACTCCTTGGAATGGTCATGCTCAGTAAAATGGGCACAGATAGTGTTCACCAGGGACACACTCTTTGTTCTGGAAAAAGATCATTGCCAGGAGCTGGATTGCAATGGAACTCTAAGAAGCCGCAGTGATTCTGTGTAACTCAAGGGTTCATCAGAGCTCAGGTAGCTTGTGGAAGGAAGCCTGGGACTGCTCTCATTCCTGGTCCCTTTCCCCAAAACCTAAGACACCCTCATGAGTCCAGGAGGGAAATGTTTGAAGGATGCCGAGGCCAAAGTGTTGAGAAATAGTGAGAGAAGATACAAATCTCTTTTCATGTGGCCCCTCTTTCAATTCTGTGGTGCCTCAAAATCAGACACAGCTGCAGAGACATTTAAAAATCTCCCTCTAGTTAAAGCCGATGCCATATATGCTTTTGGTACAAACACTTTTTCTAATGAATTCCCTGAAATTCATGCTATGGGTAGAGCAGAAAGACAGATGCCCTGAGAAGATATGGAGGAGCAACTTGTTCAACAACACAATAATAATAATAATAATATAATAATGAAAATACCCAGACTTCTGGCCATCTAAGAGGCACAGATTTGATTTGTTTAAAATCCAAATCTCCCTGGAGAGAATTTCTTTCTCCCTTAGAAATTTCAAAGACATTTCTGTTTTCCAACAGATCATGTTCTTGACACATTGCAAAGCTATGGAAATGGTTTTTTGTTTGTTTGTTTTGTCTTTGCCTTTTTTTTTTTTTTTTTAATGACACACCACGCCGCATACAGTTTATTTACCTTCACAGATTTTGAAGGCTTTATTCCTGCCGTGCAATGCTAAGTTGCATCCATAAGATGTCAGCACCTTCATTAACCAGCGTGATTGGATTTTTCTCTTTCAAAAGCAGTATCTTTGTTGGCCTTAAGGTGGTGCCAACATCCCAGGTCCATGGAAGCCACCTCCAGATGCACAGCTGATGGCGCCCAGGAGAGAAGGCAATGCGGTGGTGGCGATGGTGATGGTGGTGGGAGGGGGAGGGGTGACTTGAATACCTTTTACCTTTACCATTGCTTATTATTCTAGAAGCACACAGAGCCCTCTGGGGCCCAATTTCGCGTTCCGCTCACTAGGAACGAGGTCAGGAAAGGAAGAAATCAAAAAGAAATTAGCAGTCCCCAATCCAAAATACCCCGGCAGGTTAAAGAAAAGACTGGAAATACGGTTTTTGCAAAGTCCAGGTGTGTGGAAGGTGTTGTTTTAATAACCTGAACAAACATTTCTCCCAGAGTTCTACTGAGCAGAGAAGAAACCTAATTCCAGGGGCAAAGGAAAATGTCTCTCTCACCTTTTCTGTCTTGATTATAAGATTTCTTTCCTCCAGCCCCCACTTTTTTTTGGGGGGGGGGTACGAATCTTGGCAACTCAACCTAGTTCTTTTCAGATGACACTGGTTTAAACGTGGACACCCTTATAAATGCTAGCCGGGGCAGAAACTGATCTTTTTGAATTTATTTTCCATGGCCCTTAGCTATTTGGGGTTTCAGCCTGTTCTGTGATAAGATTTCTTTCTTTCTTTTTTTTTAAAAGCACCTCGTAAAAGGAGAGTAAATAATATTTCTACAGGAAGCCTACAGACTGAGGAGTGTTTCTTGATCAATAGTTTGCATTTCCAGTAAAATTGTGAGCAGACCTCAGAGTGCCTGTCACACACTCCAGGAGAAAGGCAGGGTTTTTTTGCCAGACTTTCTTTCTTTCTTTTTTTTTTTTTTAAAAGATGGAGTGAATGTATGTACTAGAGGTATTAAAATAATAAAGTCATAGTGGGAGTGAGGGTGGTTGAGAGAATGTTCAAACCATTCACCTGTGACCTAAGGTAGCTCTATTTTACTTCGTTGGGGAAAAAAATTCAAGTTAGAAAAAGAACTCAGAACAGCCATAAAAAGTATAGTGTTTCAGAAGTAGAATATTCGAGGTAATAGGAACCTGTTTTGTACTTTCTCTTTGGTTCTGAATTTATCTTGAGATAATATCATTTGTAGATAATGATTTATATATAAATCAGTTTCCTTGTGTTCTTTTATTGAAAATGAATGAGATGTTCCCCATGCCTTCTATTCACCTCCCAAAAACTAAGAGTGACGGTAGACTCTCACCCTTTTCCTCGGAATCTAACAAGAGTTAGGAGGGGGGAAAGGAAACCTGAAACAAAAGTTTTATCTGGTCCCCTTTCCTACCCAACCGGATGGACAACTTCCAGAAGAATTCTGGCCGGCATTTAGTCCTTCTTATGGGGGTCTCCCCCTTCAGGAAGAGCCGGCAAATGGGTGTTCGATTATTCGAGGTGTTGAAGGGATAAATACTCAGCTCACAGAAAAACAAACTTTCCGGGATTCCTAGAGAGAAAAACGCTTAGAAGCGTGAGGACCCCGAGTTGGTCCAAGTCCATATCCCGAGTAATATCATCCTTAGGGGTGTCTTACCGCGTCCTCCCACGGAGCCCTGGTGCTCAAATCACCTATCAAATATCAACCAACCGAACACAACTGAGAAATAAAAAATCAGCTTGGAGAATCCCAAAGTTGCACGAAGAGGAACTGCACCTGGGTGGGTGTTCCAACGTGCGGGATCCGGAGCCTGCGTTAGGAACGCTCACCGTGGGGCCAAGTCCCGCGGAAAACCTCTGGGTTTCTCCGCTCGGGGCAGAGGAGCCCGGCTGTGCCCGGGCCGGGGCTTGCTGCATTGTTCCCGGCTTTCAGGAGCGCGGGAGTCAGCTTGTCAAAGGCAATTTCTCTCCGGGGGAAAAAAGGAGCCCCTGCAAAACCCGAGTCGGTGGGCTGCAAGCGTCTTCGCGGAAAGGGAAAGGAGAAACTGAGTCGAGTTATTTAACCGCCTCTCTCAAATTCCACATAACTGTCCACAATGACGCCGGTGATTTACCGAATCCACGGAAATTTTAGAGGATTAAATTCTCAAGATATTGCTACTTTCTGCTGCTCCGCCTGTCCTCTGTAGACACTGCGGTCCTCCTTTTCAGGTGTGGGTGAAGGGCTTTCCATTTCTATAATTTATCCCTAAAACTTTCATAGGTTATTCTTGACGGCCCTGAACATGGAAATTCCCTGTTGATTATTAATTATTTGCTTAAATAATAGCAACATCCAGGAGAGGCCCCTACCATGACAAACCAGCACGTTTACTTTGAATCCATTACACCTGGGCCCCGACAATTAGGAAATCTAATTATTCGCCTCATCACTCATTAATAAGAAAAATAGTCCCAGGGTCTTTGCTACTTACAGGTCTTTAGGGAGAGAGATATTTGACTACGTTAATTAATTCGCTTTTATATTGCAAACTAACTTTTTTTTTGCAAAGGAGAGTGGCTTTTTTCTTTGCTCTTGGCACGTGGGTCCACATTAAGCAAAATGTGATAATAAAATAAAATTTAATAACATATAACTTTTCTTGAAAAAAATCTTTTCAAGTTAAAACTGAGCTGCGTTGAAGTCTGGCTCCCAGCGGCTGGGTCTTAGAGCCGACGGATTCGGCGCTCCTCGCTCTGATTGGGTGCCAACTCCCCACAGCTGCCGAGTTATTGGTCCAAAGTTCCGGGAGGGGGCGTGGCCGGTGGAAAGTAAAAACTCGCTTTCAGCAAGAAGACTTTTGAAACTTTTCCCAATCCCTAAAAGGGACTTTGCTTCTTTTTCTGGGCTCGGCAGGGCAACCAGTCTGGACCCCGGCTCACTGACCCTCAGGGCTACCGATTTGCTGGGGAGCTTGGAGAGCCGCCTTCCTCCTTCTGGAACGGACCAGGGGGCCAGCCTTAGTCCACCGCGCGCGTGGCGTCTCCGCTGCGTCCCCAGCCTGCCGCCTGGGCTGCCACTCGCCGGCTCCCGAGAGCGAGCGAAAGAGCGAGCAGGGGCCGGCGCTGCGCTCGCCCGGGGCACGCCCTCCACGATGCTGATCCTCCCGGTTCGCTGAAAACGAGCGCCCCTTCTCAGTCCGAAGGCGGGCGCCCGGCGCCGAGCGCCGGCGCCTCCTCCACCTCGCTCCTGAGGCTTTCAGGCACCCGGGGCTCCCCCCGCCAACTGCCTCTCTCTCTCTCTCTCTCTCTCTCTCTCTCTCTCTCTCTCTCTCTCTCTCCCTCCCTCCCTCCCTAGCTCTCCCAGGGCCTTCCTCACGGTCCTTGCGAACAGGCAGTGGCGAGCGGTCTCGGACGCAGCATGCAGGCGCGCTACTCCGTGTCCGACCCCAATGCCCTGGGAGTGGTGCCCTACTTGAGCGAGCAGAATTACTACCGGGCGGCCAGCAGCTACGGCGGCATGGCCAGCCCTATGGGCGTCTACTCGGGCCATCCGGAGCAGTACGGCACGGGCATGGGCCGCTCCTATGCGCCCTACCACCACCACCAGCCTGCGGCGCCCAAAGACCTGGTAAAGCCGCCCTACAGCTACATAGCGCTCATAACCATGGCGATCCAGAACGCACCCGAAAAGAAAATCACTCTGAACGGCATCTACCAGTTCATCATGGACCGCTTCCCTTTCTACCGAGAGAACAAGCAGGGCTGGCAAAACAGCATCCGCCACAACCTTTCGCTCAACGAGTGCTTCGTCAAGGTGCCCCGTGACGACAAGAAACCTGGCAAGGGCAGCTACTGGACCCTGGACCCGGACTCCTACAACATGTTCGAGAACGGCAGCTTCCTGCGGCGCCGGCGGCGCTTCAAGAAGAAGGATGTGCCCAAGGAGAAGGAGGAGCGGGCCCACCTCAAGGAGCCGCCCCCGGCAGTGTCCAAGGGCGCCCCGGCTGGGCCCCCCCTAGCGGACGCCCCCAAGGAGGCCGAGAAGAAGGTGGTGATCAAGAGCGAGGCGGCATCTCCGGCGCTGCCGGTCATCACCAAGGTGGAGACGCTGAGCCCCGAGAGCGCGCTGCAGGGCAGTCCGCGCAGCGCTGCCTCTACGCCCGCGGGCTCACCCGACGGCTCGCTGACCGAACACCACGCAGGCGCGCCCAACGGGCTGCCGGGCTTCAGCGTGGAGAATATCATGACTCTGCGAACGTCGCCGCCGGGCGGTGAGCTCAGCCCGGCGGCTGGGCGTGCGGGCCTGGTGGTGCCCCCGCTGGCGCTGCCCTACGCAGCCGCGCCGCCCGCAGCCTACGGCCAGCCGTGCGCGCAGGGCCTGGAGGCCGGGGCCGCAGGGGGCTACCAGTGCAGCATGCGTGCCATGAGCCTGTACACCGGCGCCGAGCGGCCCGCTCACATGTGCGTCCCGCCGGCGCTGGACGAGGCCCTCTCAGACCACCCGAGCGGCCCCACGTCACCCCTGAGCGCTCTCAACCTCGCCGCGGGCCAGGAGGGCGCGCTAGCTGCGGCAGGACACCACCACCAACATCACGGCCACCACCACCCGCAGGCACCGCCACCTCCGCCAGCTCCTCAGCCCCAGCCGACTCCGCAGTCCGGGGCCGCCGCGGCTCAGGCGGCCTCCTGGTATCTCAACCACAGCGGGGACCTGAACCACCTCCCTGGCCACACGTTTGCGGCCCAGCAGCAGACTTTCCCCAATGTCCGGGAGATGTTCAACTCCCACCGCCTGGGGATTGAGAACTCGACCCTTGGGGAACCCCAGGTGAGCGGCAACGCAAGCTGTCAGCTGCCCTACAGATCCACGCCGTCGCTCTACCGCCACGCGGCCCCCTATTCCTACGACTGCACGAAATACTGACCGGCCTTGGCCGCTCTGGCTTCGTCTCCCAGACGCGACCCTCTCGGACAGTTCAGGCTTGCAGAGACGAAAAGAACCAAAACGCGTCCACCAGCTTTTTCTCAGACCCGGGAGCAGAGCGCGTGCGCGCCAGCTTCAGCCCTCTGGGAAGCTGCAGGTAACTTTTACTTCGCCGCCCCGTTTCTGAGATTCTCAAGAGGCCCCCGGTGAAGGGACACAGCCCAACGAAATGAATATTGATTTAAAAATCCCCCCTCCCCTACCAGGATGGCTGTGTTCTCTGCTCCACTCGGGGTTTCCAAAATTAAGTTATGGACCAAATATCACTAGCGACGCAGTAATGACTCTCTGTAGAGACCTCCATAAGTTTATGGGGATCTCTATAGATTTTGTATGTGCTGTGTGTAATTTTAAATTTCTCTAACCGTGCTGTACAAATGTGTGGATTTGTAATCAGGCTATTTTTTGTTGTTGTTCAGAGCCATTAATATAATATTTAAAGTTGAGTTCACTGGATAGTTTTCATCTGCCCAACCATTTCTAACTGTCAAATTAAAAATTCAGAAAACCTATGTGAGGTTTTCCTCCTGTACAATTATGAGATATAATTCTTTTCCCAGTTGTAGGTCTTTTACAAAACAAGAAAATAATTTATTTTTTGTTGTTGTTGGCCGACAAAGAAGTCAAGTATCTGATACTTTTTATTTACAAAGTGTGACGGTTTTGTATAGTAGATTTCTCCCTGAGCATTCCTAAAAGAAAAAAAAAAAACTTCAAAAATTTTAACTTCACCTGTGTTTGTCTTATGTGGCCTTAATTGTGTACTTACCTTAAAATAAACCCATGTTGTTTTTCTGCCCAAAAACTGTGTTTGTGTACTCGCATTAAAAAAACAAAACAAAACAAGGTGGGTTTGTAAATCCACCTGTTTTGATTATTATTTTTTATACAGGTGGGTAAATGTGTAGACAGATTATAGAGGAATGGGGCACTTCCCTATTGTCTTGTTTGTAACAAAAAGGCTTTTGATTAATTCAAATTTTCACCCTGTTTGAGGCAATCCAGAAACTGTCCTGTTTGGAAGCCGCTACCAGAAGGGCTGCTTGCTGTAATGTCATTTGCTGTAACACATTTTGCTAAATGCAGGGGGGAAAACCCACACCAATTGTCAAAACAATCAGTGCCATTCCATCTGAAGGTCCAGCCAGCCCCGATTTCGGAGGGGAAAGAAAAACCTTTTGTTAGCTAACTACAAACAAGGGAGGTCTTCCTTCCCTTGATTTCCTAAAATGCGGGCTTCCTGGGCCACTTTGGTGGTTTTACAGAGAATAATTTGAACTGGGCCAGTGAAGGTCCAAAGGGGGACTGAGTCTGTAGCATTTAATGACCATCCTGGTGGTGGCCAGATCAAAAGGTGGATTTCAGATCTCTTGACTTCTTGATTTGATTTCTAAAGCTTTACCCTATTGCAGTGAAAAGTCGTAAAGAAAGCTGCATTGGTCTTTAAAAATAATTTCCGGTGCTTTGAGTACTAAATGTATCCACCTTTTCCAACTTTAAATAATAGGGAGATTACTTTTCTTTTCAATTTTGATATCTCATCTTTTAAAAAATTTTACTAGCAATACAGCGCTAGTGAGATGCGGCTAAGGGGAAATGGCTTTGTTATCTATTTAACTGGCCGAAGCCTGCAAACTCTCCTGCTGGTCTCTGTGTCTAAGTTTTGGGGCCAGAGCTCCAAATTGGGAAGTGTTTCCCACCCCTGCAGGTGAGCTGTGCCTCACCAAGGGACAAGCTCCTTGTAACCCTCACATTTCAGGCCACGATGATTTCCCAAAAGGTGATTGTCTTTGATGTAGCGGCGTGGGATGTAACCTGGGTGTTATACTGTTTTAAACATGGCATTTTGTCTCGATGTTACGCTGAGATAAACTTGGGGGAAGTTTGAGCATAATAAATTTCCCCGTATGTGTGACACAGATTCTTTCAATCTGGGCCCCGCAGGTGGTATATGGTTAAAAAGCTGCATTTTATTCCTTTTCATAATGCGCAGGAACGGGGAGCCTCAGGGCTGCGTGCTTGATTTCAGAAGGCCTCTAGGCCACCGTGCTTGGGTTGGGTGAACTGGACCAGACAGAGACAGAGACATACACAGAGAGAAACTCCCTCTGAGTTGCAGAAAGAGGCAGTCCAGTTTCTTGCCCAGCTCTGGCACGCTGGTTTCATTTTGCTCCCATTTCATTTCTGCTGTTTGCCGCAGGAGAAGAGGAGAGTGTTCTAGCTGGCGTTCTTCTTTCTCAGGTGTTTCAGAAAATCCTCCCAGAAAGACGGCCCTCACCATAGGTTTTGACGCTCAGACCAGCTCTGAGAGACAAATGGAGAAGAAAGGAGAGAGAAATGGGGATGGAGTGTGGTGACAGACCCCACACCACCTCTGAAACTGCTCGGGGTTTTTCTCCCTTCTGGAAGGCTGCTTAAAGAAGTCCACGCTGTGTGTGGGCTGCTCCCCAGAGTGGGTAGCTCCAGAAGGTTTCCCCTAGTTGGGTAGAGAGCATGGCAAAGGAGTCTTTGCATTCTCTTGGGAGCGTGGGCAACCTGGGGGATTGTGTTTGGGGCTTTATCCAGGTGGCAGTGCGGAGGGCTGGAGTGTGGAGGGTCACCTCCAGATCTCTCAATCTGAAACACTAGGGGCCAAGGTAGGTGCCGGTCAGTGACAGAAGGTCTGCCAGTATGCTGGGCGCTGAGCTCAGGGCAGGCTCAGCCCAGCCTTGGGCCTAAGGGCTTGGAGGCGGCCTCAGGTTTCTATGGCTCCCCACGGAGAAGTCGGAAGATCCTGAAGTGTGATACCGTGAGCAACTGGGAGCCCAGGCACCAGCTGGGTTGCTTTTCCTAATTTCTTAGCACCCTGCACAACACTCTGCTACCTGGGTGCACAGACTGCATGCCAGGCACAGGCTGTCTGCTTCCCTGATCCACTTGTTACCCCTTCCTTCAGCCAGTGGGTCCTCGGGAGGCTTGGGGCCTTTCAAGAAAGGGGGAAAGGAGGTCCAGGATAGAAGGGCCTGAAAGTCCATTGCAGGCTCCTGGGCCTCAGGGCGGGGCAGCTCTGTGGCCCACCAGAACGCAGTTTGCATAAAACCATGTCTGATAACAATGTTCCTTCCTGACCCAATAAGATACAGTTCGGCATTCAGGTGATACGTGTGTCCAAGATACTGAAAATAACGTGGAAGCAACCCGAAGACCATGGCAGAAACCATTTCCCTGGAAGTTAACCCTGCACCTTGGACTGGCCTTGGCGGGGTGGAATGTGTCTCTAAACAAGGTCTGGTTCTGACAGATATGGGTTGCCTGGAGAGACCCCATGGCCTCTGAGCATTCTGAACGGTCCCAGCTCCAGAGAGGCTGCAGTTGGAGTAGCCTCTGCTTCTCCTAAGACTCAGATAGATGCCCCAACATCGCTGCTTTCAGGGAGAAAGGACTGCTGGTGCGCTGCCCATTCCGACCTCTCTTCCAAAGCCCGAGTTGGGTCTGTGGCTGGCTGGACCTCCTCCTTGCTCTGGTTCCAGTGGCCTGTCCCCATGACCACCAAAATCAGTGGTGACTTGCATCCTGGAATTGCTGGAGCGCTGGGCTAGGAATTAGAAGACCGCATCTTGCTTTGTGGACAACGGGCTTCCCCTCCCTGGCCTGGGTCTTCTCATCCATAGCATGATCAGGTGAGTGCAAGGGCAGTTCGGGCAGCCCAGCACTTTCCCTCCCAGCAGAGCTGGGGCTCTGGCCATGGGCCCTCAGTTAGTCCCTCTCCCCTTCCCTGATGGCAAGAAGTGAAGATCCAACTTTGGAGGGAAGAAAACAGCAGGGTCCTGGGAACTTTAAGCACTTGACTCATAAATCTTTCGGGGTCCATCTCCTCCCATCTACCCCAAGGCTGCCTGGGGGTCGCCTCCGGGCCTGGGAGAGGCTTGTGAGCTGCACTCAAAGCACAGAGAGCAGAGTTCCCAGGTCCCCACTGGGGAAAAAAAAAAAAAGAGCTCCTGTGGCTGAGCAGTTACCTCCTTTCTACTGTCCCCACCCCAAATCCAAACTACTAGACAGGGTACTGGGCAAAGTTGGCCCAATGGGAATGTATTAATAACCATAAATTTGACATGGGTGGAGAGTGACACCAAGAAAAGACACCTTTGATTAATGCACAGAAATAAGTTTCTTGAGAATGTGCTGGGGTCCTGGAGCCTGTGCCTGGCACCTCATGGGGCCATCTCTGGACAGTGCACTTCTGACTCTCAGGGAGGTGGACAGGGACCAGTAGAAATCTGAGGGTTTGTGTCTTCATGTCAGTCAGACCAGGGATGGCCCGGGGGTGGGGTTGGGGGGGTGGACCCCAGGTGAGCAGCACACACTGGTTCAGAGCCACCAGTGACTGCTATCTGGCACTACATATTTGGAATGCTTTCCAAAACTTTGAGAAGCGTTCCCTGCCTGCCTCTTTCTTGCGTGGCCTCAGCTCACCAAGATGTTTGAAATGTTTGCTTTTGGGCACAGGCATGTGAGGAAGGGGGTGGAATGTTATAGGGAGTATGGAAGGCCCGGCTGCCCCAGTCAGGATGGCCACTGTGCCTGGGAAGGTGCCACCGCCTGGGCTCACGCAAGCCTCTCTCTGGCTTTTGCAATACGCCTGCTGCGCCGCAAAGAAGGAGAGGCATTGCTCGTGTAGAATCTGGGGCTCTCTGGTGCTGTGGTTTTTCCAGTGTCAGGCTTACAGGGGCTTTCTCCTGGGCCTGTGAGGGTGTGAAAAGCTGAAGTGCAGAGAAGGGGATGGGTTGACAGATTGATGAGCTTGCTGGCATTGCAGGTCCCGCTAAGGGAATGGAGTTGGGCAGCGTTGGGAGGGCACTCCCTGGTCTCCTGAGGCTGGGGTACAGCTTTGTGCTCAGTGTGTGCCCACCCAGGCTGGGAGGTAATGGAGGCCAGCGAGACCCCTCTGACCCCTGACTTAGTGGCCCTGGGCCCTGGGCCTTCCCTTTTCCAGCAGCCCCTCTGGGCTGTCTCTGCCTTTGTGTTATTTTTGCAGGCGGGCTCCCCAGTGGAGCCTTTCTTTCTGAGCTGAAGCCGCATGCACTGGCTCAGGCCCTCTGCACAGCCCAGATGAGGGTTGATGTGCCCTGGGGCATGCTACCTCTAGCTCTCTGGGCTCATTTCTCAACTGGAAAATTATAGGATCATCGAATAGGGCTATTGTGAAGAATGATGAATCCAATGTGAAAGTGCTTCAACAGAGCCCCGGCCATAGTAAGGGAGCACGCGGTTAGGTGTTAGGATTTACTTGGATAACTGAAGGGAAAGGAATCTTTGGTCTCAATTAGCTGCATCTATCAGGCTAAACTGCTTGGACAGGGCAGTGTATGTGCCTTCCACTGCCCATGTTTAGCCCCTTTAAATCATTTCTGGGAACAAGATGAGCTCTTTTTAAAAATCAGTAATTAGGAAAATCTCGCCCTGCTCTCTGGGCTTCACTCAGCATTGGCTGACCAGCCAATGGTTACCTTCATGGCTCAGCCCCACCCCACCTCCACCCATGCAGAGAAGCTGCAGAAGACCCTAATCTCCAGTCCTTTCTGAGTGGGAGAGGAGGGGAGGGGAAGAGAGGGTCAGCTGGGTTTTAGTGGGATGTAAGTGAAGACTCTTGGTTTCCTACTTATAATGCCTTAAATCTCCCAGCTCTGGTGGTGCCAAATAACCTCCTCTCTCTAGGGGGCCCCCTCCCATTGCTTAATGCAGGCATGTCTCTGGGAGCCTCCTATGGGCACCTGAGTGTGTCAGCCCTCAGAACACCTACCTTTGGAGGAAAAAGTACGGCTTCTGATTTCTGTTCTGCCGTTTACTACCTCTGATACCTCAGGATGTTCTTTGCCCAGGCTCCGTTTCATCATCTGTAAAATGGGCCAGCCCATCACCTTTCACAGATGCTGCAAGGGTTCTCAAGAGAACTGCCACAGGGCCCTTGGGGGTCCACATACAGTGGTAGCTATAATGGGATTATTTTCCTGGCTTTGCAAAACACTGTCAAGGAGGACCTAGGGTGAGTTAACTTTCCAGCCTTAGTTTCTGACTCTGCAGAATGGGAATGGTGAAGATTTGCTTCTTAGTGCTGCTGTGAGGATGGAGTGACCGAACACAAAGAGAGCACTCAGAGCAAATAATAGCTGCCACCATACTTTAGTTATCAATAGTATTCTTATTACCATCATCCTTTCCAATGCTTTCAGGATGTCAGTAAAGTGCACTGGCTGAGTAAGTCCTGCCTCTTTTCACCCTCAGTCTTCTAACATAAGGTAGAACTAAATTTGTCTTCACATTCAGAAAGTGATGCACGTATTTGGAGAGATGACACAGATCATCATTAACTTGATTATCTGCTTTGTAATTTACCGGTGGCGCAGAGGAAGGGTAGATGACCCTGGTGGTGAGTGGGCGGTGATTGAAGCCGGTCTCTCCCCTTCAGCCTCTTTTTCTGAGGCCTCTTCGGTCCTGGTTGGTGCCTGGCCTCTGCCCTGCCTGCTCAAGAAGTCTTTCTCCTGAAAGGTGGGGGCTAGGTACTGTCTGCTCTCATGCCACGCTGAACTCGATTTTTTCTGGGGATCCGAAGTCGGAAGCACTACGATCCTCCCTGGAGCACCCGGGCATCTCAGGGCTTGCCTGCAGGCGGGTAGGAACCCTTGCACAGACTGCAGGGATGAGCGCGCTTTTCTGGGATCTGAAGACTTGTGAACTTACAGGGAACTTTCAGTGTCTCCATCTGACTGTCTGGGACACCCACTTTGCCCGGGCTGGGTCCTTGCTCATCTGCCCCCCACCCGGGGCCTCTGCTGGGTCCTCATCCAACAGAGCTTCCGCACGAGGGCGCATCCGCTCCCAGACGTTAGGGCTTGTGCCTTGCGCTCCCCGGAAATATGAACCAGCACTGTCCTTCCTACAGCAATTGCAAAAACTTTTCACCTGGGAGCCCAGGATTCGTCTCCGCGCAGAAGCCAGGCTGGGGGTCTATGGCTGCATCTTCTGCGAAACATTGCAAACTTCAGCAAAGGCGCCGGGCTGGATGTGTCTCTCTAGACCGTGACGAGAACTCGGGTTTTTCTTTTTTTCCCTTTTCTCCCCCCTTTACTATCAGTGCCCCGCCCACCAGCCGTGCAAGTCTCCGCCTGCGTCCGGCCCATGCCCAAATTGGGTGGTGTTTATTATTGTACGAATTCAAGCTCCGATTTGCTTTGGAGTTTAGAAGTAGCCGTCGCTGCGGCGAGCCTTTCAGGCGAGGCAGGGACGTGCTTGCTGGACTCCGGGTGATCGGGAAGTTCCATGAAGGGCTCAGGGTGCGGTGATGAGGATGATGGGGGTGATAGTGCTTAGTGACATCCGTTTATCTCTCACTCGGTGCCTAATAGAGGCTGAACACCGAGCTAGACCAAAACTTGAGCTTGCTGGGAACGCACTCATCTGGAGAGAGGTTGGAGAACCCCGGGGACTATGGGACCTCGGGTTGCAAAAGCTTGACTTTAAGGGTCTTTTTCTTCCACTCCAAAGTTAAAAAGGGTGTTGTGGTAAGAGCAAGAGAGCCAGAGATCTAGAGGGAGGACAGCGCCCCGCCCCCTCCAGGCAAGAGGGCCACCTTCTGACCAAGGCCCGGGTAGGCGAGGCCTGACGATTGGCCTTGGTTAGAAATGCAGCTCCCTGGACAGAGGCTCGGAGGTGTCCCTGGCCCTGGCATGCCTCTCCATCAATAAGTGCCTGTACCCAAACCGGTTTTTCTACCCTGATTGCCACCTCCTTTTCGGTATTTCCAACGTATCCGCTCCCCCAAGGCTCTCTGGAACCCCCAAACTTTGGGACTCCCTATTTTGGAGTGAGATTCTCCTGAGCGCGCTCAACCAGTCTGCAGCGTGATGTGCCTCTCCGTGACAGCAGCAGCAGCTGCTGCCCTGGGGGGTGGCAGGCCCCTCTCCACACTCCACCCTTTGATGCTTATTGAGTATCTTCTCTCCCCATTCTTGGTGGGAGCTAGTCCTGGGCAATCTCTACACCCACCTGCCTCCCCACTCCTCCCTCTTTTCTTTGGCACTGCGGGCCGATGTACTCAATGAAACGCTAATTCAGTTATAACGAGTGCTTTCTTTTTCTTTTAAAAAATATTCATCAGAGATCATAAACAGGAACTAGTCACGCTATATGCACCCTTCCTCCCAACGCAGTCGAGTGAGGGCAGACTCACCTCCAATTGAATCAGCATCATGCAGGGTTTTTGATTCAAACTCTGACGTAGTTAAGTGTAAAATGCATGTGGGTGGAGGGTGCTTGCACCCCAGAGTGAGTGGGTGGGTCGGGAGGGGGAGACCAAACAGGCTTTGCAAATGCTTAATGTAATCACCGGCCAGCTGCGTGCACTTGTAAAGTTGTTATAACCCCCCTCCTTGTTATAAACAGGAAAGCGCAGAATATAAAGCAAGAGACCCGCATTCACAAATACCAGTTCTCCCCGAGCCAGCTGCCAAATTCCCCTTTTATGGTGTTTCTTGCTTGCAACCTCAGCTCCATCAGAAAGACCTTAGCTTCTCTCCCGGAACTCTCCAGTCGGGTTTATTTGGAAATTTCCCTCAACTCAGCTTTGGACCAGGTAACCTACTCCTCCTCCAGCTCCCTAGCACCATATGTGTCAGCTTCAGGAAAAGTTGGGCTCCCAAAGTCCCCTGCCCATGGCCCCAGGGAGCCCGGGGGTCAAAGCTTGCTGCCTCTGGAATACTAGCGGTCTAGTGAAGGCCCTGACTCCTGCGGGGCATGCCCAGGATCTTTTCAAGAAGGACTGCATCCTTTTCTCATCAGACTCCCTAACCTCCTAGAGATGCCTCTCCTCACAACATATGTAAAAGCTTTCAAAGTCCTCAGGAGGCATTTTGTGAGACTGTGCCATCCCTACGTCTCCAATTAAGCCGGGGAGAAGAAGAAAAGACCTTTTGTGGGAGGCCCGGGTGTTGCGGGGACTCCCTCAGGTCAGCGGCAGAATTTACCCCTGCGCCCCGCCCCCCATCCCCACCTCTCCTTCCTGGCCCTGCAGACCCCGCTCCCAACCACCATGGTCCACATCCTGCCTCACTGACTGTGTGTGCTTACAGCGTCAAGGGGTGGACGTGATATTTCAAACATCAGATCAGTGCGTTTATATATTGGGTGCCCGGAAATTTTTCCAAATAAACACAGCTTGATTCAACTTGGGTGGGCGGACTTATCAACAGACTAATTCTATAAACAAATGAAGGAATAGCCCCGAAACCGATTGGCTGGTATCAAAAAGACACGTGGAGAGAAAAGCTTGGAGTTTTTCAGCAATGAAATTTTAATTAATGTGGGTGGGCTGAGAACACAACGACTGTTTATCATAGACAATTTATTTTCCAGCGCTAAGTCAACATATAATAGCAAACTTACAACAATTATTTAACATTTTTAAAGCCATGAAGAAGGGACAGAGCGTGGAGCGGCCGGGGAGAGCGGCAGAGCGGGAGGCAGGCGCACGGCGGGCTCCCCGGGAGGGCCCTAGCGGCGCCGGGCGCAGTCCCTAAGCCCGCCCGGGTGGCTTGCGTCGCTGGGAGCTCACCGCCGGCTCACGCTCGCCATGAGCCACCTCTTCGGTCCCCGGATGCCTGCTCTGGCCGCCTCGCCTATGCTCTATCTGTACGGCCCCGAGAGACCCGGGCTGCCCCTGGCCTTCGCCCCCGCCGCGGCTCTGGCGGCCACGGGGCGCGCGGAGCCCCCGCAGAAGCCGCCCTACAGCTACATCGCGCTCATAGCCATGGCGATCCAGGACGCACCCGAGCAGAGGGTCACGCTCAACGGCATCTACCAGTTCATCATGGACCGCTTCCCCTTCTACCACGACAACAGGCAGGGCTGGCAGAACAGCATCCGCCACAACCTCTCGCTCAACGACTGTTTCGTCAAGGTGCCCCGCGAGAAAGGGCGGCCGGGCAAAGGCAGCTACTGGACGCTGGACCCTCGTTGCCTGGATATGTTCGAGAATGGCAACTACCGTCGCCGGAAGAGGAAGCCCAAGTCGGGCCTCGGGGTCCCGGAGGCCAAGCGGTCTCATGCAGAGACTCAGGAGTGCGGTGTAGAGGCGCAGCCCGACGCGGGGAGCCAGGAAAGGCGCCCGGCTCCCGCGATCCCCCGCCACGAGGGAGCGCCCGCGCGGCCCTGGCCCCTCGCGAGAGGCTCCTCTACTCCGTCGTCTCTCCTCTGCCCCGGGCCCGAACCCCCAGACCAGGATGCTGGGGACGTCCAGGTCGCAGCGGCGGGGGCGGGGGCGGTGGGCCAGCAAGAGCGCACGGTGGATGGCCCGGGGTCCCCTCCGCGCCCCGCCTCTCCGAAGAGCTCCGACAAGTCCAAGAGCTTCAGCATAGACAGTATCCTGGCGGGACGGCAGGACCAGAAGCCAACCGCAGGGGCCGACCTCCTGGGAGTTGCCAAGCAGGGGCCCAGCGGCTGTCTGGGTACCTCGCTTCTTGCCACCTCCACTAACCTCCGTCCACCTTTCAACGCGTCCCTAATGCTCGACCCGCACGTCCAGGGCGGCTTTTACCAGCTCGGGATCCCTTTCCTCTCCTACTTCCCTCTGCAGCTCCCCGACACCGTGCTTCACTTCCAGTAAAGCGAACAGTGGAGCCGTTCTTTCCCCTGCCCAGGTCTGAGCTTCTCGTGAGCCACCACGGCTCCCATCGCCGGGGGAAGGATTCACTTTTTTTTTTTTTTTTTAAACATCTTTTCCTTGGCCAAGGTGTGGACCTTGGAAAGAGTTTCCAACTTATGCGTGCATGTGGGGGCACCTTCTTGGAGGGGGCCTTCTGGAACCCCAACGTCTTAGGATATTTGAAAGACCCTGTCCCCTGGGAGTTGGGCACCCTAGACCTCCTACCAAGCGAGCAGGGGAATTCCTTGACCCCAGGTCAGTTTCAAGGTGTGATCTTCAGCCATGGCCACTCACCACAGGTCCTGCGTGTCATGGGTACAAGCAAACCCGGACAACCCAAGGGCAGGACAGCGAAAAGCAGTGTGGGCCTTTCAGTCTGAGGGCTACTGGGCTTACTAATGTGTACTGTCTCAGCTCTATTGTTGCTGTGACTCAGGTCTTGGCTATCTGTCACCCATGGGAGATGGGTGTTCACAGCTGGGTTTGTCCCTGAAGTCCAGTTGTGGGGATGCTGAAGGTGACCCTGTTTTGCAGGTTCTTTGGCAGATCCAAGGCCTGTTGGGGATTCACAACAAATGTCCAGGTGGATGAAGAGAAACCACATTTTTATTTTAAGTAGAGAAATTCACCCCCCACCCCCTTCTTTCTAGACAGTAAAACATGTTCTATTCTTTGGCTAAGTACTTGATTTTTTTTTTTTTTTTTTTTTTTTTTTTACTCTAACAGTTGCCCTGTGAAAGCAATTATATTAATGACTGGTAAGGAAGTGCACTCTATATAATATAGCGTTAGTCTTAGTCAATACACTTGTTCTTCAATGCATGTTACCAACAATAGCAGCCATCCTGTCTTTGCTTTTGTTTTGAAGGGATCAAAGATTTTAGGGGAGAGACTGGAAGTGTGTGAAGGGGAGAGAAGAGGTCTCGGACAACATAAGAGTTTTGATTTCCGTGTTTCTTTTTCAAGGTCTAGTTTGATCGTTTTTACATTTTCCAGAACTGTGTAGTGAAGGACTACTATGCATCAAAGAAATGGGGTGAAATGAACATGTGAAAGGCAGATAGAAAGAGAGATGTGCTGGGGCGAGAGGAGTAAGGGAGTCTGTTGGTGTCTGGCGGAGGCTGCTCCCTGGGATCTCTGGACCCCAAGGAACGGAAGGCACAGTAGGAGGATTCTTTTAGACATTCCCAGCCAACAGCATCCCAGTCTGCAACCTGACCCCGCTCCTCCCTCCAACCCCTACCAAGCAGACCCAGAGCCTGCAGCTAAATAAACCCATTATGGAGGTGACTAGAAGTCTGGTGGGAGGGGTGGGGTCGCAAGGCAGGGGTCTGCAGCAGAGATCTGGTTAAGAAAATGGAAATTTTCGTAGTTTGGTTTGGCTTGGAACTTCTGGTAAATGCAACTGAACTCTCAGGATCTGTCTTTGGGTTGTCTTAGGGGTTCTGAAACTTGATTTTCGGAACTTCCCAGTTTACTTTAATTTTGTCTGGTGTGGGAATGGCGCAGTAAGTCAGGAGTTCTTGGAGGTGGGCTGAGATAGGTCCTCAAGCGAACTTTTAAATAGTTTCCAGGTCTTATATAAAACTAAACACAAACTTTACATCAAGAGAAGCTGTTGGCTAATATGTTGGAAAGAACATTTAGGACAATCACAATGATTTCATTAATTAGTAGGCACAGAGTTGATTTTTCTGAGAATTCACCCTTAAAGCCATGTGCCAGTAGCTCATCAATGTTTCCCGGAAGACATTCTACCCAGGCTGTTGGGAACACTTCAGTGAGCTGCAGAGTGGCCTTGACTTGAAGCTTGAAGAACTTTGATGATATTTCATTGTTGAGATCTAGGGTCACTGTGATGAATTTAAAATGTGGTGGAAGGGCTGCCATTGGCTATTTTGTTATCCCAAAGTCTCAGCCTCTGTGAATAAAGTTGTTTTTTCCCTTAACCTCTCAGTGACTGGCTCAGTGGATTACTGGGGGAATAAACAAACAATGTAATAGGAAAGAGGAGACTGGGATTCTATTTGGGAATGCTGTCAACATTTCAGGGGTCTGACCAGAAAACCCCAGGACCAGCAGATGCTGCCTGAGTGTCAAAAAGTAAGATGAAAATTCCACTGTATAGGTAGGACATGTTTTGACTTATTTTCTTGTGTGTGTGCATATGTGTGTGTGTGTGTGTGTGTGTGTGTGTGTTTCATGTGTTTAGTTAATTTATTAAGGCTCTTTTCTGGAGAAGCCAATAATCTCATGTGTTTAGTTAATTTATTAAGGCTCTTTTCTGGAGAAGCCAATAATTTAATATTGCCATTTGAAAAGGATATTTTAGAGTTACAGTTCCAAAACTATAATACCAACATTATTTTTATGTCATAGAAAAAAAAAAAAAAGGCAGAAGAGTCTATGTTGTAAGGGGGTTTATCCATACACAAAGAGAGATTCTGCTACCTCATTCGCACGTTCACCTGATTTCGGAAAGCCAGGCAGAATGGACAGTGGGGTCATTGTCTAGGGTTCTGTACAATTTTATGTATATGTCTTCCTAGTGAAGAAAAAGAAGAGCTTAGGGTTGTAACAATCTAAATAGCTTTGCTAATGTTCCAGATTCAACCACGGGCTGCAGATTATGGATCAGTGAGACCAAGAAATAAATTCTACTCTAAATTAAAATATTTAGGGCAAGCTAGAAGTAACCATATCACCCTACCCTTAGGCACTCTGAAGGTGTGCCTCTGTGCTCTCTTCATTTCTGTAAATGATCTTTGGTTCAAACCCTGATCTGTCTCTCTCTCTCACGCACACATGTGCATACACTGATCATCATATGAGGGATATGACAGATATGAGTACAATAATAAATAAATAATTTGTATGGATATATATGTGTATATATGTATACATTCGTGTGTGTAGTAGACGCACAAGATATGTCCCGAAAGTATCGAGCCAATGTCAATATAATTAAAAGTTCACATGCTCGATACTTTTGGGACAGACCGCATAGGTTTAGTTTAAGCCTGGAATAATTTTGTTTTTGCACCATTCTAGTGAAACTACCAAAGACTTTATGAAAGGATCTTGGAAGAGGTACCCACTTGAGACCTTCACTTCCACAACTTTCGCAAGGATGAGAGAACTTTGCAAAGGCCTTTGCTTTGTCTGGCTTTGGATATTTGAGGGCTCTTGTAGAGGCTATTAGTCTTTAGGGCTCCAAATACCCCCTCAGGTTTTCTAGATCTTGAACAGGGTGTGGTTAGCCATTTTCACATATAATTGTGTCTCCCTGGAAAGGAGGCCGCGTGTGTTCTCTACCATTTCATGTACCGTGGGTTAAAGGATTAGCCCCACGTGATGCTATTGTAACAGCTGGAGGCCAGGGCCTGTATGCCCGACACAAAAGGCGGTTAGCATCGCGAGAGTGGGTCACATCTCCAGGAACAAGTGGGAGGGAGAGCCAGGACTTGGTGGGCTTCCTGGGTGCATGGTGGCTGGAGTCTTGCATCCATGAAGCAGGGATTGTTTTATAGAGTCAAAAATACACAATCATACACAAAGTTTATTATTAAAATTAGAGAGTAGCAGTTTGTTGGAAAAGTAAGTGTTTTGATCCACGTTTCCAGCAGTTTTTACAAGATGCCTAAATAGCCAAATGGCAAGTACTCTGCTACCCTTGCCCTTACCCAGAGGCTCTGAAGGTCTCAGGGTCAGGCAGATACCTAGGTGGCAAAGTGACCTACAGTGGGGCCAGAGAGAGTGGTGGGGCCTGGGCTAAGACTAGGTGGGGGTGGGGGGTGGTCCTGTCTCTTCCAATGGCACCCAAATGCCACCTGCATTGGGCTTACTGGCCAGGTGTGGATTCAAGCTCAGGGCCTAAACCATGGTGGGCAGATGACATGGAGCACAAAATCTAGTTCTCCCAGCTAAGGAGTCTGGGGGAGGGAGCAGGAGGATTAGTCCTAGTCCAGGGGAGGGAGCAGGAGGCACACAGTCAAGTCAGGTGTCTTTAATGACCCTGACCATGAGGTGGGAGGGTAGAGCGAGGCGGTGGAGCAAAGATTTGGTCCCAGCATCCTTTTTGCCATCAGGCACAAGAATCAGGATTCCAGTAGGAAACAGAAACCCACTCAAATGCACCACTGGGAAAGAAAACGGTGAAAAGACTAGTTATAGGGAAGAGGAACAAGAGATGAGAATGGCTCAGCCCCCTGTGGACATAGGAGAGCGTGGATGCAGCCACAGGGCAGGCAGGAACCAGAAGAATCATTCCACCCCTCTCCTCTCTCACCTTCCTCGTGTTGATACCTCTGATGAGCTGAACCCCTCTCAAAGTCCAGCCTATGGGGAGCCAAGCTGATGTAGCCCATAGGGGTCAGCCTGCAGGGGCAGAGCAGGGGCTGAGAATGCACCCGATCGGGGGAGGGCCAGACAGAGATGGCCAATACAGCGGAGGACTTGCCTCTGGGGCCAGTGCTTGCAGCTTCCCCGAACACACTTTTGATATCCAAGAGTCAAGACTAGGATATCTCCCATATTCTGGTGGCTGCCTCTGGCCCTCTAAGAGTCTGGATTCTCTCATCTGTCAAGCTTCTGAGAAAAGATGGCTCCAGATGCTAACTTCGGACCTCTTAGGTGGGCAGGTTCTGTGTCTGAACCTAGCTCCCCCAGGGCCCTGTCCCCTGGCCGCACAGACTCTGCCTTCACATCTGTGAGCCCGGAAAAGTCCTGCTGAGTTGCTGGGGGCAGGGTGGCAGGGCTGTGAATGACTATACTTGGATTATTTGTTTGTCGAGTACCTGAAACAAAGTTAACCTTTACTGGGTGGTGTCCTGAATGTGGTTGATGCCATCTCACCCTTCGGGAACACGTGAGCCACTTTTCTGAACATGTGACACACTGAGGAGTGTGTCCCATCCTCCTGCCCAAGCCCAGAGGAAACAGGGCACAAAAGAGCCATCTTGGCCCCAGGCAGCGTCTGGGTCAGGCCCTCTTGGAAAGGCGCAGGGGATGACGCCCTAGTGTTCACAAGATCGTGTCACCTTGGACAACAGGAACTTTAAAGCATGACTCAGACCCTGGCCGTGCTCGATGTAAAATATAAATATCATGCCTGTCTAGCCTCTGGGTACTAGGCATCTTTCCCACTGGTCACCATCTCCTACTCGGCACTTTTTCAGGTCTCTGTAGACACATCCCTCTCATTAATGTCTTATTGACTTGTTATCATGTAGCAATTTGATGCTCCGGTGGGCCCGGGGAAAGCTACACTGACCTTGTTATATGTGTGGCCTTAGAGCCCACCAGACAGGGGCCACTGACCCAGCTCTGCCTTCACGTGCTACGTGACATCGGCAACTTAAGGGTTACTTAACTTGACTCTTCTATGCCTTAACTTTCTCATCTGTACAAGCGGGGTTCCTATCAGTAACTGCCTCCTCTAGCTGTTGTGAGGAGTAAATTAAATGATGGGTATAAATTCCAAGGCCAGCACCCACCCCAGCTCTCATCTGCAAAATGGTCCTGCATAGGGCCAGCGTCAGAATTAAATTAGCGACTATATATGAAATACCTGATACACAGGAAGCATTCAGTAATGGGAGGGAGGTCTGATCACTGTGGTACAGACACAGCCCCTAATCTAAACACATTTGTTTTACAACCCCACTGTGGCTTCTTAGTTTGGTAAGGGAATCATGGAACAACAACTCTTGTTCACATTATATGATTGTGGGGGTACCAGGAGACCCCTGGGAGCTGCCTTCTCTGGTTTCCCCACCCAGGTGGGCTGGGGTCCGTTTCCATCTCTTCATTGCCGTGTTACATCTCTTGAGATGATCCAACCATTTTTTGAACACGAAACCAAAAGTAAAATAAGCAGCTCCGCATGGCAGGGGAGCAGAGGAAAACCACGGGAGAGTCGATTTTCACAGGCTGAGGAGCACCAAGTTCCTTTCGTGTTTCCCTGTTTTGCCCTGGAGCTGAGAAGGGGCTCCCAGGGCCGGCAGCCCAGCCATTGTGAACGCTAGGGCCCTGGGAACGCACCAGGCTCCTTAGTTCTGCTCCCAGTACCGAAGCCATTCCTGTAGGCCAGGGAGAAGCCCCACCCTGCTCCTGGGGAGACAAGGACCAGACTGGGGAGCAGTTGTTCAAAGCCCGCCTTATAAAGTGTAAGGAACATTTCTTTAAATGCTGTGGCTAAATATAGCAGGGGCTTGGTCAGTGAGAACATTTTTAGAAAGCACATTACAAATCAGGAATGTTTTGGAGAAATAAATAAACTTTCCCACATTTTTGGACTTCAAGTCGGCACTGGGGGCTTCGTTGTGCAGGCATGCTGAGGGGGGTGATGAATAATTCATGCCGGGCTCTTGAGGGTGCCCTGAGTACACTGGAAGTGACTTCTCCTTTGCTTCCCTGGGTGTGGGGTTACAGGACAGGGACGGGGTGGGGGTGGGAGACACCCGTTGGGTTAAGGACAGTCCAGTGTCTGGTCTGAATAAGGCCACTCAGTGACATAGGAAGTGGGGATGAAAGAGAAATAAATCTATTTTCAGCGCATTTCATTTCTTGTCTCTGCTGTTTGTTCTAGTGTCCACTGGATTGACACATGAGATGAGCCCACACTCAGGAGGCTCTGATGCCCAGTCCTCTGCTGCAGGATGACCCGAAGCTCCTGCTCCCTCTCCCCCTAGTGCCTGAGTCCTGTCCCCAGGGATTCCCATTCAACCTGCCTGTGGCGGGGCCAGGTGGTGTGTTTCTCATAGCTCCTCGGGAAAGTCAGCTCTGAGGCCAGAGTTACAGCGGTGAGGGCCCTATGCGGCCAGTTGGCTCCGTGGGGGTCCAAGGAAAAGCATAAAGTGGTTTGTTCCTTTTTTGTTCTTTCTTTTACTTTGTCCATATTAAAAAAAAATTTTTTTTAAGATTTTACTTATTATTTGTAGAAAGAGGGGAAGGGTGGGAGGCAGAGAGGGAGAGAAGCATCAATGTGTGGTTGCCTTTCACCTGCTTCCAGCTACAGACCTGGCTTATGACCTGGTTATATACTCTGGCTGGGAATCGAACCAGCGACCTGTGGGTTCGCAGGCTGGCACCAATTCACTGAGCCACCAGCCAGGGCTTTGTCCAGATTTATGTACAACAGACCTTTGGGTGCTCTCCATGGCCTCTATCATCCGCCCCTACTTTGGGCAGAGCTGCCTCCACTACAGAAGTTATATGTGTTCTCAAAAGAAATGTGGAGTTTTTAGAGAAGTATGAAAAAGAGAGCAACCCTGAATCCCATGATCATCTGTAATAATCCTACCTCTAAGGCATTATGGCTGGTATTTCCAATACATCTTCATAATTCCTTGTTTGATATTATCAATCCTACCACTACCACAACCACCATCACACAACCAACACCATCATCATCATCATCATCATCATCATCATCATCAAATAGTTTTCCCACCTCCCCTGGGCATGCAGTCCTCTATAAGGTGCAATTCTTCTACTTTAATGGCTGAAAGCCTGGTGACGTAGGCAGATGAGTGCAAAACCTGAACTGATTGACAAACTTTTAAAATTTTGAAATTATTGCAAGATTAGAAGGTGCAAAGGAATATATAGGGAGGTAAAAGAGACTTACTATGCAAACTTTTCACATCCATTTTCTCATTTAATTTTAACCACGCTCACACGAGGTAGGCATTACCATAATCTCTGTACTCACATACACACACACACAACACACACATGTATGGCAAGGACAGCTGACTTATCCTAAGGCACATAGTCCGTCAGTTTCAGAATTAGTCTAGGACTGTACTCCCAGCACTGTGGGTTTTTTTTTTTTCCTGACTCTCTGCCCTGATGTCTGGCCCCAAGACCTGGGGACAGACCCCCACCAAGTAACTGCTGGTTGACAGATCCAATCAGTGACCTTACTGTTCCCTCTTTCATTGTCTCGGGGGAGCCATGGCAGCTCCTCTACCTAAACCAAGCAGGAACTCAAGCTCCATTTTTATGCTGGTTTCCATTCTTCCAGCAGTTATGGAAATGGCCACCAGCTAGAAACTTGACTCTCTATTGTGTGTTTAGTCTGGGTGGTCTCTACCTGGGTAAGCACTGCAGTCACCGGGAGGGTCTTAAAGAAACACTGATGACTGTGTCACAACCCCAGATGGTATTTTAGAAACCTTCTCAAATGATTCTCGTGTGCAGCTGAGCTCAGAAACCAGCGGTTTCGATAGAAGGGAAGACTTGAGGTCAAGTGCCCGGATTATTTAAAAAAACCACTTGGCATGAAGAAACAAGAAAGTAGGTTCCGGACTGAATGAAGCAGACCAGCTGTTTGTTCACATTACTCAACTTCTCCTGGCCCTCTTGGGAGAAGGTATTGAGCACACAATCTTTGGCACACACCATCTCATGTACTCTTCTCAGCAACCCTGTGAGATAGCCTAGAGTCTTCCCACTTGATGGGCAGAAATCAAAGTCAGGGTAAGGGGGTTTGACCAAAGGGCACATTGTTGGGAAGAACCTGGGTCAAAATTTAAGGCCAGTTCTTTCTAAAGCTCCCATTCTCTTTCATCACCATCTTTACTGCCGCACATGCCAGAGTTTCATGAATGTTAACACGGTTTCAGCTCAGGATAAAGGAAGACTCTGTCTTTAGGAACATGCGGAAAGGAGGGGGAGGGTTTATATTTTTTCCGTGGTCAAGGATGTGACTTGTACCAAGTGGCCTTTGCAATCAGAATAGTTTGTCATTCTTCATCTAACAAATAGTGAGTGGGTGTTCACTAACTGCCAGGCCTATGACATGTCCTGGGAAAATATACATATACTAGACCCAGCTCCTACCCTCAAGGGCCTAATATTCAGGTGGAGAGAACTAGAGAAGCAGTTGACATGCACCAGCAACGCACTTTGCACATTTATGGTAGTTCAGAAACCTTTTAAACACTCTCCACTTCAGGATAGATTCTCCTACTTTTAATTGGTATCCTTTCTTTTATTTAATTTTTTAGTTTATTTATTATTTCCAGAGAGAAAAGAAGGGAGAGAGGCAGAGAGGAAGAGAAATATCAATATATGGCTGCCTTTCACCTGCCTCCAGCCACAGACCTGGCTGGAGACCTGGCTTGCAATCTGGTTATGGACCCTGGCGGGGGAATCAAATGGTATTCTTGATATAAAATAGAAACCAAAGAAATCTCTGTTTTAGTGAGGGGGCCCACCACCAAGAGGACAAGGTGGGCATGGAGCTGTGATGATGCTGTACACGGTGAGCCTGAAGCCTGACAAGTGACTACTGGATTTAAAGTCTGATCAGAGACAGAGCCTAGAGGTGGCAGCAGTTGCCTCTGCAGGATTGTGCAGGGCTGTCACTCCTGGAAGCTCAACCTAGCATCCATTTTTCAGCCTATGCTCCAAAGATTCTGTGAGCCACATGCAAACCCTTTCTATGCAACTGAAGGAGAGTTTGCAGTAAAAACGTAAGCGGATAAAAGTAATAAGATCTAAGAGTGGCTAATAATCCTTTTAATACTTGCTGAGTGCTTGGTCTCTGCTGGGGGCTGATAAGCACTTAATGGGTATTATTACTCATTTAACTTTCCAGAGTCTCCTGTGAGCAAAGGACTCTAGCTTCCATTTATTTACAGGTGGAGTAGCAGTTTTCACAAGTTGAGTCACTTTCCAAGGTCCCATAAGGGTTTCTTTTTAATTTGTAAAAACATGGCTACTAAAAATTGTTTAAATTACTCTTTTTTTTTTTTTTTTTTTGGCCCACAGGCCTAGACAATTAATATAAGGTACCCGTGGTGAAGAAGCATTATAAGGCCCTTTCTCTTGAAATCCCAAGGAGATGAGAAGACGATAGAAATGGAGCTGGTGCCGTTAGCTTTGTTCCTTGGGGTCAAGATCCCACACGGAGGGATTGCACAGGCTTCCTCAGACCTTGGGATGTGACTAAGCCACCTGGTAGGCATCCACAAAATGTTTGTTACCGGATTACATTTTCCTTGATGTCTGAGTCTCCTGTTAGAGTGAACTTCCCTCAGCTTATGATAAACAAGGGCTTGGTGCATAACAGACAGTAAGTATTTGTAGACTGGATGCACAATCTCATGAAAGCATTTCCCCCCACTCCTCAGGTTTTCTTCCATATAGGGTTGTTCTCCACCCTAGACTCATTCAGCCTGGGGCGGGGAGGCGGGGCGCAGTGGGGCTTATCTGATGGGGAAACAGAGGTAGAATTAATTGGGTATCCAAGGACCCAGCCTGACTCTTCATTCCCTGGGAGTGAGCTGCACTGCAGAAGTACTTATCCTCCTGTGTTCTCAAGGTTCTGCCCACTCCCCACCCCACCTTTGACGTGGGGGCGGGGGGAGGCTGCAGTGGTCTTGAGCTGCCACTGACTAGTGAGCAAGTCTTTTGCTCACCACGAATATAAGCCACAGTCTCCAAATGAGCCTTTAAAGTAAATGTTTTGACTTCTCTCTGCCCACTCTTGTCATTTTGCAAAGGGTGCAGATTTCGGGCAATCTCCTAGTTTTACTGGTGAGAACCCCACGGAGGGACCAGGAGAAGTGAGTGCCCCAAGGCACAAAATTAAATAGCAAAGGGTCTCCTGGGGGATCCCAGCTCCCAGTCTGGACTGCAGGGTGTTTAGGCGGCAGCTCATGAGAAAAACGCTGCCTGGAATAGCGTTTCTGGGTTCTGAACCGCCTCTGTAGGCAAGGACCTCCCTGAAGAATCAAAGAGGAGGGCAGTCTTTACATCACTGTGGAGGAGACCCAGGGGTTCCTCTTTGAATCTGCAAGACTTCCCAGAGGGGCAGGGACAACGTTCAAACTGCAGACTCGACCTCTGGATTTACAGAGTCTCGAGTTAGCCAGATCCCTATCCCCTCTAGCGAGTAGGATGCTCCCTGGAAGCTGGAGTTGGGAAGATGGGGGATGGGATAGGAACGAGGAGGCGGGGTGGCAGCTGGGGACTGTGAGAAACAGGAAAAGTCCTTCAAGCTCCATTAAGAGAAAGCGGTTGCCTTTCCCAGCAGCAGAAATTCTCCATGGGCCCCATAATTCATACCGCAGAGCTGAGCTTGAAATCAGCTCCGAGAAGCTGCCCTTGGTGTGAACACAGGATGATGATGTGCTTGTGTGTGCGTGTGTGTGCGCGTGTGTGTGGTTGTGTGTGGCCAAGAGGAGTAGCAGAAAGAGACTTGTTGAGGGGATCAAGAACCTCCATCAATGGTTCTTCATCTAACCCCCAAATCGAGGGTGATCCTGCCAATATCCAACTCTTTCTCTTCCTCTCTGTTTTGTAAAATCCCTGCATTGTCTCCGAGGGCTGCCCATGCCTCTGTTTTCATTAGCAAGGCAATATGTAATAATAGTTGTTAAAATAATTGTATTTCTGTTTTTACATCTGTAAAGATTAAGTTAAACAGTATGAAGCCCATTAAACTATTTCGTGACACGCTGCTGTAAATTGCCCTTCATTCCCACTGCTACTATTATTCCAGAATAAACTTCAGAGATCGGGCGGCTGCCACGAAGGGTTATTTATAGCGGCTCATTCATCAATAAAAAACTTCAAAAGGAATTTGGGACTCTTCTATTGGGAAGCCAAAGAAAACTCACATAAAGACAGCCCTGTTAAGAAACAAAGCGGAGGTGACCGCAGGACATTTAGTAAAATCCTGATTTCCAACAAATACCATGTCTCTAAAAGAGATTGCTGGCAACGGGACCCATCTAAGCAAGTCGGTTCCCATTGGATAGTTAACATAAGCTGTTAAACAGTTGTATTTATGTTGGCTTCAAAGGGTCTGGGCCTCCTCTTTGGGTTTTAAAAGTGTAATAGGTTTGTGATCTTGACCTAGCCAAGCGAGCCTTTTCATCTTCAGTGAGCCCCAGGGCTGGGCTCATCACTTTGCCTGTTGCTTATGGGTTGATCTATAGTTTTCTCGGCTTTTAGTGTGAAGCTGGATTGGGGATGGAAGTGAGGCCTCCAGTGGTGGGAAGAGCATTTATTAACCACTTACTATGTTCTTGGTACCACTCCTTAGAAGCAGGTATAGACAGTTCTATTTTGCAGATGGAAAAACTCAAGTTGAGTGACGTTCAGTCTGCCTCCACCATGCTGGATGGAAAATGTAACCTATTTACATGCCCCTATTTTGGGTGACACCTTAGAATTATAGCCGAGAGGCTGAGCTGGGGCTGCAAATCAACCTGTCCTCTGCTTGCCAAGTTGTGAACCTGGGAGAAGCGGCACCTTCTGGGGTCCAGGTGACTGAGGAGCCAGCCTCATCTGGACGGGAGAGCTGGCTTTGCTACTTGCTTGCAAGTTATTCAGCACCAGATTTCTCATTTGGTGTCAGGCCTTGAAGTGTAACTAGATGTAGCCCTTTGCATGTTTACGGACAAAATAATCCCCTAACATCTGGCTTGCCCATGAAGATGACCCCCAGAATGTCAGTGGAGTCATGGAGATAGTGGGAGCTCTGGTGCCTCTTTGCATTTTCATCCCTCAGTCCCCAGCAGGCACGATACTGGGTAGATATACCATGGAGGTGAGTGGTGGACACGAAATAGCATCTGAAGGATACAGTGGTGGAGACATTTGTATTTCTGGAGGCGGAGGGTGGGGAGTCTGGTCAGCAGTGACAACACAGTCATGAGTGCGTTCAGAATTATCGGGTAATCAGCATCTGCTGGGACTCCTGCCAAGTGTACACATTGCAGATGTCTGTCATTTATTTTTCCCAGCTCGGTGATGCAAGTGCAATATTAGGCCCATTTTACAGATGAGGGGATTAAGGCTCAGTGAGTTAACTTGCTCCAGTTTAACCCACTGGGAAATGGCAAGGTTGGCACTGGAGCTCGGAACAGGGCTTTGGATACTATGCTGGAGTGAAGTCTCCTCTCCTTTACCTCTCTGTCTGCTCACGAAAGGGAGGCCCTGGATTCAGATGGGGCAGAGACATGACTATTGGTTGTACAGAACCAGCCAAGAGGCTGAAAACTAGCCTGTCCTCTGCTTCCCAAGTTGTGCCCCTGAGAGAAGAGGTACCTTCTGGGTTTCAGGTGGCTTAGAAACCAGCCCTATCTGGACTGGAGATCTGGCTTTGCTACTTGTTAGCAAGTTGTCCAGCCTCTTGGAACCTCAGATTTCTCATCCCACAAATGGGTAATAACATCAAGAGGGTGGTGAGGATTAAATGGGATGAGGTCATTTATCTGCAGCGACTGGCACAGCATAATAATCACCAGGGTGAGCAATGACTGGGCGCTTCCTCTGGGCCAGACCAACACCAACAGCCTGCCATGCAGAAACGCACGCAATTCTTCCAACAACGCTCCATGATGGGAACTATTATTATCCTCACTTTACAGAGGAGACACCTGGGCAAAAAAGAAGTTTGGTAGCTTGCCCAACATCACACAGCAGCTCTCAGGGGTAGAGCCGGGAGGCAAACCCAGCCAGTTTGGCTCCGGAATTCATTCTCTGCCACCCATCTCCTTGATCGGTGGATACAGGTGGAATGGGTGCTACCCTCTGGATAGAACCGACATGACAAACAGAGCTGGTGCTTCCCCGGGAAATGTGCTGGCCACCAGTGTGTTTTTATTTGTACTACTCCAGTGACACCACTCACAAGGATCCTCAAAGCTAAGCTCCAGAATGCTCCCTGCGAGTTGCACAGCACCTGATATTGTGATGCAGCCTGTGTGTGGCCTGGGAATCAGGGAGTCTGGATCCCATTGCTGGCATCACTGCTGTGTATCCGCACGGGTGACCCCCAGCAGGGTCCTGTGCTCTCTGGACTCAGTTTCTTTTTAAATGTATTTTTAGAGGGAGGGGAAGGGAGGGGAAAAGAGAGGGAAAGAAACATTGATGGGCAGGAGAAACATTGATCTGTTGCCTCTTACACGCCCCTAACTGGGGACCTGGCCCACAATGCAGGCATGTACCCCGATGAGGAATCGAACCAGCAACCTTTTGATTTTTAGGATGACACCCAACCCACTGAGCCACGCTAGTCAGGACTAGACTCAGTTTACTCACCCATGTTAAAAGGCGTTTGAATCCAGCGATGGGTGAAAGACTGTTTAGTCTCTGTCATTTGAGCTCAGAGGGGCCTCTGTCATATATAACTGACCACGGAATGGACTTCCAGATTCTAGACTTTGATTCTCAAAGAACATGTGCTTTGCTTTTACTCAGGGCCTGAAGCAGGAGCACCATGGAGCCCACAGAGCAGCGCTCACAATATTTGCCTCTGATGGGAGCAATTCTTATTCCCTGTAGATGGCCGCTTTGGGAATTTCAGAAAGTGTCTTTATCTGGGGGTTGGGGCCAGAACAACATGGACATGCTGACTTTTGCCACTTACTTTAATGTAGTTAGCAAGGAGAACAAGGAGACTGCAAAGACCAGAACTACTTTAGGGCACTGTTGGCTGAGGTTTTCAGCTCCCAGCTTGCTGACATGATGGAGGGGACCTGGGCTTATTGATGGAGGAGAAGCTCACACCCAACCTGTTTGGCAGGATCCTTTCCTTAGCTTCGCTCTTCGCGCTGGGCAAATTCAGCTGCGTCTATATTTGCCGACCATCACGCACTATGAAATGCTGGGGGGCAGGGGGGTTTGATAAAACCGAAAGGATATTTGCCAACCCCCCTTCTCCTTCAATTTTAAGCCCATGTGGATTTGAAGGGGAATTTAATCCATATGTTTCTGATTCATTTGCTCTTAACTCATCAAAACCTTATTTCAAAAAAAGCTATTTGATGTCCAAGGAAGCTTTTGGAGTTGGATTTTAAGTCTTTGAAAGTCTTCTCTTCCCAGCTTTGAAATGAGGTGTTGCCTTTTGCCAAGCATAAATGAACTCCCAAGCTGAAAAGAGTTCATGTTTGGTTCACTGTTAGAGAACTGTGAATTCTCAGTGGGCGGTGGAATGGGCCAAACCTGCCTCTTTTGAAGACCTGGCAGGACCCTGTCCCCAAATCCAGAGCCAGTGTCCCACAACCCTGGCATCCAGGAGTCTTGTCAGTGGCTCGGTGAGCAACAAAAATAATCGACCCACTTACTTTAGCACCTTGATTCTTCCCAGAGAAGGGCAGCTTGAAAAACATGATGAGGACTGGTTTCCCACATTTTAGAATATAACTTAGAGGTACTTCTGATTTCTTTATAAAGTCTGAATTATTTTAGGCTTTTAAGATGAGAAGTTTAAGACATATATTATAAAAGCACTACTCACTAAGCTTCAGCAATTATCAGCTCAGTGCCAATCTTGATTTTGAAATGAATCCTGGACTTCATCTCATTTCATTCTTTAATATTTTAGTATATCTCTCTAAAATATAAGGAAGGACACAAAATCCTCACAGTACCCTGATCACAAATTGACAATAAATTCCTGAATGTCATACAATATCCTGTCAGTGATTCATTAGCCTCTATTTTCTCATATTAAAAAAAACTGGGCCCTGGCTGCTAGCTCAGTGGACAGGTGCTGGCCTGTGAACCCAAAGGTCGCTGGTTCAATTCCCAGCCAGGGCACATAACCAGGTTGCAAGCCAGGTCCCCAGCCAGGTCCCCAGCCAGGTCTCCAGCTGGAGGCAGGTGAAAGGCAACCATACTTTGATGTTTCTTTCCCTTTCTTCCTCCCTCCCTGCCCTTCACTCTGAAAATAATGAATAAAAAATCTTTTTAAAAATTGGGTTCACCTAGAAAATGTGAATTTTTAGGATTTATGCATAAAAATACACTTTATACAGTTAATCTGATTAGACTAACTTATTTTACATTTTGGTAGCTTAACATTAACTTTTTTTTTTTTTTTTTACCTTGAAACATATATTTTGGCCCTGCACATAACTTCATTCTCTGGATGTAACACACATACACACACATATTTTTATTTATTGATTTGGTGCCACAATTACAAGACATCAAATGTGCCCTGTTCTATTCTGTACTATTGCCTAATAAGGATGAGGGGCAGGAAAAATCAGAGATGCCCATAAAGTGAATATGCTGCTAAAATAAACAGGTTTTTCCATACTTCATTTTCAGGTGGTGCTCAGAGACACATTCCATATTGAGTCACCCAGTGAAAGAGCTTTTCCCTTTTCTGTCTCCCATTCTTTCCCACCCCATCTGATTACATCCAGGGGAGTCTCAGTTGATAGAAACTTCTCTCGAACATGCTAACCTTTTTATTCCAGGAGGGCAGACCAGGGCTTCGGGCCATGGCCTGAGCAGGTGAGTGTCCAGGGAGAGCTGAACAACACTACTTTGCTTTCATTGCATCCACTTTTCATTACAGTCTGCTAATGGGGAGATTTTCCATTGGCAGCAATCCTACAAATTCTACTTTTAATAATTATTAAAGGAGAAAAGTGTGAGTTGATTTAAAGGGAAACATTCACCAAATAATGCAACAGTGGCCTGTACTGTAGGAAGCTGATGTGTGAGAGGAAGTGCAGGGGAGCAAGGAGAGTTGTGAGCACAGTGAGCATCTTTGTGTCTTTTTCTTCCTCTTCGTAATCTAACGAGTAAACACAGAGTCTCGCCTGGAGGGTGGGGAGGTGACCACCCCCTTCCCCTCCCAGGTGTTCAGTTGAGGAGCAAAGAGATGGGGAATGTGAGAGCGTTTGTCAACAATAATGATTACACATCAATTAATCATCTCCTCTGCACTCCTTTGGCCACCATTTCTTCTCTCTTACTTCTTCAAATAGACTCTTTTTGAGTTTTTTTAATTGTATTTTTTCTCATTACCATTTAGTTCCCTTATATTCCCCCAGCAATCACCGCACTGTTGTCCATGTCCATGGGTCCTTTTTCTTGTTTGCGCAATCTCTCCACCTCCTAACCTTCCTTAGCGGTCATACTGCTGTCCTTCTATGAGTCTGTCCCCATTTCCCTTGTTAGGACAATTTGTTCATTAGATTCTACATACAAATGAAATCATACAGCATTTGTCTTTCTCTGACAGGATTATTTCACTTAGTATAATGCTCTACAGGTCCATCCATTCATTCTGTCACAAAGGGTAAAATTTTCTTCTTTCATATGGTTAATTAGTATTTATTTCATTGTGTAAACCGTCCCATAGTTGTTTTATACACTCACCTATTGACGGACACTTGGGCTGCCTTCATATCTTGGTGATTGTAAATAATGCTGCAATGAACATAGGGTGCTTACATGTTTTGGAATTAGTGTTTTGGGTTTCTTTGGATATATTCTTAGAAGTGGGATCTCTGGGTCAAAAGGCAGCATCTCCTTTGCACTTCTCTAGCCATCACTTCTTCTCTCCTCCCTCTTCCTTCAAATAGTCTTTATGCTCTCTTCTTGATTCCCCTGCTCACTCAACACCTTTCTGGAACTACAAAAGGATGTAAGGCAGGCAGTTGGGTAGAGACTAAAGGGAAAACCATAAATCTTTGTTGTGGAACCAAAAACAGTTTCAGCAGGCTGCCCAGAGATTCCTCCAGTAGTTATCTCGGTAACAGACTCTACCCCCTGGGCCATACTGATTAGCCTAGCTCCAGACATGTGACTCCTATGGGGCCAATCGGAGTCCCAGGTAGGATTTTTCTCACTGGAGCTGTCAGGTAACTATTTTTCATCTGAGAAAGGATGGAGGGACCTGTGACTCTAGTTCCATCCAGCCAGTGCATGGGGTGGATGGAGCTGACATGGCTCTGACCTGAGACTCACTCACTGAGAAGGTTTCCCCTTTCTTGAGTTGCAGTTTGGTGGTTTCTTTTTTCTTGGAAGAAAAAAAGAGCAGTGGGGAGAGAGAATGAGAGATGGCATTTGACTCTCTGAGGCTCACGCTGCTCCTGATACTTGATTTAAAGAGCTGAGAAATTCTTAAGCCAATTTACTTAAACCAGATTGTGCTGTATTTTTGTCAACCAAAAGAGTTCTGATGAACTGCATCTGTTAAAATCACATTTAAAAACACGTTTTGGACAGTCTGGTTTCTAGAGAACAGAAGGTCAGCAAACAGATATTAGAAGGGTTTCACTGCTCTGCCATGGCTGACCTGAGTGCTCTGCAGAGAGAAGCCACATTCCTGGTCTGGCGGACTGTTCCTCCTAGCACCTTGCACTTGGATAGCCTTACTAAAGTGCTTTCACATTTTACCATATTTTTCTCAGAGCATCCCTTTGCTATGATCAAGGACGATTACTTGATTAATTAACTCAACTGAGCAACATTTGCTAAGTAGTTTCCATGAGTGGAGCCCTGAGGGGAGGGTGGCAAAAATGTAAGTTGGAGTTTCTGTATAGAAGTAGGTGATATTTGAGAATCATTAGCCGTTTGATAAAGAAACAGACACCAAAAGAGGTTAAGTGACTTAACCCTGAAGTCATAGGGCTTTCGGATGGAGAGAAGAGTAGGGCAATACCTTTTTTGAAGTGGATGATTTGGCACAGCTGATAGAAAAGGTCAAGATAACTCCAACATGCATGTACTGCTTTGGTGACCAGGAAGTCACCCCTGTGGCTATGAAAAGGTAGCCTGAAGTTTAGCTGTCATCACTGTAGGACTATATGTTTTCATTTTTTACTTCAATTTTTATTGAATTTATTGGGGTGACATTGGTTAATAAAATTATATAAGTTTCGGGTGTACAGGCTATACACTATTTCATCTGTATATTGTATTGATGTTCGCCACCCCAAGCTAAGCCTCCTTCCGTCACCATTTCTTTTTGCTTCCCAGCCCAGGTCCTTCCACTGCAGCCTGCTGCCTGCCCATCTGGCAGTATTTGAATAGAACTCACGCTGGGACACTTCTCTGAGTTTGCCCTCTGTCACTGTGCCAGCTTGGGCAGGTCCCTTTGTGTCACCCAACTACAAAACAAACATTCAATACAGAGGGCACTGGCTTGCAGCCTTGGCTGTTTTCTTTGGTACAACAACACGTATTTTAAAGCACACTGTATGTCACAGATCTTATCCTTAGTAGCAATCCAAACGACCCAGGGTCTACTGCCCTATACCTAGCCCATATCAGCCACTCTTACCATCTTCTTGACCCCTGCAGACTTCGGAGTTTTGCAGTACTCTTAGATTGCTTTCCAGTCTGACAGTTCTATGATTGTGTCTTCCTCTTTAAAAAATATACATAGGGACAACATATATAAACTTTTACATGTGTGTGCTCTTTTTGATCACTTCTCAGATAATGATATGGAATATTTTCATCACCCCAGAAAGTTCTTTAGTGCCCTTCCTCACCCTACATTGACTTCTATCACCATAAACTAGTTTCATTTCTCTGGACAGTCATACAAATGGAACCACACGACATGTGCTCTTCAGTGTCCAGCTTCTTTTCCTCAGCATTATGGTGTGAGACTCACCCATGTGACTGTGTGGGTCAGTGATTCATTACTTTTTCATCACAGTATAGTATTCCTCTGTATGACTAAACCACGACCTATTCATTCCATTGTTGACAGAAGCTTGGATTGTTTGTAGTTCTGGAATACGAAGAGTCAAATTGCTATGTGCCTTCTTGCACATGCTTTCTTGAACACAAACCCTGCTTCTGTTGGGTGTGTACTCAGGAAAGGAATTGCTGGTCACATAGTGTATGTATTTTAAATTTTGGTAAATCCTGCCAGACAGTATCCTGGTGAAGCAGAGGTGCCACTCCTCCATTTGCTCCTTTCAGAGAGGCTACATTTACACACATTTTCTCCTGCTTCTCTCTCAACACATGGTAAGCCCTTGGCACATAGTACCTGTTCAGCTAATACAGTTCATTTTTGGGGATTGAAGACCAAGCAAACCCCGCTTCCTAGCACACCATCCTCACAGTCCCTCCAGCATCCTCCTCACCAGCATAGGTGGCATCTGGGACTTGATCACAGCATCACTAATCTCCCCTAATCTTTGCACAGCCTTGCAAGGCTGGCCTCGTCATGCAAACTTCACAGATGATGAAGCCGAGGCTCAGAAGAGTGAGTCACTTTGTCCCCATGGTTCCTGCACTGGTAGAGCTTGGCTTCGAATCTGCCTGAGGCCCGTATGCTTGGTGTTATCCTGTCCACTTCCGAGAGGCCTCTCTGCCTTTGGCTTTCCCCAGGAACCCATTTCTCAGACGTCCCTCAGCAGCCTGTCTGTTCAGGGGCATTGTTTTTCCGGACAAGCGCATTCCTAAATGGTTTGGCTTCCCCGGGAATGTCTCCAGGGCTGTCATCTGTTTATAAATGGCCGTAGGGCCTTTCCCTTCACTGGCCTCTATTGACAAATAAATGGGTGACTCACAAGAGTAAAAATATACTTCTGGATTTGAGCTGCATAGAGTTATTAAAAGTTTGTTGTGTCTACTCTGATGGTATAGCCAGTGCCCTAGGACAAAGCAGCTGACTTGACTGTAGGACAAATATAGATAAATGCTTGGTCTCCTGACTCAGTCCCTGCCATATGTTGTAGGTCACAGTGACAAGCTCACAAGGTTTCAGGGCTGGTTTCCCTGTGGTGTTCTGACAGAGCAGTACAGAGTTGGCTCTGGGGTCAGGAGATCCAGGTTGGTGCTGCAGGTCTGTCATTTCCTAGCTGGGTGGCCCTGGGCAAGTCACCCAAGCTCCTTGGGCCTTTCCGTCTCATTTGAAAACTGGGAATCATAAACCTGGTCCCCTAGGGTAGTTAGGAGGAGGGAGTTACACCATTCCAAACAACCTGCCAGAGTGGCTGGCCATCTTGAGACAGGAAGAGTCAGTTTGATACAAGCTTGGAGAAGAAGGCTGGGCCTGGTCACCGTAGGCTGGTAAGGAGTGGGGACGTTACGGTTGGAGGGAGCCAAGTAGATGGCACATGTCCCGCCGCCAGGCTCTGTTTGGAGGGACGGACTTTTGCAAGTGTGGCGAGACAGTATTTAACATTTCAGAGACAGAAATGACCATCTGAAAGGGCTAAAATGATATGTTTTGGCCCTGTCTCTAACCTTTGGAATGACGCCCAGCTTCCGACAGTCCCTGACGCTGTTTGCGGGGAGGAAACCTTATGTTGAAGAAAAGCACATTGCTTTCTTTCACCGTTCTAGTCACTCGCTCCTTCCGGAGACCACAAACACTGTATCACGGCCTCCAAGCGGGGCATCCCCGGACACCCAGGTGCTCGGAGCTGGGATGTTCTTTCCAAGAACCCATCAAGAGGAAAAAGTTTTGGATCCAACAATTATTTCTGTCTCTAAAATGCTCATGGTTCCTTGTAAAAAAAAAAATGCATTCCCACAGTGATTCAAGAAATCTCCTCCATTAAGATCTTTTATCGGGAAGGGTCTTAGCCCCCCAGTGAGCAGTTCATAGCAAACAGGCATGTTCTGTGATGTACAGGATGAGCCCTGGCCTGATGGCTTGGCCCTTGAGGAACATGTCACTACAGACTGCATTTAAAATTCTACTTAAAATCTTGGAATCGGAGCCAGATGCAATACCTGGTGTATTTGGGGAATTTAAAAAAAAAAAAAAAAATCACCCTACTATTTAAAAAGCAGTTGGTTGAATCCATTGAAACATGAATGTAAAGCGGTTATTTATAAGAATAACAACGTGTTTGCTTTTTTGCCTTACCATTCTCTTCCAGATTAGTGTTGTACTTGACACGGATATACAGTGTTGATTTGAACTACTAGATGTCTCAAATGTGGAGAAATGGCCTTGTTGGGCCACTGGGTACACTTGAGTCACTACTTGACTCTGGGCCTTAGTTTCTCCATTGGTAACGGAAGGATTTGGACAATCCTTCCTTCTAGTGCTACTATTCATTAAGAGGAATATCAGAAAGGGCGGAGATTTATAGTACGATTGCTTAGAACAATGCTGTCTAATACGACATTCTGTGACAATGGAAATGTTCCATAAGATGGTAAGTGCGTGCTTTCCTAGACATTGGTCACTGGCCACAGGTGGCACTGAGTACTAGAAAGGTGGCGAAAACAATGGAGGACATGAAATTTAAATTTGATTTAGGTCTAATTAATTTAAATTCCAGAAGGCACATGTGGCTGATGGCAAAGTGGCAGTGCCGGCTTAGGGGAAAATGCTGTACACTGGTGAACACGGAAGGTTGATTCTTCCTCTGGCCTCAGTTTTCTTGTCAGAAAGGGAGAAGTTTGCATTGATTAGAGTTTCTTAAAAATGTCTACCAGAGTCGGGGTCCAGTCAGGAAAACAAACCACACTAGGTATTTCAAAGGAAATGGGCTGAATGTAGGGCATTAGGTTGTTTACAAAATCTTCAGCAAACCTGTGGGAGCGAAGTCAGGAGAGGCTGCATCCAGCTCTCAGGACTGTCACTGTTAAGTGTCATTCAAAGACTCGGATCAGTGGGTGCTTCTGCCCACAGGTCCGAGAACTGCGGGAAACCGCTGCTGACAGGGCTGCCTCGCTGGGTGGCTAGCAAGGAGACACAGCAGTGGCTACAAAAACTTACATTTGCCAAAGCCAACACATCCTCTAGGGCTGCCAGAGAAACAAGAGTGGTTTCCACCCACCAGACCTCGCATGAAAGTTTCTCTTCCATGCCATGCCTGTAGAACTCTGAAGGTCTGGGAGAAATGAAGTTGCCTGTCTTCTAGCCCCATGATACAAGAGGCGGAAATGAATGTTGACAGCCCCCAACCAATATCCAGCAAATGCTTCTAACACTATAGGAGGGTGAGCAAGTGTCCACCTCCGCACATTCGGAGATCTGAGGGTACCCTGTGGTGTGGTCCTACCTCAAGGACAGGACTGACACGTGTTGTTTTACCTATTTAGTTTACTCCTGACAATAGTACTATGGTTTTCCATGGGCACCACCCCTCCTCCACACTCAATCCATTCAGTCTGGGTGAGAGTACTTTACTTCTACGTCCAGAGTGGCCTGGGGATTCAGGCTGACCAAGCACATTTTCCCCCTGCCAGAGTGCTGGGGTCAGGGACAGCTAGGGGACCCATATAAGTTCAAGAGACCCAGTAGTCATGTTGGGAAAGGAATTTCTCTGTTAGGTTGGGGAGCTCAGGGAGGTAGAATTCAAGGCTGGTGCTCAGGCAGCCATCCTGCCTCCATCAGGGCATCTCCTGTCAGTGATTAGAGCCAACAGAGAGAAAAGCAGATTAAAAGATAGTGTGATGGTCTGAAGGTTGTAGCCCCCAAATTCACATGTTGAAATCCTACCCCCCAGTGTGATGACATTAGGGGGTGGGGGCCTTTGGGGTTATTAGAACATGCAGACAAAGCCCCCATGAATGCGATTAAGGTCCTTCTGAAAGACCCCAGAGAAATCCCTGGCCTTTCCAACTCTGTGAGGACACAACATTAAGGTGGTCATGTGCCGCCAGCAAGTGTCCTACCAGAACTGGCTTAATTATTTTTCATAAAAATAATTAGAAAGCAAAGTACTACATAGATCATCAAGTCTGATAATATTTGGTGCACTTCTTTACTTAAATTAAGTAAAGACTCAAAGCACTTAGAGAGGGCATCTGGAATGTTCTTTTTGCTCTCTCCAGAGTGAAGAGAATGCAAATATTTACCATGCCTTATTGTTAACAGAGACAGAAACTGCATCCAGGGGAATAATAATAAAGTACACTTCTCCAGAGGTTTACAAAGTACCAGCAGCTGAGTTTCAAAAAAAATTTGGAGTTTTAGTTTACTTTATTTAAAGAACTCTTCCTTCCCCAGCAAAATTCACATTTATTTGTAAAAAAAAAAAAAAAAAAAAAGTAAGCATCACAGATGTATAGCAGATTTCACTTTTTAAAAATTTTACTCAACTCCCCGGCATTTTAATCTGTAAGTTTACAGTAATGATTTTTGCCCATTTATATTTTATTTAAAAATGTCCTTAACCAAACCAGTGACATACAGTTATTGTCTTTTAATTCAAATAACTTTAAAAGTATAGTGTAGGGGATGTCAGTTCCTACTCTCAAGAGAACCACATTCAGAGTCTATACAGCGTAAGCACAAGTCCACCTAGCATTTATTACTGTTATTTCTTTTTAGTAAAAAAGGGGATGAACCTTACTTCCTGTTTTATTACTTCTCTTTCACTTCACACTAGACTTGGCGCATTCTTTCCATGCTTATCCACGTGGCCCTTTTACTCTCAAATGACAGAGTAGTTGCCTTGTTGGGTGGTAGTTTATTTAACCAATTCCCTATTTGTGGAAGTTTGGGTTATTTCTTTCTTTTCTTTCTTTCTATTTTTTTTAAAAGATTTTATTCATTATTTTTAGAGAGAAGGGCAGGGAAGGAGGAAGAAAGGGAGAAGAAACATCCATGTTTGGTTGCCTTTCACCTGCCTCCAGCTGGGAACCTGGCTGGAGACCTGGCTTGCAACCTGGTTATGTGCCCTGACTGGGAATCGAATCAGCGACCTTTGTGTTCTCATGCTGGCGCCTAGCCACTCTGCCATCAGTTCACAGGCTGGCACCTATCCACTGAGCCACCAGCTGGGGCTGGGCTGTTTCTAACAATTCACTGTGATAAATGGTGCTACAGTGACAATCCTTGTGCAGTTATTTTGGCACATTTATAAACATGATTCCCAGGATAAATTTCTTGAAGAAGAATTTTAAGTCAAAAGATAAGTATTGAATAAACATTTTTCTGGCTGTCACCAAGATGCCCTTCACAGAAGTTCTTTCAACCAACTGGCGCCCCCAAATGGATTTCTTTATTCCCTACCCTGCCTACCATATTACGCTTTTACGGGTGCTGAGACTCACAGCTTTCTAAATGTTTTTAAAACAGAATTTCTGGCTATGTCTGGTTAACTTTCGGTGCTATTGTTCTTATTTAAAAAAATACAGCAACAGCCCTTTTAGTACGTGCTCTTTATTCCGAGCTTGCTCTGACACATGCTGCGTAAAGCGTTTGGGGATTGCTTAGTTCATCCCAATCTTGTAACCAGAGAGCGAGGCTGAAGTGCCTCTTGGGTGTGCCAGGCCTTTTCATGCTGCAAACATAACTGGAGGGCTCCTCGACCTCTCTTGTTTGCACAGCTCTCAAAAACTCCAGAGTCCCTTTTCATATCTAACTCTTGGGATAAACACAGTCTCGTTTTAAAAGAATGCAAGAATAAGGCCCTAGGAAAGCATCTTCTTTACCTGGAGGGTGAGAAGAGAGTGTGGTGGGATTTAAGGGTTTATTTCATTTTCCTCCTTGGTGTTCTAAAATTGCTAAATTGTCTACATTCTATAATCAGAAAATGCTGAAGTTATGAGAAACTCAGAAGGAAAGAAGTGTTTCTAAGGGTGAATGTGACGGTGTGGTGAAGGGTAAAAAGTCCTGTCTTACTCTTGTTTCTCCACTCACTTTATTTAAAACATGTTTTTTTTCATTCTTACCAGAGGACTTTTTTTTGTTTGTTTTTGTTTTTGTTTTTGTTTTTGAGAGAGAGAGAGAGAGAGAGAGAAATATCAGACACAAGCAAGACATCAATTGGTTGCCTCTCATATGCACCCTACCAGCAATGTAAGTATATGTCCTGACCAGGAATCAAACCGGCAGCCTTTCAATGCTCAGGGACGGCATTCCAACCAACTGAGCCACATCAGCCAGGACATCTACTCTCTTTAAATACTCTGCACTTTTCTCAGCAGCTCCCTAAGGTGCCAGCATGTACCCCCGCCCACCAGAGAAGGGTCAGATAGGTCACAGCGGCACAGATGGCTGAGATTGCTTTCAGGATTAGAACCTTCATTTCTCTCTGCTGCCTTTCCTCTTCCTCATTTTTTTCCTTCCCTTTCTCCCTCTCTCCCTCCATCCCTTCTTCCTGCTTCCCTCCCCCTCTCCTTCCATGCCTCCCTTTTCACCCTCTCTCCACAGACCCTTGCGGATCCTGAATGCCTGAATGTATGGAGGAACCAGACTGGTCCGGCCCCACCCATGGAGCCTTGAGTGTGGGAAGAGTCATAGAGCAGAGCAATTATGTGTCCATTCGGTGTTATGATGGGGAAGTGTGGGCCCCACTGGGGTGTGGAACAGGCCAGGTCTTGCTCTGTAAAGGGCCTGGCACACATAGGGCTTCTGGTAGAATTTATAATCATTTCAGAACTTTTTGGGGGGCAAATACGTACATTAAATTAATTTCTGGTGCAAGTAAGTTCCAGCACCTGGGCTGTCAGCTTTTCCCTCATGACCACAGGTCCACCAGGGTTCTGGTGTCAGCATGTGTCTTTCTGCCTTGTTGCTGTGGGCTCCCTTCCCGACCTGATTCTCTCTCTCTCCTAGGCTCGGGGCTCTGTTTAACTTTTCTTAGTCCTTCCAGGATCGGGACTCCTGTCCCTGAGCCTGGCACCACGGAGGACCTTTCAAGGTATACCCAGGCCTCACTGCCTCTGGCGTCTGCCTGCTCGGTTCCTGGGTGACACCCTGCCCACCTGCTGGAGCTCCTGGCCCCCGACTGTCACCTGCTACTCAGCTCCATGCTGTCAGACTCCACAGCGGCACCTGCATCACCAAACACTCAGCCCCGGGAGGTCCTCCTGCCCTCCCCAGCTCCACCCCTTCCTAGAAGCTCTATTTGATTCATTTTATCAACAGCTCCCAGCCCCAGCAAGCCAAGTCCTTCCCTCCTCTCACCATATCTCTGTTGGGATCAACATTTATGTTCTTCCTTTCAGACCCCTGCCAACCAGGTGAGTGGAGAAACTGAGTCGCCAAATGTCTGGATTATCCCAAACCACACCATGTTCCCCATAAATCTTTTACCCATGCCCATGTAGAGCCTAGACACCTTAAAACTCACTTTAAGCAGCCAGTTTCCATCAAATCTAGGATAAACATGTAGCCGAAATGGAAAACCACCTTAAATCCGCAAGGATTTGGGGTTGATCTAAAACTCAGGACTTGGGCATTGAGTCCACAACTGAGTCCAAAAATTTTTGAGTCCAAAAATTCCCTTCCTCCTTGAAGGAGTCACAGTGTCACTGTGGCTCATTGTGGGGAGGGCCATCCTTGGTTTCCTCCTGTCACCAGCAGACGCTGAAATGATGGAATGCTATGGCTTAGATCATGTGGGAATTGGAGTCACAGACAGAAAGCAGACCATTAGGGTCCAGGCTGCAGGGTGGAAGGATCTGGAGTTGTTAGTGGTGCGGCATGACGGGCTGTAGGCCCAGGCTATTTAGAGTTGTCAGCCATCAGAAGAAAATCAGTGGCACTGCTGGCCTGCTTTGCATCCTGGGTATAACTAAATGAGCACCTGGGAATGGAAACCTGGGAAGAGGCAATGGGACACACACAGAAACATGGGTTGAAGAGGAAGTGCCGATGCACACCCAGGGCCTCTCCGTAACACAGCGACTCTAACTTGGGAAGTGAGTGCACGGTCAGTGGCTAGTGGCTGGTTAACAAGAAGCTGCCTTCATGCATAAATGAATATGATAGATTAGCTGGTTAATGCCTGCTTTCTGCACCAGACAAAAGTCCTGAGGGGAATGGAACAGGGAGGTTCTCAAACACGAGTCTGAGTCTCGTGTCCACCGCTGCTGCCGCACAAGCAGCACCCATCATCCTCACTCCCGTCCTGCCTTGCGAAGCCTCCTGGCTCATGCCTGTTAATGCTGTGTTTATTCTCAGACTAGGACTCCCTAGAGCAGTGCTGTGCAAGAGAACTTTGTGCAACCATGGAATGTTCCAGAACTGTGCTGTTCCAGGTGGTTACCACATGCGGCTATTAGAGCACTTGGAAGTGTGGGTGGTGTGACTGAGGAGCTGAATTTTTTACTTCATCTACTTTTTTTTTTTAGATTTTTTTATTTCATTATTTGTAGAAAGAGGGGAAGGGAAAGAGGCAGAGAGGGAGAGAAACATCAATGTATGGTTGTGTTTCACCTGCCTCCAGGCACAGACCTGACTGAAGACCTGGCTTGCAACCTGGTTTTGTGCCCTGGCTGGGGAATCGAACCTGCGACCTTTGGGTTTGCAGGCCGGCGCCTTAACCACCAGCCAGAGCTGGTGTTACCAGCTCTGTGCTACCAGCCAGAGCTTATTTCATCTACTTTTAATGACACATTTAAGTAGCTGCCTGTGGCTGATTGGCCCTGTATTGGACAGTGGGACCTGCCTTACTTTGTTTCCCCACACCAAAGTGAGTGCCCAGCAGGCAACAGGCCTGCACTAAATGATGATCTTATTTATTCCTCTCTTTTCTGTGGGGTCCTAGAGACCAAGAGGTAAGTAGAAACCTCTCTTCAGCAAATGTGCATTAAATTCATGAGGATTTGGATTGGCCAGCCTCTGGACAGTGCCATTTGCACGCCTAAAAATGAAGCAATAATTTTTCGAAATAATCAACTACCAGTTATTGCCCAAATTTTAAAATTCCTATCTATCTATATTATCTATATCTTTATGTATATTTATACCTATTTATATAATCCATTGTCTATATCCACCTATCCCCCATCTATATCTATATCTTTATCTTTATTTATATCATCCATTTTCTATATCACCCATTTTGTATATCCACCTACCCCACAGCCGTTATCTATCTACACATCCGCCTGTATCTGTCTGTCTATCTTCTATCTCCATTCCTCCTCTCATATCTATCCATCCATGTAATTTACTTATCTATCCATTTATTTACCTGTGTCCATCCCTCCACCCACCCACCCATCCATCCATCCCTCCACCCACCCATCTATCCATTCCTCCACCCATCCACCCATTCACCCATCCATCCAAGTCAGGATACAAGCAAGGTCCACACGGTGCATCTGACACCAGGACCTTCACTCTTCATCACTTAGCTGTCTCTCCCATCCCCTGGCCAGTGACACAAAGCCCTCCTGCCAGTCCAGGGCTCCTTCCTATCACCCACACTTGTTCACCTGGGGAGGAACGGCCCACCCAGCCCCGAGGACCCCCGGCCAGCTCCTCGGGCTGATGCCTGTCATTATCGGCCCTCCTATCTCTCCATCGGTTGCTGAGGACGCGCTCGCTGAGCATGGGGCCCAGGGCTGGCAGCCGCACAATCTGATATGACACCGTCTCGGGGAGATTTCAGCACTTCATCATCCCTGCAGTCCTGGCGCCAATCACTCAGCCCAGCCTGTTGCCAAACGGAGTTGTCAGGCCCCACAGTAGAGTTTCGCATGCTTGGACATGGCCAGGCCACGTCTAGACAATCCTGAGCTCCCAGGAAAACACCCCAGGTCTGTTCAGATGGGATAGAACCCGCTTCCCTGGAGGCTGGGAGCTCGTCTCTGCACTGACAACACTGAATGCAGTTTTCAGGATTCATGGCAACCCTTTCCCACTGTGGCTGGAGGATGGAGGGTGGTGCTGTTGCAGCCAGAAAACAGATTTCCACTGAGGGCATCTGAGTGTTTTCTGAAGACTTTAAACTACTTTTCTTTTTGGTTTTTTAAAATATTCTAACCTTGCCTCAAAATTCTACTCATTCCTTAGCATATATTTCCTTAAAGCCACCACAATTCAAGATAATGGTATTTATTGGGTGTATACATAATGCCTCTTTTTATCCTCACAATATCCTTAGAGTGTTCCTTATCATTCCTGTTTTACACAGGTGAAGAAGGGAGCCCAGAAAGGTTAAGCCACTTGACCAAAGTTGCACAGCAGGGCTGGGGTTTGAGCCTAAGTCTTTTGATTCTAAAGCTTTGAAGGAACTGATTGTCCAACAGACCCATTTCCTTTCCAGATGGCAAGGCCCTGGAGCACCAAGGAGTAAGGGGAGTGCAGAACTAGGGGGCAGATCCTGGTAGGACACCCCCACCCCCATGCTATGGGACATGGACCCTCTCTACACAAGGCCGGGCTGGGAGTGGGCCTCTGTGTTCCTGAGTTCCCTCTCTCTCTAATTGGAACTTTAAGTGGTATAAGGACTGCATCTTCCCACGTATCTTAGCCCAGGGAAATAAATGCTGGCACTTGCCCACTAGACCACTTGGCCAAGTCGGAATCCCAGGGAAGGCCCCCAAGATACGCACACACACATACACCATCCCCACTTTTACAGATAGGAAAACTGAGGGTCAGAGAGTGGAGGAAACTCATCCGAGGCTCCACAACTGTGGGATTCAGGCGCTGGAGCTGGGGTTTAAAGCCAGGTGTTTATGCTTATACAATGGAAGGAGCAGCTCTCAGCCTTGACTCCAGCCCATCAGATCAACTGCAGCACATCAGGGAAATATGGGGCACCTATGGGACCCCAGACACTCATATGCAATCTGGGATGAGTTCAAGCATGGGTTCCCAAAGGCAGGCAGTACCATCTTAAGAAATTCAGTCATTAGCCTAAGGTCATGGAAGGGGAAGGGTGAAGATCCTCGTCTCTGAAGCGGGTCGATGGCATAGTAGTTAGACACATAGACTTTAAAGTGTAACGGCTCTGCCACTTTGGGAAACTGTGACAATCTCTCGTAAGTTATGAGAGATTCTATGCAATGATTCTAGAAAAAGCAAGAGTAATCCATAGTGACTGCCTGGGGCCAAGGACAAGGAGGGGTGTGAGTGAATGGCAAAGGGGCACCTAAGGTTTCCTGGAATGATGGGGATGTTCTGTCTCTCTACCGGGATGGTGGTGGCTCAACTGTCCACGTATCAAAATATATCAAGCTGTACATGTAAAACACTCGCCTTTTATTACATGTAAGTAACATCTTAGAAAGTCTGATTTCAAGAAATGGGCTTTGGTGGCAGACAGATGAGGACATGAGTTGAAGAGCCTAATGAAGAGCTTGAGCAGTTGGCTGACCCTCTCAGGCTTGGTTGGCCCCCCTGGAGAATGGGGATGCTAAGGGTGTGGTGGGGGTGAAATGGGATGATTCAGCCCTGATCCATGTAGCGCATTTGGTTGGGCGTCATGCCGCATAGCGTAGGGTCGCTGGTTCGACTCCTGGTCAGCGCACCCCTAGGCTGCTGGTTTCATCCCCCGCTGGGGCAGGCATGAGAGGCAGCCAGTTGATGCTTCTCTCACAGTGATGTTTCTCTCTCTCCTTTTCTTCCCCCTTTCTCCCCTCTTTAAAAATAAGTAAATAAAATCTTTTTTTAAAAAAATGAGATGATTCATAGGAAATGCTGAGTGTGGTGTCTGGGCACAGGGCATAAGCCTTCTGTGACTGCAGCTTTTCCATGATGGGGAATGCTGTCCCGACCTCCCAAGGGGTCTGCAAAGAGTCAGTTATGGGGCAGGAAAATCCCAGTTCCCAGGCTGCCCGGGAAGCCTGAGACAGAGGCCGGGTCTGCGTGGAGATCCCAGGCCTGGGGCCGAGGCCTCTTTTGATCTTGTCGTCTCCTCCGGAGTCTCCCATCAAAAAACCTCATCACTCTCCATCCTGGCAGCTCCCCTGCTGCGTGTCTGTCCATTCTGCGCTGGATTCCTGACTTTTGGCCTCTTTTAAAGGCTGGGCCCCCTTTCCCCACATGTGCAGCTCACTTCTGTGGAGTGGAGGCTCTGCTGCTGGGGTCGGGGGACCGAGCTGAGCTGCCCTCCACGGTCCCAGGCACAGGCACCTTCCGAAAGCCCCAGGGTCCTCCTGCCAGGTGATTTCAATTTTCTGTGACCTTGTCTAAAGCATCAGTTCAAGTGAGTAATATGTACCCCTGGTTGCATTTTAATTACTGACTCTGGTCCAAGAGAAATACCGAGCATCTTGCAAAGGCCTAGTTCAAGCCACTCTCTCCACTCACCCCACGCCCTCCCAGCTGCCAACGCCTCCACTCCCTCCTGCCGGTGCAGACGCCGTGAGGTGCCCTGAGCCGCAGTGCTGTGCATGTCTGCAAAGCTTCCCAGGGTAGGTTAACCTACAGCACGGACCGCGGGCCACTGGCGGGTGTGTAGGAGGGCAGACGCTATGCATGCCTGTTCATTTGACACTCACAACTAGTCAGGGAGGGGGTCCCCCAGGAGCCGACCCTGTGATAAGGATTTATCTGGCAGACATTCTGGTTGTCTGTTGCTTTGTAAAAAGTGACTCTAAAACAGCCATAATCTTTTCTTCTGCATATGAATCTGCGATTCAGGCAGGGCTCATAGGGACTGACAGCCCCTGCTCCACTTTGTCCCAGGCCTTATGTGGATGCATGAAAGAGGTAGAACAAGTGTCTCTCTTGCTTCATGTAGGCTCTCTACTGGGTCACGCTGGATTTTGTAAGTGGCGGTTCAAGGCTCCCTGTCAGGTGTTCTGAGAGCCCACAGCAGAAGCCATGAGGCCTTTGTGGCTTAATCTCAGAAGTCACCTGCATCACCTCCTGGTAGTCTACTGATCACTTAGGATCAGCCCCAATTGAATGAGGACCAGATAAGGCATGAGCCACTACTGGCCATTTTGGAGGCATGTCCTATGTACCAGGCACTGGGCTAGAAAAACAGACATTGTAGCAAGTGGCAGAAAGTGCTACCAAGGCAAATGAAGCCATTTCAGGAATACAGAGTGATGGGGGAGAGATGACAGTGATGTCACAAAGGAGGATAGGGAAAGCCTCTCAGAGGAGGTCATTTGATCCTGCAGAGGTTGTGGTCAAAAAAATTATAGCATAGGTCGAGTATACATGAGAGCTACCCTTATGAAACATGTGCTATAATCAGACTAATGGCTTAAACGTTATGGCTTAACATTAGTCACATACAAATGCATGGTTAGTCATGACCTTGGACCTATGCACCTGATATATGTAACAATATTTAAGAAAAGAGTTTGTGTGCAACTCTCAGATCAGCTGCCACATCTTGAAAGAGGCCTGAGGGCTATGTGGAAGGAGAGTGTCTGAGGAAGAACCTCCTGGCAGAGGAAATGGAACAGCCAGTGCAAATGTCCTGAGGCAGGTGTCTTTGTTTGCAGACAGCAACAGTGAATGTAGTTGCAGCACTGTGGGATGAATGGGGATGTGGAGGAGACAAGGTTGGAGAGGTGGGTGAGGGGAGCAAGGGGTTGCAGACCTTGCAAAGGTTTCATTAATTCAGAATGAGGTGGGCAGCCACTGGAGGCTTTTGAGCAGAGGAGCAACATCTGCCTCAGGTTGAAAAGAATCCCTCTAGCGCATGTGTGGAGATCAGGGCATACGGGGCTCCTGTGGGGGCATCGAGAAAAGTAACTACATTCTCCGTTTTCCAAGGTGAGGAAGCTAATGCAAGGGCTTAAAGAGAGCCATGTCCCCACCACTGTTTTCTCTGCCTGTAGCTCCCAGCCCTTTGCTTGGCTGGTCAGGATCCTGCTCAAGCATCAGCTCCTGAATGAATGAATCTCTGTGTGGCTTGTACTGTTTGACTCATTAGCTCATGGACTCCGGAGTCCTGGATGACATCTGCCTCGCTCACCTTTTTCTATTGTGTGATGAGCTCAGCATTGGCACATCAGCGCTCAGGATGGACTTGGCACTGAGCAGGGAACAGGGTTGGGGGCTCGGTAGTCCAGAACCCAGTGGTTTGAGTCGGCTGCAGCGCCTCCAACCTGGTAAGTAAAGGTGCCGGCGTGAAATAACCCAGGAGCTGGTGAGGAGCCAGCATTGAGAATTAACCCAGATCACAGTGTGGGGTGGGGTGGGGTGGATTCAAGGGTGACCCCTCCAGTGGGGGGCGCCACAGAGGTGGGATTGGGAGCCCGCATTCCTTTCCTCTTTTGCAGTAGGGACCATCCCAGAGCCAGCACCAGGCTCCAGGCACGAATCTCCCGCAGGAAGTACAATCATTCCAGATGGGGCTGGGGTACAAGTCACCCCACTGAACGGAGAAAGGGGTGAAGGCACCGAGCAACAGGCTTTTACTATCCAAGTCCCCTGCCTGTATCTCGCGAGGTTCTCCCGGTAACCAGCCGCCAGCCTCGTTTGGCGGGGCCGGGTTGCGCTAAGCACAGACGCAGGACGCTGCAGGAAAGCAGCTCTTGAATCTTCCAGGAGCTCCGACTGAGATTTGCTCTCACAGATTTGGCAATGTCTCTCCGTTAATGATTAGGGACTACCATGATGATAACACTACCAGAAGGAGAGTCGTAAAGTCTTTATGTCATAATGAGAAACATGTATCACATAGGACTTACGATTCTGATTTTTGTCAGGAGCTTGATTTACATGCGAGAGATCCTTGCCTTGTATCTGGTGCTATACGCGGGAGGGGGGCACTGGACAGGGGCACGGAGGGTCCCAGCCCTGTTTGACCTCTCACCCCTCCACCAAATAGTACAAAGTGGATCATGTTTTCCTTAATAGGTACTAAGAGCAGTAGGCTTGACTTCTCTCTCAATACCTGCAGCAGCCTTCCACCACTTTCCGTGAAAAATACACATCCTGGAATTTAAAAGGAGAAGTGGTTAGAGGCTGGACAGGAGGGCGGGTGGCTCTGGGCATCATGGGAATTTCTACGCATTTGCAGCTCAAGGAGAATTGCTGACAATCTTCCACCTCCTCTTTTACCCAGGCTCCTTATGATTCGCGCGGCCCCACTCAGGAGGTTACAGAAATCTGGGGGGATCCTGAGAGAGGAATAAGTCCACCTTATGCAAAGGGGTGCCTCAGAAGGATGTTGAGTTATGGGGTGAGACTGAGCAGTGGGGGTTTCTCTGCTCCCTAAACAGTTACCGGTTGACCTAAGGGCATGTTTTAAGGAAGTCTGGCCTTAGGAGGAAGTGGTTTTCATCCCTAAGTTGAAAATGCTGGCATTTAACCCAAACAACTTGGAGTAGATTTTTTTTTTTCTTCTTCTCTCTCTCTCTCTCTTTTGAAAGAGAGAAGTTATTGATTGGGTAAACACAGATGTACTTAATGTTTTAAGTCAGTTTGCAGTGTATGTGGCGTGAATTAAATATCTTTGGGCGAAAACGAGAGCAGAGGTTGTTCATTATAGCTGTAAATGAGAGGCTGCTGCTGAGAGAGTTTTACCACTCAAATGATGGGGTTCAGTGGCATGTGACATTTGCTGGATGTTTTCCCATGATCCTTTAACATCAACAAGGGTGCAGAGGAGTGACTGCTAAGTTCTATGGTGAAAACCCAGAGGCTGTTTCCATCATCAGCCCCAAACTACCATTAGATTTCTAGTCACACATTATTAACTAGGCTTCTTCCTAGTATTTCCCATTTCAGTCCTTTTGGTGCAAGAGTATAAAGACCTATATCACATGATGGATGTGTTGGATCGCGCTTTCCAAATGGCGGCACCAGCTGATTGCAGCCCCCTGCTCCTCTTACACTGGTACCTTTCCTACTGCTTGATCTGTAGTCTGCCCTGCTGTGCAACAGTGGAGGCTAGGTCACGAAAGGTGATGCACTGTCCACCTGGACCTCTGGGGATGTCCTTCAGAACTCAGACGCTATATTGTGAGGAAGCCAAATGGCTGTGTGGAAAGGCCATGTGTAAGTGTCCTGATTACAGCTCAACTGAGGTCTCTACCTACACCAACCAATAGCCAATTACTAGTGGGCCTTTAGGTGTTTCTAGTCTCCACCAAAAGGAGTCCTTGATGATGCTAAGTGAAGCAGAGATGAAACATCCTTGCTGAAACCCACACAAGGTGCGGATTTGCAAGGAAATAAATGTCATTGTTTTCAGTCACTACATTCTGGAGTGATTTCTTATGTAACAATAGATGACTGGGACACTGAGATGCAAACTCTATTCATGGAAGGCTTAAGTCCTTGGCCAGCTTGATCTTATTTTCTTTGATCTCAATTGTAAGCTATTTTACAAGGATAATTATTTTGCTTTTACCACGTATTTTTAAATATTGAAGAAAAAATTTAAAATCAAGGGCGAAATTGACAAAACATAAAATTAATCATCTTAAAGTGTACAATTGAGTGGAATTTGGTCATTTCACAATGTTGTGCAACCACTACCTTTATCGAGTTCCAAAATATTTTCATTACTCCAAAAGAAACCTCTGTAGTCATTGAGCAGTCAATTCCCATTTCCCCCTCCCCCCGCTCCCAGCAGCCATTGGCACTCTTCTGTATTGGTTCACCTGTTTTGAATATTTCATACAAATGGAATCATACTTACCTGGTCTTTCGTGTCTGGCTTCTTTCACTTGACATGCTGTTTTCAGGGTTCATCCCTGTTGTAGTGAGTGTCAGTGCTTCAATCATGGCAGAGTAATATTCCATTGTTAAACAAGCAATATTTACTTTATCATCAGTTTCTGGACATTTGAGTTGCTTCCATCTTTTGGCTATTATAGATAGTGCTGCTATGAATATCCATGTACAAGTATTTGTGAGTGCTGTCTTTAATTCTTTTGGATGTATATCTAGGAGTGAAATTGCTGGGAAAATAAGTATTTTAAAAAAAACATCAATAGTGTATTTTCCAATGCCATTAAATGCATGCAATAGTGAGAGGCTGAGAATCTCTTTTACTAAGCCATCTGAAGCATCAAGAAGTGCTAGAATGCCAGGTAAAACAATATTTAAAACCCATTATTATGATTCTTAAGGGGCAAAATCCTCATCCCAGAAAAAATGTTTAAGAGGGGCAGTTTGCTGTTTCTTATTGAGATTTACAGTCAATGAAGATGGTTCAATGATATTTCAGAAAAAAACATTATCCTTGGTAGGTTGAATTTTGCAAAATTGCCATTTTTTAGAGGTCAAAACAATCAAATAGTGGCAACTCCCTATGAGTCCAACTAATATACATTACGGGTGAACACAGCTACATATCATAGGAACCTGACCCAGTGCTTGACCAAATGAGGTCAAGCCCTGAGGCTTGATTTTTCTGTGTGGCAAGAATTCTGAAGATGAACACACTGTAGTTGCTGAAGGAACTTGTTAAGAACTGGGCCTCCTTTCGGCCTAATGCCCACCCAACTTTAGTACACACATGAAGCCTGCATTTCAGAAATGGAGGAGGTGATAGGAGAAAGGGAAAGAGGGCTGTGCCAAGATTTTACTTAAAAAAAAAAATTAAAAAAAAATCATGCACACACACAATAGCTTTCCCAGAAACCAGCTCTGGGGACAGACATCTTATTTGCATTTCCCTGGCTAGTAAAGGGTCATCCAGCCACTCCTGACTGCAAGAGAGGCTGGGTATTTTAAATTTTAATAAATGTTTTACTTTGGAATAATTGTAGACTCACAGACAAGTTGCAAGATAGTACAGAGAGTTTCTGTATACCCTTCATCCAGTTACCCTTTATGTTGCTAGTTTGTATAACCATGGCCCCTTTTCAAAAGTAAGAAATCTGCATTAGTACATTACTGTTTCTCCAGCATATTTGGTTTTGCCAGTTGTCCCACTAAAGTCCTTTTTCTGTCCCAGGATCCCATATTGAAGTCAGCTTTTATCTGTCCTTTGCCTCTTCTGAATTGTGACAATTTCTCAGACTTTCCTTGTTTTTCACAATCTTGACAGTTTCTAGGAGAACTGGTCAGATGTTTTGCAGAAGGTCCTTTGATTTGGGTTAGTTTGTCAACGTGGGTTTTTCCTCATGATTAGACTAGAGTTGTGTGGGGAAAAATACCAGAGATGAAGTGTCCTTTTCATTACATGACATTGGGGCAGGAAGCATCATATTCACTGACTTATTGCTGGTGATGTGGAGCTTGGTCACCTGGTTAACATAGTGTCTGTCAGGTGTATGCTCTAAAGGCTCCTGTTATCCCCTATTCATTAGAAGGCACTAAATCCAGTTCATACTCAAGGGCGGGATTAAGGTCCACTTCCTGGAGTGGAGAGCATTTATATACATTATTTAGACTTCTTCTGTAAGGAAGAGTGATGGCTAAAATTAGGGTCTTATAGTTAAGGAAGTAGGGGAGCATGTATATTACACCTTCAACTATAAATGGGGATACCAACATTTCCCTTATTCTGAAAGAGAATTTTTTCACTTAAGGTTGGGACTTCCGGTATCTTGGAATAATGGTTAGGGTTCTTATTAGAGATGCTGGCAACCTGTGACAGGTGAGTTTGTTTATTCAACTTATGTACTAGAGATTGGGATAGATGTAGGGGACACACTGATGAATAAGATTGTGGCAGATACAACTGACTGTTATCGGGTATCCACTTACCCATTTTTCCTTAATAGTAGAGTCTTAGTGTTTTGGCTGGGTATGTGGCTGCCAGCTGAGGACTACATTTCCCAGCCTCTCATGCATGGTCACATGACTAACTTCTGGCCAATGGAATATGAGTAAAAGTGGTTTGTCCAACATCTAAAGTGAGCCATGGAACTGGTCTCTGGGATGCATAAGTGGAAGGAAGATATTGGGTGCTGATATTTCCTTCTTTACTTAACTAGAAGCAGTTGGTATGATGAAGCTGCAGCATCAATTATTGCATGAAAGAGTGCCTCTGGATGGATACCCATAATTTCTATACCCAGAATGAAGAATTCTAACCCAAAAGAACTTTGTCCCAGGAAATCTGTCTGTGTCAACTTGAACAAGCTATATCCCTTCTGTACACCTTTGTGAACTTATTTGTGCCTCTCACACAAATAATTAGGACAATCCAATGCCTTCTGTATGTAAGATACTCAGTATGGTGCCCGGCAGGTAGTGTCTCAATGTCTGTTTCTCCTTTAAAAAATAAAAAAATCATTATTGTGATTATTACTGAAAAGTTTGTTGGATTTTAGAAACATTTAAAATTGGGTCAGAGTTCATAGTCTTCCTCTACTTTTCTCTTTTTGTGTGTGTGTGTGTGGGGGGCTGTTTCCTAAAAACAACTCTAAATTGCACCCTTGCAAGACTAGTCCTAAATGTATCAAATGATTTTCAAATTTGGGACACATACACTGCCAACTCAGGGCATGGGAATTAGTCTGCATTCCGGATCAATTAGGGAAATAGTTTGCAGCAGCTACAGCATTTTGAAACCCATCAGATAAGGAGGAGAAATTGCTGTTGTATGTCACAGTCAGAAAGCAAAAGGAAGGCATTTCTGTCTGGTTTCAAGAATGGCTCCCTCACCGAGTCCCCGATGGAGACGCAAGAAATAGCAGGCCCATGTCAAAACCGCAGTGAACTTTTCACTGACTCAAAGACCTCCCACCCAATCCCAGGGGGCTGGCTAATTCAATGGAGATTAAAGGCTCACTAAGTCCTGGTAACCAGAGAAACGCAAGTTCTATTAGGTTACCATTTCCATTTTTCTGTCAAGCAAAAAGGCAAGAGTTTCCCTAGAGGAGACAGAATATTTGCCCTCAGCCAAAAGACCCCTCAAGACCAGCGCGCTTTCACTGAGATGACAAAAGGGAAAAAGAGTGCAACTGCATAGCTTTGTCGGGCCTGGACATATTTGCTCGCCCCACAACTATGAGCTAAAGCCCCTGGCATTTAAGTCAATGAAAAATGAATAATGCACTTAGTTAAACATTTCCTCCCACCATGCAAGTCTTCCGTCACCCTAATTTCTTGTTCTACTTGACATTTTCACTTCTTTTTCTGACCAGATATCCATAATGAAATCTGGCACTCGGAGACAAGTGCTTTCTATGTGAGCCTTCTCCAACGTGCCATGAGAAGACTTTGAAACTGAACACCCTCTTTTTATCCCATATTACTTCCTCCCCTGGAACCGTTCAATCTCGACTCAGCAACCCCATTAGACTTTTAACTTCCATTTTTAAAAAGCTGATAAAAATGTATAGATGTTTGAACCCCATCCAGGGAAGTCGACTTCCAAGCTATGCAAGAAGCAGGACAGCAGGCCAAGGAAGAAGAGAAGACGGAGTTATTGGCCTGGCGGAGCCACTGCATGGTGGCCTTGTCCCATTACTGATGGCTCACCCGAGCCTTCTGGATAAGTCGGCGGTCCATTTTTGGCTCACATATGGTCGTTGCAGCATGATCTCGGGGATTGTGGGCTTACGTACAGGTTTTCATGTGGCTTGAAGTAGTCTTAACTCATCTTTCTGGTAAATAGCTGAATGTTATAGAAAAGGCTGAGCAGGAAAGGGTAGGAGTAATCACAAGGAAATAATCAGGTGTTTTATCATTTAGTGAGAGTCAGTGTGCTCTGGAATTTCCCTTCTGCTTCCAGAGAAGGAAGTTGCCACCTTTGCTGCAGGGTAGGGAGGGGCAGAGGAGTTCTCCTCAGAAAGGGACAGTGAGGGGAAGGTGTCCACGAAGACCCCTAGCTATCCTGGGAGAAAAGAGACTTTTTTTTTTTTGGCAGGGGGCGGTGGTGGGTTACACCTGGGAGGGGAGGATGTGGCTGACCTCAGATCCAGCCCCTGCTCCTCTCTGAAGACACCTCCTGTGCCTTGCACCTGGCTCCTGCCATAGCTTTGCCCATTGGCTCCCTGGCCAAGCCTGGAGAATGGGGTGGGGAGGGGAAGAGACCCTCTCCATCTTGCTTTCCTCCATCTGAGCCTCCTCCGTGCCTCCAGCCCCTTCCTCCATGGTCCTGCTCCTGTTGGCTGATGCATCAATGTCCTTGCTGGGACTGGATGCCCTGGTTCTGGGCAGAGGAGCCCCTGCCTCAGTGGTAGTTGCTGCTGTTTGCTCTCGATGCAAAGGCTGCTCATAGTCCCCTCCACGGCTTCTCAGCTCTTATCAGTAGTGTCGTCCCCGCCCCCCTCACCACCACCACCATTCAATTCCCTGTGGAGGAATTAGCTAAAGTGGGTTCGTTTTCCTGACAGAGGACAGGAGTGAGGGATCTGAGTCAGGGAGGTGGGCAATGCCAGGACCCTGAGTTCCTGGGGCAGGATTGATGCAATAGGACCTGGAGCAAGGGCTCTGCCAGTAGCCGCTCGCAGGGGCGGTTTTGCATCGTGAAGTGTGTCCTCTACCTTCGGGCCTGCGTCTCCAGGTAGAAAGTCTCCCATTACCCCTTCTCAGCATGGCCTCTGCCAGGGGTCTCACCCACGCAGTCCCCGGTCTGTCTCGGGTTCACTGTGAAGCAGCAACAATGACGCCATCTTGGCCCAAAGCTCTGTGAGCTGATGCCCAGGAGGCACCCGGCTGAACATAGAAGGAACTTAGAGCATAGGAATACTCGAAGAGTGTCACTTCCAGGTGTCCTGAGCAATTTGGCCATAGCCCCCGCACTAATGGGACACTCGGGACTCAGGGCTCCCTGCAAAGGCTCACTGCCTTGGCTTCTGCATGGAACAGAGGAAGCGTGAAAACTGCAGTTTTGAGCTACTTCTGCTCAGCTCCATGGTTTGCTGTTATTCAGTAGCATTATAAGCCATTTCTGGATGTCAGTCATGCATCATACAAAGATTACTATTCCTATCAATAAGCACTCTTTTTTTTTTTTAAATCCTCAACTGAGGACATATTGACGTTTAAAGAGAGAGAAAGGGAGAGAAACATCAATGTGAGCGAGAGCATTGATTGGTTGCCTCTCATATGCACCCGCCCAGGGACCCAGCCAACAACCCAGGCATGTGTCCTGACTGGGAATCGAACTCAAGGCCTTTTGGTTTAGGGGATGATGTTCCAGCTAACAGAGGCCCCCAGCCAGGGGTCAGTTAGCATTCTCGTATTATATTTATTCTTATTCTTATATTCATGAGCTCCTCCGCTGTGTGGGTTCTCAGCGTGTTGTATTGGCACTTGTCATTGATTATTCTCCTATTTTACAAATGTGCAAACTGAGGCTTCAACTGGCTAAGAAACCTGGCTAAGTGCACAAAAATTAGCAGCTGCCCTGTGCGTGCTGCTCAGTTTCTGGACACACATGCTCTAAGCCCTTTCTATCTTTGTCCTCAGCCCATCCTGAGATTGACACTAAGAGAGAGGTACTCTTAGCATGATCATTTTACAAATGAAGAAATGTGATTAAGTAACTTCACTGCCCAAGGTCATGTTAGTAAAATCTGAGAGGGAAGTTGCATTCAGCTTGACTTCAGGATGCAGAGCTTTTGCCCCTAAAGGCTTTGGGTTCATCCCTGTCTTAGTTTAGACTTCCCTGCAGCAGAGCCTGAAACACGGACTTGTGCAGGTGGCCTGTTGGGAGTGAGCAGGGAAGCAGGAAAAGCAGGAAAAGATTCATTCATGAGTGATTTACCACTGTGGGTAACTGAAGCCTTTTCCAGTGGGCATGCTGGGAGAGGCAGGAGAAGGACACCTGAAAGTCAGAGACAGACAGTCCCACACATGTCAATGCCTGCCTGCATTCCTAAACTGGGGACATTCTCTGCCCATGCACAGATAAGTCAAAGGGCCACAGAGCCATTGCCCTCAGGAGCAGCCTGCAATCGATGGGAGACAGGAGTTGTGAGGTCATGCCCCACCTTCCTGACCCATTGGTGGGTCAATCCAAGAAGTACTCTACCAGGAAGCAATTCTTTAACTGTTGAGGGAACCCCTGCCACCAGTTAGAACCTGGCATGTTACTGGCAGCACCTCCCCTTGTCCTTCCGCTGGGAGGGTCCAGTGCCTGCGGATCAGGGTGGGTGCTCTCAGCTGAGGTCCCAGAGGGCCATGTTCTGTCCTTTAGCTTCTCAGACTTGGCCCAGACAGCAGGACATGAGGGAGGAAAGGTCAGGCTCATCTCCTTTCACCACTGGACATTCCAGATGGTGACTCAGTATGCTTGACCTCAGGGACTTTCACCAGGGGCATCGGTGACTCTACACAGTGCCACTCACCCAGCAAGCTGCCTGGCGCTGAGCATTCTGCACCTCTGGGCTTCAGTATTTGATGACAGGCACTGCATGGATGGTAAGCCTGTCCTCTGACAAGTATGGCCTGGAGCCCATGGGGATAGCATGACTTCTAGACCCTGGGGGTAGCACACATAGTACCTGTCTGGGGCCAGCAGCTGCAGTATAGGAAAGAAGAGGGTGTGGCCCCGGGCCTAGGGACAGGGCTTCCTGGGGAAAGCATGATTTGTGAAAAAGCCAAACCTGCAGAGACCATTCAATCCACCTTTTGCTGTGTTCTGATGACAGTAAGAGGACATAGTCACAGCAATGCTTACTGAGTGTAAACCTTGTGCCAGGCACTGCATTAAGTGCCTTTGCAAACTGACTCACTGAATTTTAACAACAACCCCATTAGCTAGGTGCTACATTCTCTCCCATTTGAGGCATAAAGAAACAGGTGCATCAAGATTAAATCAATTGCCAAAGGTTACACAGCTGGTTTGTTGCAAAGCAAGACTTGAACCCAGCTGGTTTGGCTTAGAAATCTAAATGTAAAACCACTAGGTAACTCAGCTTCAGCTATACTTTTATTATTAGTCCTAGCAAAGTGTAATAAAGAAAATCAAATATAATAGTTAATATTTACAGAGTGGTTATTAAGTGCCAGGTGCTAGGATATATGCATTCTGTGGGTTTCCCATCCAGGAAATTCTACAGCAAACTGTGTAACTGGTGTTGTATTTATTTCCTTATTTTTACAAATAAGGAAAGTTCAAAGAGGTTAAGTGACTTCCTCAAGGTCATTCAGCTAAGAAGCAGTAGAGCTGGGATTTGAACCCAGGCAGTCGGGCTGAGGGCTCACCTTCTTGGGAGAGTATTAACCAGTGCAATGTTTTCTAATGTACAATGGAAGGGATACGCTCATGATCTCTAAAACCCCATTTTTTCCTTTAATATAGAATGTCTCAAAGTGTTCCTGCCCATGAGTTAACAGAGCGTGCATTCAGTGGCCAGTGTTGGCTGATGGTACAAGAACAGCTCACAAATGATCACTGGAAAGACAGCAGCCTCCCTTCCGATGGAAACACAGAGTATTTTTCAAGATGCCTCCAGAGTTAGCTCATTCCTCACAGTATAGCCTATGGAATTATCTCCCCAAGAGATGTTTCAGAAAACTCCAGAAAGATTCAAAATGCTCCCTAGCATGGGGAGCCCTGTGGTAAAGAAGACATTTCAAAAGGTACAAATTTCCAGTTATAAGATGAACATATTTGGGGATCTAATGTACAGTATGGTGATTACAGCTACCAATACTTGAATGTTGCTAAGAGAGTAGATTTTAAATGCTCTCATGACAAAACAGAAATTAATAACCGTGTGTGTTGGAATGGAGCTGTTAGCAGCTATGGTGGAGATCATTTTGTAATATATAAATGTACCAAATCAGTAAGCTCTGCACCTTAAACTTACACAATGTTATGTGGCAACTGAATTTCAATAAAGCTGGGGGGAAAAGTGAGGTCTACTTCTCAAGTTTAGAAGGAGAAGAAGGAGAAGAAGAAGAAGAAAGAGAATAAGAAGGAGAAGGAGAAGAAGAAAAGAAGAAGGTGAGGAGGAGGAGGAAGAAGAAGGAGGAGAAGTAGAAGAAGGAGGCCTTTTTCTAGTTGATTTGGCTCTAGAATTCCCTTTTATCCCACCTGATACCTGGGTACATCCTTCACCTATAGTGGATGCAGACTATACCTTGCAAAGTGCTGATTTGTATTTATTTTGTGTTCATTCATTTATTCAACAAATATTGAACTCTTAATGTTTATCAATCTCTCTCCTGGGACCTTGGTATGTTACATTGAGCTAAACAGACAGAGTTCCTACCCTCATGCAGCCTGACCACATATATATATATAGTCAGGCTTGGAAGAGAGGAGACTAACACACAGAAATAATCACTGAATACACACATTTGCAGTTTAAGATCTCCTAAGCAGATGCCAATTTTTAATTTTAATCCTCACCTAAGAATACTCATGTATTCATTGATTTTAGAGAGAGAAGGGAGGGGGGCATCAGTGTTAGAAACATCAATTGATTGCCTCCCATACATGCTCATACAAGGGCCAACGAGGGATGGAACCTGCAACCTTTTGGTGTTTGGGACAACATTCCAACCAACTGAGCTGCTTGGCCAGCAGAGACTAACTTTGAATATGGCCAGTGAAGGTTCCCATTTACTGAGTCCTCACATATGAGTAGGGACTCTTGCTATTCTTCGTTACATTTGAGGAAACAATCTTGGTGCTTTATACACACTACCTCCTACCAGAAGCCATGCACCAATGGGGCAGTCTTGGGTACATTTCAGACCGAAGAAGGTTTGCTTAGTGAGAATTATACAGGTGCTGACCCTGTATAAGATTACATCTTATGCATAAGTAGATGTTGTGGTGAGCCAGGAAGATGAAGGTGGGTGAGAAGTTCAGGCAGCTGCAGGCTGAGATGCAGAATGAGATGCCTCTTAGGGAAAAGGTTTCAGAACAGTCAGGATGATCTTACATATTTTACTAGATGTTTTACTGTAAAAACACTATGTAACTCGCTTCTCTATCTTTTTGGGGGGCCTCTCTGCACGATGGCACGTCCTCTCAAGTGGCCGAGTTCCCCGATGCTCTCCTTGAGTGTCCCTGGGGCCACTGGAGCGCTGATGAGAAGAGCGGACCCAGTGTGGGAAAGGGCAGCACCCACAAGTCCGAGTCTCCGCATTGACCTGAGTAGGTTCTGTTCCTTGGCAAAGGGAGTAGGGGCTCGTTGGGAACACTTTATGGAAAGGGGTTCCCTTTATGGCTGCCTGTGACCTGGGACAAAAGGGGGCTGGAAGGGGCTGCAGGGAGAAGCCAGAGGAAGCTGCAGGCCCTGGATACCTAGTCTCTCTAGGTGTCTGCAGTGCTGGGACTAAGGACCTGGGTGATTTTGTCTTTGTTGTCCTCCTGCTCTCTACCACAGGTCTCTTTTCTTTGCCTCATGGTTTTCTGCTTCCTCATGACTTTGGCTTTCTCAAAGCCTCAGGATTTCTAACGTGGAAATTCATGGTCCATGGGAAGATGCCCGGAGCCCTGCACCTGTCCTTTACCACCCCACCCCACCCCCTGCTTCAGTGCCATCTGCTGAGGACTCGTCCACGGGGGTAGCCCAGGCGGCTTTCCGGAGAGAGGGCTTCTGATTGGCCCAGCCTATTGGCCTGTGTTGAGTCATATCATTGGTTACTGGGAAGCTGATGGGTTGGCTGCTTTTGCGCTGAGCAGGTACTGGACCAATCAGATGTGGCCAGGGAGCTGTGGTCCAGATAGCGGATGCCCAGTGATGCCCTTATGGGGCTCAGGTGTGTCCGCGACTGGGTCGCCCGTGCTGCCCGATTCTACAGATGCGACTTTCTCTTCCTGGGTCTTTCTTTTCTTAAATACTTTCTGTCTTTTTAAGTTATTTGTTTTCTTTGGAAAAAAAAAAAAACAAAACAAAACAACAAACCTATGATTCTATAATGGTCCTACCAATAAATGCACACTAGAAAGCATAATGAGGTGAAACAGGTAAACCATCAAATGTTCTCTAGCTGAAGGTTTTTAAACAGCCTTTTAGACCTTGAGAGCGCAAACAGACACCAATAACACATGTGTGGAAGTTTTACGTAACATCATAACTAAGTTCACTCTAGTAGACGCATATAGAACTTTATACCCAACAACCAGGGCACACATTTTTTGGTGACATTTTTATCCCTGCTCTGAACACCTTCTCCTTTTTTTTCCCATCTTCCCCAACCCCATTTTGTTCCTTTTTAAAGACATGTTCTTAGGATACTCTGTGATTTTAAAATCGCATGGCACCAAGCAAGAAAAAGAATGAAGCCTGGAATGGCATTTGCAAATTACTTTCAGTTTGCGGTTTTGAAAAGAAGGCCTATGTAAAGTATTGATAGCTAAACTACCTTCTAAGGGGCGGTTTGAAAAAAATGGCAGATCAAAGCTTCTTGAGAATATGTGTGGGTATGTGCTGGAGGTCTGTTCTATCCAAAGGAAATCTCTGGCAGGTATTAATTTGAGGGCGAAAAAAAAAAAAAAAAGGGGGGGGGTAGTTTTTTGAGGCAAGACATCACTGGGAAGAAAAAAGGGAAAAGGGAGAAAAATTACAGCATGTTTTAATTGTGACTCGGAAACTTTATAAACACAATTTACACATGTATCACTTATAATCATGGTGCTGGCTGGAGCAATAATTATGATAAATCCTTTGTCAACCCTGCTTAGAAGTCCTTATGAGGTAGTCGGAAATTAGTTCACATTCTAGACAATAGTTCAATAAAAATCGGATCCAACCCAGCCTCTCTGCATATGGAATTCCACTCGGCCTGTAATCAGATGTTCACCAAATCACACTTTTTCATTGCCAAACGCCTTGGCAGGTTAGCATAAACAAGTCTTGAATTCATTAAGTTGCATTTTTTAGCTTTCTAATTAGCTAAAAGTTGTGTGTTTCAAGAACAGCATGTCAAGAGCTCAATTTCAAGGTATAATGATATGGCATAGAGACCAAAGTCATTGCCTTTTGTTGGAAATGTTGGCTGATAGCTCGCTGCTTAACTGATCTTGGACTGGCTTTGGTAGGTGACCTTGGAGATAGGTAGAAAGAGGTTGACAAGGAAGCATTCTTAACACATAGTCATTCTGTTTAAAAAGCCATTCCAATCTCTATCTTTAAAAAAAAAAAAAAGATTTTATGTATTATTTTTAGAGAGAGGGGAAGGGAAAGAGGCAGAGAGGGAGAGAGACATCAATGAATGGTTGCCTTTCACCTGCCTCCAGCTACGGACCTGGCTGGAGACCTGGCTTGCATCTTGGTTATGTGCCCTGGCTGGGGATCAAACCAGCGACTTTTGGGTTCGAAGGCTGGCATCTTATCCACTGTGTCACCAACCAGGGCTCCCACTCTCTATCTTTGTAAATGCTGTTGAAGTTTGGATGCTAGAAATGAGGTCCTCCGATACATGTCACCTAATGAGCAAGTTAAAAAAAATATTTCAGTGGTTTTTATTTTCCTTCTTGGTGGCTTCACATCAGCAAACTGAGCTACAAACCAGGCCTTACTGTGGTATTGTTAAAATACAAATATGTCCCTCAATAAGTGTTTCTTACTATTCTCTACTGTGCATTTATGATAAAGACAACAACATTCTGATAATATTCCAGCTTGTTTGTTTAAATTTCTATGTAATTAACTAGCTTTTGACTGGATAGACAAGACTCAGTTCAGGGTAGGGGCAGGAAAGAATATGCAAAAATGTCAGATCTTAAAGATCACTGAATGCAGTTCCCTTTTGCATTAAAGCTGAGACCTGGAGGGGAAGAAACTCACCCAAGTGTGTGTGGTTAATTAACAACAGAGGAGCAAGTTGAAGAGATTAATCCTGTCTTACTTTTAGAGGACATCTTTCACTTTTCTAAGATGTTTCACATTCCTCATTTCAGACTCTGACAAACACTGAGAATGAGAGATCTGGATACCATGCTCTCATCTTCCTGCTGAAAACACTGAGGGGCAAGGAGATTAGGGGTCTGCATTGCACATGCCATCAGTTAGTGCTAGCTAGGATGACAATTTAACTTTCCTAGGAAGGTAGTCTAACTTCCCTAACTTTCAAAAAATTTTATTAGAGGGTCTCATGGGTTTTCTTAAAGGGCTAGACAGAATGTTATAACATATTTAAAACATATCCTCCATAAGAAGTCAGTTTACTTGGTTATCCGGGGTGGGAGGGTGGGTAGAGAATGTTAACTGGCCTCCATTCTCCCTTTCTTGCTTTCAGAACCTCCCAAGTTTTAGTGGGTACCAGATTGTTCATCTGGAAGACTACATTTCCCATCAGTCTCTCCTAGCAAGTAGGTGTGACCCTGAGACTGATTTGTGGCCAATGGGATATGAGAGGAAGCTTGTGCAAAGATCTGGTCACATCCTTAGAAAAAGAAAGTGTTTGCCTCCCACTTCCTCTTCATTGCTTTCCCATGGGCTTTTTGCAGCCCTGAGGGTGTGAGTCAGCTCAGGCCATGCTGATGGGGTAGTACCCAGAAGAGGAGGAACAAGATAGAAAGAATCTGGGTGTCTAGATTATTCCATAGAGTAGAGCCATTCACTAACTGTGGCCACCTGCCCACTTCTGGATGGGTGTGGAAGAGGGAGGTAAAATTCCATCTTGTTGAACCATGATATTTTGGGTCTCTTTATTACAGAAGCATAGCATATCCCCTGACTAATATGCCCAGTATACACACTCAGACACACACCCATGCATGTACACACAAATGTGCATGAACACATAACAGACACACATGTTAAAAAAAAAAGCCTCTTTTTAGTATGTGAAATAGTTCCTATTTCTATCCTATCCTATCCTATCCTATCCTATCCTATCCTGTTTTATTCTTTTAGAAGATGTTTATCACCCATTACACTGACCCACTAGTGCGTTATGACCTGCAGGAGTAGAGCCTGGAAACAACCCAACTATGGGCAAAGCACGTTGAGAAAGGAGGTGGAAGGAAGCAACCTATCCCGGCAGGTGGGACAGTTGTGAAAAAATGCAAAATAGCACCAGCGCAGAGCCGACAGGGGGCGCAGGTCTTCACAGGGCCTGTTCTGAGGCTGGTTGGAGTCCATAGTGAGATGAAAGCCAGGTGCGTCTAGGCTGGCAGGGTACTGTGGAGGTGACCTATTAACAGGAGGGGCATTGACCTTGTACCCAGCAGGATCAAAGCATCCCAGAGGATTCAGGTGTCAGCCTCTCTAATCTCAAAGCCAAGATGGCATATTTTGTAAGCTCAAACTCAGGTGTGTGGAGGAGGAGGGAGTGGGAATGAGGATCCCTTCCTTCGCTGGTCTATTTGTTCAGATCATGCTTTCTCTCTTTTCCATTTTCTGGTAGTATTTTCATTTTCCTCGGATCTGCTTCTAGCTCCCTCCACCATCTCTTTGCCGATTGTCCAGGCAACAGGTGGCCTGGAAAGAATGAGCTTAAACACTGGCTGCATGACCCTGAGGAAGTTACATAAACTCTTCTATTCTCAGTTTGCTCTCTATGAAATGGGCCCAGTGACACCTGTCCAGTGAGGACTGAACTGCAGTGAGGAGAGTCAAGTGGCTGGTGTTTTCTGAACATCTGCTGTGCAGCAAGTACTAAAATAAGCTCTGGGTTCAGAGAGGGTGAGAGAAATGATGAATGTTAGGTGCGATGCTTTTGGGCTGTGATGGCTTCTATCATGTACGTGTCGATTATTGCAATTATTAGATCATTGGCTCCCTGAAGATTTGGGAGTAACTTACAAAATATCAGATAATACCCCAGTTAACACAAGGGGCTGAAATAGAAACATTTTTTTTTTCCAGTAAAAATGGTCATAATTGAGTAAGAATTGAGTGACTGCAAGAGAGTCTTATTGATGAATCTTTTAAAAAATCATTAATATTTAATTTAAAATAAAACAAAAAGACAAGTATCACTCCCAGCTTTTGATATTAGCACTAATGGTTAAAGGATATTGAGTGAAGACATGAAACTTAGAAAAAGTTCCCCTTATTTGCCAAAATAGAATCATCGCACATACAAGGTGCAAGACTTTTCAGGAAGCTGGCGCTTTGGTTTTCACCAGGGAGGACACCACAACATTTTAGGCAAAGTAAGCAATTAAGACCCTGAGGATTTTTGGAATGAGTTCTGGAATCCCAAGCTCTGCATTTGAGGATCATCTAGGAACAAGATTCTCCTAAAGGCCAGCCTGCTTCACGGGGCGGCTGTGAACAACAGGGTCATTTCTATTAAAAACATTTTAGCTCCGAGTCCTTCTCCGGGAACAGGGCTCTGTGTAGTGAGAAAGCTGATTGACGTACTGTGTTCATTGATAAGGTTTTCTGCTTTCTCTGAGCGACCTCACCTAGAAGTGGCTTTGCGTTCTGAGGAGAGCAGCCTTGTCTGCAGCGTAGGACACCTGTTTCCCCATCCCAGATGGAGCGCAAGGGAAGCTGACATGTATCTCACTGAGGGACCATTGCACTGTTGTTGACTGAGCACCCTGGGTGCCAGGCACCGCCACGGGCCTGATACGCCTCATGCCTTGAGGCTGGTGCCCTTGGCATTCATTTCCTTCTCAGGTGAGCAGGCTGAAGCATGGGGAGGTGAGCTTGGGTGTGGAGTTGAGACCTGAATCTGGCCGTGGACTGTGGGAGGCCCTCCTGGCTGCTTCTTCCTCACCTGTCTCCTGGCTCAGGTAAGATGCAGCTGAGCAGGCAGGTAGCTCCCCAGATCCTCTTCTTGTCAAGGGGTGCAGGTTGCTCCTCTTCTTTAAGGAGAACAGTTTTTTACTAGAAGTTTCTTTCTCTCTCCCACTCCCTCTTTAAACAGAAGACGTCTGAGAGCACAGAAGACTCCTGGCAGAAGGGGCCTGAGTTCATTTGTCCGGTGCTTTCAGTGACCAAACCAAGACTGGTGTCCAGAAACACCAGCCAAGATGCCTAGCACTTAAGTAGCAACGCGGAGAGAGCATTTTCACCTGCAGAGCTAACTGCAGACAAATCTTTCATTCAGTCATGGCAGCTTCTGAGGGGAAACTTCAATTTCCGCAAGAAAAGGCATTCATTTCTACCTATTTGGGCTGATGGATTTGTCTATTGAAACCCATTTGAAATATATGTATACGTATACATATAAACACCCATACATTTATAAATACACATCCATAGATAAATACACATATATACTTTAAAACAATGTTTAGTTTATTTCGAGTTCAAATAAACCTCGGTAAATATTTTTGTGCTCTCTTTTTACCCTGCCACAAATAAAATATAACGAGCTCGACATTGAGATAATCCTCCGATTTTTCTCAGAAGACATTTTAGATAAAAGACAAAGAGTTTCTTATTTGGGGGTTCATAAAACATTCTACATTTATGGCTTCATTTTTCTGAAATCCAGATCAAAGCCTGGCTGTGAAATTTTACTGTCCCACTGCTCACGGGTCTGTTGACTTAGTACATACTTCAAAAATCCCTTCTTCCCTCTGGACCCTCTGACCACCTCCTTTCTTTCTTTTTTTTTTCTTAGGGATATTTGCATTTGATACTATTCAGGACCTTCAAGATGTAGATTGACAGAGTGAGGTGGAGGGGGAGCTGAAACAACATTTTTCTGGGTTGTAATTAACTATATTCACGGTGAGGCCCTCCCCCAAAGTCCCTACAGCCCCGCGATGCATGACACACTTGTGCTGAAGGCAAGTAAAGTGAGTTGTCCATTCATAGCCTGTGATCTCTGTCCCCGAACCCCGTTCACTAGATGCATTTATGATCTTTGTTTATATTAATCCCCAAAGAACTAAGCTTCATTTCGCTTTATTTGGGAGAGGAACCCAGCAGAGAAAAGTTCAGGAGACCCAAATGTTTCCATAATTGCTTTGAGTTCTGAATGTATTTCAGGCTGACAGCTAAGATAAAAAGCCCCTTGCGGTCTGGTGTTTGGAGTCATTTTTCAGTGCCCTGTGTGGGAAATTGAGCAGGGGCTCTAACGGGGTCGGTTCAGGGAGGTGGAGTTTTGCAGACTGCAGTGAAAGGGGCCCCAACTGTCACTTTAAATCATCCCTGCGTTTCAAGCCTGGGTCCCAATCCCTCCTCGGATGAGCAACAGGGCCCTGGAAACAAACCGGGGATCGAAGCAAACGCAGGGTGGCCGGGCTCTTGTTTACGTCTCACGTCGTGTTTCTGAAATTGTTCTCATTTTCTTTTTCCACCCACTTGGATAATTCCTGCTTTCACTGGTGACGGAAATGAACAGGGGCCAGAATACTCCAAGCTATTCCCATGATAATTGCAGCCGAGACCACAGGCCAAGCCATGGATGTGTCATGAGAAAAGCTGGGTCTTGCACCATTTTCCGGGCTGTGCGGCTCCAGAGAAATAGAGTCTTCCTCCCCCCATGACAGGCTGGCGATGGGTGGATTTGCTCTTTGAAATAGTCTCAACTTCATACCTCTGTTTCCCCCTCTGAATAATGGGCCCATGTTTCCTTGTCCCTTGTTGTAGTTCTCAGAATTTCTGCAAATAACTTCAGTAAGGCTGTGAAATACTCAGGAAATTGAGATCTATAGAGCAAGAATAGTCCAGCAGAAGGCCTTTTTCCTAGGAACTTAAAGGCTAATTTGATCATGCATCTAAGCTTCCCCAGCCCTCTTGGAGGCGGTTCCCAGGTAGAATTTAGTTTGGGGGGAAATTGCAGGAAGCACTTAGTTTAATCAGTGCTTCTCAAACTTTTTGGTCTCAGAACTCCTTGGCAATCTTAGAAATTTACCAGGAGTCCCAAACAGTTTGGTTTGTGGGGGTTATGTCTATTATTCACTGTTTTAAAATGTTAAATACAAGTAATTTAGAATATTTATTTATTCAAGAACATAAATAATATACTCATAACCTAAATAAGTCATTTTTCTTCATTTAAAAAAAATAAATAAGTCATTTTTAAATGAAAAATAGCAATGTGTTTTTTAAAAAAATCAGAAGAGCAGCATTATTTTACATTATTGCAAATCTCTTTAAAGTCTGGTATAACAAAAGGTAAAAACAATTTTTATATCTGTTTTGAATTTTAGTCTGCTGCAATATGTTTTTTGTCTTTACTCCTCACCTGAGGATATGGTTTTTTTAAAAAAAATTGAGGCCTGGCTAGTGACTCAGTGGATAAGGTGCCAGCCTGCGAACCCAAAAGTCACTGGTTCGATTCCTAGTCAGGGCACATAACCAGTTTGCAAGCCAGGCCTCCAGCCAGATCCCCAGTTGGAGGCAGGTGAAGGGCAACCATACGTTGATGTTTCTCTCCCTTTCTTCCTCCCTCCCCGCCCTTCTCTCCCTAAAGATAATGAATAAAATCTTTTTAAAAAATTGATTCTTAGAGAGGAAAGGGGATGGTGGGGAGAGAGAGATAGAGAGAGAAGGAGAGAGAGAGAGAGAGAGAGCGATCAATATGCAAGAGAAACATCAATTGGTTGCCTTTCGCACATGCCGCAACTGGGAAACAAAGCTGCAACCTAGATACAGGCACTGACCTAGGATCAAACCCACAGCCCTTTGGTGTATGGGATGGTGCTCCAACCATCTGAGCCATCTAGTCATGGCTGTTGCAATGTGTTTGATTGAAGTACAGCATATAAAAAAAATCAACCATGCACAGATGTGTAATTGGAGCAAGGAGGATATATTTTGATAAGCTTTTCCAGGTGATTATGGCTTTTCATCTTTGATACTACACTAAAATTCAACAAGTAGCTGTTTCTTAAAGGCTAGCTACAATGTAGACTCTGACACCATATCATTCTGTTACCTTAAAATCCATTGAATATCTGGCACTTTAAGTGGATTTTTACCAGTGGACAATTTTGTATCCTCATGCACTGGTCGTTTGGCAAATACTGGCTCAAATATCCCAAATGTTGGCACTTTAGATTATACAATATTTTAAAAATTACATTCACTGACATCATTAGAAATTCTTGAAGAATTGGATAGCTGCTAAGCTTTCAGTGGTGAATACAAATTTTCCAAAATTCCAGCTTTTATTTAAAGGCTCAAAAAAATTTTAAAGGTTTAAAAAATTATTTTATTTTATTTTTAAAGGATTTTATTTATTATTTTTTAGAGAGAGAGGGGAAGGGAGAAAGGCAGAGAGGGAGAAAGACAATGTATGGTTGCCTTTCACCTGCTCCCAGCCACAGAGCTGGCTGGAGACCTGGCTTACAACCTGGGTATGTGCCCTGACTGGGAATCAAACCTGTGACGCTTGGGTTTGTAGATCAGTATTCAATCCACTGAGCCACCAGCCAGGGTGAAAAAGTTCAAATTTTATCATTGGCAACAAACAGTCCATTGTTTTCTTTGAAATTACAACAGGCTCATTTTGATCACCTGAAGAAGATGCCTTCCAAATATGAACAACTGAATATAGCTTTTTTTCTTTCAAGAAAAAATGGTGTTACATGAAAAAAAAAAAAAAAAAAAAAAAAAAAAAAAAGGTCTTTTTCAGCTTACAACTCAGACAGCTGCACATGTGTTTTTCCATGAGCCCAGGGCCCAGCAGAGGTGCTTCATAATTTACTTTCTATTTTATCACTCAGAACATTTGAAAGATTTGTATGTACCTGTGGGTTGAGATTTAATACAATTAATAATTTCTGCTCTTCACTTAACAGATTCTTAAATAAAATTGGTTTTTTAACTTTTTAAAGGTCCTCACCTGAGGATATGTTTATTGATTTTAGAGAGATCAGAATGGGAAGAGAGAGAGAAACATAAATGTGAGAGAGACATTGGTTGTGCCCTGACTGGGGATAGAAAACACAACCTTTCAGTTTATGGGATGATGTTCCAATTAACTTAAAAACCAGCTTTTAAAGTTTTTAATGTGAGTACCTAGCAGGGAAGAATACGCTGACTATGGTTCAGCTGGTGTCATCGTCTTAAGACCTCAGCAGCTAGGCCCTGGCTGGTGGCACAATGGATAAGGTGCTGGCCTGCAAACCCAAAGGTTGCTGGTTCGATTCCCCAGCCAGGACATCAAGCCAGGTCTCCAGCCAGGTCTGTGGCTGGAGGTGGGTGAAAGGCAACCATACATTGATGTGTCTCTCCCTCTCTGGAAATAATAAATAAAATCTTTAAAAATAATCTCAGCTATGAAAATAAAGAAAACAGCTTTTCTTATAAAAAAAAAAAAAAAAAAAAAAAAAAGACCCCAGAAGTTTTGCTTCCTGCTACATGTAACTCATCAGTGCAAAGAGCAACACTGTGGAAAAGGCAAACAATGTCTTAGTATTATCATGAGTATAATTTGGCCCTCTCAGACCCTTAAGTGTGTCAGTGGATCACACTTTGAGAAACACTGTTTAGAGTATAACCCATTTCAGTGCTCATTACAAATATGTTTGCCTTCCCAACTTATAGACACATATATGCTATGTAATGCATAGCATGCATTGCGGAACATGTGCTGTGTTTTGTGCCATGTACTATACTGGCCATCTTTACTTACTTATGAATATTCCCCTCCATCCATCTTTTCTCCTGCCCATTTAGTGTATATATATTGAGTACCTACTATGTGCAAGCAGAGGCTGGGAGGCTGTAGTCAAAAGGGCAGCCACAGTCTCTGTCTCAGCTGTTTTCATGTGACAAAGGAGTAGTGCATCTATCACAGTGGGAGGGCATGAGCTGTGATAGAAACATGTGAGGAAATGGACAGTGATGGGCTTAGGAAAGGGAGGTAATTGAGGGCAGAGAGGACTTCTCTAGAAAGCCAATTTTAAGTTGAGAAATGAAGGATGCAGAGTTGGTTTGGGGGAGAACATTCTCGACTGAGGTAGGAAGCAGCGTGGGATGGTCCGCAATGAGGGTGGAGGAGGCTGGGTGGGCAGCAGCAGACAGGCCGCTCCATGCCTTGCGGGCAGCAATGCACACTCACCCCTCACCTAGGCGGATGGAGCCCTTTGCATGGATGCCCGATCCCATCTGTAGTCACCCTTGCTGCTTGGGTGAGAACAGATGGGGCAAGGGTGCGAGGTGGGTTGGAGGAAAGAGTATGTGCTGGGAAATGGGTGAGGAGGCTGTTTAACCCAAGAGGGGGGAAGCTTCGGGTTAGAGTAGTGACAGCCAAAGGAAAAAGAGCCAATGTCTTATCCAGAGGGGCATGTGGTTTCATCAGACCTCATTGCCCCTGTCTGAGGGAAGTTTTCTTACATCAATTTTGTAAAACCAGCAAGTTCGCATTCAGGGAGATCTGCTGCTTTACCCGAGAGCTCTCAGGTAACACTGGAACTTGCACTTGATATCTATCCCTTACCCAGCACTGGTAGGTGCTGTTCTAAGCAGTTGGTAGATAGCAACTCACTTAATCCCCCAATACTGGGCTCTGCCTTCAAAACCCCCATTTTACAGCTGAGAAAACTGAGACCCAAAGGGAAGGTAATGTTTTCTGAACCTCTAAATCGGATTTGTGCCTTGTCCGTGGTAGGTATTCATCAATGCCCATTAATGGAATGATCAAGCCCATGTAGTTTGTACTTCCAGTCAACTCCTTGTGTTATGAATATCTTGTTCTTGTGGTCTTTGAGGCAGGGACAGATCTGGATGTTTCCTCATCCCTCTGAATGCTGCCTAGCACTGAACCTGCTCTGTCTATACTACATGTGATATCTCCTAGCTGCAAGTCATGCAGAAGACACAATCCAGAAATCTTTCAATTGTCCAATGATACACAAGAAAGAGAAACTGGTGTTCCATGGCAGAGTCTCAGAATGGATCTGGACCATTGAAACAGCAAGCTCCACACCACGATGCCTAAGAAAAAGGTCAATTCCTTACTAGACTTTTGAAGACCTTATTTGGGAGTATGATTTTATGAATTCATTTGCACGTATTTATTGAACCTCTACCATGTTCTCAGCACCATGAGTTATTCCAGGGAAGTTTAAGTCCCTGGGTCCTTGAACACTCTTGAGTCTACTGTGAATTTATTTAATCAAAGTTTCTTTGGTATTAGGGTTTCCATAAATTAGAAAAGAAAGCCAGAGAGCCAATTCATTATCATAAATATTTCACCCTGAACCTGCTTTCTATCAAGTCATCTGTGTTTCCTAACCTACAAAAAATATGTATGTTAATACTTTTCTTTTTCAGAGGGTGTTTGTGAACTTTCAAAGGGGGGAAAAAAAAAGAACTTTGGGAAATGAATAGCAATTCCAGGAATTTCCAGAGTAAATGAGGCTTTGAGCAGAGCCTATGATCAGTGTGCATAATTCATTAAAAACAAATCACTCTGCAAAATTGGGTAAACCAACATCCTAAGACTGTCTCTGTGTGCCATGTGGCGACCATTTAATCCATGGTTGCTGCTAATGAAGCTCTTTATATAAATTTGAGAGTAAACAGATTTGGACAACTTTATTTGCTGGGAAAGCAGTGGCAAGTATCCTTGCCCAAATCACACAGGCCTTTAAAATGTGGTTTGGAGAAAATTATCCTTCTAAAGATGTGTGTGTGTGCATGCATTTCCATGCATGTGTGCATAACGTAGATTTATTTTGCATTACTACAAAGCTATGAAGACACAAACTCAATTGTTTAAATAACAAATCTATTTCAAATAGGGGGCAAGTGAAGAAAACAAGAAGAATCATAGTTGTCACGGATTGAGCTTTACAGGCAGATGGTGACACAGGGAACACTTTTCTGTGCCTTGTGCCTTAGTTCCTTCATGGTGACCATGGCAGACACTGACCATGGCTGAGAGAGGTGATGGTGTTTGCCCTTTACATGTTAAGCATCTTGGAAGTAGCAGACTGAAGACTTAAACACGCAAGATTTTTGAGTCCAAAGTGTGTGCTCCTATTCATTTCACTTTATTCATGGATCTAGCGGATTCTTTTTAAGAAAATGACACTGAGGATGCATCCCTCTTCTACCATTTTGAATGTAAAAACTCAGGTAATAGAAGTAAGAATAATTTGAGATTCATATGTTCTAGGTTAGATGTTGACAATGTTCATAGTCACCTCCGAATTGCTGGCTCTTCATCTTGGCTTTTGTCAGATAGGCAGGGTATTTAAAAATTTCTTGTTTTTAAAAATCTGTTTTGTCCTATTTAAAAATTAGTTTATACCCTCGCTGGTGTGGTGTAGTGGATTGAGTGCAGGCCTATAAACCAAAAGGTCCCTGGTTTGATTCCCGGTCATGGCACATACCTGGGTTGCAGGCCAGGTTCCTGGCTGTGGGTGTATGAGAGACAACTAGTGGACATTTGTCTCCCTCTCTTTCTTCCTCCCGTCCCCCTCTCTCTGAAAGTAAGTAAATAAATCTTTTAAAAAAATGGAAGTGTGTTACTTAAACTAAGTCACACATTGAAAATTTTAAATAAAAATTTGTTTCATAGGGGAGAATTGATTTAAGTTCAGAACTCTGACTCAAAATATTCTGGTTAACATAGTTCAGGATTGTTAACAGAGCTCTCTGCAAGAAGTACTCTTTATCTACAGAATAGAACACTGTGATAATTTTATGACGGATGTGAACATGTCATCTAGTCTTAGACGTTAAAATACTATAGCCCTGACTGGTATGGCTCAGTGGGTTGGGTGTCATCTCACAAACTGAAAGGTCATGGTTCAATTCCAAATCAGGGCACATGCTTGGGTTAAGGGCCAGATCCCCAGGTAGGGGCATTTAAAAGGTAACTGATCGATGTTTCTCTCATCAGTATTTCTCTTCTCTTTCTTCCCCCTTTCCCCTCTCTCTAAAGATAAAATAGATAAAATCTTAAAAATTACTACATTATCCTGGGCTCTGTAAAAAGCAGTAAGGACAACAAAAACAATAATAACTAAGTTTCACCATGAAGCAGGTTTCTCAGTCTACAGATTGACCATATGGAATCCCAGAGGTCATCCTGAGCCAAGTTTTCAGAGGCAAAGAGAAAGATCTGGGTAAGCTGCTGGTCATGTACAGTTCAGGACAGCTCTTGGGAAAGTTTTTCCAACGTGTTATTCCTTTGTTGATTGAGCTGTACGCACTGGACTCTGGAATTGGTCATTTTCCGGCAGCCCCTCTCACTTCTCCCACTATGGAAGCGAACATCAAATACTTGGGGGTTTTCTCCAAAATAGAGATCCATGCTAGGCTCATAGGGAAATTGTTCACAAGGGTAAGCCATGCCAACCCAGGATTTTCTCCTTGTGGTCTGGATTTTTATAGAAATCTTTGACTCTTTTCTGATTTGTCCCTACCTTATTTACTTGGGGAAAAATTACAGAAACCATGAACATTCTGAGCTGCTTCCAGAATGATTGTACTTGTTGGTGGGCAGTCCGTTCACGTTTCTGCCACACGGAGTGCCATCTGGTCCCCTGCCATGGCCTTTTGGAGGGAAGAAATCAGGAAGGGATCTCATAAACAATGTGCATTTCAATACAGCGACTTCAAGTCCAACAAGAGAAGGGCCACGGACCCCCCGATCTTCCATATTGGCCTCCTTCTTTTTAACCATATTGGCATCCGCCCAGCCACATTTCTGTTCTCCGGTGCTTGTGGGCTGGTTGGCGTTAGCCTTGGTCGGAGAGAGCAGAAAATCCTCAGGGAAAGTACAGGATGTGACAGAAAACTGAGCTGGTGAATCAGGGGTGGGCTGGTCTCCATTGTGTCAAAAGTGCAAGAGTTCTAGAAGGTTGTGGGCAGGAAATGGGATAGCTGAGTCACCGGAGAGGACCTTGCTGTGTGAGTCAGGACACATGAACAGACACACCTTAGGGCACAGACAGAGATGAAACCCCAGAGAAGTTTATAGCTGAATTAATAGAAAAGACAACTTGCAAGCCTATTGAGTACTATGGAGAAGCAAACTGTTTCAAACCTAAGTGCAATTTAGAGAAAAATATCTTGAGGTGAAATCTCAGGTAGGTTCCCTAGAAGCAGGCCCTAGACAAGGACATGTGTGAAAGGGCTTTATGGGGAAAGACAGGTGGAGAGAGAAGCCTGGGGGTGAAAAGGGAGGAAGCCAGACCTGGAGGAGGCCAAAAGCCAAGTCTCTGTCACCAGTGCTGTTGCTGGGCAGCCAGTGAGCACACAACAGGTTGGGACACTGGGGGGCTAATGGGGGGTGTGTGAGACCAGCACCCACTGGATCAATTTCCCAATTCCACACTGAAGGACAGCCATTGATTTAGCTCGAAATCAGCCACCCAGGAGTACAGCAGGTCCTCAAGTCATAACATCCTCTCGTTCAATGTCCTTTGGTTAAAACATTGATGAAATTATAAACTTAAACTCTTGTTTATATCAATTAGCTTATGGTGAATTAGTTTCATTATATGTTTGCTATTTTACTTGAGGAAACTATTGATGACGTGAAATGAGGACTTACGGTATTTAGACCATGGAAATTGGCAAATGCTACAATTCAGGACTTTTTGTGGGGGTGGGTTGGGAAGAGCCTGCTATTAAGCGCTTACCAGTCTGGGTGGACCCCTGGCATTGTCTGGTACAGACGCACACAGCACAATTAACTGAGTATTTCCTACGTACTGTTCCAAGCATTTTTGCACACATTAGCTCATTTAATCCTCACAATGATCCCGTGGAGAGAATAGTGTTTTTAAAGCTTTAATTCTTTATTTGTAGAGAATAGGAAAGGGGAAAGAAAGAGAGGGAGAGAAACATCGATGTGCAAGACAAATGTTAATGGGTTGCCTCTCACCCCGGCCCCCCGCCCCCAAGGACCTGGCCCACAACCTGGGCATGTGCCCTGACTGGGAATCAAACAGGTGACCTTTTGGTTTACAGACTGGCACTCGGCCCACTGAGCCAGACCAGCCAGGTGAGAGTATTCTTGTTCAACAGCAAATGCAGATGAAACGGAGGTACTCTGAGGTCAGATGATTTGTAAAGAACCAGCTGCAGAGCCAGCTGGAGCCCTAGTGTCCGTGCTCTTTAAAATACAATATGCAACAATGCAAACGCACAGGCCTGCGTCACATAGAAAATGCTGTCCCTAACAGTAAGACTGTACACTTGTACAGATCATTCATCACAACATGACCTGTCATTGCAAAATAATGGAAATTACCAAAATACCCACAGCTAGGAGATCTGGTTGAATATATCCTGGCATGTCCATGAAATGGAACCCTATATAGCTGAGAGAAGGAAGGAGAATGTTTTATTTGAACTGATATGGTTGAAATCCAGAATACAATGCTAAGCAAATGCCTCCCCCCGAGCAAAAACAGAATACATGTGGGATTTTGCATGCATTATGCATATTTCTTACACACACACCCCCATATGTATTTTATAGATGTCTATGTGTGTATATTTATATATCAACCCCCCCCCCCCCGAGAAATACAGGAAGGATAAACCAGAAGTAATTAAGGAGATTAATTACCTACAGGGAGTAGGAATTTGTGAAAAGCATAGGGAAGGGAGTGAATCTTCCAAGTACACATTTTCTGAATAGTTTTGATTTTTGGAACTAAGTTAAGGTTACTATTTTATCATTAAAAAATTTAAATCTGTAAGGACAAGGAAGTGTCCGTGAGGATGTACGTGCATCCTGGTGCTGGGTCCCTCTTCGCAGTGGTGGTCTTTGGCATGGGATTTCCCCATTTTACATACACAGGTGCCTGTGGCCAGAAGGAAGCACTTCCACAGAGGCTGTGACAGGCTGCCTGGCTGCTGAGGGCCGGGTGCTGCCATCGAGATCAGCCATGAGCTCCGGGATCATCATGTGCCAAGAAAAAGTTTCCGATGCTCAGATTTGAGGGTGCTCAGAAGCTAGAGGAAATCACGCGAGAATGACAGCATCTCGTGATGACCATCCTAAAGGTTGCAGGCACAGCTCTTAGGAGACCCGGCAGCCACGTTCCTCTAGAGGAGAGCCTTTTGTGACCCACCCTCCTCAAAACAGGCGCCTGGAGGCCATGACAATGGGCTCTAGGTCAAGACCTTGCAATTCAGCTTGGTTCACTCCTTCATTCAATCCGTGTGTGTCGTCTGGAATTTTGTGCCAGATCCTTTCTCGTGGGGCTGAAGACTAACCGGAGACAGGGCCAAGCGAGTCAGCAGATAAGAGAATGTGAAATTAGACTGAACTTCCCTTCCCACTCCCAGCAGCCCAACCAGGCTGTGGATTTCATGAGAACAGGCTCTCTCTTGAGGTTTGCGCTAGTTCCTTGTTCCAACTGGGCTGGGAATACCATCCACCAGCTGTGCTGGTGGGGTCCAGGGTGTGTACATCTACCCTGACAGCCACTGGAAAGCGTGGAAGTCCATGGTCACGGGGAGGATGATGTGGGAACCTGCAGCGGGGAGAATCAGAGTTCCAGATTTAGGGAGAAGGGTCGCATCGCTTGGTTTTGTGGCTTGTTCTTGGGACTGGTTCTCATTTCACGTCCCTTGTTGCACAGTTGCCTCCTCATGTGGTGTGGAGGAAAGATCAGTTAGTGCAGACAAAAGACCTACATTCTAGACCTGAATTCTCTTCCAAGCTGTGTGGCCTTGGGCAGATCACTTTCCTTCTCTGAACCCCAAATGATAAAATGGAAATACGAATATTCGGCCTGCACCTGAGGCTAGAGCCCTTGATTTTTGAGAGCCCTTAGTCACTTACCTCTCTGATAGCCAGTAGCACTAGGAATCAAATCTACATGTGTCCATTCAGAGCCAGTAGCATTTCCTCCTATCCCACGGGAACTCCAGGAGGTGCGTGGTTATAAGTAGAGACTTCCCTTCACCCTTTACTGAGCAAGTGACTCAATATTTCTACCTCCCAGGCCTCTTAAATGGGTTAATAATAGCCCAACCTCATGAGACCGAGGAAGAACTAAATGAGTTGAAGTCAGAACAGTGCAACCAATGTTAGCAATTATGGCCATCGTGCTTCTAAACACATGGTACTTCCCAGTCACACACACACATGCTGAATTCTTTCCTCCGATCAGCTCAAGGTCTAGATCAGGCATAGTAAATTTGAGGCACTCCCTCCACTACTTTCACCACCAACTTCCATGGCAGACATCACCAATCACTTGCCACACTCTTCTGTGCCGTCTGGGTAGAATCTCAGAAAACCAAGGTAGGCACGGGTAGTTGATGGCAGCTAATGTGAGATGGAACCTCACTACCTGCAACCCCTGAGAAGGTGTGCGTGAGTCTTTGCTCCTCTGTAAGACTAGCTGCTTTTCATGGGAACTGAGGCCTCTACTATAATCTGAAAAATATTCAATCATCTTTCATGGGTTCAAAAGCAATCACTTCCATTAGAGGCCTCACAAGTGAGGAAGAAATTTTTCTTCCTTCTTTCCTCTTTTTTCTTTCTTCCTCCATTCCTTCCTCCCTCCCTCCCTCCTTCCCTCCTTCTCTCTCTCTTTCTTTCTTTCCTTTCTCTTTCTTCCTCCTTTCTTTCTTTTTCTTTCACCTCCTCTCCTTTCCTTCCTTCTTTTTCTTTCTTTCTTTTCTTCCTTCCTCCCTCCCTCCCTCTTTTCTTCCTCTCTTCCTTCTTTCTTTCTTTCTTTCTTTCTCTCCCTTCCTTCCTTTGTTTTGTCTTTCTTTCCTTCCTTCCTTCCCCTTCCTCCCTCTTCTTCCTCCCTCCCTCCCTCCCTTCTTCCTTCCTTCCTTTTTCCCTTCTTCCTTCCTTCCTTCCTTCCTTCTTTCCTTCCTTCCTTCCTTCCTTCCTTCCTTCCTTCCTTCCTTCCTTCTGTCCGTCTTCTTTTGCCATGAAAGAATAGAGATAGGGTCAGATACTGTTCTTGTTTTCTGGGATCAGGAAGAGCCTTCCGGAGGGAAGGCAGGGGTGTTGGCATACTGTTGATGATATGACTTACAGATGGCCCCAGGTGAATGCCCATTGCACAGAGGAAGCTATGAGAGGCCACGTCTGTTGTCCGTGGTTACCCAGCTGGTGAGTGGAGGATCCAGGGACCGGGATACATGCTCCAATGCCTGACGGCCTCCCTTACCCCAGCTGGGCAGCTGGAGCTCTTCCTGTCTCCCCATTACAGTTGTTTAGAGGTCGTAAACCCGCTAATCCCCGGCCATGTGTCATTCTCTGCCAGTTAATGGGCCTCACTTCAGAGCTCAAGGCCGGGAGGGCTGGCTCTCCTCCTCCTTGCACTTAGTGTCCAGATGCCTGATTTACTGGAGAAGCCCAGCGCAACCCCTTCTGTGCCTCGATAACCTGAGCCTGAGTACAAGGTACTGGAGGCAGAAAGGGCCTCCTCAGCGTGCATTTTTAGATAGCAGGAGAAGAAAAGCGTCTTTTTGTCTTCTTCCAGATAGACCTCAGGAAAGAGGAGGCCCCTGATCATCCCTGCAGCCCCTGTGATGCCATTAACCTTTGCAGGGCAAACCTGGGATTCTAACCCCAAGGCACAGCAGGAGAGGCACCCGCCCGCTGGGCAGACAGCGCTGATGGGAAAGCAGGTCAGGCCTCTTTCAGTTAAGCCCGCAGCTTATCTTTGGGTCTTAAATTCCCACAGGATGTCCAGGATGGAAATCAGGTTTGCCTCCAGCACACATCTGATTTACTATGACCATGGCAGACCCTGGAGACTCAAACCAAGCGGCCACGTCTGCGCTTAGCAGCGCGTCTCCACGCAAATGCGCGTGTCTGCTGGCTGAGGTGTCTGTGATGGAAACAACAGCGCTGGACTCCATCAGGCTTCGGTTTAAATCTCAGCTATGACTTGGGCCACTGCCGTCCCTGTCCCTCTCTGAGGCTGTTTTCTCATCTGCGAAATGGGAAAACTCATGCCCCAAGCCACTAGATCATCTCCTGAAAGTTTCCATCAGAGGTCCCCATCCTATGTGCATGGCGACCACCTCCAGAAAATCGGGGCTGTAGCGGGAATTAACACCCGGAATTCCATGCATGTCAACGCTGGCTCTGCACTTCAGCTCTCAGTTCCAGGTCCTTGGGACACCTGCTGAGATCTAGAAAGCTTTCTTTTCTCAGGCAGGTGGCATACAAAGGGAGGATTTTGGAAAACAAAGGTCAGTCAACCCTGGAATGTAGGAACCTCCCAGCTGTTTCTGTGTTGTAGACAGGAGGGGGACACTAATTTTGGGTGACATCACAGGGCCGCTAGGTGTTTCCAAAGGCATCCAGGTGGCGCTTGTGGGTACACACGCAACCCTTCCTGCTGCCCACGGTGACCTGGCCAATGGGGCTCCAGGGTGCCTGTGAGCCATCCGCAGGGTGGTAAGTGGCCACAGTTGTCTGCCTTCAGGCTTGCTCCTGAAGCTTTCTCCATCACCAGCTTTAAAATCACCCATCCTTTTCAGGAAAAAGCGGAGGGAAAAAGGCAGTTGTCTGACATTCCAAGAAACCCCAGAAGGAGGAATGCAGAAAATCAAATGTGTTGGTCCTTATCCAGCCGTGACTCCAGGGAGATAAATGGTTTCGCATGCTAATGGCCGGCCCTCCACGCTGACATTTTCTTACAATGTACTTAAGTCCCGTTTGTTTTGCTTTCTGTCTCCACAACAATTACCAAGATTTATTTTTTATTACTCCAGTTAACTCTGCCAGGACCACACTTCCTTTTTCTTTTTAAAGGAACAGACATACTAAATAGAGAGGCCTAGGAATTGAGCATTTTCAATTGCAAAAAATGAAAAACAAGTCTGAAGGACAGTTGCTTCCTCCTGCGCAGGGTGCCAGAGGGACTTCTGGCTGTTTTCCACTGGATAGGTGGGCTCACCCAATGGCTTAGCTGAAGCCCTGAAGCAAAGCATCATTGTTAAAATGGTCCTTCCTAAGGGGCTCCTTGGAGCAGCCCCTGGGAGCTCGAAAGGCACTTTTTTTCTATCGCAGGTCTTATCTGTAAATCCCCTGCTAGAAGTAAGCTCCCTCCTTTGGTGTTTTGTTTTATCCTCTTCCCTGACTACCAGCGCATAGTAGGTGCTTGATAAATACTTGTGGACTAAATGAAACATCAAGTTCTTTAAAACTGGATTCTGTATAGCTCCCAGCCTCCCCTTGATTCTTACCATCTCACGTTCCACTTGCATTGGCTGTTTGCTATTCTAGAGACACACAGCTCTTGCTGGAGCCTGTGCTTTTTTGCACAGGTGAACGGCTACACTGCCTGCTGAACTCCTATTCATCCTTCAAAACCCACCTCCTTTTGCAAAGTTTCCTTGAATTCTCTCATCCCAGGCTGTTTATCATCCCCTCTCTCATGCATTGCCAAAGCACTCTGTACTTCCTTTAATCAGAGAACTCATCTTATTGTTTAGAGTTTTATTATTTTAACACATCTCTTCCTCTGGTCAGACTGTTAAGGCCTACCATACTTTTTAGTTTCCTGCACCATCTAGGAGACTCTCTGACATGTAGTCAATGATCAGGAACGGTGAATGAATGAATCAATGAATAAAGGCAGGGACCTTGTCTTATTTGATTCTGCATCTCAATCATCAAGCACAGTTTCTGGCACATAGTAGGTGTTTAGGAAAGTCTCTTGTCCATAAGATGGGGATTTTTAAACCTCTTTTGTTCACTCTGTGGTCCTAGGACTCGGACCAGGTTCCATCAACTCCCTCCCAAAGGCCTGCTGAGGGTGGGAGTGAGGCTCATGGCTCCAGCAGGGAGAGGGCCTCCAGCCACTCTGAGGTCCCTCCTTCCAGCCTCATACACATGCTTCTACATGAGTCAGAAGGTGTTTGACATGGAGAGAGAGGGGCGGGCAGAAGAGCACGAAACAACCTATTTCTTGGCTTTTCCCAGACAAGGCAGCTCAAAATGCCTTCTGTTCAGGTAGAGCCCTGGGCTGGTTTTATAAATGGCTGAGGACTGAGGTGAGTCTGCACATTGAGGGCTGTGGGTCACTATCTTCCAGTTAGAAGTCCCCAGCCTGGCAGCCTTAAGCAAGAAGAGAGCCTCGTCCTCTGGGCATTGTGCCCAAGGCCTGCGCAAGCCCAGGTCCCAGGCTGTGTGCGGCTGGGCTGCCCACTGGGAGGCACACTGTGGCTTCCTGAGTGTGGCCCTGCAGTTCCTGCTGGTGATCCTGGTGAGGGCAGAGGCTCTGCCGGGATGGCACAGGTCAGGATGTCCCTTTCGGTTTCTGGAGCACACATGCCTGGCTAATCAGAGGACAGCCCAGCCCTTGGCGACTTCTCCAGGGAGGTCAGCCTGGTGTGTCCGGCTTCTTACAGGGAGTGCCTGCCTTTGGGACTGCGGGTGGGCCACTGTCCCACTTCCACAGTCAGCTACGTATCTCTCTACCCCTGAACCAGGAGGGTTTCCTTCAAACAGGACCTTTGGCCACTGCTTGAAAGGAACTGGGGCTGGAGAGGGGAAAGGTTCATTTTGGAGCCACCTGAGCCAACATGGCCACTCACCCAGGGCTGCTGGATTTAGAGAAATAAACCAAAACAGAACAAAACCCAGGATGCCTAGTTCAACTTGCATGTCAGGTAAACAACAAATCTGTTTTTAGTATAAGCAGGTCCCATGTAATATTTGAACAGCAGCCACAGGTAACTGATGCAGTGACTACATGCCTGAGTAATAGTCAGAGACTCGTTACTAAAGGCAAAGGAAGGAGGAGTTTTAGGGGACAGTTGTGGTTATTGCCACACCAGCCTCATGAGGCTTCATGGGGTCAGGCCTGCCTTTCACTATCGATGCAGAAAAATCCAGTTACCTGCTTTTCTAACTGCCCCTGCAGGCTCTGGGAATGAAATGCTGCTGCTCCAGATATTAAATCATAGCTGGAGGCTGAAAGAAGTAGGACCCTGGGGATAGGGTGAGGGGGGTCTACTTTGATGGCAGTGCAACCCTGACCTACCGTCCCCCTGCCTGGATGTAGTTCAACCTGGTGAACCCTATTATTTCTCTTTTGAGGCTCACATGTCACCTCCTCTCAGAAGCTTGGTGTCCTGGAGTGGCTGTAACCATGCACCATGGATGGGGTAGCTTATGTAAAAGAAGTGCATTGTCTCACAGCCCTGGAAGATGGAAGTCCCAAATGAAGGTGTCAGCAGTGTTAACTCCATCTGAGGCTGTGAGGGAGAGTGTGTTCCTCACCTCTGCCCTAGCTTCTGGTGGCTGCTGGCTGTCCTTGGTGTCTCTTGGCTTGTGGGCACATCACTCTAACCTCTGCCTTCAACTTGGTATCATTTCCCCTGCATCCCTGTTTGTCTCTGTGTCTAGGTTCCTTCTTTATATAAGGATACCAGCCATGCTGGATTAGGGCGCACCCTCACGACTGCGCCTTAACTAATTATATTTGTAGCAGCTCTAGTTCCAAATACAGTCATGTTCTGAGGTACTATAGGGTTAGGAACTCAACATATAAATTTGACAGGCAACGCATACTTGAACCCACAATGCCTTCCCTGATGTGTACGCCCATTCCTCCTGCCACCGTAGCTATCACTGGCAGGGCCTTCCTCTGAATTTTTGAAAAATTTCTGTTCCTCTTCCTCCACTTTTGCCATGAATGCAATCTCCTTGGAAGCAGGGAGTTTAGTTTCACTTGTGCACTGCTGTGTCTCAGCATCCCCAACAGCATGCACATAGTAGGGGCTCAATAAATGTTTGCTGAATGAATGAATGAATGAGAGACCAGGCTCCCTATATTTGCTGTAGACTGCGAGCCACCCAGGGCAGGAGCGCAGTGGCGTGTCAGCCTGGGGCCGGCACTCAGTAAATGCTTGGGAAATGGAATCACTCTTTGGTCCAGCGTCGATGTTTCCTGTGACTCAGTAAATCACGTTAACTAATGAAGGAATAACGATCCCAGAGGAACAGAAGTTTCAACTATGCAGATTATTCTGAGTTTTTAAAGAGTGTCTCTTTAAAGAAATCAGTCCCTGGGGACCATAGGCGCTCCATAAAGGCTGACTTTCCACTCTCTTAAGTAGCTCATTTTGGCCCTGAGACAAGGTTCAGCTGGTGAGTTTTAATAAATAATGTTTTTGTGTTGCAAAAGTAAATTTAGATAATTTACAGAACAAGAAGGAATTAAGAAAAAATAATTCACTGGCCACAGACAACCCGATTGTTAATATGCCATTGTACTGCTCTTGGGTCTTATTGTCTATGTTTATTTTTATGCGCTGATAAACAAATTTAAGTCTAATCTGGTTGCTGCTTCAGTTGAACAAAAATTTACCTTGAAAATCTCCGGTTTCCAAGTAATTAAAAAAAAAAAAAAAAAAGCCAGATGCGCTGGAGGGGTGAGAGTGGGGAGTCTGGATGGGGCTGCAGAGAGTGGGGATGGGGGAACTCGCTGCCCGGGTCTGGGGCGGGAGGGAGCAGCTGGTCCCTGGCAAGGTTGTTCCCGGAATCCTGGGACTTGAACGCCCACGTGGATGGCACTGATGGAGATGGGCGCAAAGCAAGGACAAGCTCATCGCCATGAAACCATTTCCTGGCCTCGGTGCCCAGTTCATGGCAGCTTGCACTTTTCCAATTACCCGGCCCTCCTGGAGCCTGGGTGGGAAAGTGTGGCCGCTTCCCCCCGGAGTCGGGAGTCGGCTCCAAGTCGGCTGGGATGGCTGGGATCTGGGATGAAGCGGCGGAATTCTGGAGGGAAATGATACATCCCCATGCTGAAAGCAGTGGGGCCGACGCAGGCTTTGTGGTGGCGCTGATGTCATTTCAGAGAAAGAGCTAAAAAGCTGTTTTGTTTCTCAGACTGTGTCTCTCAAATTGTCTTCTTTAAAAAAAAAAAAAATCTGATTTTATCCGAAAGCGGACGTTCCAAACCCCAAACCTCTAATCCAGGCTTGTCGGAGGCCCCTGGCCTGGTCCAGGGCTGGCGCCGGGCGAGGGTTGCGGACAGGGAAACGTGGAAGTCGCCCAGTTCCCCCAGCCCACCGGTGAGGTGAGGGGTCCAACAAGACCCTCATTTCCTGCCGGCCTGTTGTGGGGCCTGGGAGTGGGTAGAGGGCGGGGAGGCCAGGGAGAGGGGGCCTGTCAGGAGGGGGCATTTGTCTTGTAAAGGAAGCCATCGCTATTCAAGAATGCCACAAGTGTGCCTTCCAAAATTCTCCCTTCTTCTGAGTGTGTGGGGGAGGCTCACCCTTGGCTGACACCCTGGGAACAGTGCAAGTGCTGTCATCTGGGCTGGCACTCCCAACCCGGGTGAACAGGAGAGTGGGAGGGAAGGGGTGCATGGTCGTCCTGCTTGCGTGGCTGGACCAGAAAGGGTTAACAGCAAGACTTTTCTCTGCCCGGAAGCCCCCTCCTTGGGGACCCTCTTCTGATTCTCCCAGCCTGCTGTGCAGGAAGGGACCAACATTGCCCCTTGGACCCATTTCTATTGCCCTTCAAGTCCTCGTTGCTATCTGGTGGCTGGGTGGAGTATGGCTGGCCACTAACTGCTAGGTTTTAGTAATGCTGGGGCCCTACTGTGTGGCCAAGTTCAGTGCTAGGGGCTATGTGCCATTGCAGTTAATCCTCACCTCAATGCTGTGGAGTGATCCATTTTACAGGTGGAGAAACAGAGGCCCAGAGAGGGGAGAGTCATCCAGCTGAAAGGGGCAGAGCTAGGATTAAAGCCTAGGGCTGACGGACTTACCTTTGTTCTTGTACTGCACTACCTTTAGGTAAAAGCAGATTGAGCATATTCCAAAAATGATATATCCACATCCCGACCCTATTGGGGCCTTATCTGGGGGAAAAAAAGTATTTGCAGGTGTAATTAAGGATCTTAACATGAGATCATTGGAAATTTAGAATGGGCCCTAAATCCAATGACAAGCATCCTTAAAAAAGACAGAAGAAGTGATGTAGGCCACATAAAGACAGAGGCAGAGACTGGAGTGATGTGACCACAAGCCAAGGGGTGCCGGGGTCACCAGTAGCTACCAGGCAATGGAAGAGAAGCATAGATTAGGTGGTTTTGGAGCCTCTGAAGAGAACCAACTCTGCTGACACTTTGATTTTGGAGTTCTGGCCTCCAGAACTGTGAGAGGATAAAGTTCTGCTTCTGGGGTGTGTGTGTGTGTGTGTGTGTGTGTGTGTGTGTGTGTGTGTGTATTTACTACCAGGTTTTGCATGGCAGACACAGCTCTGATGCTTTACTAATTGTTTCCTTTGGTTATCACAGGAATGCTCAGAGCTCTGCAGATGGTCCTCATTTTACTGTTGGAAACTCTGAGGAATTCAGCAGCTCCTACAAAGCCATGGGCTATGTGGCAGTTACCTCCAGCTGCATAACAAACCACCTCCTCCCCAATGCAATAATCATTTAGTTTGTTCATGAATCTTGGGGTTGACTCAACTACCAGCTCTCACTCAGGGTTGACTCTTGTGAGGTTACCATGAGTTGGAGGCTAGTCTGGGTCATCTCCAAGATTCTTCACTCACATGTCCAGTACCTGGGCTGGAAAGACAAAACATCTGGGGCTGGACCTGCTGGGCCTCTGTTGTCTCTGGGTCTCTCTCTTATCCTTCTTTCTTGTCTCTCTCTTCTTCTTCTTCATCTTCTCCTTCTCCTTCTCCTCCTCCTCCTCCTCCTCCTCTTCTTCCCCCCACCCCACCTCCTTCCTCCTTCACTTTATCTCTGTTTACATGTTGGCTCTAGGGTAACTGGACATCTGGATTCTTAAATGTCAGTCAAAGGCTCCCAGAGCTAGTGTTTTAAGGGAGACCAGTAGAGGCTGCCTGGCCTTGTAATATACCTCCCAGGTGACACGGAGCCACTCTATTCAGGATTCAGCCACAAAGGCATGCACAAGGGTGTGGAAGTTAGACAACCCCCCTCCCTACCCTTTGATGGAAGCTCATCATAGGATGTTCCTACCAGGGAATGGGGCCAGCTGGTTTGGCTTCAGAGGCCACCGATGCACACCCAGGACTGTGCGTCCCCTTGCCAGCCCTCCACAGCCATGTGAACACGTTGCATCCAAGGGAAAGGATGGTTTGGGCAAGTACCCTTGATCCATGTTCTTCCTGAGACACAGCCACAGAGTTGTCAAACTTCCTGAAGCAATACTTATTATAACTAAAGTGTATTTTGGGTGTTGGAAATATAAACTTCGGTGCTTGACCAGGTGTGACCATGGACTTGTCTGTAATGGATAAAATGCACAGTGTGTGGATTTCTACCACAGGTTTATATTTTTAACATTTACAACCAATAAATGTTGGCTCCAACGTCAACATAAGGAGAAGAAGATCATAAATCCTTCCTTTCCAGTAGTAAAGTGAACGGAGTCCCAGACTGTAACACTTGCTGTCATATTTTAAGAGCAATTGCTATTGTATACCAATTATAACCTCAATAAAGCTCTTAAAAAAAAAAGGAGTCTGAAAAAAGAAATATTGCCCTTTCCAAGATTTTTCCTTTTCTTGCAGGAAGGGACATTAGAAATCCAATCTGAGCTAGACATCAGAGATTTCCACCTGTGTTTCCTGGGCCCTGAGGCAGCCTGGGGTTTCCAGGGATGGTATCTCATGCCCACCTGCTCTTCTCCAGCCTCATTTGTCTCTTCATCCCCCTAAGAAGCGGGGTCACCTAGCCTCCCCCCAACCTTGATTCTAGTGGCCTGTGACCATCAATAATAAAGTGGAGGCCATGCTACTTGACCTCTAAGGCTAGGTCATTATAGACCACGTGCCCCCCCTAACCCTGGTTCTCTCAAAACTCTGGGAAGGCCAGCCACCAAATAAGAGGCCTGACAACCTTGAAACCATTTTGCTGGAGAGGCCACGACATGGGGGCCCTCTGGGCAGCAGCTCCAACTGAGCTCACATTCAGCCAAGAGCCTGACTCAACCCCCAGCTGTGCAAATGGAAGGCCTTGGATGTCCAGCCCCATCAGGCTTTCAGCTGCCTGCAGCCCCACCTGACACCTGATAGCACCTCAGGAGAGACCACGATTGATCAGCTCCTCCTGAGCCCTCACTAAATTTCTGACTCACAAACCGTGAACAAAAGAAAAGGGCTATTGTTTTACACCCTGGAGTGCTGCGGTCATTTGTTATGAAGCCATAATAACTGGACTGGGTCCCTGTCAGTGATCACTGGATGACAGGAGAGGGCAAAATGAAGATGAAAATAGGTGTGGATAAGGATGAGTTTGATTTGTTGGAGAAAAAGTCCTCCGATCTAGCCAACCCTTTTGCCTTGGAGATCAAGACGCAGAGGCATGGGCAGGAGGCAACTAGGTTAGGCTAGTGTGTATGGTTAGTGAGCGCACATTTGAATCTCAACTCCAAATCCAGGACTCTGATCTCAGCACAGCATCTGCCAATAGGGCAGGTGGCAGCCTCCAGGTCAGTTCTGCACTCTCTTAATGGGCTGACCCACTAATATCTCCGTAATAAAGACTTAAAAGAATTCAAGTTGTCAATCTTCCAAAAGCAAATCTATTTATTAGAATAACGTAGTCAGGCCTTGTATTTATGAACTTCCAATGCAAATTCAAGCAACCTGCTTTTAATCCGGCAGATTAATCCCACGTGTTCCTACGTGTGATTATAACTTTGTTTTTAAAGCATTACCTAGAGAGGCATGTCTTTTAAAAAGTTGTAGAAAGAACATAGCACTCTCACCCACATATATTTCCTTTCAGTTTCCACCTATCCAGTCCTGGCAGCGCCTATAAGCATCTGCTATGTTACTTTTTTCCTTCTTCCCCTTTAACGCCTGGGACCTTGGTAGACCAGTAAGCCACAATTGGGAATGCATTCTGAGACCATTAGTACAGGAAGCACGGTGAAATCCAAAGAGACCATGAGCCAGTGAGTTGGAAAACACTCTATGAAAGGGCTTTTCAGGCTGTTTCTTTTAGGAGGAGTTTGTTTTTGGATTAAAGGAGTTTATTCAGGTATTCACAAATACCCAGGCTTTCTGCACCAGCTGGAACATGGAAACCCCTCAGTCATAACCAATTGCCGTGGAGGGGACTGGCATGTTCTGACTGGGAAATACATGGATGAAAGAGGCATAATTAGGTGACACGCCTTCAAAGGAGATGAAAGGCCCAAAACATCCTCAAAAACGTAGGCAAAAATATACCCTGAAATCACTACTTTCTTTATTTTGGAAGTAGAGGTTCCAATCAAAGGCTAGGTGTCAATGGCATGGTATGTGGCAATGTCTTGAACTAGGTTTCTTTCCCTTTTCTTTTCATTTTTTCCTTTCCTTGCTTGGGGAAGAAAAATGATGGAAACGTCACTCCTATATTTCCTCCACAGCTAGAAAATGGTGTAAATGCCTCCCTTCTTACCCAGAGACTAGACTAAACTGACACTTTGATGGGCTTCCCCTTGGGGGTGGGGACAAGAGGACCGGGGCTTAATGGCATAAGTGTTTGAACACCACTCCCCAGCCCCTCCGTCAAAATTTTCCCTGTGTGTTCTGAGTGGCTCATTTGTATATTTTACTCCTTTGGTTTAAAAAACAAGTGCTGTTTTTTTCTACTTATAGAGCTAAGAAAGCACACCAAGTTTCATGGTCTTCTGGTAAGCCCCCTTTCCTTAGACCATTCTTATTTTCTAATTAAGTTAAATGTAAGAGATTGGCGGATTTTGATGATGAGGGAGTTTTATAGCTGGGGGCATCTATGAATTGGGTCCACTCTGCCCAATTCATATGAAGCCTGTTGAAGTTGCGTGACTTGCCCTGAGCAGTAGGACTAGAGCCAAAATAGAAATTGGGGGGATTTTGACTACCCAAGGAGTGCTTTTCTTACCATTCAAGCTGCTCCTTTTCCCTGTATTTTTAGGCCTTTAATGGACATACTCTATGTTCGTGGCACTCATTAACACATATTTAAATAATTATGGAAAAATCCGCATTTAATGCATCCTTAAGCACTTTGACCTCTGGGTTTCTGCAGCTGGATTTGAAGGAGCTTCAGCTTTTTGGCACATTTTAATTAGTGCTCTAACTGCTTCTTTTGCTCCTGTGGTCTTGAAGCAGCCCACACAGCACACCTGCCTTATTGAGCTCAGAGTCTCCAAAATGCTTACACAAACACTTGGCTTTTTCTTTTTCTTCTCTCCCTAACCCACCCCCCCCCTTCTCTTTCCTGGCTGAATTCGAGAGTACAGAATGAATGTGCTATTCAAAGGCCACTTTGACAACACCACTCACTAAATCAGGATTCCTCTTGGTTGGCAGAAATTTTCCAGTTTAGAGCCAGGCTGCAGAGAAGGAGATGGAAAGGTCTTCACTAGCCAACATGGTCGTCACAGCCTTGGGTAGAAGACATATACTGAGATGTATATAGACAAAAAATATCTATCTACCTATTTACATGTCTTCTCTCTTAAGTTATATATCTACATCTATCCAGAAATGGAATCACACTGTTATAAAGTGTGCTTTTGCATAGTATGTTGTATTACCTTCATTTTCCCTTGTCAATACATCTAAAGTTAACTGCCTACTATTTCTTCATATGGCTGGATCAATCATTTTAAAACCAAATGTCTACTTGTGGACATACAAACATTTAGTATATTTGTCTGCTTGATTTATTTAGTTTTGCTGTTATTGACAGCATTTGATAGACATCTTTGCATACATACCTTTTCAATCCAGCCTGAATATTTACTTGGGACAGGGTCCTCCAAGTGCTGTCCTATAAAGGGTCGGCACGTTTAAAATTGTTATTGTCAGTTACTATAGGTAGCAATTCCAAATTGTCTGGGGAGGCCTGGCATGTACCCACTGATCCTTGGCCCCATTGATTGAGGGTTGGCTCCAGGGTGTTAATTCCCCTGTATTTTTGAGCAACTGAGTAGGGGGCTTACCAGCTTTGGAAGAAGAAAAGCAGCGGGGTGTACAGGGGATGTTGGCAAGAGCTGGGATCTGCCTGCAACAAGGCAAATCAGGTGGGCTGAGGGGGTGCCATGTGGGCATCATATCCTGCTGGTCAGGATAAAGTCCCTTAGGATCCACTTTTCCTGTCTATCCTGCCTGTGTCTTGAAGTCCATCCCCAACATTCAAGGTTATTATGAGCCTATATAATGCTTGTGCACTTTAGAAAAGACACCCCTGCTAGGCAACTTTGCAAATGCATCTCCTGATAAGCAGGGGTGGGTTGGAACTTACCCCCTCAGGCCTCTCGAGCTTGGCATCTTTGTGTATGAAGTACACAGCCTGACCAACTGTAGGGGGCAACCCTGAATATTAACCTTGGTCCAAGGAACTGCACAAGGGCTCCTGAGCATTTCGGTGGCTCTCTGTACGATTCCTTCTGTCTCAAATTTATCTATCACCCATTCATCAAATATATATTGAGCATTTGTGCCAGTCACAATTGAGGTTCTAGGGACATAGCATAGAACACACCATACACGAAAGCCCCTGTCTATGTGGAACTTAGACACTGGAAGTGGAGAGAGACCCCCTAAAGAAATAAATAAGTAAGTATATAGTATGCTAGACAGTGTTGTGTGCCACAGAGAAAAATAAAGCTGGGTAGAGGGTGGAGAGGACTGGGAGAGGAGCAGCAATATTAATCAAAGAGGTAAGAGGAGGTAACATTTGAGTGAAGGCCCTAGGGAGGTGAAGGGTTGGATAAGTAGATGTCTAGGGAAGAGTGTTCCAGGAAGACGGAACAGCGGTGTAAAGGTGCTGAGACATGCAATAGCAAAGAGAACACTCATTTGGGCTGGAGTACAGTAAGGAAAGAGAAGAGTCAGGAGATGAGGTCAGAGAGAGGTCAGAGATGTAAGAGGGGCAGGTAGGCGGGTTGTGTTGGGCCTGCTCCCGGCTTTCACTATTACTAAGAATGAGACGGAAGGCAGGACAGGGTATAGAGCACAGGAGGGATGTGATTCAAGTCTCATTACAGCAGGAATGAGACCTTTCTCTTCTTGCCCTGTTCCCACAGATTCATCTCACCAAAACTGGTTTGGCCCGTACCCCTGCAGGTGACACTTCCAATCTCCACCTGTCCTGCCACACCTGCTCCTCTGGTCACTTCCTCACTTGGCTCATCTTGGGAGCTTCCTCTTTGTATCTCAGTGGGAGTGAAGAAGCGAAGGGAGGCAGAACTCCCACAGCAGCCTCAGGGACCTGCTCCTTGAGCCAGCAAAATGACCTCCTCAAGTAACATCACTGCGGAATACCAGCAGCATAGCTATTTTTGATGAGGTGCAGTGGGCCATGCCTTTTTTGATGATGGAAGCATTGGAAATTGGCTTGGCATGTAAATGGAGGTCATTCTCCAAGCCTCAGTTTTCTCATCTGTAAAATAAGGAGATTGTATCGATGTCACCCCCATGTCACAGGTGGTGGTTATCATCTGAATCGAATGCACAGTGTTTGATCAGGGTGAGCATATGGGTGAGTTCCCGGGAAAGACCCAGATTCCTATTTTCATCACCACAGGTAGCTCCTGGTACAAATAGCAGGACCATGCCTTTCTTAAGTTATCTCCTTGCGGCTTTGGGAGAGAGAGAGCAAGGGAAAAGTACTTTGAATGATGTTCCAGGAGATGACTGGCAGGTTTTGAGGCCGGAGGCCAAAAAACAACAATCCAATACAAAGTCACAATGTGCTATCAAGTCACACCCATTGGGATGGCTATTATCAAAAAGGTGGGAAATAAGTGTTGAAGGGAATGTGAAGAAATTGGAATGCTATGCACTGCTGGTGGGATTGTAAATTGGTATAGCCTGATGATTCCTCAGAAATGAAATGAAATGGCCATTTTATTCAGCAATTCCACTTCTAGGTATATACCCCAAAGAATTAAAAGCTGGGACTCACCTCCATTCTCAGAAGCATTACTCACAATAGCGCAAAGGAAACAACCCAAGTGTCCACTGATGGATGAATGGATACACACAGTGTGGTCTATCCACACAATAAAGTATTATTCAGCTATAAGAGAGAAGGAAACTCTGACACATGCTACACCATGTATGACCCTTGAGGAAATTATGCTCAGTGAGATAAGCCAGGCACAGAAGGACAAATGCTGTATGATGTCACTCCTATGAGGCTTCTAGAGGAGTCAAATGCACGGAAACAGACAGTAAATGGTGATCACCAGGGGCTGAGGAAGGGGAATGCAGAGTTGGTGTTTAATAGGAACAGAGTTTCAGTTCAGAAAGAGGAGAAAGTTCTGGAGATGGATGGGGGTGATGTTTGCACAACATTGGGAATGTACTCAATGCCACTGAACACTTAAAAATAGCTGGAAAAAAAAAAAATAGTTGAGCCCTGACTGATGTGGCTCAGTTGGTTGAGTATCATCCCCAAAAGTGAAACATTGCCAGTTCAAGACCCTAGCTGGTGGCACAGTGGATAAGCCACTGGCCTGAGAACCCAAAGGTCGCTGGTTTGATTCCCAGCCAGGGCACCTAACCAGGTTGCAAGCCAGGTCTCCAGCCAGGTCCATAGCTGGAGGCAGGTGAAAGGCAACCATACATTGATGTATCTCTCCCTCTCTGCCTCTCTCCCTACCCCTCTCTCTGAAAATAATAAAATCTTAAAAACTAAAGATTGCCGGTTCAATTCCCAGTCAAAGTGCATGCCTGGGTTGTGGGTTGAGTCCCCTCTCTGGGTGCTCAGGAAAGGCAACGGATCGGTTTATCTCACCCATCTATGTCTCTCTCTCCTGCACCTTCTCCTTCCCTTCCCCCTCTCTAAAAATAAGATCTTAACAAAATAAAACTTAAAAATGGTAAAAATGGTTAACATTTATAGGGCATGTTTTACCACAGTTAAAATAAACTCTGACAGCAGTGAGCACCCATGCTGGGTGCTGTCCTCACCACTCAGGGGACAAAGAGTGGCGGTTTAGACCCCCACCCTTGCAGAGGTGCAGTGGTGAAAGGAGACGCACCGGTATCACGGGTGCTCTGCCCCTGTGCACCCCTCTGCCTGCAGGCCCAGGTGTCGCCTTCAGAAGCCAAAAGGTCACCCAGGGGACATGCTCCTCTCAGGGAGGTTGCCAGTGTGTCAACTTGTCACCACTCCAAGACCCGCTGGCAAAGATAAGAATGCAGAAGAGGTGTAACTTAAGTGTCATCTGAAAGCTACTAGAGGCTTAGTGACACTTCAAAGGCGTGACACAGGGAAGGGGCCCAGAGATAGGAACCCAAACAATGCAGTTGGGGGAGGGATTATAACTTATCATATTCCACTCTTGTCCTGTGAAAGGGGCGTAGGCCTTCTCCATGCAGCGGGGTTTTAGGGGGATGATAACTGTCCCCTGATAAATGCCCCCAAAGCTGAGGTTGCTCTGATCAAGAAGGGGACATGCTGGTCCCCAGCAGGAGTGTGAGGTCCTGAGGCCCAGGACTACCTGTGGCAGGTGAGGGCAGGGGGAAGGAAGCATTGGGAGGCAACAGGTGGGACAAGCACACCATGTGCCCATGGAACTTGGTTTCATTCCAGAAAAAAGAGTAAAGGTGAGAAACAAAGACCCCCAAACCTTGGTTACTCTTTTTCCAAATATGAAGGGAAAAAAAAATGTCCTCCAGCGCTGGAGGTCCAGGAGGGGTTCTTGGTGGGGATGATGCTGAAGACAAGAGCTAGGAGGGGACAGAGAAAGAATACCTGCCATGCTTTCTGTTGGTCTGGACAGAGGAGTCAAGAAAGGGGGAGCAGCAGAAGCTGGAGTCGAGAGGAAGTCAGGTGTAAGAGGGAAGGACACCCCTTCCCAGCAGGAGGGGCACAGGGAGGGTGGGTGGGAAGTGAGCCCGGGTGGAACACGAAGGGCCCTGGAGTACCTCCAGACCATTTGGGTCTTATCGGACCATGGGAAGCCCTGGAGCGATTTTTAAGAAGAGACCCTGGATTTTATCACTCAGGCTGGTAGGGCGTGAATTGGGTGGGGGCAGGGAGGTCTGTCAGCTGCTGTTGGTGTGTCCAGGGTGAGGTGATGCGGTGACCAAGGAGAGTCGGTGGGGATGCAGAGATGTGGACAGACTGGGACAGGCTTGACGAGCTTTCCCTAACGTGCTCCATCAGAATTTTCTTTCTTTCCTCTTCTTCTTGTTCTTCTTGTTCTTGTTCTTGTTCTTGTTCTTCTTCTTTTTTGGCCAGCCTCTGCATGATGTTAGAAAAGCAGTTATGGAGTTTGTACTGCAGAAGCAGGGTAGGTGAGAGGAGAGAGAGGCAGGGCTTAAAAAGAGAAAAAGCAAACATGGGGTTGAGTCCCATCTCTTCTGCCAGAGCTTACACAGGCTGGTGTTTGGGAATCCCTCACCCTCATTAGTTGTGTCACCTCCTTGTAGGATAGAAGAGAATAGGGAGCAGACAGGAGACACCCAAGGTACCAGGGCCCAGAACCCACTTTGCTGCTGGTGAACCTAAACCTTGGCCTGCGTGGCCCTGATGTCATTGACCAGTTGTAGACACACAAGCCCTGCGCCCCCTGCACCTGGATAACCCTCAGTTCTCAGGCAGCACAGCCCAGTGAGTGCCAGGCAATCAACCAGATAAGTCACCCAGGATGACAAAAGGCCAGCATGTGCCATCTAGGTTGCTTGATCAAGAGGGAAAACGAATACCCCAACACAGAGACATAGGGATGGAAAGGTATGGTCCCCTAAAGTGGCCAAGCATTACGTCGGTGGCTCTGATCAGCAGGAGTGTGGTGGTGGCCGCCCACGTGTGCATGGAGCAGGTTTCAGGCCGCACTGTGGGGACACAGGTTGAGTGCTGGAGCCCATCACCTGTCTGATGTCAGTGTTCTGAGCAGGCTGAGTGCGGGGTGGCTCTTCCCATCACAAAGGTCAAGGTCAGTCTCTAACCCACCAAGTCAGCAGTAACAACGGAATCTAAGGAGACCTGTAGGAAGTCTGAAGAAGGCGGAGGAGTAAGAGCAGGCTCAGGAGTGACATGGTGGCTGGAGACACGGTTCCCAACTCATCGTTGAGGGCTCTGAGGAAAGACAGCTTGGATGCTGGGGTCACCCACCTGGCTCCAAATTTCATCTCTGCCCTGCATCGCTCTGAGACCTCGGCAAGTGATGTCACCCCCTCCGTGCCTGGAAGTGCTGCACCAAGCCACCTCCAGAGTAACTGCCTCTCGGTTTTGTAGTTTTCCCCTCCCTGCAGCATTTTGCTTTATATTCTGCAATGGAGACATTAGAACGTAGGATAAATTAGGACACCCCGCATGGCCCAGGGCAGACCCGACTAGATGGCTTGAAAATGCCTCTGCTTCAACTCCACGGAACACTGAGTGGTTTAACCTTACAGGTTCTTTAAATAAACTCTCTCTGCTCCCAGTGCAATGTCCTCCTGAAGCCACTGTAGATTGGATAGGGACTAAGGAGAAAACGTGCAATGGGTCATGACTGCTCCTGAAAGCCTAGTGACGTTCACGCTACGCCCGCAGGGTGACTCCTCTGTCTGAATGCGTGACTGGCTGCAAACACCCTGGATCCAGTGTCAGATGGGAGAGAGGGTGTTGAAGAGCCAGCCACAACACCCTTGGTTTGATGGAGACATAGCCTTTTGGGTGACTTCGTCATTGGAATGTTCTGCTTCTTGCCAAAGAGTCAAGTCAGGGCACATCTCCCCATTTTCAAGAAAACAACAGATACTCAGGAAAACCCCAACGGAGCTTTCTGTGGGCACAAACAAGGACTCTTATCACAGGGGAATCTCTGAGCCCCTGAGATGGCGCAGGAGTGATGTGTGTTTAAAATGCCCCCTCTTTTCATGTGTGAGGACAAACCAACCAGACAAATTGACCTGAAGAAGTTCCAGAGGGGAAACTTGTAGGGTGCAGGTCATTCACACTGATTCTCTGACTGTAGTTCCCCCTGTCCCCCAACCCCATGGTGGCTGGGGCTGGCTCATGGCCAAACATTCTTAGCTCATTCATCTCCAAAGTGAGATCAAAGTATCTATCTGTAGGGTTGTTGTGAGCATTGAATCAGATAATGGCTTCAAAAAGCAGCTGTGTGGTGAGTGATCGATAGATTACTGCAATTTACGGAGTTCTTATCACACACAAGGAACTATTGTAACAGCTTCTCATGTGACTTTTTAATCTAAAAAGTTTTGTAAAAACTGTGAACTGATTAGCATTGTCCCCTCTTCATAGACGAGGAGCTTTAAGAACAGAGAGGTTAAGTAATTTGCCTAAGGTTGCCCAGCTAGATTGTTGTGTCTTCTTACTACATCACGTTGCCTCTAGTGTTAATTTTCCTTGTTATTATTATATTATTGGGTTTTTGTTTCTTCCTTTCACTACACCCTTGCTATCTGAAAGTCCGGCTTATTGATGACCAGGCAATCCATGTTCCGGTTTCTTTTCCTTCTTCATGCTTGTCACACGCATACTATGCACGAACCAACTTTTCCTGGATGAACTTGCGTTCATCTTTCGGGGCTGCGACTCAAGCATTACCTCCCCGGTGATATTTTTGCTGGTCCCTCCAGTTGAGGTCATTACTCCCTCCCTCTTAGTGGCTGTTGTCCGTTCTCCCACAGCGTCTGATAAATGGTCACTAAATCATTCTTCCCTCTGAGGCTGCAGTCTTTCTCCGCCTTGACCTGGACTTGGCCATGACACTTGCTTTGGTCACCAGGGCATTAACAGGCATGATGGGAGTGCTTGTGTACTTGGGTTTCAGTGCTTACTGCTCTTGTGACCCTGAGGTCTCTATATGAACGAGCCTGGGCCAGTCTGCTGGAGAGCAAGGGCCACCGGAGAGCTGAGACAGCCCAGCCAACAGCCTGGCCATCATGTAACATGGGAATGAGGCATCTTCCATCATCTAGCTCCCAGCTGACCACAGACATAGAAGGAGGGCCCAGAAGAAATCAGCCAGTGCCTCCCAGACCAGAAGAAGCACCCAGCTTCCTCACAGAATTATGAACTAAATAAAAGTTGTTTAAAGCCGCTAACTTTTGGGCTGGTTTGTTATGTAGCACTTGCCAGTTGATACATGATGAACCTCCATTTCCTGAGCCGTGCCAGGTGCTGACATAGGTGCTCAATGAGTGAATGAATTGTGGTACTCAATTAATAGTTGGATGAATGAATGAGAAGGACTCTGAAGCGTCCTTGGAGGCAACTTTACCTCAATCTGTCCTGTGAATGCTTCAGTTTCTTCTATTTCCCCATCTTTAGATGGAATCTCCCATCCTAAGCTGCTGTAATGACCTCCACTAATGACTGTCAGGCTGAGTTGTCTGGTCAGCACTCAGCAGTCACTCTGTGTTCACTTTGTTATTTAGAGCAATGAGCCCTCAACACTCAGGGCTTGCTTAGGTTCAGTAACAAATAAGCCCAGAGTCTCATTGGTTCACAACGAAAGAGATCATTGTATTAGCCCACGCTACATGTTCACCCTGAATTGACAGTGGTTCTGCATCACACATTCACTTTGCTAAAGAAACAATCTCTATTTGGGGCATCTCCTTGGGTGAGGCGAATAGAAATGAGGAGTAGGCAAATAAAAACTTTTTCTGTTTTGCCTACCCGTCTATCTCAAGCACATAGCACAATGCCTAGCAGGTAGTAGGTGCTCATTAAAAATTAGTTGAGTTCTGACTGGTGTGGCTCAGTGGATAGGCGCCGGCCTAAGAATCCAAGGGTTGCTGGTTTGCTTCCTGGTCAGGGCGCGTAACCAGGTTGCAGGCCAGGTCTCTAGCCAGGTCTGTGACTGGAGGCAGGTGAAAGGCAACCATACACTGATGTTTATCTCCCTTTCTTCCTCCCTTCCTGTCCTTCTCTCTAAAAATAATAAATACAATCTTTAGAAAATAAACAAAAATAAAGATGAGTTGAATGACTCACTGAATGAATGAATGAATGAATGATGGAGTAGGTTAGTCACGAGGCATATACAATCTCATAGCATCTGTAATTCTTCTATTAGAAGATTTTTATTAGAAGTATTTTTAACACTTTTTTTTAAAAACATAATTTTAGACTTATAGGAAAAAATCCCAAGACAATTTTTATTTAGCCTAGCATCCCCTACCATTCACCTATTGCATAAATATAATAAAACGATCAAAACCAAGAAGTTAACATTGGCATAATACTGACCAAACTACAGACTTCATTTGGATTTCAGCTTTTTTTTTTTTTCTTTATAAATATGCTTTATCTTTCTAAGATCCAGCCCAGGGTCCCTTATTACCTGTAGTTGTCATGTCTCCTTATTTTCCTCCAGTTGAGGACAGTGACTCCATCTTTTCTTGTCCTTTAGGATCTCAGCATTTTTT